>JANDEH010000002.1:0-1200000 GCA_024610705.1 Tetragnatha versicolor
AAAGGAAAAGTTTCAAACCAATTGGTGGTGTAAGGTCTAAGAGACCGTTAGAGCTTCTGCATATGGACCTGTGTGGCCCTATAACTCCTGAAGGTAGAGATGGTCAAAAATACCTTTTTGTTATTGTTGATGACTTCTCTAAAAAGGTTAATGTTTTTCCAATTAACAGTAAAGCTGACACCTTTGAAGTATTTAAGAAGTTTTTCACTAGAAATGAAAGGTTTTTGAACTCAAAAGTTGTTTCTGTAAGGAGTGACAACGGCAAAGAGTTCTGCAATAATGAGTTTAACGATTTTTTTGAGAGTCTAGGTATTATCCATGAGAAAACTAATACCTTTTCCCCAGAGCAGAATGGAATGGTTGAGCGTTTTAACCTAACTGTCATGGACTCTGTAAAAGCAATGATTGAAGAGTCAGGTCTGCCCCGAGAGTTTTGGCCAGAATGTGCCCTGCATTTCACATATACGTGGAACCGGGTTTGCCACTCAGATCAAACAGAAACACCCGTTGAGTTGTTTAGTGGCAATAAGCCCTCAGTGAAACACTTAAAACCCTTTGGGGTTAAAGCGTATGTGGGTATTCCCAAACAGAAAAGGGGTAAACTCGATAATAGAGCCAAACCGGGAGTAATGGTTGGTTATGCTTTGGGTACGAAGGGGTACCGGATTTGGTTACCAGATGAAAACAAGGTGGTTGAGACAATCAATGTAAATTTTAATGAAAAAGAAGTGTTTAAAAAATTTCAGTAACACAACTAACTATTGTGTTGATGTCAGTAAGGAAGAAAAACCTTTAGATTTTGGAATTGCTTACATACTGGACAATGAGTGTTCTGATAGAGGGTTAAATCAAAGTTTTTCAGATTATCCCAGAGAATATCCTCTAGAAAGTGAACATCATCCCGACATTGCTAGACCGGATTCTGAGAAAGGCGGAACCAGCGACGAAGAGACTGAACCTGAACTTAAGGAAACAACCTGGAGAAGAGAAGCTGTTAGAAGATCGGACAACTCACGCGTCGATATCTACTTTTACCCAGGGGACTCCACTAAAAGACTACGCTCACTGAGGGAAGTGGAGGATTATTGTTCTACAAATCAGGTAAAGTTTGATCCTTCAATTTTTGATTTTGCTGGAAAGAACGAGTACGTCGGCCCGATCCCAGTTTCTGATGTCAGCCAAAGTTCGGCAAGTTTTACGTCCTGACTAGATGTGGTAGTTCCGAACACTTTCAAACAGGCCATGAAGTCAGACTTTAAAGAAGAGTGGCTAAAAGCAATGGAGGAGGAACTCCAGACAATGCGAGACAGGGAAGTATGGGATTTAGTTCCGAAACCATCTGACACAAATATCTTAGGTTGCAGGTGGGTGTTCACGGTTAAACGTGATGATAAGGGACAGATCGTAAGGTTTAAAGCTAGACTTGTGGCCCAAGGCTTCAGACAAGTCAAGGGTGAGAGTTACGACGAAACGTACAGCCCTGTCGTTAACTTTAGTATTATTCGATTCTTCTTCTCTTTGCTGGTTTGTCATCTAGGATGGGTTCATCGCCAGTTTGATGTTAAGTGTGCATACTTGTATGCTCCTTTAAAAGAAAATATATTTATGTCACAACCTCCTGGTTTTTCTGATAGTCAAAGAGTTAACTTAGTCTGTAAATTAAAAAGGGCTATTTACGGTCTTCACCAGAGTGGTTTTTCGAGATGGATAGGGTTCTTTTGAGGATTGGATTTACCAAGTTTGATTATTGTAATTGTGTTTACAGTTATAGTAACGATGTGATTTTGCTTCTTTACGTAGATGATTTTGTAGTTTTTAGTAAAACAGAAAGTAAAATTAATTGTGTAATACAGTTATTAAGTAGTAATTTTGACCTTAAGGCTTTGGGTAAAACTAGGAAACTCCTCGGAGTAGAATTTGAAGAATGTGACAATTTCTTGTTTATGCATCAATTAAGTTACATCCATGAAATTTTTGATAAGTATAGATCCTTCAGCATTCCAATAAGGTCTCTACCAATATCTAAGGGTATAATCTATTCGAAGAGTCAATCCCCACAGACAAAGGAGGAAGAAAACCAAATGGTAAATTATCCCTATAGAAATTTGCTTGGGTGCTTATCCTTTTTGGCTAATAGAACTCGCCCTGATATTGCGTATGCAGTCAATATTTTTAGCCAATTTCAGAACTCTCCTGGCCTAGATCATTGGAATGGCTTGATTGGTTTGCTCGGTTATGTTTGGAGTACACGGACATTTAAGTTGAAGTTTTTCTGTGAAAACCCCAAAATTGTAGTTTACTCTGACGCCGACTTTGCGGCCAACCGAGATGATAGGATATCAATGGGAGGACAGATCATCTTTCTCGGTAATTCCCCAATCCATTGGAGGTCGTTCAAAGAGAAATGTATCAGTCTCTCAACGATGGAGGCCGAATTCGTAGCAATGACGGAGGCTACTAAAGAGTTGGTCTGGTTCGACAATATCTTTAATGAATGTATTGCTAAAAATGTTATAAATTTAAAGAAACTAAAATCAATAATGTATATTGACAACCAAGCAACCATAAGTTTTGTTAAATCCCCCATAGAAAACTTTAAGTCAAAACATATTGATATAAAACTTTTATTTGTTAGAGATCTGATATTTAAAGAGTTATTTTCTATATCTTATGTAAGAAGCAAGGATAATTTATCTGACATCTTCACAAAACCCCTAACAAAATTGGCTTTAGATTCTTTTGTTAGTAGAATCTTTGAATTTGGAAATCGATGATTTAAGTTTTGTCTTTTGCAATTGATATGTTTTCTCAATTTTGTTTGAACTATTTTTTAGGAAATAGCGTCGGATTTTGGTGCTAACCTGAATTTCAGATGGAGATTGAGACTTACGAAGAAAAAAAAATATAAGTTTGTTTCTCATCTCTCATTGTAATGGACACCATCTTCCTGACCTCTAGGACTTTTTGTAAATTCATATCTAGTTGGACGCCTGTGTGAAATGTATGTCTGAGGCAACGGTTGTAAATTGAATGTTTATGTTGTAAAATATTGATATGAATGTACCAGCCAACTAGTTGTAAATATTATCATCATGTTTTTTAAAATGTTCATGATCGCTCCCCGGGGAGGTATACCTATTTGTATTTTTGATACTAGTGTCAAGAGTTAAAGTGTTTTTCTATGTTGAATTTTGTAAGGCTGTGGCCAATCTGGAATGTCTGGTTAGTGTGTAAGATTTTCAGGAATTGTTTAAGTTCTTTTGGTCATCACAATTGTGGTGATGGGGGGCATTGATAACTAAAAGTGTTGTTTTGTTCACCACAATTGTAACTGTGTGTTTAACTTTGTTTTGATATTCTGATTACTTGTTTAACCAAGGTAATTTCTGAGGTTAAGAGTTCTAGTGTTATGTATTCTAAGGTTAAGTGTTGTAGGGTCAAAAGTCTGTTTAATTTTGACTGTCTAGTTTTGACTATGTAACTGAAGTGAATTAAGTCTGTGATGTCATCACTTCTGATTGGCTTAGGTCGATATGACATCACATAGTATTTCAGATAAAAGCCCAGTGTGAGGCTGGCTGCTTCTCTTACTTTCTGCACTGTTTATAGAATGTGTACTTAATCTTTATGTTTGTGTCTTTGTTCTTGCTAGTCAGGATGACACATTTAATCATGTTATGTCTTTAGATATTATAGGGGTTTTTCTTGATAACTAGATGTTTTCTTAGAGTTTGGCCACATGTCAGTTCTAGTTAGATTTGTTTACAGTTGTTAAATTATGTTTACATTAGTTAATAAATTAATATTTGATTTTTTAAAGCTCTGCTATTATTTTAGTCTACCTTTTTAGAGTTTAAGGGTATCAGATCTTCGCGCATCCGATTTAAGGACATCGCGCATCTCCGATCAAGACGCGGGACAGGCGATGAAGTGTTGCTTCGATCTTCGCGCATCCGATTTAAGGACATCGCGCATCTCCGATCAAGACGCGGGACAGGCGATGAAGTTATGCTTCGATTTCCGCGCATTCGATTTAAGGACATCGCGCATCTCCGATCAACAGGCGATGAAGTACGATGATTAGGCGACTACTGCCCTTGCTCCGGGACTCGGAGCGGGTGAAATTAGGGAGTTCCCGATGTTGTGCGGTAAATCGATTTAAGGTTTTCGATTTAGAGGTTACATCGGAGCTCCGATGTTAGTATTAAATCGATTTTAGGTCTTAAATCGATTTAAGGCCCAGTACTACTCAATAGGTAGATTGGGCAGATCTGGCAGTCCCCTTACACAATCATTGTTTTTAGTTCTCAAGATCAAACCCTGACTAACATGGGCTAGTCTCCTATGCCATAAATCTAGACTGGACTTTTGAGGACTGGATTTTTCAGACACAGAAGTCTCAAATGTAACAGACTTCTTAGGTTTCGACAAAACTGGTTCAAAATTAGAATTTTTGATCACTTCAGGGTAGGTGCAATAAATTCCATCTTTCAATTTAGCCGAAAACAAAATTCTTTCATGATTTTGAATTTTGATTACACCACCCTCTCCATTAAAACTTAAACCAGCTTTATCTATAATATTGCCAGCGATCAGATTCCTCCTTAGTGAAGGCGAATACAAAACATTTTTCAACACAATATTTTCATCATTAAATTTTAAATGGATATTCCCTTTACCCTCAACCATGAAGGTTGAATCATTAGTAGCTACCTGGACCTTTTCATTACTAACTTTTTCAAAAGTGGAAAAATAAGACAAGTCCTTACAAAAGTGATGTGATGCGGCTGTGTCTACAACAAATGCATCGGCATCACAGTCAGTCTCTGAAAGGCAAGTCTGAACTAATAAGCAGGTATACTTATCTTTTTGATGTCTGCCGCGTACCCCCGGTGACTGGTTCCTTCTGACTGGCGAGAAACCGTTCCTCCTCTTCCGTGAGATGGACCTCTCCTTTGGCTCATTGCACCTCCGTGCGATGTGGCCTATTCCTCCGCATCTGTAACATGTGACAGCCCTTTGTCGGGTCCCCGACCTTGGCCTCCGCTGGTCAGATGCCAGAACTTGGCAGCCTGAAGTTGATTCGGTGAAGAGGACCGAAATCTCCGTCCGGTCTGCTTTTCGCTGTTGAAGTCTGGCCTCCTCCGCCAGGACAGCCTCCTCGACCCTGTTGAAGCTGAAGTTCGGGTCAGGCCAGGCCATGATTGCCTGTACTAACGATGAGAATTCATCAGGGAGCCATCGCAATACTTGGAATATTACCCTGTCCTTGTCCATCGGGTGGCGAATTCCTTCTAGTTGATCTGCGATCTCTCTAACCTTGGCAAAGTAGATAGCCAAACCCTCTTGTTTAGCCGGCCTCACCTCAAGGAACCGATTGAACATAATCTGATGACGGACCCGGTCATCAGGTTCAAAGTAGAGTTTCAGCTTCTTCCAAGCCTCAACAGGACCAACTTCATTTTTAATCAACCTTTTAAACTCCGGCTCTATGTTTAAGTAAATGGTTGACAAAGCCCTATCACATTTGTCGCTGAAAGAGTCTTTCTGATCAGCACTCGTGGGTTCCTTTTCCTTCTCAGTAACAATTTTCCAAAGGCCCCTTTCTATCAATAAAAATTTTATATCTACCGACCAAGAGGAATAATTCTTTCCATTTAGTTTCGCTATACTTAGCGTGACCAAAGCCATGACTCAAACAAATTTTGAAGAACCGCCCCCCAGTCACCAGGGATCCACAGCAGACATCCAAAAGGGCAAAAAAATTAATTACGACCACAGGGTTGGGCTGGGCCCATAACCCTTGATACCCTTAAACTCTAAAAAGGTAGACTAAAATAATAGCAGAGCTTTAAAAAATCAAATATTAATTTATTAACTAATGTAAACATAATTTAACAACTGTAAACAAATCTAACTAGAACTGACATGTGGCCAAACTCTAAGAAAACATCTAGTTATCAAGAAAAACCCCTATAATATCTAAAGACATAACATGATTAAATGTGTCATCCTGACTAGCAAGAACAAAGACACAAACATAAAGATTAAGTACACATTCTATAAACAGTGCAGAAAGTAAGAGAAGCAGCCAGCCTCACACTGGGCTTTTATCTGAAATACTATGTGATGTCATATCGACCTAAGCCAATCAGAAGTGATGCATCACAGACTTAATTCACTTCAGTTACATAGTCAAAACTAGACAGTCAAAATTAAACAGACTTTTGACCCTACAACACTTAACCTTAGAATACATAACACTAGAACTCTTAACCTCAGAAATTACCTTGGTTAAACAAGTAATCAGAATATCAAAACAAAGTTAAACACACAGTTACAATTGTGGTGAACAAAACAACACTTTTAGTTATCAAGATCGAAGCATAACTTCATCGCCTGTCCCGCGTCTTGATCGGAGATGCGCGATGTCCTTAAATCGGATGCGCGAAGTTTGATATCGATGAGTTCATCGAGAAGCCCTACCACAAAACCGATGTATGATCGGAATTCCTTAGCATCACCATCGCCAGTCTTTCATCGGCGTTAAATCGAAAGCTTGTATCGTTATCAATTGAGATGCTGGCTGCGGTTGTTTTGTTCGTTAATTGGAAGGGCTTCGAATCGAATCGTCTCTTTCGGTTTCGAGTGCGGAGCGGCGTCTTGCTGGATTTGTTGGGGCTTCTGGTTTTGGGGATCGGGGACCATAGAAGCGCTCGGTTGGTTTGGTACGCACGCGCTTCGACAATTTTTTCATGCGGCGTCTTTTCGGGGATCGGGGGGGCTCCGCGGGATGTTCTCGCTGTTTGCGCTGTACTTCGGCTCGGACTCATGTATCAATATTGAGTTTTCAGGTGTCGGCTTGGTTGGTGTTGCTACTTTGGTTTGCGGGCTCATGCCGTTTTGTCTTGATACTCGCGCCGCGCGTTATCATGAAAATGTAAAATCAAAAGAATTAGCTTTACTTATTTTAATGACTGAAATTTACAGACTGGTTTTTACATTATATGGAATTTTTGTAAAACCATATTTGATACCTTTAACTCTGTTTTTTGAGCTTTGATCTTTTCGATTTATTTTAATGAAGATTGAGAAAGGATGTTACTTGGATCTTATTAATAATATAACTGTCATCAAATTTTTTTGTATTTCAGTCTTTCTTTAAATCAAACTAAAACTCAATTTATAGCTAATATTTTTCTAGTTGTTTTCTATTTCTATTATTTTTTGGAATTAAATTTTGTTAAATTTACATTCTAATTTCTTTAGAATTTGCTTATTTTTATGCAACTGAAACTGCTTTATAAATTAAGAAAAGGGTGTAAATGGGACTGTTAGAGATCTTAAAGAATAAATAGGCAAAAAAAAGGCTTATTATTGGATAGTTTAATTATTGGATACTTATAAGATTTAGCTAGGCGTGAATTTCACCAATCTGACTTTATCAATTTTTTACAAAATATAAAAAATTAAAACACTTCTAGGTTCTTCTAGCTCACATAATTAATGTTTTATTTTATGAATGTAATCATTTTGGCAATTTATTATATACCTTAGGGTCTGCTCTGCACCAGGCTAATGCGAAACAGACACCTTTTTAAATAAGTGTTTCTACTAAGTTTCTACGATTACAAAAATAACTAAAAAAATCCGGCTTAAATCGATTTAGTACTAAATCGCGATGTTAAATTCTTAAATCGGCGATTTAAGAGTTTCTTACATCGCCCAGTACTATTAGTAAGTCTAGTGAACAAATTAACAAATTTAAAACCAGTGTTTAAAACTAAAATAAAAGATCTAGTAAATGAAAAAGTCTATTGATCTGTCTCATTTGAAACAATGTTTTATTTTTAACTCGTTGTATGACTGGTAAAACAGGTTTTCAAACACGGAAAAATAAGTGAAAAAAGAAGAAAAATTGGAAAAAAAAGAATGAAGGACCGATTTTCTCTTTATAAATTATAGCCTATGTGTTATTCTGATGTATAAGCTACATTATAGTAAAATTTCATTAAAATCCATTCAGTAGTTTTTGCGTGAAAGAGTAACAAACATCCAGACAAACATTTCACAATTATAATAGTAGTAGGATGACATCCTTATTTAGATGCATAGCCAGGATTTTCCTTTGGAGGTCCAAAAAATGCATTATTGTTAATCAATGGAATTTCTGTAGTTACCCAAATAAATTTGTCATTTTTAATTATACTTCTCTCTGTTAATTAAGAGGTTAACACTTCTGTGTTAATTAGGATCTCTCCTCAAAAACTTTTTGCGAATTTGCCCCTTGAAAACAGTGTCAAACTCATCGTCAGGCCCATAGCAAGATATTTGTTTCAGGGATTTGACTCAATACTATTTACTAATGAGAGTTTTTACATGCTTTGGTTTTAAACGCTTACTGTGATATGATGTTAATCTGTGTACAATAAGTCTAAAAGTTTGAGGGCGCTTCACCAGAAAAATTTTGAAAATTTGATCTTTTGCAGCAGTGTTTTAGCTCATTTTGAGACCTTTTCAGTTACATCCAAAGACTTCCTGTAGGCCACACTGAGTTTCAAAAGGATGTTTGGGGTCCTCCCATAGAAAATCTTTGTTATTTAAACATTAAAAGAGTAGTGTGTAAACTCACATATTTGAGCCCTATTGGGTTACAACTACTAGTAAAGAGGATCGCTCTTTTAAAGTGTAGAATTTTTATGAGAAGCACAGTATCAAAATTTCTCCCTTGAGTGGCAAGTGGTTATTATAAAACCAAAACTATAGGGTCTAAAATATTTTAGGTCTGAACCCAAAGAACCCCAGTTTTGGCTACGGCACTGTTTTGTTTATCCTACTACTATTATAATTGTGAAATGTTTGTCTGGATGTTTGTTACTCTTTCACGCAAAAACTACTGAATGGATTTTAATGAAATTTTACTATAATGTAGCTTATACATCAGAATAACACATAGGCTATAATTTATAAAGAGAAAATCTGTCCTTCATTCTTTTTTTCCAATTTTTCTTCTTTTTTCCCTTATTTTTCCGTGTTTGAAAACCTGTTTTACCAGTCATACAACGAGTTAAAAATAAAACATTGTTTCAAATGAGACAGATCACTAGACTTTTTCATTTACTAGATCTTTTATTTTAGTTTTAAACACTGGTTTTAAATTTGTTAATTTGTTCACTAGACTTACTAATTTCCTAGACTTTTTATTATGGTTTCAAATTTGTTATTTTATAAAGGCACCAAGATATTAAACATTATCAGGAACATCGGGATTGTAAAAAGTGACAAGAACACCGGGATTGGAAAATTAGCGAGAACATCGGGATGGAAAAAATTACCGGGTTATAAAAATTACCGAGAACACTGGGATAGGAAATTTACCATAAAGACACTGGGAATACCGGAATATAAAAATTACCGTAAACACTGAGATAGGAAAATTACTGGGACCGCCGGGATTAGAAAAATTACCGTGACCACCGGGATAAGATTACCGGGAACACTGGGATAGGAAAGAGGTGCCTGGGATACCGGGATGATTTGTAATATTGCTAATTTACTAAATTATAAATGTATTTTAAGAAATATTTTAAAAAATAAATTTAATAACTCCCCCCCCGTGCAAGGCCGGGTATAAAAGCTAGTTCAAGAATAATCTTAACTTTTCAGTTTTTTAATTTTAATTTGGTTCAAGTTACGAAAAGTATACTTTCTGTTTTGAAGGATTATCCCAATATTTCATTTCAACATTTAAAAATTACCTTGAAAATATACTTTTTTTATTATTTTAATTTAATTTCTTTTTATTGAACCAAAAATAAAAAAACACAATTACAAGTTCACATAGCCACCTGGGATCTCAATCTTTGCCAATCAATCGCCTTTCTATCTAATTTCTACATTAATTTTATAACATTAACTATTTTGTGAGGGTAAAACTCTGAAATTTTTGTTTCATCGACCTATTTTTTCATGGCACTGTTAAATTTTGACTTAAAATTTGGTCTCTTTTTAAAGATATTAGGTCTCTTTTTTCCCTTAAGACAAACCAAATGTCTGCTGGGATCCCTGTGAGAATTCAAGTAAATAAATACTGTAACATTTGGTTGATAAAATTAAATTCCAACTTGTAACGAAATTTTGTAATCAAACCATCAAAATCAGTTCCTAAATGCATGGTTAACGTACAAAAAAAAGCGCCGCTGCTAAGAAAAAAAGCAGCTACAAAAATTAGCATGTGTAGGTCTGTAGCATAAATCTCAAAAGCGCTATTTTTTAGCAGCTACTGTCACTGCAAAAAAAATAGCACGCTCAACGTCTACTAATTTTTAGCTGCTACTTTTCCGTAACTGCTACGTTTTCAAAAATTAGTAGATTTGCCCACCTCTAATACTAAGCAGACATTTAAAAAAAATACTTTTATAAAATAGGTCCTTGAATTAATATACTCATCCTGCGTTCAGGTGTCTCATTGACGATCACTTGGTGGACAGATGCGAGTTGAATGTGATGATGACAAGCCACACTGCAAAAAAAAAATGGAAATTTAACAGCAAAAACTGCTGTAAATATTTTACGCATTTGCTGTAATCTCAAAACACTGCCTTTTTAGCTGTAAATTCGAAGCGCCACCTGCTATAGTTTATACTGGCAACTGCTGTGCTAGTGACCAGATACACACTGCAAAAAAACGAAAAATTTAACAGCAAAAACTGCTGTTAATATTTTACGCATTTGCTGTAATCTAAAAAAACTGCCTTTTTAGCTGTAAATTTGAAGCGCCACCTACATTAGTATAAATTAAATATACATAGTAATTTTCCTGGTAGTTTTCCTTGTAATATCTGTAATTCTTTAGTTGGTCATCGAAATAAATATTAAAAGAAAATGAAATTCTTGTTTATTGAATGCATTTAAATGAGTAACGTTCCTGATTTTATGAGTTTTTACAGCAGTTTAATACTTTCCTGGAAAATTCTGGTTTTCATTTCTGAATCCTTGTGGACAGGAAACCAGTGTTTGTTTTTACGCTCACCACTAAAAGAGTCAAATTATTTAGATGAGGTGTAAGAACCAACTAATGATTCTAAAACTATGAAGTATAACCTTCGTAGATCGGATCGGTATCTCCCGTGGTTCATAATATGCCACATTTTGAATACTTGTAGAAACATGGAAGAACAAGGCATAACTGAGATGTGCACATTGCTTTCTAGTTTTTCTGCGGAATAATTACCGTATCGCTGTAATGTTAACACAAAATTGCTGTAAAAATACAGAATTGCTGTGTTAAATTTACAAAATTGCTGTTAAAGTCAAAAATTACAAAATTGCTGTAAAATCACTGCAAAAAGAGCTGGTACCCATATTGCCAGTGATTTTTGCTGTAAATTTACTGTGAAATTTTTTGCAGTGCAGTGTTGGAAATGGCTGAAGACAAAATGGAAGAAAATGGCAGACCTTGGTTATCTCAAGGTACCTATGGTTTTTTTTAATAAGATCAGGTAGTTGTAAGGGGGGTCCCAAGGGGGGGGGGTTGGGAAGAAGGGTTGGAGGTTTGGAAAAAACATGTTTTTTTAAACAAAAAACATGTTTTATTTGTTTTAAACATGTTTTTTTGTTTAAAACGTCTTATTTGGTTTTTTACCCTCGACATAGAAATGATAAAAACGTCCACAATTTTTAAAAACTTAAATTAGACTTTTCAAATTTATATTAAATTAACAAAGCTATACTTTTAAATACACCACAAACAGTTTGTTCTTTTAAATGATTTTTGTAAGTTTTCTTCACAGCATTATGCACTTTATCAAGCAATGTACTGCCTATGTCTTGGTGGTTTGTACCCAAGCAATATACTTGGCACCATCTTTTTAGGATCTAGTTGATCCATACATGGAAATAGTGAGTTAGTTGCCTAAATAAAGGGAGCAACTTGCTAAAAACTACATGTGTTTTAAACAATGGTTTTTTTGCTTTGTTTTAAACATGTTTAAAACAAAATGTTTTAAACATAACCCTGGGTTGGACCCTTACTTGGGAGGTCAAACCCATTCTTACATAAGATTTTCCAAGTTAATGTAAACAAATTCCAATTATTCTAATCAAATTACTATTGAATAACCCCAGAAAAACTTAAAAATGCTGACAATCTCGGTATGTTATCTAAGCTTTATTTTTTATTTTTAAAAATGAAGGTATATCATATGTACTTTTTATTGGAGTATGTGGCATTAAGTTAAGGTAAAGAATAAAACTGTTGAACCCATCTTCCTGTTGTCAAAAGTCGAAACAAAATTAGTATTATTGTTTTGAAAAACGACATGGAATCTTTCGTAAGAATAGGGGGAGGGGTTTGAAAAATCTTATGTACCCTTACATGGGGGTAGGGGGTCAAAAATTCTCAAAATCATCCTTATGTAATTAATAAATGGACCCTAAGACCAACTGTAAAGACTATTAGTTTTAAAAGTATTTTTTGAATGTGTTTGATATTAATATCTTTACTAAGTTATAGGTTGGTAAATGAAGAGATTTATCTATTTGTTTTTAATCTTCAATGGTAGTTGAAACAAACTTGACCAAACTAATGGTTGGTTTTTAGTGTCACCAATGTTACTGCAGCTGGAAGTTTGTGGTACCTAAAAACAACATTACCGTGTAAACAAAATAGCTTTAAAACTGTTTATTAAAGTTTAATATGTCCTCACTCACAAAATGCGTCATATCAAAGTAAACATATTAACTTGAAACCAGCAAACTTCCAGCTGTAGTAACGTTGGGGACACTAAAAACTATTACCAGAATCTTAAGGAAACTGGTATCTAAAAACAATTCAGCAGAGCATGATATCAATTGAATTCATGAAGGCAAGGAAGACTAAAGGTTTAAGAAAATAAAGTTATTTATTTAAAGTTAGTAAAACATTAAAACAACAAGGTGTTACCATTCAGTGCATCCATCAACATGAGCACAGCCAAAAACAAACAAGCAGCCAAAATGGCTACTAACAACTTGTCTGCTCAGCAGATCATAGCAGATAGTTGGGGAGTGGAGAAGAGGAAAAAACTCAAAGGCCAAAGGGCCTTACAATGACTGGAGCAGCAGCTGAAGAGAAGTTGAAGAAGTAGTAGCTCAAAGAGCAAGAGTGTTTACTTTATACAAGTGGTAGATGTGACATCACCAGACCCTGAACCAATCAGGAGGTGATGATGTCACATCCACCACTTCAGCTCAGTTCTGCAACAGTATTCAGAAAGCTCCAAAACAGACAGTGAAACATTAAACTCACTTTGGACAACAAACCAGCATGTCTTTCACTGGTAAACAAACCTACCACCCTCAACAAGTGTGGTGAGTCCATGGAACTAGGAATATAGGGAACTGCCGTGGTCTATCTATCCAATGGATTTCCCAGTTGCCAAATATAAGTGACATAGAGGGAGCTACGTGTGCATATTTGGTTGATCAGAGGAGAGAAGTCGATGGGTAGAGACATATGCTTGCTCACTAAAAGCCGCTGGGTCTTAGTTTTTTTCATGGTGCTTGGTTGATAAGTTAAATGCGGAGCGGAGAAGGAAACAGCTCAGTGGAGCAAACGAACTCTCGCGCGTTCCTTAGTTAGTTAAATGTTTCAGCATATTTTCTACCTAGCGATTTCACTTTTTCTGCTGTTTTATTTCAAGAAGACGAAGCCGCGATTCTACCAATCCAACCAACCAACCGCGCACGAGGCGCCCCCTAGGTCACTTACCATTGGCGCCTGTCAAAGTTATTACGGCAGTTCCCTATCTTCCTAGTTCCATGGGTGAGTCTAAAGCAGCAATTCTCCTTTGCTTATTTACCTTTTTACTTTCACAACAAAAACAAACTATTAGTTTGGTCAAGTTTGTTTAAACCACCATTGAAAAAAAAAATCATTTCATTTACCAACCTATAGTAAAGATATTAATATCAAACACATTCAAAATATATTTTAAAAACTAATAGCACAATGGATTTCAATACCCTTTTTTTGAAAGATAATTTAATAGAGAGCTTGCTTTCTTTATTATATTTCATTGTGATCATTATAAATGTGATATTGGGCAGTAGTAAGAGTGTCTAATCTTAAGGGACTAGTGTTTCACCTATAGAAATGATCACAGAGTATAGAGCTTAACAGTGTGTTCATCTCCATAGACGCTAATGGCAACTTTTTTAACCGGGCTTTTCCCATTGAAAAACTTTAGGCGAAATGGACCCGCCTCTTTTAATAATATGTCATTCCTGCTAATTCTGTCATTCGCCCACTGAAGCTGTCACTCAAATCAATCTGCGAGCTGAATTAAATTAATTACCTAAAGAGGAAAAGTGTCGTTTGGCATCTCTGTTAAGCTCTATATACTCTGTGGAAATGATGATATTTAAAATTCTATAGATATTTAAAATTTTTGAATTGAATGTAACAGATTGGATGTTGATGTATTTTTGTTTTGCAATAGCTAAATTTTTGTCATATTAAATGTTATTTTTAAACTTAATTCCTCTACTATTGAATACCTTCTGCACTCCCACATAAATATAATATTTTAAAGTTAGCAAACACACAATTTGTGTTTCCAAAATTGATTTATTCCTTAATTTATAAAAGAACTATATTTTGTTGATTTATTCCCTTTTTTAAACTTTAGGTGGAAGCTACAGATAAAAGGTTAAATGGGGTATTCTGTAGTTCAACCACCTAACTACAAAAGAAGAAAATTTATTAATGAAATCGCTGGTGATGTTAGAACTAATGAGGTAATTTATAATTTCTGATTTTGGGATCTCCTTTCGTATTTATCATGTGACTTTCAAAATAATTATTTAGTTTTGTATCAAATTCACAATAATGTAAAAACACCCACAAAAGTCCATGTTATGATTAAGTGTTGCATGCTGTATTTTAAACATATCCAATCCTTATCCGTTAGCATAAATGAAGTACAAAATCTGTGAATTTTTTGGCAGTGAATAATTTTTTTATAGATACAGGGTTCATAGCTGTCCTATATGTCCTGTATTTCATATATTTTTGACCCCTGTCCTATATTTTGCACCAAAACTAGTTAAAAACCTGTTTTTTAGAGTAAAATTTCTGGGGGAGGACCTCCAAACCCCCCTTTGGTATTTGAAGCATTTTGCTCACAACTTTTCTTATATTAAGTTATATTTTAAAAAACAACTTTACAGAAATGCATCTGATTCTCTCCCATCATCGCATCTCTCAATTTGCGATGATATTTTTAAAGTTTCAGGGTGGCCACCAATATGGAATTATCAGGGAATTTGAAACTTCTGGAAAAGTCAGGGAAATATCAGGGAATTATGAAGAAAATCAGGGAAATCTCTATCCTGAAATTATACAAAATTAGTTACTAATCAGTTGGTTGAATTACGTATAGTTTTTGTTATTTCTAAGGGGGATGAATAAATTAATCTGAATTTTGATCGGATTCACTTTTGTTTTTAAAAGCGAAGGTTTGCCGACAGCGTGGCGGAAAAAGGAGAGTTCACATTTTGGAGGAAAAGTTCCCGCATCGCGATACAAGCCTTGTGTAAAATCGTCTCATCTTTCTAAAAATGAATCTTAATTTTAAGAACAGGACTTATTATTTTATTTTCATAGTATTTCTGGACAAATTAGGTTTGTTACTAAATTTGTATTATTTGCCCTTAATTCTAAAGATTATCTATTTTTAATTTTTATTCAATTATTTATTTTAATGTAAGATTAGAACTATTTTTTAACGGTACTATAAGGGTTTCAAAGTTGATCATAAATTTATTAATATTTCAAATTGAATTTTAAACTATTTTAACAAAATTCTAATTTGTATAAAAGTAACTTTTTTTGTATTTCTTTGTTCTGTAAGAAAGAGTCTAACATTTAATAGTGTACAACCCCAGCAGGTCCCTTTTTTCAACCCAAGTCCCTAAAAGTCCTTTTTTCACACTTTTGGTCCCTCTTTCCCCCTTTTTATAAATTTTGATTTTTACTTTGAAAATTTCAAAAAAATAATTAATTTCTGTTTTTAAATATTAAAAATTCCGTTTTGTAAAAAAATAAATCTTCCATCTCCACTAGAGTTGATACATTGCCAAATCTGGTTCGGTTAGATATAGTTAGATACAACCCCCATGGTTACAATAGACTTTTTAGCGCGAAACGATCAGAGTCTTTCGTGATTGGTTGGATAGGTTCAAGTTCCCTGACGTCAGAAGTCTGCGGAGCCACTCATGATGAACTGGCGTTTGTAGGAACAAACAAAAGAAAAAAGACTCAGTCATAACAAATGTCTTTTCTAAAAGACCTAGACCAGAGGTCGGCAACCTGCGGTTCGCGAGCCGCATGCAGATCTTTCAATGTAAAATTGCGGCTCTCCAGTTCCATACGAAAAAATTAATAATTTACTAATCAAAACTTTTAAAAATTCAGAAAATATATATTTAAGTTCTCAAGATGAGTCAAAATCAAAACTCTACAATTTAAGGATAAGAATTCCGTATAATTTCTGGGGGAGAACTCCTTAACACTCCTAAATATTATGGAATATGTGCTGATTTTCCTTGAAAATTCTGTGACTTATAAGGAGTGATCCTTATTTGGTCGTTATAGAAGTTCTAAAAACTAATTAAAACACTATTTTTAGGAACAATTTTTAAAAATTTTCTGAAGTGGGATCCAAACCCCTCAAAATTTTTCTAGTATTATAATCATGCTATTTTTCCTTGAAAATTCTGCCACTTAAATAATGAGAGGTGCTCTTAGGGTGCTATAAGGAAGTTGCATGTGTCAGATTTTCAAAAACAAACAAGTGTTCCGTATGGCTTTTTGTACAGTAAAATGAAATATCTAGTCAGTTTTTCAAAAAAATGTACAGGTAATTAAATATTTTAATTTAAAAGTCGAGAAAAAAAACACATGACTGAAAACGTTTATTGTTTAAACTATAAGATGACGTCAACAATAATACCATCAACTCCATTGCTTTACAACAATGTTTCGTATAAGATGACGTCACATCCAAACTCTTGGCGTTTTCGCGCCCTTTTAAAAAAGGGATTTTTGTTAATTTTTTTGACAATCAAAAAATTTCTCGATCGGCCTCAAAGTTTGGGTAGTTGCTTATTTTTGCAAGAGGAATCGATTAAAAAAATATAAAAAAATCATGCAACTTCCTCATTGAAAAGGGCAAAAATGAGCTAAAGGGGAAATTTGTGAAGGGGAAATTTCCAAAAAATTTTCTGGGAGAGGACCCCCAGACCCTCTTATTTTTCCAGGAATTTACATTGTTTATAGAAAATTTGGAAAGTAAGTTCACTATAAAATTAATTTACAATGTGTATGTAAGTCATCTAAAACTTGATGTTAAAAAGTACTCTACCCGAAAGGAGGAAATAGGGATTTTAGTTGGGGAGCATTTTTACCCAACAGAAAAAATGTTGGGTAAAAATGCTCCACAACTAAATCCCCCCTCCCAATCTAAAATCAAATATATATTGTTATACTGTTGTTGTTGTTGTTTCTTATCCTCCGTGTCTGACGAAGTCAGACCAACTCCATCAAACCGTTGATCCTCAGGAAGTCCAACACAAGGAGAGGATCCGAATAGATATCCCTCCCTGTGAGTCCCAAACAGTCGAGCATATGTTCGGGAGAAGCCTGATGGTTTTGGCATTTTAAGCAAGTGGTAAAGTGCTTCTCACCTCCATTGAAGGAGAGACCCCTGACGTGTCCGCTGGAAAGGGCGGTTTGTGATCCTCTATCAGAGACGAGGGACAAGGTCCAACCGGGTTTTCTACCCATATACCAATGATGGATGGGAGGAACCAATCATTCCGCCATCATTTTCGATTTATTGATAGAGTAATTGTTATACTATAACATTAAAGCAAAAAAAAATTAGTGGCTCTTTAATTGTTATACTATAACATTAAAGCAAAAAATATTAGTGGCTCTTTAAAAACTGGGAAATTTCGTTAACTGTTTCTTTTGGATCTTCCGTTTCAATAGGTTGCCGACCTCTGACTTAGACCTAAATAATGTAAAAATAAAACAATGTCAAATTAAAACCACCATTTTGAATATTTTTCTATTTTGTTTTCATTCATTAGCTAATTTACTTCAGTAACAGGGGTAGAAGTCGTCCTATATTTCCTATAAATCCTATATTTTCAAAAAACATGGAAAAAGCGTCCTATATATCCTATATTTCAAAAAATAATCCTATATTCCATCAAACGACCCTACTTTCGAGTTCAAGTATTCAAAATTTATATTTAATGTCTTGAATAAATCCTTGATACTGATCATTCAGAAAACTGATCCTATTCACGAGATTAGGAAGGAGTCCTAAAATCATATCACGGTCCGGATTTCTTCTGAAAGCTAAAGAGTTTTTAATTAATCTTTGGGCTTCTGCCTATAAAGTTGGTTTTTCAGATTCAATGAGGGCAGAAAAAACACACACACACAACTTAATTCTCTCACAATAGCGATTTTCGTGTCTCGTGCATGGATGAATTTAAGGGAGTGCAATAATGCCCTCCCACAACTTTTTGAGAAAATTAACCTTTTTTATAGGGGAAAATCATGTTTCCAAAGCCATCAGGCACAGCTTGCCAAGTTTTCCAGTATGCCCCCCAGGGTTCACCACCTAAATATGCCCTTGGTATCATATCGATATTCTTGACTTCAAAACTTGGTTTTGAAAGAAGTGTTTACATGTGTCTAAAATATGGATACATTAAAAGATCAACCACACTTAAATTGCTTGCTATTATGTAAGAAAGCAAAGTAGTTTGATATTATAAAGTATTATTCAATAGTTTTTTTAATCAGGAAAAAAATCTTAAAACAGCTTTTCTGGGTATTTTTTTTAGATTTTAAAATTACTGGAATTGTTTTTTTTAACGAAAAAACCCACATATTTTTAGATTTTTCCATTTATGCATTTTCACTTTTTGCATTATAGATTAATTTCACTATGGTTTAGGTTTTACTAAAAGTATTTTTTAAATTAAATACTTTAATTTTATTTTCAAAGTTCATTTTTTAGAAAATTCATGAAAGTATTTAGTTTCAATATAGTTTGACTCTTATTCTAGCCAATTTTCGGAGCCAAGTACAAATACATTTGTGGTTTTAAGCCTAAATACTAAACACTTAAAACTGATACAAAAGTGTCATTAGTCCCGTTACCAAATTATTAAAATTTTATTTTTGTCCTATACAGTAAAGCACCGTTTATACGTCTCTCATTAATACGTCTTTTACATTTATACGTCGTTTTCACTAAGTCCCAATTCATTCAAATAATCAAAATTGTTTTCAATTATACGTCTTTTCATTTATACGCCGTTTTACGTCGGTCCCTTGAAAGACGTATAAACGGTGCTTTACTGTATATTTTTTTGAAAAATCCTATATTTTTTTATTTGGTCACTTCTACCCCTGCAATAACTAATTATTTAATCGTGCTACTATTTGAGATTAATGTTTTAACTTAAACTTCAAAAAACTAAAATGAGAAAAATTCTCTAACTTGATTAGATAGTATTCTCCATTGAAGTAAACTAGTAACAGTAAGTAAAAGGAATTTTAACCTGCTTCCAGATTGATTTTATGTTTGATGGTTTTGATAACTTTACACTTGGATTTCCATGAATTGTAATTTGTCCTTTTAACCCATTAAGGACGACTTTAAAATAATGAAAATAAGTAACATTTTCTTTCATATTTTGTTCATTTGGACCAAATATAGTAAGAAATACCCATTTTCAGATTTTTAAAAAAATAATTTTTAGGATTTTTTAACTGGCAACTTTTCTTGCCAACCGTCCTTAGTGGGGTCCAAACTCTGACAAATGAAAAGTCGAAAAAAATAATTAGAATGTTTACAATTTTGATAATAATATGTTTTCATACATAATTTAAAGAAATAATACAAAAATAAAAGTGAATGGGGACTATACTGCTCATAGGGGGTCCAAAAAAGGGTATTTTACCCCTAATGAATAGGACCTGTTCAGTCCGAAATATTGATATTCACCTAATTTCAGGCTTTAAGAATAGCCGAACTAGTACTTTTTTATGTCTGAATGGTCGGAACCCTTTGATTTCAGCACTTTAGCTAACTTTCAGGTTGAAATAGTTTTATTTATATCTGCCAGTCTGGGACAAAGGGACTTTTTTTTTACCTGACAGTCTTATTATTTTCTCAACTTTCTTTTTTATATACCTTTGATTAATTTTTTTGCCTTCCGAAGCTTTTTCTCTTATTAGAATTCTACGTTCTTGTTAGTCATTCTCTATCAAAAAGTCATCATAATTACAATATTCATCTTTATGGCTCCAAATTTCGCATATTCCCCAGAGAAAATTTTGAAGATTACTCATCAACTCGATAAAAACTAGGTATCGGCCCATTCAAAATAGGCTAAATAACTCCAGTGATATTTTATTTTACATTTTGACTACTGTAAGTTTCCAGAAAACCCTTTCAAGGAAAATAAATGTATCCAGAAATGATTTAGTATGAGATTGAACCAATAAATGTGTTAGGAATCGGTAAAAATCTAAAATCTATAAAAAAAACCACTAAAATTATGATCCAAGGGAAACATTTCATCATGCTAAAGTATCAATAAGATCTACATTTATGATAAGAACTAAAAAAAGCATTAAAAATAATTAATTAGCAAAAGCTTCCTATGAGTAACTCGTAAAAGTTTAGACCACACATTGGACGATTGGCAACAAAAGTTGCCAGTGGAAGAAAACTCATTCTATTGGCAATTTAAATACCCTCATTCCAACTGTAATTGGTAATAATATTTAGAATGGGATCTTGTGAATATGCTGCAATAGAAACAAGTCAAAAAAATAACCAAAACATTAGATTATTTTGGCGTTTTCCAAATGATCTTCCAGCTATTTCCAAAATGTAGTGAAACGCTCTCATTCTAACAGCGATTTTACCCCCAAAACGGCATGGAAGGTATAAATTTCTATTTTTATCTGAATAAATACATTCTTCAGAAGTTGTTATCATGCATTTAAACTTTTAATGTCCTCTATTAGAGTCAGTAAAAAATGAAATGTCCCTTGGCAACTTTTCTTACCAACCGTCCTTAATGGGTTAATAGACTTTAAAAATTTTTGGTCTCTTTTTTTCCTTTTTTCAAGACATCAGGTCCCTTTTTTCCCTAAAGACAAACCAAAAGTCTGCTGGGAGCCCTGTAAGCTAAGTTGGTGGCCACCCTGAGCTTGTTAACGCGGGGGGGGATTCTGCAGTACAGTTTTCAAAGCAATGCAGGTACCGTTCTTCAGCTTTAACACAAAGTTTCCGAAAGAGATTCCAATTTGCTTTTTTAGTGTTGAAGTATCTAGGTATATCAGGACTATGTTGATCACAATCTCCACCAGATCTGGTATGCGCTACACTGTGTTTTTCAAAATTCCAGAGGATGTATGAATTTTTTTACTCTTATACAACTCGTAGGAACACTGAATATATTTCATATTCTGAATATTACTTAAATGAAAAGGTCTTCCTTTAGAAAATGCTTGTAAATTTTCCTTAGATGATTGTTTTATCTAATTTTTTGATACTCAATTTTGTCACTCCTCATGATAAAGGTTATAAAAGCCTTCATACCCCCTTGCTACGCTCAGGGGGAATTTCAGGTTTTACAAACGGCCTCTCGAAACTTTAAACTTTTAATTCTTGCACCATAGAAAACGATCGAAGCTGGTCCATAATTTAAGAGGTATATGGCGGGGGTCGGGGGATCTCCCCCGAAAAAATTTTGAATCTCTTTTCCCTAGAAGATTATGTGGTTTACAAGAAACTGCTCTCTTTGGATGCAGCTCAAAGGGTCTCAAAACGAGCTAAAACACTACTTTAAGAGACAAATTTTCAAAATTTTCCTGGGGGTGAACCCCCAGACCCCCCATTTTTCCTTGGAGTTCACGTCAAATTTTGACATGATATTACCTTGAAAATGAAGTTGAGGCAACCCCCGCCAAAAAAACTAGTTACAGCAAGGTCCAGACCCATTTAAAAAAAATCCTTGCCCCCCCCAACGAAAAACTGAAATGACGCCCCTGTTACGGACCCTTTATCCGGAAACCAAAAATTCGGAAGGACCCGAAATCCGGCTCGCGTTCAGAATTTTTTTTTTATATTTTGAAGAATTCTTAGTGAGTAAATACTGCTGTGACGCGCAATGGTTACGTTGCGCCTTTTGTGACATCGTCTCGGTGCGGAATGGGACGATTCGGCGCGGCCGTTATGGCGCGGGCCAATGCGGCCGAATCGTCCCTGCTCTTCAACGGCCGTTCCAAAATCGGCTGCTGCTTCGGTATCAGCTGTTTCCGCGCCGAACCACGTGCTTCGCCGGATTTTTTTTTCTGGTTCCGTTACGATTGGAATGGACTATGTCGTTTCAGCGGGTATTTTGGTTTTACTAAAGCAGCTAAGGGGTCATCCATAAATTACGTGAGGTCAAAAAGGGGGGGGGAGGGGTTTGGAAAAATCTCACCAAGGGGGGAGGGGGGGTCGATAAAAATCTCACGTCAACTTTTTAAGTTAGAAATTATACGATTTTCTTTTTTTTAAGTATGAGAAAGGATAAGAAACTGAAAATTATTTTTAAAAAGTTGTAGGTAAATCTCACTTGGGGGGAGGGGGGGTCCAGCAAAATCTCACCAAGGGGGGAGGGGGGGTCCAGATTTTGGAAAAAACGCCTCACGTAATTTATGGATGGCCCCTAAGTCTTTAATGGCGTTTTTTCCGGAACGGACCTGAAATCCGGGATATCGGCCCCAAGTTCGCCGGATAAAGGGTCCGTTACTGTATATCTAAATAGCAATTTTTCTGTTTTCCTTGAGACTGGGTGGTGTTTGTTTTTGCATGATCATTATTAGTGACATCATTTGCAAACACTTCTCGGTTGAACAAGAACGACTCCATTTTGTTAATTGGAGAGCTTGTCCCTCCTAATTTAATTGACTCTCTCCTGTAATAGCATGGTTTGTATATAGTAGGGTGTGTTGAAAAGATTTTGATGATCCAACTGTGCGGAAAAGTTGTCCAAGGTGGCCTGTGATTTCTTTCTTTCCAACCATCGGAGTGAAAATAAAGGGTCTTTTTTCGGCGCAAGTTCAGAGGTGCGGATGCGCCAAGTTTTTAGCGGTAAACATGACTAATATGGTAACCCTAACTAATGTTAAAAGAGTCATTTGGCCTCTAAATGTGTCGCCAAATAGCCAAAATTCGCCAATCATCCGCACCTCTGAACTTGCGCCCTTTTTTCTGGCAGTGCAAACAGGGTGTTACTGGTGGTTTAGTGAAATAATTGAGAAAATTGTAGGAAATATAGCTAGAGCTTTATACTTTAGAGCTTAATACTTTAACACGTTCACTGCCAAGGACGCGCTGGCGCGTCCTGGAGAAAAGAGCGCTGATGTCTACTTTAAAATGTTATCACTTTTTGGGAGCATCTGTATATAACGCATTTATCATACTTTTGCGTTACACTTCGATCTACAGCCAATTTGGGGTCTTTTGGCGAAGAATCATAAAACCGCTTTCCTCATATTTCTGCGATTAGATTTCGTGTTTTTCTTGTTGCCACACATAGACCTAGAAAGTTTCTTCAAACTAAAATAAAATATTTACATTCTGCATCTAATTTGCGCAATTGTGTTTTTTTCTTCAAATTCTTAATATTGATTTAACCCAAGCAGCACAAACTTTCAAGATTCGTCCAAATTTTGTCATGTATGGTCGAATTTCGTTTACTTCTAGTTGAAGTTACATGTGCTCGACATATTTGGTATGAGCTGTGCTACTAGGGAAGCATCTAATACACACAATATTTTATATTTTGAGGGTATTTCATTAACTGGAGTATTTTTATGGAGTCCTAAAAATAAACTTATCTTAAAAAATCATGTAAATGTTAGACTGGAGAGGAGGACCAAAGACTTTAGATCTCGGGTTAGCCCTGGGAGAATTTTTACATTCGTAGAGACAAGGGTATTGAAATCGAAGCACCGTTAGGTTAGGTGTTCCATGTCATACTTAACACGAGATAATTAAAAAGCGCATTGACCCCAATTACGTAGGGATTTTTTTTCTCGGAAAATGAAACTATCTGGCTGTCTCAGAATAAAATTTAAAGATAACTATTCTCTTTTAGTATGCTTACTAATTTTTTTATAACACACACACCAAAACTTTTAATTATTTCAAAGAACAGTTTCCCTAGCTGCACAGCTCATACCAAGCATGTCAAGTTTATATAACTGCTACTACAATTAAACGAAATCCCGCCCAACATGACAAAAATTGGACGAATCTTGAACGTATGTGCTGCCTGGGTTGATATCCAAGATGCACTGTCTAGATCCAGGAAAGTAATAACGCAACTCTAACGAATTTCACTAATACTTTAGCATGGGTCAACTTTCGTGGATATAGACATTTCGATCTCAGAAATAAAATTCCGGAAAATATAACTAGATTGTACCTGAAAAGAAATGAAGTAATCAGTGATGGCTATGACAGGAAATCTCATACGGGGCACATCGTAAAAACACGCCAAATTGGCGGTAGTATTTGTTAGTACTGTGTAATAGAAGAGTAGGAAGAAATGCATGATGCACACAGACGCTGCAAACCGTCTGTGAACCCTGCGCTGGTACTGCCACCAATTTTTGTTTTGGGTGCTGGCAGTGAACGTGTTAAATTGTTCATTTCCTGACTAATGAAAGTTTTTAATGAAATAATGCTTAATTACTACTAATTTAATTCAATAACATTCACAAACTTGTTCAATTTGTTTGTTTAGGTTTTTTAGATAATTAGTATATAATCAGAAAAATATCAGACAAAAAATCAAATTTTTATTAAATTGAAATTTAAGTATTTTAAATGAAAATTCAAAAGATATTTTAAGTATTTATTTAGTCTTCCTTCTATATTCCAAATTTCATATTTTTATTTTTATAAATAAACATATGTTAAAAAATCCCCATTTCTTAAAAGTCATTATTTAATATGAAAAGGGAGTACTTTACCACTACCTCTGGTTAGAGGAATATGTGAGAAAACTCCTGCTCTCAAGCGTCACCTCCAACCGTGGACCGGTTTCGCCCTTGTTAGGGCTCATCAGCACGGTATAGGAAGGTAATGCCTGAGAGCGGAGGGAGAGCTTTTAGTCTAGCCGACTATAACGGAAAAAGTGGTGACTATTGATTAGTCTCCACTACGGAATGCGCAGTTCATTCCGGCAGATAGTGGAGACTAATCAATAGTCACCACTTTTTCCGTTATAGTCGGCTAGACTAAAAGCTCTCCCTCCGCTCTCTGGCGTTACCTTCCTATACCGTGCTGATGAGCCCTAACAAGGGCGAAACCGGTCCACGGTTGGAGGTGACGCTTGAGAGCAGGAGTTTTCTCTCATTATTTAATCTTATTATTAGCCTATATGTATATTTAAAATATTGAAACCAAACATTTTTAAGTTCCTTATATACTATAAGTTAACAGAAAAACATAAGTTTATAAAATTTGCAAATAGTTTTTAAGAGCTTTTTTTGACATGAGTAACTCCACTATAATGCCTAATTACTGTCAATTTTACGACTAATTAAGTTCAATAACACATTAAAAATTTTGTTCAATTATGTGTTTTTAGATATTATATGAGTAAATGATATAAAATTATAGGTCAAAAAATTAAATATCCAATTTTTATAGAAAAATTTATTTTTTAAAATAAACTAAAACTAAAAATTTTTAAATCAAAGCTCAAAATATATTTTAAGTATTTATTAAATCTTTTTATATTCCAAATTTCACATTTTTATGTTAATAAATAACCATGTAATGTTAAAAAATTCCCATTTCTTACAAGTCATTAATTCCTCTTATAATTAGCTTAGTTACACCTAAATGTGAATTAAAAAATTGGCACCTAACTTTTTTGGGTTCTTAATACTATAAGTTAACAGAAAAATATTAGTTTACAATGGGTTAAAGCAACCCGGGGGAGACCACTCCTTGTAAGTGCCAAAATTTTTAAGGAACGACTGTAATAGTAGATTTCAAGGGGTTTGGGGGGTCTCCCCAAGAAAAATTTCGAACCTTAAAAGTAGGGGTTTTATGCATTTTAAGAAGAATTTTTAAGGAAAAACAGTAAGTAAAAAACGTCGAAATTTCGGATACGGCCCTGAAGTAAAGTAAAAGTGAATTACCCAGGATTTGGGGGGGGCAGCTGTGCACCTCCCTGCCTACGCATATAGATACAGATGAAATATAATTAATTACACATTACAATAACACAAAATAAACAGTTTAATACACAAAATTATACAAATTATTTACAGATACAGATGAATAGATACACAATACAATATGAATAGAAGAAATACAATATATATAGAAGAAATCATTTACACAATTAAAAAAAGTTTAAGTGGAATGTATAGTATTTACATGTTTAGTCAGGTGACCCAGTTGCTTTAATTTGGCCCCGCATATCGGGCATTCGTAGGGCCTCTCCCCCAAATGGACTGCACTTACGTGCTGCTCAACCTGAGCTTTCCTACGGAAAGGCCTGTCACAGTAAGACATTGTAGACAGTAAGACACAGTATGCATTGGAATTGAGGCCTCTCCGTGTGGATCTTCTTATGTCGGCTCAGGTTGTATGATCTTGTGCTTCCCGCAAATGTTGCAGATGTGGCGCCGCTCGTCCATCGGCGGTAGAGGGGGCTGTCGGGGAGGATCTGACTCCCTGGAGCTTTCGTCGTCCGAGGAGGTGTTGAGAAGATCTGAGGTTGCTCATCTGAAAAAATTAAATATTTTAAAACAGTGGCCTGGGGGGCAGGGTTGGGTTTTTCACGTCCAAAACTAGTGTTTCCCATATCACTGGGAAAAACTGGTAAATACCGGGAAAAGTGGGAAAGGGAAAACTTCCAATTGACAAAATAATGGAAGTATTAGGTTATAGTCTTTTTAAACATACATATTATGACGGATTTGTGCAATCGAGGTAAAAGCTTGATTTTCGTTCGTCCATTTTTACATGAAATTACTATATTAATCGAAACTTTGAGGCCAATCCGGAGGCAAAAAGTGTTATTATAATCGAATAATATATTACATGTTAGTTTGAGACCATTTGGCACCCTTTTGTCGCTGTGCCCCATTAACTCCCTGGGATTTGGTCTGGGACACCCAAATCCTATGTGATTCTGACTCGTCTAGGTGTCTACATAGAGTTAGTACAAATATAGAGACAGCTTGGAACATCTGCTCCATTGTTCTAAGCGTGTCGGGTTTTCGTTTCGCTGCCCTGCAAAATCGGTTTTTTTTGCTTTGCCAATTTGGCCTCTAAATCCCTCTTTTGGCGTTTACGGTTTTTCGTGTGATTGCTTTTTTCGATCACTTTATCTCAGTTGTCTCCAACCTGTGGGCCCTATCTAATGTTCTTTTTATTTTTTGAAGGAAAGTTTTAAAAATTTTGCAGCTTTAATAATAAAATATGAATGTTCTAAATCTCATTTTTAGTCGATGCTTCCACCAAAACAATGCTACTCTTGCTACTCGTATCTCCCATCTTTTTTCTGTAATTTTCTTCTTTAGGAAATATATTTCCCCTACACGGTATTTGATACTATATTTTGTTTAAACTGTCCATACCATTAAATTAAAATACCATTTAAAAATCCCCTTTTACTTATATCACTATAAGATTCCCTTAAAGGTATCGCTATAAAATTATTATTCAGAAGAAAAACAACTAATATGCAACTAGCATGCATTCCTTATGTTTAACTTCATGTCATGTTTATATTTCATACTTCAATTTTTACACTTTAACTTTTTGTTATCTTGATAAACACTTAAGGAAAATTTTTAAACATTATTTAATAGAAAATTAAAAATTTAAACTATTATTTATAACTTGCAAAAAATTCTTTTATTAAGTGAAAAGTTAAGGAATCAGTTAAGCATTTTACAAAATATTATTTATTAAATATTATACCAAATGAACTACTAAAACAATATAGGGTATTTTTCAGTTAATTGCCAATCAAATTATTTTTGTATTTAAATTTGTTAATTAAATCAAAATATAATAAGACAAAAATAAGTTTTTATTAAAATATAATAGGTAAACTAAGTTAATTTCTAAGCTATCAGATTCGCTTCAACACTTCTTTCCAGGAATAAGAGAGAAAAGTGTGATAACTTTAAACATAAAAAGCTCATAGTTCACAAAGTTAAAGCCAGGTGATGTGTGGTCCTGTGGTCGAATGTCACAAACCATCACCTGGTGTTAGGAGAGAATTACAGTTGCCCTAGATTCTTTGTGCCTTAGATTGGCGGAAAAATCCATAGATATAAGTTCAAGGAATATTCTGTGTCGTGACTGTTTTAAATTAAACGAACACTGGAAGCAAAATTTCTACTCTTAATTCCTCTATATATATTTTTTCTTATTAGTTTAACAATGTAGTAAGTTGAAAAAGATGATTCGATAGTGGCCATAAATTTTTAAAATATCGCTTGTTACTTGGAAAGAAAAGATTAACACAGATTATTTACTGTAAGTTTCCTCCTATCAAAAAATAAAAATAAAGTATTAAAAGAAGATCAGTGGTAAGAATTAAAAACTTAAATAAAAATTTAACAAAATTAAAGCTAATTTAACATTTATGCGTCGAGATGCAGAAGTATTTCAGATAATCATGGCCTTAATAAATCAAAATCAAATCAGTAAGTTATTTCGAATGACCACAGAAAGAAACTACGGCAAAAACGCGCGCCAAGCTCAAACCGCCAAGCTTTGCCAACTTCCAGTTTCTACCTCGGCCACAAAATCAGCAATTTTCTCCCTTAAATATTCTTTAAACGAATTGGAAATGACTCGTATCGAATCAGGAGGGTTCATATTGTGTAATGTGAAGCTTTTATTAAAGAAATTCCCCCAGAAACATTATAAAAATACAGTTTAAAATTGTTTTTCCGAATCCGCGGAATTTAAAAAAATCACAGATAAAAAACTAATTCAGATAGAGTAATTTTTTCTTCACTAAACGATTGGTCATTGGTTTTTCTCTAATGGAAAATTGTCGGTATCATTTTCTCCTGATTTTTCTGTGAGGAAGAGCAGTTTTTATGCCCCAAAATCCACCCGCCTATGGGACTTCCCATGTTAAAAATTTCTTTCTGCCCCGCAAGGTCCGACAGTTTTCGACATGCAGGGTTGCTTTACGGAGAAGAGCAAGCTGTCTCTATATTTGTACTATGGGTGTCCAGGCACGGATTAAGGAACTTTTCAAGGGGGGGGCGGTCTGATTTTTTTAGAGTCAATTTTTTATGTTTGTGGAGAACAATTTTGAAGCCTCGTGAAAGAGGGCCGTAGCCACAGTAATGTTTCGAGAAGAGTTTTTGACCTTTAAGGAAATTAATTTAAAAGTTTTATGGATAGCATGGAAACAGTGAGTGTTTTTGTTTTTGAAATAAAATATTATGTAACTTGACACTGAAAAGAAGTTTTGTGACAACTTTTTGGAAATTGGGGACCATTTAGGTTGCACTCGAGGTGGATCACTCCTTGTATAACCTTCAGAATTTTCAAGGCAAGAAGCAACATTATAGACATAATAATTTTGAAATGGGAGTCAACTCCCTACTCCCTTTTGATACGGCCACGGGTGGAAGCTCTTATTTTTTTAATTTAAATCAGTGGAATTTTATTTTGGCAGGGGCCTAAAAATATTTTTCAGACCCATTCTTTCATATTAATAGGATTAATGTAGCCTTTTAACACCTTATTAGGTAAAATTTGCGTTCAAGAAAAATTTATATAAGAAAGGTTTTTAGTAATTAAGGTTCAAGTTTCAAAGGGGGCATG
The DNA here is from genome assembly GCA_024610705.1 of Tetragnatha versicolor. NCBI lineage: Eukaryota > Metazoa > Arthropoda > Arachnida > Araneae > Tetragnathidae > Tetragnatha > Tetragnatha versicolor. The sequence goes on from JANDEH010000002.1 coordinate 29,958, forward strand.
GGGGACCTCCCCCAGAAAATTTTTGGAAATTTGACTCTAAGAACATGATTTTAAACGTTTTTTATTGTACACGTAAACCCAAATCTAGACATGCATTTTTAGGTAGAATTTAGATTTTAATGAACATATTATTGGAAAAAGTGCAAATAATACTGGTATAAATACTAAAGGGGGGTCTGGGGCCCCTCCCCCAGAAAAATTTTGAAAATTTGCCTCTAAAAAACTGGGTTTTAACTAAAAGTAAAGTAAAAATTACTCGGGACTTAGAGGGGGCAGCTGGCCCCCTGGCTATGCCCAATTTTTGTTTTTTGAAACCATAAATTTTTTTCGTCCCAGAGCAAGGGGGGGGGCGATCGCCCCCACCGCCCCTCCCCTTAATCCGTCCTTGTGGGTGTCTACTATCCCCCCTAGAAGTGTGACCCATTATTTATGGGACACCCTGTATAATGAGTTCATTAGTATAAGTTTTGAGTTCTTGTATGATTATGACTGTTTCAAAATAATTTTTAAATTTCCATCAACATTTTTAGCAAAATGTTGATGTTGCTACAAGTGGAATGCATGCAGAACTTCCCCCGCGTTAACAAGCTTTAAAAATATCATCGCAAATCAGGGTTGGCTGGATTGCACCCAATGGGTTTTTTCAAAAAAAACCATGTGAAAAAATCCACATTTTGGACCCATTGTTGGGGTTTTTCAAGAAAAATAAAAATTGTGGAGTTCCTTCAAAATTTAATGTGTTTTTTTACGAAGTTAAGGATATTTTTAAAATTGTAATGGGTTTTTCAAAATTTAAACTAGATTTTAAAAATTAAATGGTGTTTTTTCAATTTCAGGGAATTTTTTAAAAAGTTAAATAGGTTCTTTCATTATTCAGTGTTTTTTTTTCATTATTGAATGTGTTTTTTTCAAAATTTACGACGTTTAAAGTTTAAACTAGATATAAAAAATAAAGAAGATTTTTTTTAAATTTCAGTGGGTTTTTTCAAAGTTTAGGATATTTTTTAAATGTTAGTGCTTTTTTTAAGTTCAAACCATGTGGTGCCAGTAAATAATAGGTGTTTTTACAATTGAAGTGGGTTTTTTCAAGGTATAAAAACTTTGAAAAAAAACCACTTAACTGTGGAAAAACTAACATTATTTTGACAGAACACATTTAACATCAGGGTTGCTGATTTTTTTTATTTAAAATTTTTTTTTTTTAAAATTGGATTTATTTGATTTAAATCGGACTTTTTTGATTTAAATCAGATTTTTTTTATTTAAATGAATTACTAGTTCTGAACTTCTTGAGTTGAAACTGGTTAATAATAATCTGATATTGTAATTTCAATGTGATATAATACTTTGGCATTACTTAATTACCCAATTTTAGTAGTCTATTTTATACATTAATTAAGAGAAGCAGTTCACTGGTATCTCACCGATGAGAAGCCCATTCGAAAAGGGTGAATTGTACTCAATAACCAGTGGCGGATCTACGGGGGGATCTCGGGCTGAAGCCCCCCCCCCCAAAACGTCTAATATTTTACTAAGTTTGTCAAAACGAAAAAAATCTAGGTCCGAAATTCAGATGAGGCGTACCAAAACAAGTTGAAAAAGTGGGATTTTTGAATTAAATTTCACAAAACTTTCTGGGGGAGGACCCCCAGACCCCCCTTTTAGTGGTTTGAGTAGGATAATCCACTACCTTTTCCGTATTATCATTAACAAGAAGATTCAATTGGATTATGAAAATTCTTAGCCCCCCCCCAAAACCAAATTCTGGATCCGCCACTGTCAATAACTAAAATTTTTATCCTTCTTTCTATAACTATTTTTGTCAAATTTTGATATTAAATAGGTTCGAAAATAAATTGTGACAATGATTACTAAAAACATCATGCCTTTTTTTGTGTAAAACTTAAAATCAATCTTTAAATTATACTAGCTGTTACAAACCGGCAAAGCCGGGTTTTACAGCTAGACTTCTTTGGCGCTGAAGCAAGATTCCCTCGTTACTACCTGTTCGTATTTACTCATTCCCTGTCATTAAATATGCAGTTTTAATTCATTATCTTCGAAAGGGGTTTTGTCTCCGATTTCACATGGAATTGTCACAAATTTATTACATTGAAATAATTGTCATTTAATTTTGAGCGGTCATTTAATGAAATCTTACTACCCCTATATAAACCCATTTTAGGTGGCATCCTCCCCAAACCTTCCACTTTAAATTATTATTTGATTTTTATTTGTCTCATTGTTTGAAGTTAAATGTTTATCCCCTTCTAGTCAGGGTGGCAACTCGAAAAGTGTGCATTGGAATGTGTATGGAATTTTATGACGGTTTCTGATAGATTTGATGGTGTAGATATCAGAACCGATTGATGCCACTCTGCAAATATTGAGCATTTTTTATAAATCAAGATGGCGTCCAAAATGGCCTCCATTGAAATCAATACTTTTGAAAATAAAAATATAGCATGCAATACATCATATATGGTATTTTTTGGGTCAAAGAAACGATATTTAACGTTATTTTTTACTTTAATTAAGTTTGGAGTAGGTTTTTTAGTAAAACAAACAAATTTCATTGAAAAAGCAGGATTTTTTAACACTGTGTTTTAATGTCTATATTTTGTTTATAAATTCATATTTTGCATAATTTTAAAATAAATTGGGTTTAGAATAATTACAAATTACAGTAAAACACTAAAAAGAGTAACTAAGTAATAAAAGAAAATTGTTGATGTCTAAATTGATAAGTAGTTGTCTTTCATTACACTAGATGGCAGTAAGGTAATTTAGTTCTGTGCTTGCCACCAGATGGCGTTGTAAATATTTGTACATAATTTATTCAGATTAAAATAAGCTCGCAAACAAGATGGTCGTATTTCATGTGTCCTCTTAGATTTTGTCTTAGATGCTGCGAAAGTACCACGAACATTTTGGCGCAACAACGTGGGAACCGAGCTAGTGATGAATGCATCAAGTAAGGCTGTTTGCTAAAAGGTTTGGATTTGGATTTTTCATACGTGAGTAATAGGGGAAGGGAAATGTTCTCCCTAAGTTTTGTTTTGTTTGGGAAATTTAAATTTTGCTCTCATGTTTGCGAGTTATAGGCTATGATTAGTTCTAGAAATGTCAAATGTTTTGTCATTGTGGTCATTGCTTTAGTTAGTGAATCAAGTGTTAAGAATAAGTCAATTCTTGTCATTTTTAAGTCAAATAAGTTAGTTTTGATTTGACTCTGTTCTTAATTGCAAGTGTTAAGATGAGTGCTAAAGCGGAACTAGATAAGTTAATTAAATCTAGAGCTACTCATAGGGCTTTAGTTACAAAGCTGTTCGATAAAGTAAATTCTTTAGAGTTAGAGAAATGCGATAAGGTAGAAATTGACAGTTTTATTGAACAGTTTAGTGTTAAGGAAACTGTGTTGAAAAAGTTAGATTGTCAAGTTCAGGAACTTACTGAATTAGATAACTTAAGTGATGAAATCGTTAAGTGTGAGGAATATGGTGACAAAATCATAGCATTAAGATGTAAATTAAGAAGTGTTCTGGAACGGAAAACTTCTAAATTTTCTGGAAGTGTTAGTCCCGACCAAAGCGGTAAAAACGAAACTATTCCAAAATCTGTTTCTGACATAGAGGTATAAGAATAATAGAGACGGCATGGACGGCAACCCTGTGTTCCAAAGATCAATGCTAGGAAAAAAGAATTCTTTAACATTGGAGCTCCCATAGACGCGTCGATTTCGAAGGTGAAAAATCGTAATAACTCATTGAAAAATGATCCGAAAAAGAAAAAAACACCTGCTTATGATGTAGAAGGAAAAGGCTAATTATTATGAGCTTAAAAATTTATAATATCTCCGAAACATTTTTATGAATGGGATTTTAAAAAACTTCGCACTGAGTTCGTTCGACTTTCACGAGCTATATTCGATTAAATTTGACAGAATTTCAGTTAAATTACTTCTAGTATTATAAAATGAAGATTTGTGATTAGATTGGATGTGTTTTTGAGTCATTCAAATCAATATTTCTGGTTGAAAATTGTTTTTTACTAAGTTAAGTCATGAAATGAGCTTTGGCGGCCGTTGGCGATCGAGCTTGGCGCTTGTTTTGTGTTGGTGCGGGTTTAATTTTAGCGCGTTATTATTTTTTATTTTGCCTCTTTCTCAAGAATTCAAGAAAATAATTTCCAATAATTATTGAGGAATAATATAAATGCATATTCCAATTATTGAGATGCATTTTCTAAATAATTGTGATTTTTTAAAGTTTCTGTGGATTTTTTTTGCCATATTGTAAAGACTATTTTTAGATTGCTGCTACATTAATGCTAAATGTATCAAAATAAGTTACCAATATTTACATTTATGTAATTTTTGTAACAATATTGTTAATAATATTATTATGGATATTTGTACAAGATTTGGGTACTTCTTTTAGAATTTTAATACCTCAATAAAATAATGTAATAATAATTAATGTAGATCACTGGGGCTGTTTAAAAAAATTTCGCTTTGATATCCTTGAAATTTCATAACACAAAACCTAATCAGTAGAATGTAATCTTATTAATTTAATTTACTAGTGCAAAAGCCATCAAATGTTTAATTCGAAAATATTTTTTCGGTTGCGAGTTTGCCATTAAAAAAACTGTAATCAGCATATTGGTTGGTTGGGGTTTTATGGCATAAGACCCCCTATTTTCAGAAAAATATTATTTTGAAGCCACATATACTCTTATGAATGAAGATTACCGTCACTCTTTTTCCTATTAGTTTTTGGGTATTTAAATTTTGAAGTTTCAAGCTTTTCGGTGCCTTTTCGGTTTTTGCAACATTGTTTGCTAAGATCGCGAAGTGATAAGTAGAGGGAGTTAACGAGCTTTAATGAGAAAGGGGATGAGTCTCCAAGTTAAATAAGGTAAAAAGTAGACCATCAAATTTCAAAGTGATAATTCACTTCACATATCCATAAACTTCTTCCCTGTATGTTTTTGGATGTAATTCGTTATTCAAATTACACAATTTATGCACTTCTATATAAAAGCAAAATTAATTAACTATTTTTTAAATCTTTCTAACCACTTAAAGTAACAGTTTACTTTAATTTTTGTATTCATCAATTTAAAATTGCTTTCCTTTAAATATTGCGTGTGCTTTATCGTTGTGAATTAGAATAGGATATAGAGTAGTGTTAATTTCATTTATGTTTCAGATAACAGATACTGGAATTAAAATTACTTAAATAAAATGTAACCTTTAAAAACAGAAGCTATCACTAATTTATATTTTAACTGTAAAAAATACGATAGCAATGATACAAAAATACGAAACTTATAAGGCAACAAAAAAATATATATTCTGAGCGCCGCGCCGTGCCAAACAGCGCGATAACCTCGCCAAAAAGCGTGAAATCTCGTAACTCATAACTTTGACATGCTAGGCAGTCATGGGATCGCTCGCTTCCGTTGAAATCGGACCCGATTCCTCCTCTATTCTTCTTTCCTAACTCTATGGTTTCTGATCAAAATGTTGTTAGGAGAGTTGAACCAATGCTGGTAAAATTGCCTTGTTTAAATATTGATCGTTTTAATGGAGATCCTTCTGATTTCCAGAGGTTCTGGGATCAATTCCATGCTGCAATTGATGGGAATACAGAAATTGCTAATGTGGATAAGTTTAATTATTTGAGATCGTACTTGTATGGGGAAGCAGCAATTGCCATAAGTGGGTTTTCATTGACCAATGATAACTATAAGGTTGCTGTTGATACTTTAACTGAAAGATTTGGTTGTAAATCTTTGATAATACAAGCACATTTGTCAAAATTACTGTCGTTAGAACCAGTTAAGAATTCGGATGTTGCTCTTAGAAAATTTTATGACTTCATTCTCACTCAGATTAGGAGTTTGCAGGCGTTGGGGTCTAAAGTTGAACAGTACAGTAACTTGATTTGTCCTATTCTGATTAAATGTCTTCCGCGGGAAATTATTAAGCTGCTTTTCCATGCGACTTATTTTCAGCTCCCAATACGCGTGTTTTCGGCGTGGCGACCTCTTGGCGCGAGAAAAAATCCCCATACCAAACGCCGAACACGCGCGGATTTGGTTGACTCTTTTTAGTGGTCACGTGAGTCCTACGGACCAATGGCTAGGCGTATTCAACCAGCGCGCCGAAGCCGGTTTTCAGCCCGGCATGGATGGACTTTTTCTCGGCGCTGAAAGACTTCCAGCGTCAGCCATATTGGATCTGATTGGCATTCCGATTGCTATTACACTTTTAATAGTTCCAAAAAATCTAAAACAGCTATTTATCACGAAAATAAGTCCTCACACATTAATATATTACGAAAGTAATGGACATCTAGTGCCTGTAAAATTTGAACTATCTGTGTATAATTACTTGTGACGCTTTTGACAGATGGCAGCATTATCACTCGCGATCTTGAAAAGCGTTTTTTATTACTTTAAAAGCAATTACTTTAAAGATTTTGTACTAAAATAGTTTTAGAGCCTTATTCAGAAACTTTAACACGAGTGGGAATCCAGACGAGAACGAGATGGAAAGGAGAACCCGATATATTTTAATTTTAAACTAGATATTTCTACTCCCGATTGCAATTACACTTTTTGTGGCCCATTTAATAGTTCCAAAAAATCTAAAACAGCTATTTATTACGAAAATAAGTCCTCAGACATTAATATATTACGAAAGTAATGGACATCTATGCCTGTAAAAATTTGTACTATCCAGTGTATAATTACTTGTGACATTTTTGATAGATGGCAGCATGATCACTCGAAAGGCGCGTGTTTCAGCGCGACTTTGGTTGCCAAAGTTAATCCCTTTTTGATTGAAAAAAGGGATTACGTCATCCGCGTGCCGATTTTCAGCGCTGAAAAAAAGCGTCATGGAAAAGGGCCTTTATGGAAATTACGCGTAAATGTGGTAATGAGGAATGGGAAGTAAATAAAATTTTGGACATTGTTAAGTCAGAAATTCAATGTAGAGAAGCTGCTAGTTTTTTGTCCCCTCAAAGAATTTCGCGAAGTGAAATCGATAACGGAAGTCAGCATAACCGTTTTAAAAAAAGGGTAGCTTATACTGTAATCTCTGAGCGAGATCAAACTCATAAAGCAAAAGTGTTTTCTGGCCATGTAGCAGGTGATAAAAGAGAAAGAAATCTTACATGTATTTTTTGTGAAGGCAATCACCTAGGGCTCGATTGTAAACAAGTGTCTCCGGAGGATAAAAAAGGAAAGTTAAAACGCGAAAGCAGATGTTATTTGTGCTTTGGGAGGCATTCCAGAAAAACTTGCAGGCAAAAAATAAAATGTGCTAAGTGTGGGGGATGGCATAATGAGTTGTTCTGTTCGAAAGTCGACTGTCGATCAAGGTCAGGTGAAAGGGATGAATGTAATGATATAATAAAACCGTTAGAAAGGATCGGAATTTCAGAAGAGAGTTCTAGCGTTGAGATTACTCATTCGAATATCGAAACTAACATTTCGTGTGTTTTACCGGCTTGTGGGGTTAGAGTACAAAACGCGAGAGGTTCTAAATATGAAAACGTTTTGATGTTGTATGATTCTGCTTCTAGTTGTTCTTGGATTACTAGGGACATAACTGATAAATTAGGGTTGCCAATTGTAAGAACAGAAGTGCTAGAAATGTATACTTTTGGCAATCAGCCAGAGAAAAGGAAATTTGATGTTACATCTTTGACTTTGTGTCATAGGGATGATCTGAGCAGGCGTGCTAAGATAGAGGCTTATGTAACGGATACAATTTCTCACATTCAGTTTAAGATGCCAAAAGGGGAAATTGAGTCATTATTGTTAAAGTCTAGTGTACCGTTGAGTGAGGTTTATCTAACTGGACAGAGGGAAAGTATTTCATTGTTGCTAGGTTGTGGTTCCATGTGGAAGTTCTTCTCAGGGAATAAAATAGAATTGTCTAAAGATTTGTTTTGCATGGAGACGCTCTTTGGGCATGTCATTAGTGGTAGTTTGCAATCCGATAGAATGAAGGTATCGTCAGTCAATCTGTGTTTTTCTGAGAGGGAGTTAGATGGGGACTACAAGAATGTTTTAGAGGATGTACCCATGAGTGAGGTAAACTTGACCCTTAAGACAATGTGGGACTTAGATAACATGTTCATAAAACCTTTAGTGGTTGAGAAATCTGAGTCTGTAGTTAATTCTATGGTTTTGAAAAACTTTGAGGAGGGAATTAAGTATAAGAATGGAACGTATGAGGTAAATTTACCCTTTAAGTCTGAAGTCAATCTAAGTGATAACTTTTCTCTTTGTAAACGAAGGTTAATGGGTTTAGTTGCACGTTTCGCTAAAGACTCTTCATTGTATGACCGTTACTGTTCAGTGATCGAGGAACAAGTGAGGTTGGGTATAGTTGAGGAAGTGTTCAATGATACTGAGCAGGGAAGCTTAAAACACTATCTACCGCACCATCCTGTAATTAAAAGTAGTAAAGATGCTAATCGTACACGTTTTAGAATAGTCTTCGACGCTTCAGCTCGTGAAAGGGACAGTCTTTCGTTAAATGATAATTTGAACGCAGGTCCCAATTTGAATCCCAACTTGCTATTGCTTCTTCTTAAGTTTCGGGAGGGCGAAATAGGGATAATAGCTGACATAGAAAAGGCATTTTTACGAGTATTGTTGTCAACTGAGGATAGAGACTGTCAAAGGTTCCTTTGGATCGATAAAATGTCTCCTTGTAAGCTAAGGGTGTTTCGTAATAAAACAGTTTGTTTTGGGGTAAAACCATCTCCGTTTCTTTTGGGTGCAACAATCAAACACCATATTAGAAAGTATGAGAGATCCAATCCTTTAGCCTTTGCAGTACTGAACAATTGCCTGTATGTAGACGACTTGATAGTCAGCCAAAAAACGTTGCAGGATGCCATACTAGTGTCTCAGGACTCAAAAAATATCCTGAAACAGGCGAACATGAACCTTCGTGAGTTTAAAACCAACAGCTTAGCATTGCAAACATATTGGAAGGACTGTGGTATCGAACTTAACAATGCTGACGTTGCAGTCCCTATAAAGGTTCTTGGATGTGTGTGGGACACACAGGCCGATACTCTGAACTTTGACATCAGTTCTGTGGTGAACAGCATCGACAGTTCTCTCGGCACAAAGCGAGAGGTCTTGAAGATATCATACTCAGTGTATGACCCTATCGGTGCAGTGTTGCCTTTTACGATAAGAATGAAAATACTGCTCCAGGCTTTGTGGCAACGAGGTATCGACTGGGACCAAGAGTTGCCGAACGACCTTCTTTCGGTCTGGAGGATTTGGTGCTCAGAGGTTCATCTGTTGGCGAACGTTCAAGTGCCGCGTTGGTACTTTAAGAACTCAGATGGACGACGTAATGCCTACGAAATTCACATTTTTTGTGATGCCAGTGAAAAGGCGTTCGGTGCAGTAGCCTACGTCAGGTATCCAGTCGGACATGATGACTTACAGATAACGTTTGTGACTGCCAAGGCGAGAGTAGCACCGGTCAAAAGGGTGACCTTGCCTCGTTTGGAACTGCTGGCTGCCGTGGTGGGGTCCAGAATCCTGCGATCCTTGAGAGATGTATTTGACATAAGTAACAATTATGTAATGTGGAGCGACTCAACCGTAGCACTCTTTTGGATCAAAGGCGATGCCAGAGCATGGAAGCCGTTCGTGTGCAACCGAGTCTCGGAGATTCAAGAGCATACAGATCCCGGGCTCTGGAGACATTGTTGTGGATCTGACAACCCTGCCGACCTCCTCAGCCGAGGGACTCCAGCTGAAGCACTGATTGGCAGGAGCCGATGGTTCGAGGCAACTCCCTGGTTGAAACTGCCTGAGTCGCAGTGGCCCAGAGGTACTACCGTGGCTTTCGTTGAGAAAGAAGCAGGAATCGAGAAAAGAACAAAAGTCATCACAGCTAATGTGACTCTAACTGAACCACATGCGGACGATGTCTTCATCAGATTCTCATCTTGGAGAAGGCTCCGCAGGGTGGTAGCTTGGTGCTTGCGGTTCTCCAACAACTGCAAGAACTCTGGTTCCAGAGTTTCTGGACCATTGTCAGCTCAAGAGTTGAGCGCTGCGACCAACTGCATCATCAAACTGGTGCAAGGGTCCCATTTCAAAACTGAAATTGACTTGCTGTCAAAGGGTCGGCCCTTGGGCTCTTCTAGCAACATTAGAAGCCTGGCACCCTTCCTTGACAGTAGTGGCATTCTCCGCGTTGGTGGGAGATTGTCGTTGGCTGATGTGCCAGAGACCTTCAAACATCCAGCCTTAATCCCCAAGAATCATCATATAGCAAAGCTTATTGTCCGGCAACATCACATAGACAATATGCATGGTGGAGTGCAGCTGACATCAGCTTCTATCCGTCAGAACTTCTGGATAGTTGGAGCTAATCGTACTGTGAAGAAAGAACTAGCTTGTTGTGTTCGTTGTCGTAAGATAACACCAAATCTCTCAAAACAGGTAATGGCAAGCCTACCTGCTGCTAGAGTTACACCAGGTAAGGTTTTCGAAGTTGTTGGAACTGATTTTGCTGGACCATTCTGTATTAAAGAACGGTTAGGTAGGGGTATTAAGATAATGAAGGCTTATGTTTGTATATTTGTTTGTTTTGCCACTAAGGCAGTACATTTAGAATTAGTGAGTAACTTGTCTAGTGAAGCGCTTATTGCAGCTTTGAGACGGTTTGTTTCACGCAGAGGAGTTCCCGGCATAGTTCATAGTGATTGTGGTACCAACTATGTTGGGGCCGAACGAGAGTTGAGGCAAATCGCAAAGTTGTTAAATCAGGAAAATTGTAAGGACTTCTTTGCCCAAGAGGGCATTAAGTGGAAGTTTAACCCTCCCGCTGCACCTCATCATGGAGGTCTGTGGGAGGCAGTTGTTAAATCCATGAAAGGACACCTCCGAAAAACGGTTGGTGATCAGGTTTTGACTTATGAAGAATTTTTGACCTTAATTCAACAGGTGGAGGCGTGTCTCAATTCTCGTCTGATCACTCCCCTTTTAGATGATGCTTGTAGCTATGAAGCACTTACACCAGGTCACTTCATAATTGGTAAATCTTTAAAGTCTATGCCAGATGATATTATGATTAATGATAAGGTAACACCTTTGCAGAGGTGGAAACTGGTACAGAGTATAACTAAACATTTCTGGGAAAGGTGGTCCAATGAGTACTTAAGTTTATTACAGAAGAGGAAAAAATGGTTTAAATCATGTGATAATTTAAAATTAAATGATCTAGTATTCGTTAAAGAGGAAAATCTACCTCCTTTAAAATGGAAGTTAGGAAGAGTCATTGAAGTGTTTGAAGGCAAAGATAATAAGGTCAGAGTCGTAAAATTAAAGACTCAAAACGGTATTTTAACAAGACCAATTGTTATAGTAGGGCCGTTAAAGGGAAGAATTGTTCAGATTTTGATAAAGGCACCAAAATTGGTGGAAATGTAGTTTCAAACATGCGGAATCCAAAATGGACCAGAACCACTCTGGCGGAAATCTCGTTCGGGACTTCCGGTCAATAACAAAATGGCCGCCCACTGGCCTATTTTCGGTTGTTTTAATGATACAAAGGCAATTTTGGTGTGGAATACTATGTTCTAAGGGTCAAGGAACATTATTATTATGCAAAAAGGGGCAATTTATTTTAAAAAATTGATTAAAATCCAATAAAATCTCTTAAATAGCGAAAAATTCTAAGTTTAGAAATATTTAAATTAAACATATATATTTTCACATATAATAAATAATTTAGGCTTTAATAATAATGGAAACATAATTTAAAATAATCACATTTATATTTTTATTCGGACTTAATTTACATTTTCCTTTGCAAGCGCAAAGATCGGTGCACAGAAGTTTAGCCCTCAAGCAATTGCAGCGCGATGAACACATTGTTTTGAAACCACAGCAAATGAGTTCTTGGTAAGATGCAGATGCTTCTGACAAAGATGTCCAATAGGGAGTCCATTTTTCTTGAAATTTATGCCGAACGGTATTAGTTTTGGAATGGGTAGGAATGTAAAAATATATTGTTTTAATATTCTAGAAGTCTTCGAAAATTGTAAAAGCGCTTTTTTGCTGAAAGATACAGTTGAATCATCTAAGACATCTGCAACATTTTCACGAAATGCCAAATATATTTCTCTTCCTGTAGGGTACTCCATAAGTCCATCAATCGTTTCAAGCAACTTCTCTTTTAGTCTGGTTGAGTTCTCTCTACCTTCGATTTGTAGTACATACTTGACTAGTGTATTTCTATATAAATTAGCCATGTCAGCTAGCCTAAAAAATATTCTGTCGTATATCAATCATATTTACAATTTCTACAAAAACTGCTGACTCTATTTCCGTCTGTCATTCTGGCCTTCATTGGAATTTAGACTCTTGTGTTTGATATCTCTTACGCGATTATTAAAAGAAACGAGACATCGACGGTGGTATTTAACTTCGGACGATATCACTTCGTCAACAGCAAGCTTAGCTAATTAATTTGGATCTTCCATCAACTTTGCAGATTCCCACAGCTTTTCACTGAATGAAAGGTTCGTAACCAAGTGATGCTGTTCATCTTTAATCATCTCATCACAAAATAAGCAGTGCCTTTTCTTCAGTGATCGAGTTTATGCTCGTTTCGGATCCTTCTCACTTTCAAGAGGACTTTCGAGGTTCTCTTCTAGTTGCCTTAACTTCTTTATAAGTCTTTCTAGCTTAACTGAATTATACTTAGCTCTACAACTTTTATGCCACACTGCCCCTTTTGTTAACAATATTTCAGAGATACTTTGAGGAGCTTCACAAAGCCGGTCAAGATTTAAAGTAGTTGGTATAGCATTTAATTTCTGAAAGTCGATCAGATTTTCTTCTTGAGTAATATAGCTAGAAGCTATTGGATGCACTACAGATTTGGAGTCGTCAGCTACTTGGCAGAAAATAAAAGTATCCCAATTAATCATCGGTCGATGATCTTCAATGTAATTATAAATAGTTTGGGGATCAAACCATTCTGCCATAAGAGATAATACCTAGATTTTTATCTTCAGATATAAATCAAATTCTTCAAAATTATTCCCCTAAACCCCCGAAAGAGGAGAAAAAAGATTTTTATTTAGAACCAATCGCAGGAAACATACCTAACACGGGATTTCACGTGCCGAAACAACTTTTCTGTATGAATGTTTCAAAACGCGTACTGTACTAAAGTAGCTTTATGTTATCCATTTTATCCATTTATTTTAAGTATGATTTAAATTTTAATGTGTTTTACAAAAATTAATTCAGTTTAGTTTTAAAATATGTTTGAAAATAAACAAAATAACAATCGGAAGAGAACTATGGGATGCAACTAGTGGTCAGGAACTTAATATTTCTAAACTTAGAATTTTTCGCTATTTAAGAGATTTTATTGGATTGTAATCAATTTTTAAAAATAAATTGCACATTTTTGCATCATAATAATGTTCCTTGACCCTTAGAACATAATATTCGACACCAAAATTGCTTTTGTATCATTAAAACAACCGAAAATAGGCCAGCGGGCGGCCATTTTGTTATTGACCGGAAGTCCCGAACGGGACTTCCGCCAGAGTGGTTCTGGTCCATTTTGGATTCAGCATGTTTGAAACTACATTTCCACCAATTTTGGTGCCTTTATCAAAATCTGAACAATTCGGGTGTTTTTTTCCCTATAACGGCCCTACTATTAAGCTTTCACCATTACCAAATGATGAGTAAAATTATAATATTTACATAACTAGTATTTTCTATCAGTATTTCAAGTGTATTTCTTGAGTATTTTCTGTTGTTTAATTATTCATTTGATTATTTAAGTGTTTTATTTTCTTTCTTTGCTGCCATAAGATTTGTATTAAGTAATTGGTTTATAGTGTAACTTCATTGACATTTTGATTATGATTATGATGAACCATTGTTCATGGTCCCGCAGGATGTTGATGTCTAAATTGATAAGTAGTTGTCTTTCATTACACTAGATGGCAGTAAGGTAATTTAGTTCTGTGCTTGCCACCAGATGGCGTTGTAAATATTTGTACATAATTTATTCAGATTAAAATAAGCTCGCAAACAAGATGGTCGTATTTCATGTGTCCTCTTAGATTTTGTCTTAGATGCTGCGAAAGTACCACGAACAAAAATAATACATTGCTTTTATTTCATTCAGAATATTCTGAATGAAATAAAAGCAATGTATTATTTTCTGTTATTACTTAATTACTCCTAACATTTCTTCCAGATGGTACATACATATTAGTGATGGGCGATTATTTGAGGAGTTAACTCAGTGAACTAACTCCTTAAACTGAGTGAAGGATCAAGGAGTGGGGAAAAAGAGTGGTAGCTCAGTTGTACTTTTTAAAATTTACCTTTTTAAGATTTAATTTGTGGTATTACCTTGAAATCCTTGTGATATTACCTCCAAGAAACACTAGATGGCAGCACGCCGCCGGCTGCCGGTGATTATCATCTATGAGATGAGCGAGCGAGGGGTGCGCCTACGTAATCCGTTGCCATAACAACCCACTTTGATCAGAAGAACCGAAGGAATTAAGTCTTCCTTTTAGGAGTTGAAAGGAGTTGACAGAGTTAAAAGAGCTGCTTGCTCCTAGTCTCCACTCTTTGGGAGTTATTTGCTGTGTGATCTCAACTCCTTTGATCCCAGGAGAGCTGGGATTGGGAGCAGATGGCCTCAGATCGGTCTTCCCACTCCGACAATCTCACTCCCAGGGATCAGATAGTTCATAAGAGTTAATTCCTCACTCCCAGCGGTTTCTTAAGATCGATTTTTGGAGGCCATGATTGTTTAGGGGTCATCCATAAATTACGTGAGGTTAAAAAGGGGGGGGGGAGGGGTTTGGAAAAATCTCACCAAGGGGGGAGGGGGGGTCGATTAAAATCTCAAGTCAATTTTTTAAGTTAGAAATTATACGATTTTCTTTATATGAAGCACAAAATGTAAACGAAATTATTTTTAAAGGTTGTAGGTAAATCTCACGTGGGGGGAGGGGGGGGGGTCCAGCAAAATCTCACTAAATCTCACCAAGGGGGAGGGGGGTCCAGATTTTGGAAAAAACACCTCACGTAATTTATGGATGACCCCTTATTATACACCTCTTCTACACGGCACTGTGAGCGTGATTATACATTGTCTTAATCACAATGTTTAGGTTGACAAAATTTGCTGCACACAATTAAAAAAATATTTATGGTTTTATATTCTCACGATTATCAAGTTCTAATAATCCTTTAATATTTAGATATTCCATTAAAAATTTCGACGATTAAAAAAGATTGCGAAAAGATGAATTTCGTTAAACGAGCTGCCATTATTGAAAGGCATACATTTACTACTTCTGACAGCTATTGTTAATTAAAATACTAGTTGTTAATAAAAAATATTTGATCTTAAACGAAAGGATTGCTGTATAAATTAATATTTTAATGGTTTAGCAGTGTTTTATTTGATTAATGAGGCGATTGATTTGGATTTAAAAATTAAATTTTCAACTGATTTTTGAGAATTGAAACACGAGCTCTGCTTGTCTACCTGCGTATTAACATTCTAAACATCTATTGGGCAATGTTAAATTTTTTTACTGCAAAAATAGAAAAAAAAATTTTTTTTCATCTGCCGTAAAAAGGAATGACAAACAACTGGGTATCCCGAAAAAAACGTTAAAAAATTTAACATTGCCCAATAGATGTTTAGAATGTTAATACGCTGTCTCTACCTCTACCAGCTATGATGGTGTCTTCAAAGGGCGGGAAGGAAGGAAGGGTTTGTAGTTCATTTCCGAGAATGTTGGCGTCTTGCCAAAACCTTCTGCTCTTAGTGTGTTTTTTGTCTCAAACTCGCCATTTTTTAGATGAATGAGTGATTAAAACTAAATTACTTATTAGAAAAATTTTACTGGTTTTTCATTCTGGTGACCATTACTTTCCAGTAAATTTAGAATAGTTAAAGTTTGCAGTAGAATGTTCGCGGATGAAATTGGATTGGATGCCTGAATTCGAATTGTAAGATAGGTGGTTATTTTTGAAGTGAGTATTTTTTCTTTTGAAATATACCTAGTATTGCTGATTAATATATTAAACTTGATGTGTTAGTGTCTGAATATTTGGTTCTACGGTCGTTTCCCCTACTGGGGAATTTCCTTTCCCTCTTTCTTCTGTTTTGTAGGTAGGTTTTTGTTAGTAAATTGTTAAAAAAATTTCCAGTAGGCGAAATATTAAAGGTTTATTTCCGTTTTCGTTTACAGTTCAATATAAAAGCTTTTATTTTTTGAATGACTTTTCCGGCATACTTTTTAGTTGATATATGTACGTAGTTTAGATTAAGAAGTTATATAATACTAGCGCTGACGCGCTAGACACGGGCTTCGCCAGTCCATACGTAAAAAGGAGCATTTTTATGTTCATACTACAACAATCGATGTTATACCTTCAACAATTAATATTATATTATCTTTAATTACAACAATTGGTGGTTTTGCCATGATGTCATGGTTTAGGAATGAAATACTGGTTTTTTTAGCCGAAAATAGACCAAAAAAGTTATTGGGATGCTTCAATTTCAAATTATTATTCTTCAGGAAACTTTCTGGGAGCGAGTAGCTTTCTGGTATGGTTTAAAGTGAATGTAGGTTCGAAAAGTTTAAAACTAAAACGGACTTACATTCAGATGAACATTCATTTATGTATATAGATTTTGGGAGTTACTGAGTTACATTAAAGAGTTAACTCCTTAAGGTGAGTGAGTTACTCAGATCTGATCTTGCAAAAGAGTTGAATCGCCCATCACTAATACATATGTACCATCTAGAAGAAATGTTCTGATTAGTTTTTAAAGTGGATATAAAAATAAAACAAATTAAAATATTTTAATTTGTTTTAGAAAAAATAATTTTCTGGGAAAGGATTATATGAATTGGGCCGCATAGAGAGCGACATAACCAAGGAGAAATTGCGAGTCAAAAAAGTATCAAATAAATAAACAAACAACAAATACAGTCGAATCCGCTTAATGTGATCACGGTTAATATTATCAATCGGATAATGTTATCGAAATCAACAGGTCCCGATCATTTCCATTTAATTTAATGTAAAATACATCGTTTAATGTGATCAACTATGAATCATCACTCCGCTTAATATTATCAAAATTTGTCCATATCCCCTTTAAAACGACCGCTTTTAAGTTCGAGTTTCATTTTGAAGGTCAATTTTTACAAGTAAACATCTGCCCCATGAGAGCATCTGGCGCTTCTTTTTTCTGAAACTCAGAATCAGTAAGAAAAAGAAAACATTCCGCATATATTGAAAGAAAATGGGTTTGGGGGGATCCGAAACCATGCTTGTGATTGGATAAAGAAACCACCAAGATCGACGCTTTGCAGATGTCCGATAAGAGATTTGAATTTTCACTTGTTTACTGGGATTCAGTCAGATTATGTATTAAATAAGTAGTTTATTGGAGTGGAAGGATATAATGGAGCGGAAAAAAGAGAGACCTTTCTATAAAAATACAAAGTAAGCGATTATTTTAATTTTAATAACTGAACTACTCTTATATTTTCCCCTTAAAATTTTACCTAGTGTAAAAATAGAGTTTTGAATACATTTATTACGATTACATTATTTTGATTTTAAAGCAAACAATATAGTTACACTGTTTGCTGTTTTTTTATATGAGATCGCTTATTGTTATCGATCGGATAATGTTATCAGTTTAGTCTCGGACAATTGCGATCACATTAAGCGGACTCGACTGTATTAATATCAAAGAAACTAATTTTTTTAAAAGGGGGTGGGGGCAAGTGGAGTAGCGTCCACCAAAATCTCACCAAAAGGGAGGGAGCGGTCCCAAATTTGTGAAAAAACACCATGTTTTTTATGGACGTCTTCCAAGGTAATTAAAGAGATCCCTTCATTCTTATCTTCTTCGTATAGAGTAGAATACGTGGTAAATATGACGGAAGCAGAATTCTTCTTTGGAGAAAGAAAATAGGACACGCCCAGTTTCGCGCACCTTCTCTTCAGACTCTTCCTAAAACAATTCCTTCTCTCAGACCCTTCCACCAACAATACATGAGTGTTTCGCACTGAGTGTTAAACGGGCTCACTTTCAAGCCATATAATAAGGCTGCCAGATTGTCGTTATCTTAAACAACTATGATGGATCCAACACTATTTGGATGGCAGAAAAATTAAGAGAAGGAGATTATACCGATTCCAATACCTGAAATGTAGACTGAATATTAGAAGTGTTTAAGTGCTCTCTTCAAAACTGAGGACCCCTGTTCAACTATTAGATATGACTATCATTCCAGTAACATTTCCTGCAGCTTTACGAGTATATGTCATTGTTACAAAGAAGAGGGGAAATTTTGCAAGCCTAACACTAAACTTTTGGAGATTTTGAATGAAATTGATACGGAAAGAAGTTAGATGTTTTTTTAAGATACTACAGATTACTCTTAGATGATTTAAAATTGAATTGAAACTTTTATTTAGGTAGCTGGAATAGTTTAGATAATAATTAAAATGTTTGATTGAAATAATTGCTATTAAATGTTACTTACGTATCAAAGGCAAAGCATAGTATTAAATTTTGGTTTCTTTAAAAATTTATGAAAACTGAACAAAGAATGGTTAAAATTCAATCAGGAAATTATTTATCATACATAATTTGTTAACTGGATCATAATATTTTTAGAAAAAAATCAGCTCCTCCAACATCAAATGAACAAAGATCTTTTGTAACCAAATTACAGTTCCATCCTAATTATTTTCAAAATAAAAGAATTTCAAATAATTTTAAACTTTTTTTTTGTTTAAAATAAATGTTTCCCTATTAAAAAACAAAAAGAATGATACCCCACATGCTATATTTTATAAAAGGTAAATCGAAAATACTATTTTGTGGCTACCATGGACGCCATCTTGAATTCCTCAAAATGCTCAACATTTACGAGGTGGCATCAATCGGTTCTTCAATCTAGACATCATAACCTATCAAAATCAGCAATAAAATTTCATACACATTCTAATACACGGTTGACCCCTTTTTTGCCATTTGGCACCCTGACTATTCTGTGTAAAGGGAAAGAAGAAATACTTCAATCAAACATGTACCATAATTTTTTATAAATTCAATACGGCTCTAGTATCCCGTTAGGATAAATCTAGTGAACCGTCAGAACTTTGAAATTTAATTTCAATGTAGATTTTCTTCACGCTCTTTCAAGGACGTTGTGGCGCGCCGAACTGTAATCGAACTGCAATCAAGAACATATTTTTAAACTCTGTATCATTAAACGCTTTTATTCTACTTGCTTTTGGCGGCGTTTTACGCGTGGAATTTTAAAACTCGATTTTCGGGCACTTCCCGATATGTCAGGGCCCCGAAACTTTACACATCGGTGTAACCCTCATGACACTCCAATATCCAACCATTATCTAGTCAAACAACCAAAGGATTAAGTTAATTAACAGAAAAACCAGAATTTGATACCTTTCCCAAGGGGCTATTCTTCCTAAACCGTGCACAATTGTTTATAAGGCATAACTTCATCATATTCAAAAGTCAAAACGAGAATTGCCCAGTAATTACGATAATTATAGACGAATAATCACTTTTTTCTTTCTGGATGCTTGTACATAATATTTCAGGCACTTCCAAACGATATAAAGTTCTGAAACTTTGCACCGTGGTGGAAACTCGATGACAATGCAATATTCAATCATCAACTAGTCAAAACCTCCGTAATTTAGGTAATTAACGAGTGTTTTTAGTTATCCTTTTAATTCATATTTGAGACATTCCGTGAAGCCAATGGCTCCCAAAACCTGTTAAGATATTATACTAAGTATATAACTACAATATTTAATCTTCAAAACGTGATTTTTTAACTTCCAATTAACAATTAAGATAATTAGCGATTTAAGATAATAACCGCGAGAAAGAAATCGCCAGAAGAGCGAGAAATCGCCGAAAATATCGCCGAAAATCGCCGAGAAGAAAAATATGTTCTTTTATAATTTATTGACTACTGAAAAGACTGGATGGTACTGTTTGCTCCTTGATACACACACACTAATTCTGAGTTTCTTACGATTGTTTTTTTTATTTTATTGAATGCTTTCTTTTTATTGTGAATCTTTTTGATATCGATGGATTTCATCGGTGATTGAGCGGATGCGAGGAATATATTCTTTGTGCGAGGTATTTTTCTTGCTCAGCTCTGTTATTATAACGTACCCAGCAAAATTAAATAGATTTTAAAATTAACTTTGGAGTTGATTGTCCTGCTGAGTCGTCAGAGGATTGTTCTACTTTGTCAGATATGTGAAAATTTTTTGTTATACATGAAACTAAAATTCCATCCTAACATAACATTAAATATGGTTGAAATAAATACATTTTTTCTTGTGAGTTTTTGTTAAAAAGTACCATGACTAAAAAGTAGAAAATAAAATAAGTAAAAAAAAGATTTTTTAAAAAACGCTTTTATTGAAGTGTTCTAAAAGGTCAAAAATAATTTTTTCGGTTTGACAAATAATTTATTGGGAAGTAGAAAATAACTTTTTGGTAAGTAAAAAAAACTGATTTTCTAATCACTAAAAATAAAAGCGTGGGCGCTAGTCATTCTTAATTCACTATATATTCTAACTTCTTTATTCTATGTTCTATGACGTTAGATTTACAAATTTCTCATTCATGAGTTTTGAGTGGGATGGATTCACTTTAAATTCTCTGTTAGGTATTTTTATTTATATAAAATTATACATAAATGCCGACGTAATGGCCTGGTCGTTAGAGCATCTGACTGATGCAAAGCCGTACGTCTGGGGTTCGAATCCCCGTTTGGCAAGGATGTTAGTGTCAATGTCCTGTAAAAAAATTAAATTTAAAAAATATTAAAAATTACTAGCGCCCACGCTTTTATTTTTAGTGATTAGAAAATCAGTTTTTTTTACTTACCAAAAAGTTATTTTCTACTTCCCAATAAATTATTTGTCAAACCGAAAAAATTATTTTTGACCTTTTAGAACACTTCAATAAAAGCGTTTTTTAAAAAATCTTTTTTTTACTTATTTTATTTTATAATAGTAATCGAACACCTAGGTTAAACTCAAATAGTATTGTAACTTAAACTGTCAACTTCAACTGTTAAACCATTACTATATATTGTTTACTTTTACCATGTACACTCTTCTCTTCTTTTACCTTTCTGATATTTTATGTTCTAAATAAAATCTGATACGTTTTACGAATAGGCTTAGTTTTTTTTTCGTGGAGATGTTTATTACATTTAGGCAATCTCCACATTGGTGACCTTTTTGGTTACGGATTACGCTAACTTTCAAGGGCGTATGCAGGATTTTTTCTAGGGGGGGGCCGCCGGGGCGTATCCAAGGGGGGGGGGAATTACCCCCACCCTTGGAAATTTTCATTTTATTACCATACATCACTATCAAAAATACTCAATATACTCCCCCTCCTAATTCTGTTATCTCACACCGAATTGTTTATCCGGTTGCGACACTAGTAAAAAGTCATCAGCTTCAATCTGGTTCGGGACGGATTCAGGATTTTCATTTGTAGGAGGAGAGTATATTTTTTTTCACAGCAGAGGTCTAGCCACTATAGCGAGGGGTCCGAGGTCCCTTTGTCCTGGGCCAATTAGCGACCTTCTTTTTTTAAAATGGGTAAACGGGGTTCACGGATTGTTTTGAGGGGCGCTGGACAGGCCGATTTCGGTCATGGTCATTTCGTCGTGCTCGTCTCGTCGTAGTCGTAGGTTGCGCGTTGCGGCGTCCCATCGGTTTAGGATTAGCGTTTTTATTGTATTCTGGGATGTCGGATTCCGTTCGTTTTCGCGTTTTATACATTAATTTCTATAAATTAATTTTAACTTTTCCGTGGGATCTACATTATTTCTTCGTTTGGAGTAAACTGTCCCGTAAGTTGTTTAGCACGAGGTTCACGTGAGCCGTGAAGAAACGTCGATTTCGTTGGGTAAGTTAATATTTAATTATTATTTAATTTGAACATTTTTCGTTAATTATTCTGTGTTAATATTGCTTTTTATGGAGGAATTTTATCGGTACGCGCGCGTAGTTGCTCGGTTAGGCTTACCGTAATTGGGCTAGGCTTACCGTAATTCTGTTTGTGTTATTGACTCTAAAAAGTGCTTAATTTCGTTAATTCATCAATATTTTATTTAATTTTATCCCCCCATTTTACCAAATATATTACTTTTTATTTCCTTTTAACCGATAACGTTGATTTTCCATGATTTTGTGCTCTCTTTTAAAAAAAGAAACTTTTCAAAGCGTTTTATATCGTTAATTTGTTCATTTTTCTGATGCCTTCTTCCCAATGATTTGTAAACTTTTCTTAAAGATAGCAGAAAAAAATACGCCGGAAATCCGCCGTTTTGTATGTTAGGTTTGCATTATTTATTTTTTTACATTAAGTTCATCAAAATGCAAATACCTAAATATTTATATTCAAAATTATATCTAGGAGTATCAAAACTAGTCTAAAAAAATTTTTTAGAGACGAATTTCCCCCAAAACAAAAGTCTAGTTACGGCTCTGGGAGTTCAAAATCTTCGGGAGCTAAAAAATCAACAGAAACTATTTGACAAAAACAACTAGCCACTACCGGATTTCAAAAACAAAATTAAGTACATAAAAAGGTTTTTCAATGTCTCAAATCGGAAGGTATTACTGTCAGGAATTTTTTACACGTTTTATTGAAGCCATACTTGTATAATAGGGTGTATCGAAAAAAACTTTTTTTTCGATTTTGATGACGTAATAGTGCGGAAAAGTTGTCTAAAGTGCCAGAGAGTACCTGTGAATTTTTTCAGAATTTTTGGATAATTTCTTAATGTGCCACATTGGCCCTGAAGTTCCCCATGTTAATCCAATGGGGCGCGCCGCCAAAAAGGCCGAAAATCGGTTTTTCGCCCCTCATTTCTACCCTAATCACACGACGAATGTCTCGTCTCGAGTTATGGACTCTATATGATCTAGGCTATCCGAAAAAACTTGAATTATAGCCTAAATATCTATATTACGTTTTTTTGTATGCTCAAATTTCGTCGAAAATCGCGTATTTCCTCGTTCAAATCAGAGCCCACAATCAACATAATATAGAGATTTAAGTTATTATTCAAGTTTTTTCGGGTAGCATACATCATATAGAGTCCATAACTCGAGACGAGACATTCGTAGTGTGATTAGGGTAGAAATGAGGGGCGAAAAACCGATTTTCGGCCTTTTTGGCGGCGCGCCCCATTGGATTAACATGGGGAACTTCAGTGCCAATGTGGCACATTAAGAAATTATCCAAAAATTCTGAAAAAATTCACAGGTACTCTCTGGCACCTTAGACAACTTTTCCGCACTATTACGTCATCAAAATCGAAAAAAAGTTTTTTTCGATACACCCTATTGTATAATATACACGAACGCGCGAACGGCGTTCGCAGAAAATTTTACCCTCTGCAGAAAATTTTCTGGAGAAAAATTACAAAAAAAAATTTTTTCAGAAAATTTTCTGCAGAATTTATTTTTGATCGATAAATTTTTCTTATGTTTTTCGCCAAATGCTTCCATCCAAGGAATCGCGATTTTCGGAAGAATCGGAATCGCATAAGTCGGGAAATCGCAACTTCTTCTGTTAATTCCGTTTTTGCTCGCGGAGTTTACCGCTTCATCCGCGATCCTTTCTTGGACGGCCGTGGACGTTAAGGTGAAGTCGGCTTCGTATCGCCTTGTTATTGCGATGTAGAAAAAACAACTTTACCGTAGTTTAGAAGCCAACAAGTCCGGAAGTAAAAAAATAGCGATTTTTCGCGAAAGTTCCGTTTTTCTGGCTTATGAGGTTTTTCTAAGTTGCAAAATTTTTTGAAAGGCTATTTTGAGAATAATCTAATTTAAGAAAATAATTCAGGTTTTTTTAATCGAGTTAGATTATAACCTGTATTACATATCTGATATGATTTGAGATTCTAATAATACAGTCGAGTCCGCTTAATGTGATCGCAATTGTCCGAGACTAAACTGATAACATTATCCGATCGATAACAATAAGCGATCTCATTTAAAAAAAACAGCAAACGGTGTAACTAGATTGTTTGCTTAAAAATCAAAATAATGTAATCGTAATAAATGTATTCAAAACTATTTTTACACTAGGTAAAATTTTTAAGAGGAAAATATAAGAGTAGTTCAGTTAATAAAATTAAAATAATCGCTTACTTTGTATTTTTATAGAAAAGTCTCTCTTTTTACGCTCCATTTACGTAATCTGAATTCAAGTAAACAAGAGAAAATCAAAATCTCTTATCAGAAAAATCTGCAAAGCGTGGATCTTGGTGTTTCTTTAACCAATCCCAATTCGGACCCCCCCATAACCTTTTTCTTTCAATATAATATGGGGAATGTTTTATTTTTCTTGCTCATACTGAGTTTCTGAAAAAATAATCACCAGATGTTCTCATGGAGCACATGTTTACTTGTAAAAATTGACCTTCAAATGAATCTCGAACTCAAAAGCGGTCGTTTTAAATTTTAAAGGGGATATGGACAAATTTCGATAATATTAAGCGGAGTTATGATTATTAGTTGATCATATTAAACGATTTATTTTACATTAAATTAAATAGGTGATCGGGACCTGTCGATTTCGATAACATTATCCGATTGATAACATTAACCGTGATCACATTAAGCGGATTCGACTGTACTTTTAAAAATTCATTTGACTTTTTCTTCACTTAGTTTTAGCAAACATTTTACTGGTAAAAAAATTCAGTAATTTAATTATATTTAAAGTAATCAATAAATTATCCTAGTATTTAACTGATTTCCTAAATTTTCATCTGATTTTAGTTGCATTTTGGTTATTTTCATGCAAATGAAGATAACATGAAATATGTATCTTTCTTTGTTTAAAGATATTTTTATCTAGACTATCAATATTAATGACTAGTTTAATGCCAGTTTAAAGTTCTTAAAATCCTCCTGAGTATAACCCAGTTAAATTAAAATTTTTCTTGTTAAAATTATTTGTTTCACACATTAAAAAAATTTTCATAACTAAGCTCACACGTTTTTTCATCTTTAGATAAACTCATCCCTGCAATTTGGGTATTTCAGTAATAATGTTTTTTTTTCGAGAGAGAGAGATTTAAAAATGCGTAAATTCTTGCAGAAAATTTTTAGAAAAAATTTAAGTTCGCAGAAAGGTTTTTATTTTATACAAGTATGATTGAAGCCATTTGGCCTATCCCATCCTAACTGCGAGAAACCTTTTTTCGTTCATGTCTAAGACCTCTGCTACCCTCGCTTCGAATCTCCCTCCCACTGGGCAAAGCGATTCCAAGTAGTAAGTAGGGTTGCCATAATTTGCGCGCGAAGACTCGGGATCGCAACCAGGGTGGATTGGCCGGATAGGGGTTGCCAGATTTGGCGACTTATCGCCCTTGGCGAAAAGGGCCCCGGATAGTAAAGTATAGCCAAAATTTTGGAAATTTGACCCTAAAAAACATATTGGTTTAACTTAGCTTTGATACCCTAAATCCGAATTTCAGACATATTATTATTAGGTAGGATTTCGATTTTAATGAACTTATTTTCGAATTTTTGAATAATTAAGTACCAAGTACTAATGGGGGGTTTGGGGGTTCTCCCCCAGAAAATTTTCCAAAATTTGACCCCAAAAAACAGAGTTTTAACTGGTTTTGGTACACTAATACACCTCTTATATACACCCCTGAGTTACTCCAAGTCTGGGAGGGTCTGTGGTCTCTCCTAGAAAAATTTTGAAAATTGGCCTCAAAAAATAGTGTTTATGCTCATTTTGAGACATTTTTTATTACACTTGAAGAGAACAGTTCCTTGTAAACCACATAAATTTCAAGGAAAAATTTTCACATAGAAGTCAAAATTTCGATGGGGAATGGGGGTTTTCCCCCAGAAATTTTTTGAAATTTGCCTCTTAAAACTAGTGTTTCATTCATCTCATTTTGAAACTCTTTGGGGGAACACTCAATTAGGCAACTTGAGTGTTCTCGAAGGTAAAACGCGGGGTCTATCCGATAGCGGATTTACTTAAAAAATAATTTTTTTCAAATCAACCTAATATAAAAGTCCTAGATGGCACAAAATCATCGATCAATATGTATTTCCATTAATTTTATCAGCTCAAGCACTTACCTTTTCCATAGAAGTCTCAGGAGCTGATGGCTTTTTAACATTCGGCGGTCCTTCCTTTTCAAAATAATCAGTGAGCTTTCTTTCATTATAAGTGAAACAAAATTAAAATTGCAGCCTACAGAAACGCTTAAACTGACGAAGCACGAACTGAACTGTCGAAGTATGTAGTTGTTGCTAGGTCGTTCTGGGATTTCGTATGGATGTTTAACTGAAAGTTTGTGACCAGTGTCCTCTCTTTGGATGTCCAAGAACGATTAGACATCTGGTTTGCAGGTGGCCACGAAAAGACGGGAAGAATCCTGAATCTTATCTAAACAAACACAGCCTCACCCCTCTCTTCTCCTTTTGGAATCAATTAGTTCCAACCACCCCTCTTTCCCACTATCAGTTCTCCGAAAATTCGGGGGAGTAAAGGCAACAAATTTCTTTCATAGCGTAATATTTGTCTGTGCTCGCTTGGCACGAATGGTAAACCCAAACGGGGCAGGTCATTCTCTCCCTGGGGTTGGGTAGGTAGGGAGAGAGAGCGCCAATCTGGTTACTTCTCGCCAAGAACTACTCCACCTCCCTTCCCTCTCCTTTGCCAATGGGGTGCATAAGTAGCCAAGCCTGCAACCCTGATTTCCCGCACCCCTACTCGAACTTGTATTTCCCCGCTTCCCTCCGCCAAGTGAGCGCAGACAAATAATAGGGGTTCTCACTCTCACAAGTGACAGCTTGTCACGGTAGCTGGTGCTAGGGAGCTAGGGTCCCAGTTTGTTTTATAGCTCAGTGGTGCAACCAGCGCCAGCCGGCAGTGTCGATTTTCGACATCGACACGACATCTTCACTTATTTTATGAAAGAATTAAACACATTGCTTGTAAGGTAGAGAACACTGATAGTTTTTTGTTTTTGAATTGGAATTCCTGACTGAACCTGACCACGTGTTATAAAATATGGCGCAAGTTCAGAGTTGCGTATGCTTGGCGATTTTTGGCTGTTTAGCGGCACATTTAGAAGCCAAATGACTCTTTTAACATGAGTTAGGGTTACCATATTAGTCATCTTTAACGCTAAAAACTTGGCGCATACGCAACTCTGAACTTGCGCCTAAAATATTAGGTAATAAGAAATTTTCATTAGATTGAAATGAAAATAAATGTTGATACTCTCAGTCGAGAATTAAGTCTTGAATTGGTACATTAACAAAGAACGAGGTAACATTCAAATATCTATAATGAACTTCTATCAAAGTTTTATGATAAAACTATAATTTCAGTGCATTGTTCAATTCTCCCATTCATATTTCTTAATTTGATAAGAAAATGCTACTTGGCAACGACGTTCCTGCGCCGGCAGCGCCGACAATGGTTGATTACAGTAATCAAAGTCGATCCGGTGACTAAAATTTTATACAATTTTCTTTGTTATAATCTTGTAGTATTTCTTTATTAATTGCTTAAATTTGTTTATATAACTTTTATAAACACGTTTACCTCACTATTCATGTGATATGATCTGAACTTTGGGTCGAACTTTGTCTTAAAAGAATTTTTTAAGTTCCCTGCCCTTTGGGCGGTCGTGTAAACCCCGTAGTCAGGTTCATCACGTTGTTGCTCGCCGAAGGCCGCAAGTTTAATCAATGGTGTTAACGGATGCTGAAGCTCAGGTAAGCTTTTATATCTTTTCCCCTTGATTCAACATGTTGCATTCCATTTGGTTGTATCAAATCGTGCTGTGCAACTTCAAAATTTGGTCTATTAGATTTTGAAATGAGGGATCAAGGAAGATCTGCTAGGACTAAACAGATTGAAGACCATTATTGGCTGCAATGCTCTTAAAATATATTTTCCTTTAGTGATCGTTTTTTGATACTTTAAATCTTAATTTTCAATCTATGAATATATTTTCATATTTTACTCATATTTATATGAAGGAAACCCACGTAAAAGATTATGAACTATTTGGATTTTAAAACATATTTCGTTGATACCGGTGTTGGGAAATGGTGGAAGTCTACAATTTTCTAATATGCATCGCACAATATTAACTTGTATAAATCCATACAAACTTTATTTATTTTTTAATTAACGTATCAATAAATTAAAAGTACAAATATTTAACAAATTTTATTAAGGTTTGTACACAACCGCCAGCACTGGAAAGAAGTATCTGTTTGAAGATTTATAATCGCCCTTTTCGTCATTTGTTTCTTAAGTTAACCTCTTTATTTTATGATTATTAAAGGTGAAAATAATTATTTAAATTTTCACTTATTGATCTAGCCATTATCCAATTGCAAATTGTTTCTTAAGTTGTAAAATTTTCCTTTAAGTTTGACTTTTTAAAATAAATCCAGAATTTGATATAAACTTGCTTTAAATAACCATCCACAATATTAGAAAAAATGGGACCATCTGTCTGGATTCTTAAATTTTAGAATGTTGCCTCCTTGCTTTTAATTTTGAGCTATCCATTACAATTCATTCATGTTTCTATAAGGTGATGCAGGGTGAAGAAATGTTAGAGGAGTTAAGATGAATAGAATAATTACTAAATGAAAATGTTTTACTAATTTGAACCTGGATTAATGTAAAATTATATTAACTTGCTCAAATTAAAATTGGTTACATTTAAAAATAAATCTTATTCAGCATGAATTGTGATCAATAACTTAATATAGTTTTCCTTTTTATTTATCTAGTTTAACTTAATTTATCTATATAATTTGGAAATTTTAAGGTTTAATTTCGGTGATTCAGTGCCTTGTAATTAATTATTTTTTTATTTGTTGAAACAATGTAAAGGTAAATTTGCATTGTTATTTTATGCTGTATCATACTTATTTAAGGCTGATTTATTTTTACTTATTGGTTATAGTGCTATCTCATTTAATGAACTACTAAGTGAATTGACAATTTTCTATTTGAATACCTTTGATAACCTATTTTATAAATTCTCCTTTATTAACTGAAAAGTCTAAGTTGAGGATGATGGTAATTTCTCTTGTTAATGCATTTCTAGATGGAAACAATTATATATTGGGTCTTAGGGAAATAGCTGGGTACAAGTCTTGCCAATTAAACTTTATTGATCACATTTTGCAATACACTATCAGGCACCGCAGCGCTCCTGTTTTTCCTATTTTTTTCACATTAGCTCCTTTTTTCCTATTTTTACGGTCCATTTTATTTTTCCTCCTTTTTTCAGCTTTTTTCTCCTTTTTTTCCTATTTTTTAACCCTTGGGATCGCCTTTCTTCGTTTATGTTTTTTTGTGGGTAGGGATTGATGTCAGTACTATCGGTTTGTTGTCAACGCTTTGACATACGAAATGGAGTGAATCGTTTCCTTCCAGCAGGACGCGACGTGGCCGCCGCGGAGCTTCCTCTCCCGTTGAGGCAAAGCTGTCCTCAGTTGATTTTAGCCCAGGAAAACGGTTGTTGTTCATATAGAAATTTTTTTTGACGATTTTATATGTTTTTGAGGGCGCTGATTACGAATCTGAAGTTTGCTCCCGCGTGGGGGGGTCGGCTTCATATCAAAAATCGCAAAAATTTTTTAATTTTTTGCTCTTTTTTCGATTCTTCGCTTATATTTCAAAAACTATAAATTTCTCGAAGATAATTTCAATCACAGAGTTAAAGTAAATAAAATTTCCTAAGAAATGCGCTCATCAACTTTGATTTTCTGAAGAGTGGTTTTGCCGCTAGAGCGCGCTGAAAAACATAGATTTTTTTGCCTTTCCGCAAAAAAGGGAAAACGCGTGCTTCTACCCACTACAAATTGAAAACTATTCGAGTTATCAACAAAAATTTTATAACACATAAAAAGAGCATTTAATTTTCTATATATAACGTGCTAATTTTGAAAGTAATCTTCACATCAAAAATTGCAAAAAATCTCATTTTTTTTTCGGTTTTTCATAGATTTTCTAAAACAATATTAATTTTACGAAAAATAGCATGAAACCAAATTAAAGTACATAAAATTTTCTATAAGATGCACTGGTTCATTTTTATTTTGCAAGGAGCGGTGTACATTTTATAGCATTTTGAAGAAAAGCAATTTTCATGTTTTTGTCAAATTAAGTCAGGAAACAGCTCTAATTCAGCACGCTCTAGCGTCAATACCTCTCATTATAAAATTAAAATTAAGCAATGCGTTTTGTAGGAAATTAAATGTTCTTTCATTTGGTATAAGCTATTTGTTAACTAGAATTTCTTAAGAGCTGTAGTGGGGAAAATTGTTCATCACTTTCTTGTAAAAAAGCAAAACAATCTCTTCATTTCAAAACGCTATAAAACGTACACCGCTCCTTGCAAAATAAAAATGAACCCACTCATCTTATAGAAAATTTTAAGTACTTTAATTTGGTTTCATGTTATTTTTCAAAAAATAATATTGTTTTAGAAAATCGATGAAAAACCGAAAAAAAACCCTAAAAGTTTGAGATTTTTTGCAATTTTTGATGTGAAGATTACTTTCAAAATTAAATTAAACTTGAAATTAGGATTTAGCGGTGCAAAAAAACATAATTTCGTTCATTAAAACACTCCCATAATTTAATATAAGAATAAGACTTTAAAACATTTATTGAAATTCCGCCTAAAACGCCCAATATTTCATAAATAAATTAAAAAATTTATTTTTTTAAGCATACGTAGTCATCAATTCATCTAAAACAACCCATTTTATTTGTAATATACTGGAAATAAAGCGCAGATTGCAGATTAACAACAGCAAAAGTCCGTTTGGTCTGCGAGCCGCAACATGTTTTTATCGATCTTTGCTTCAATCCCTCGACCCTTCTCAAACAATGATGATGGAAAGCACGTTATTTATAGAAAATTAAATGTTCTTTCATGTGGTATAAAATTTTTGTTGATAACTCAAATAGTTTTCAATTTGTAGAGGGTAGAAGCACGCGTTTTCCCTTTTTTGCGGAAAGGCAAAAAAATCTGTTTTTCAGCGCGCTCTAGCGGCAAAACCACTCTTCAGAAAATCAAAGTTGAATAGCGCATTTGGTAGGAAATTTGGCTTACTTTAACTTTGTAATTGATATTATCTTCGAGAAATTTATAGTTTTGAAATATAAGCGAAGAATCGAAAAAAGAGCAAACAATTATCGATTTTTTGCAGCATCGCGGGAGCACTATACGAATGGGCGTCGCCACAGGTTGGCATCCCTGTTGTGTTATTTTAACTCTAATTTAAGAAAATATTCCTTTTTTCTCCTATTTTTATAGAAAAATAATCCTTTTTTTTCTCCTATTTTTTCTTTACTTCTCCAATTTTTCCTATTTTTTTTACGAAAAATCGGCTGCGGTGCCTGCACTATGCATAAAAATACAACAAAATCTTGAACCAAAGCTGCTATACTCGGTTGATGAACCAAAGAAAGTATTTCCCCGTGCAGTGTGGGAATTTTGAGTTAAATTAAGAGATTCAATTTTAAAATATTAGTTATTTAAATCTACGTATAAAGCGTATTTTCATCCCGATTTGCAAAATGTTGAGTTATTTTTTCAAGTGGCGTAGCGCGTAGTAGTACATTTGTTCGAATAAAACTCGCCAGCCAATAAGCTCACAAAGCCCTGCAAGCTTTCTGTTTTCTCCGATTTTCTTACGCGCGGCTATGAATCAGGCTCAACTGAAGTTGCAATCGAGTAACTAAAGCTGATATTTTTTTAATTTTGATATTTGATTATTTTTGTTGATAGGGGAGACCGGGGAGGGATGGGATACTTTTTCCAAGAATATTTTTAAAAATTTAGTTTTCATTGTATAAATTTGAAACTAACATCTTGGTACAGTACTGCAAACAAAAAACGACTCAGTCTCCTTATCTCCGGAACAGCTCGTGATACAAAGACAAATAAGGTATCATTTTTCATGATTTTAAGTATTCTTTTACATCTTCTGTGAGATTGAAAAGCTAAAAACTCAAAAAGAGTCAAGAAAATTCTACCGGAAAATCAATGCTGTCTACAGGGATGAGTTTGGTGAAAAACAAAAAAGCTGAAACCAAAAATCCAAAATTTTACGCGTAACACATATCGGGGATGTTGCACACCTTCAAGCATTTTGTAACAGTTATTGTATCAGTTAAACTTAAATTTTGTAGCTTATTTTTTTGTTTTAGGTTTGATATTTTGCATTTCAAATTAGAATTTAGTCAAATATTTTATTTAGATCCTCTTAAAGCAGAACATATATTCTGATTCTCAATAGCTCGACAAACAAAAGCATGTTTACAAGATAATATTAATTGAAAATACTTGTTTGCTTTATAAAAGAACTTAAAGCAAAGAACTCAGATTGCATATATTTAAGTGAATTGTTTAAAAATCTGTTAAACCTTCTTAAGATCAAGGGCAGACCTTCCAACATTGAAAAACAAAATGTATTTTTATATTCCTTTTATTCATACCATATATTAAATTAACTTGATAAAAATCAAATGAAAAAATCTTTTCTACAGATATGTATGAATTTATAGAGAATAATACATTTAATTTACAAATGTATTACATAAGTTTTTTAAAATATCCAAGTAATTTTTTTATTTATAATTTTTTAAACTAAGAAAGAATGTAGTTTACAGGAAGCTGTTGAGAAAATTAAACCGATTTATCCTCTGGAAAAGCTTTGATCAATTCCTAGACTGAGCAAGAGCTTAATAGGTATTAATTGGCATTAAACATGAGTGTCAAAGACCTAATTTTGTTAAGTTTTGCTCATATTTTTAGGTAAAATTTGCATTTTCTTAAACTCAATATAAAAAAAAAGTTGTGAATAATAGAGTTCCATGTACACAAAAGGGGGTCTGGGGGAGTTTTTCCCCAGAAAAATTTTGGGAATTTGACCCTAAAACACAGGGTTTAAACTTGTTTTGGACACATAGTCCAATTTTTTTAGAGGAGGGGTCGGGTCCCCTGGCCCCTTTATATATGCCCCTGATGATATTATGATCTTTTAAACAGATTATGATCTAAAAGGATTAAAAAAACCACTCCATTATTTTCTTATAAAGTTGCTTCAAAGCGATTTTCCACTAAAAATGTACAACTTATAAGATCTAGATCCTAAAGTAAAATCTGAAGAAATGCTGACTAAAATCGGGAAAAAATTATCTGAGATGTTTCACTAGACCTATTAGTCTCCTCTAACTCCTATTAGGCTTTTCTGCATCGCAATTAGAACGTAAGAAAAAGCGAACTTCAACTAGGCACAGGAAAAACGGAACTTTCGCGAAAAATCGCAATTTTTCGACATTTTCAGAGAATATGATCCAAAACACCGGACTTTTTGGCTTCTGACCACTGTAAAGTTGGTTTTTCTACATCGCAATAGAGATGCAAGAAACGGACTTCAATTTGGCGCCCACCACGGCCGTCCAAGAAAGTAGTCACGGGATGATACGGAATACTCCGCGAGCAAAACGAAACTTACGCGAAAAAACGCGATTTTTCCGACTTTTTCACGCGATAACTCGTAATATTTCTCGGAAATCTGGAAAATTTAAAAAGTTGGATTATCTGAAGAAATCCAAATCAGTTCGCGGGCCGCAGGTTATGCATCCAAAATATCTCTCAATGAAAAGGCTCAAGTTTTTCCACAATACCCAAATACGAGCCGACTTTACCGAAGGTTACGTCCATCTCTAGGTTGCATGCTAGAAACAGCAAGAAAAAAAAGTTTTTCCATAATACAGTAAACGAACGAGAAGAAGCCATCTTTACAGGCTGCGTTATACGAACCTATCGCCGATGCGCGTGCGAGGTAGGAATGCCGTAGACAAAGTACCGGGAGATGGCGGAAGTTTTTTTCTCTGAAGTAGATGGAGACGAAAAAACGGATTTTTTCAGGATTACAAAAAGCGGAAATTTCCTTGAAAAGCGGAATTCTTAATTTTCAAAAAAATAAAAAAAGCGGAATTCCGCCACAGGGCGGAAAAAACTCATCCCTGGAGTCTCTCACTTTACATGCCCAAGGACAATAACATGTAGGAAAAGAGATGGTGAGCTCACAAGTGAGAGAAATGAAGTCTTGGAAAGATGGAGAGATTTCTTCAAGGATCTTCTCTGTGGAAGTGATCACCCAGGAGAGGAGGCTGGTTTAGATATGGATGTTACTGAGACCAAGCGTACTCCAGAATATGAAATAGAATCCCCTACCTTGGATGAGGTGAGGAGGGCAATTCAGAATCTAAATAACAATAGAGCTGCGGGACCAGATGGTATCAAGGCAGAGTTTATAAATATTGACCTACCAGAACTTATAGAGGCAATTCATAAAGTTATATGTAATGTCTGGACTATGGAGCAGATGCCCATTGAATGGGAAGAGGGTTCCATATGTCCCATTTTTAAAAAAGGAGACAAGCTGGAATGTTGCAACTACCGAGGTATTACCCTCTTAAATGTAGCATTTAAAATCTTCTTCCGAATCTTATAT
Organism: Tetragnatha versicolor; assembly: GCA_024610705.1. Taxonomy (NCBI): domain Eukaryota; kingdom Metazoa; phylum Arthropoda; class Arachnida; order Araneae; family Tetragnathidae; genus Tetragnatha; species Tetragnatha versicolor. The sequence goes on from JANDEH010000002.1 coordinate 64,686, forward strand.
CTCAGGTTACTGACTTCTAAAGTTATTGGCAACTACCAATGTGGATTCCAAGCAGGAAAATCAACAATTCATCAAATTCATTCCATTAGGCAAATTTTGGAAAAAACGATTGAGTATAATATTGATACTTTTCACCTTTTCATTGATTTTAAAGCTGCCTATGACAGTATTTATCGTGAAAGGCTGTTTGAAGCTATGATGGAATTCAAATTTCCTAAAAAATTAGTGGACCTCTCTAGAATGACATTAAAGAGAGTAAATTGTAGGGTTAAAATCATGTCTGATTTATCAGAAGCTTTTTACACAGAGAGAGGGCTGAGACAAGGTGATGCTTTGGCATGCATGTTTTTTAATATCGCCCTTGAAAAAGCCATTAGAGATGCCGGGATCACAACTAGAGGCACCATTTTTCAGAGATCAATTCAGATATTGGCGTATGCTGATGACATCGACATTATTGGTAGAACTAAACAATCAGTTGTCGAGACTTTTATTTCCTTGGAGACTGCAGCCAAGGACATGGGACTAACCATAAATGAGAGTAAAACGAAATTTATGACTGTTACAAGCAGAACATATAACTCACTCCCACTGCAAATAAATTCATATACTTTCGAAAGTGTTGATCAGTTTACTTATCTTGGTACAATAATTTCCAGGGATAATAGTATTAAACTTGAAATTGAAAACAGATTAACTAGAGCTAATAGATGCTATCATGGTTTAAAAAATTTACTTAAGTCTAAACTCTTGAGTTTCAAGACAAGAATAAATATATATACAACTCTTATCAGACCTATCATACTGTATGGCAGTGAATGCTGGTCATTAACAAAGGCAGATGAAGACAGACTTTTAATCTTTGAAAGAAAAATACTTCGAAAAATATTTGGCCCGATAAGGGAAAATGATAGATGGAGGAGTTTGTTTAACCACGAATTATACAAGAAATACAGTAAAGCACCGTTTATACGTCTTTCAAGGGACCGACTTAAATCGACGTATAAATGAAAAAACGTATAAACGAAAATGTCCTTAATATTAGGTTTATAACGCCCCTAATGAAGATTTACAAAAATATGTTAAATTTTAGGTTTTTCTATAGAATTCAAAACAGTCTATAAACTGAAAAATATTAACTAATAAACTTTAAAATAGTATTAAATATTTTAAAATATTAAAACATTTAACATAAAAATTAAAGAAACTCTACCTTTATAGTGATAGGGTTATATAACGTCAGTTTTATGGTCACGCTTTCTTTGTGGGGTCATTTAGCAATCAAAAGAATTCTCCTCTGCAGGGGGTGCTAGAGACCCCCTAACCAGAGATAAGGGCCATAAAACTGTAGTGTAGTTCATCCCGTTATCAGTTCAACGAACTGCCCTTTTTCTCACCCCCACTCCATTGGTCATGCCCCCAACAATGGCCAAGGAATGCAGTGCTCTTCAACCTTTCCTGGGGAAAATTTTCCCACGGAATAACAACTGATACTGGATATTTTCGAATTTTAAGACAGCCGAAAACGACGTATAACCGATATTGTGCGTCGTATAATTATAAACGAAGAATTTTTGTATTAAAAAGAATAGGAATGAATTGGGACTTCGCGAAAACGACGTATAAATGATAAAGTCGTATAAATGAGAAACGTATAAACGGTGCTTTACTGTATAAACAACCTATTATTACTAGAATAATCAAGTCTTATCGTATCAGATGGCTTGGGCACATTTTTAGGTGTGATGATGCAAACCCTGCCAAAAAGATAACTTTTACAAATGTACAGGGTACAAGAAGAAGAGGGAGACCTCGCACTCGATGGATTGAAAACTTTAAAGATAAGTCCTTGGTGGACCGTGGCGGCTGATCGGTTCCGTTGGAGGAAGCTAATTGAGACGGCCTTGGCCTGTACCAGGCTGTAGAGCTTTTGAAGAAGAAGGGGGGTCATCTTCATATTAAACAAAGCACCAACCTTCGTTTTTCCTATGGGCGACATCAAATATTATAATTTATTCTGAAAGAGAACCCCCAATAACCCCTAAATACGAGTTTCATATCTGTGCGTCCACAAATAGACCCCACAAAAATATTTAAAAATAAGAAAATTCCGTTAAGTTATCTCCTGATAGCAAAAATTGGTATCGGTCAGAGCTCAAAACCGAATTTAGCTTAAATACATTTGGCAACTTATCTATAATTTGGCGCATTTTTTTTCAAATATTTGTGCTTTTAAGTCAGGACTGGTTCTGGTAATAGCGGGTTTCCTAACTACATTTTGTGTGCTTTTTCGGGAAAATGCTTTGTGAAAATAGCCATTTTGTTCCTTAGAATCAGTAGTTTTCGAATCGCGATGGTGGACAGCTGAATGTAAAAATTTTTATGCCTGTTTTCTCCGAGGTTCGTGTTTATAGCCGTAAATTAACGTAATGAAAGGTGCCATTCTACTCTCAGGCGAAGAAGAATTGCGGTAATAGAAATCTGTCAAAGCTCTCTAGGGATAGGGAGAAGGGCAGAAAAAAACACGAAAATATAAAAATTCTTTTCGGCACTAAAAAAGGTTAAATATGTAAAAGGGTACTTAAATTGGGGAAAATGGCAAAAAATCGGTTTTCGAACGGTGTGTCTACATAAAATAGGGGCTGAAAGTCGAAGGCAAAAAGAACACAAAATTCTTAAGTTTGAATCGTTTAAAAAACTTACTTTTCTTCATGAAGAAGCAAACATTTCAGGCTAGTTTTTCCCTTTAGACACTTAACAATACGAAATACCATGGTAGATATTTGGGACCTGCGATTAGGGAGGGGGAGAAGGGCAGAAAAAAATATTCCAGTTTTAATACTCTTCGTGGGAGTAAAATTCAAAATTTTCTACTTTTAGCAGAGTCATAAGTGGTGCAAATAAAGAAGACTGATGCTTGGCATGCAGAACACTCCTTTAGAAAAGCTTTCCTCACTTTGTAATGTGGGATGGAAGCGTTAAATGGAATATTAGGAGTTATTTATAATGTTTCATGAAAAAATAGGGTCTATTTTAGTGCAATAACGTAGAAGTTAATATGACTCTGTAGAACTGGAAATGCGACAATAAGGAACTTTCATTCTCGACCAGGCGGGGATATTGATTGGGGCAGAAAAAATTTTAAATTATATTTTACTGAGAAAAAGAGTAACTATTCAGTTTAAAAGGTTTTCAGGACTGAAAAATTTGATTGGGGACACTCAGGGTGGCCTATCTTGAAATGAATAACTCAGCTTTGGGGGGTTGAAAGGATGAAATAGAATACAAATTCTATTTTTTGACAAATAGCGTGAAATTTCTAGAAAGAGTGATATTAAACAAGTCAATTTCTCTCTCCAACTTCCTAGAATGGGTCACCCGACAATGGAATTTGGGAACCGAGATAAGGGTAGGTGGTCGACGCAGAAAAATTTGATACATTTAATTTTAGTCATATGTAGAGATGGGAATGGCCGGAAAAAAACCGGAAACTTTGGGAAAAAAACTGGTTTTTTTCCAGTTTTTTTCCGAAGGGTTTATTTCTTTCCGGAAAAATTGAAAATGTTAATTTAAAATACTTTATTTATAATTTATATATTAACCGATATCAATTAAAATATTATTTAGATGATATTCTTATACAATAAAGTACTTAAAAATGAAGTTTTAACCATATAATAAGCATTTTTTCCCAAAAATGTTGGATTCCACTTTGGAAAAGTTAAAAAATTTTAAGTTTGTATGGATTTAAAAATTTTCTACATTTACATTCTAATGTTTTCTCATTTGATATTTGTTATACTCAATATTTCACATGAAAACACAAATTTGGAAAAAGTAAGCTGCAAGATAAATTGAATCGTCAGTTTGAAGAAAGGAATAAGTCCAAAAAATGACAAATTGACTTTTTGTGCTCAAAACAATCTCTAAGCTTTGCTCTACACATTGGTGAAAAGAGGGGAACAATAACTAACCCCTATAGGGAGATATCGCCCCTTGAAGTTGTGAAATCGATGTCCATTAGGGTGGCCCTTATTTTCGAACTTTCGAAATGTTTAGCTCCCACCCCCTAACTTTGTTCCAATGTACAAAAAAATGATATCTTAAAAATTATAGCCCAATCGGATAATATTAACCCGACCCGCAAACGCCTTAAAGTTTTGAGTTTTTGGTCATTTTTTTGAAAAACTGACAAAAAACCCAAGATAAAATCTTCACAATTTTTTCGCAATTTTTTTATGATGAACTACTATTGTTTAGGATATACCGCCACAGGTTTCGTGTTTTTATCAGCCCTCATTCGGGAGTGGTAATTTTTTAAGTGTTACGCAAGTAATGTAAAGTTGTTTTTCCTGCATTCTACAAATAGCTATTACTCTCCAACCCCTCAACTTAAACACATAAAATTGGGCTTATTTTGTTCGTATTTTTATTCTCTTTAATGTTATGTTCATTAAAAACAACTACCTTTTCAAAACATTTCAAAAAATTGAAGAAAAGGGGAAAAATAAAAAAATAAATAAAAATTATAATTTTTTTTTTAAAATGTTGAAACAAAAAATTTTATTGCATTTCACCTTCTATAATATACATTGATACCAAATATCAAGTCTAAAATTGGATTTAATCTCATTGAAAAAAAAATTAAATTCCCCGTTAATTTGGTAGGTCCCTTAACAACCCCCTAATTCCCGGTAAAAGAATGATAAACTCAAAAAAACTCGTATGATTACTTGAAAAGGCTCGTATGATTGAAAAACATGCAAAAGGCCTAACAACCATAAGATGTTAAGTGTTTTTAGGCTAATTTTCTCTAAAAAAACTTAGATCTTCCAAAAAGAGGTTAAAGCTTTTTAAATTAACTACTATCTATTTTAAATTCCTCATAATTATTTTTAGGCATATCTTTTTTTACTATTTAAAATCAGAATTTTACTTCTTAAATAAATTCCGAACTAAATTAGAATATATTTTGATTCTTAAAATAATACAGTATGAATGAAAATTAATTTTCCAAAAATATTACTGCTATTCTATAAGAAGTAATTTAAATTCCAACTTTCTTTTTTATGGACTTTTTCCAGCTTAAAGGCTTTGGTGGATCCCCTTAGAATTCCCCAATTCAGGGGTTTATTTTTGTTTATTCGAAAACATCCAATGTGGCTATGCTAAGTGGATGGTTAAGGCAATTAAGATACTATTTCTATTAAGTATGTTTTTTTTAATAAAACTACTTTTGGCTTGGTTTTTAAGGATGACCTTTAGCTATATATTAGATTTTTAAAACTTAAAAATATGCACCTCCCATAGTTCCATTAAACAACAAACAGATTATGTGAAATTCAGTCGAATTGGGGAATTACAAAGCGATCCTCAAACGCCTTGAGAAGTTTGCAAAAATCATTAAAAACCTGAAAAATATAAAACTACATTAAGTTTATTTTTCAATAGAAAACTGATTGCATAAAAACTAACTTGTATTCCGTATATTAGCACCTATTGTATCATAACATACAATAAAACAATAAATATTTAACACACAGTTTTTCCCTATGGGAAGATTTAGTGGCCGATGGATACTTTTTTCGGTCTTCAGCAACAATTTGTAAAACAAACTGTTTTTCCGTTTCATTTTTCGTAACACAAATGTTCGAGGGAAAATAAAACAAATAGTGTTTTAATTCTAAAAAAGGACTGCGGTCAAAATCACAAAATTTCAAGGCTTTTGAAGGTTACCTTTAAATTATCCGATTGTTAAATAATTTGAACTTTTTTTGTTGATTGTGACAAGAAAGAGGGTAGGAAATATAAGAAAATTGTAAGGAAACTGAAATAGAAGTAGTTAATTTTAAAAAATAAAGCTTTCACCTCTTTTTGGAAGATCTAAGTTTTTTAGAGAAAATTAGCCTAAAAACGCTTTACATCTTATGGTTGTTAGACCTTTTGCATGTTTTTCAATCATACGAGCCTTTTCAAGTAATCATACGAGTTTTTTGAGTTTATCATTCTTTTACCGAGAATTAGGGGGTTGTTAAGGGACCTACCAAATTTACGGGGAATTTAATTTTTTTTCAATGAGATTAAATCCAATTTTAGACTTGATATTTGGTATCAATGCATATTATAGAAGGTGAAATGCAATAAAATTTTTTGTTTCAACATTTTAAAAAAAAAATTATAATTTTTATTTATTTTTTTATTTTTCCCCTTTTCTTCAATTTTTTGAAATGTTTTGAAAAGGTAGTTGTTTTTAATGAACATAACATTAAAGAGAATAAAAATACGAACAAAATAAGCCCAATTTTATGTGTTTAAGTTGAGGGGTTGGAGAGTAATAGCTATTTGTAGAATGCAGGAAAAACAACTTTACATTACTTGCGTAACACTTAAAAAATTACCACTCCCGAATGAGGGCTGATAAAAACACGAAACCTGTGGCGGTATATCCTAAACAATAGTAGTTCATCATAAAAAAATTGTGAAGATTTTATCTTGGGTTTTTTGTCAGTTTTTCAAAAAAATGACCAAAAACTCAAAACTTTAAGGCGTTTGCGGGTCGGGTTAATATTATCCGATTGGGCTATAATTTTTCGGATATCATTTTTTTGTTCATTGGAACAAAGTTAGGGGGTGGGAGCAGCATATTTTTAACTTTTTAAAAACCCCATACTTTTAAGGGCCACCCTAATGTCCATTCATTGTATTTTTTAAGCTAATTTGGATTTAAAGTTAATTTTTCTTTCTCCTCATATTCTTTGTGCTGTAAACTAAGTTAAAATAAAATGTTCTCTTAATTTCAATGTTTTTCAAACTTTTTTTTATGTAGGGAATGTTTGACTCCATTCATATTCACTCACTCCATTGATACTGCTTTAATAACCCATTTTCACTATAATTTTGAATTTCGTTTGTCTTATTCTTTTTATTTCACCCTTTTGTGGTGTAAACTAAGGATAAATATAATTTAAATGTGATTTTAAGGGTTTTTAAAGATTTTTTCATCAGAAAAATTTCATAAGGTGAAAGAAGGGAATAAGTCCATCAACTTATTTTGGCTGTAAAATATTTTTTAATACACTTATATTTGTTTTGATGATTGCTCTGTTTCCTAAATAGGGTTCTGAACTTCCAGTAAAAATTTGGCGGTTATACAATGAAAATTCCATTACTTATACAGTTTTTTTCGATTTTCTCAAAACTTGATTTTTGGACTTATTCCCTTCTTCAAACTGACGATTCAATTATTTTAACATCCAAGTGTTATTTATTTTACTCTCTAAAAACAAAAATTAATTAAATTTTAATGATTTAATAACTTATAATATATAATAACTAATGATTTTTATACAACGAATGACTATTTAGCTTCTAAAAAAATATGTATTCAAAATCTACTATTTTCTATGCAAAAAAGGTCAATTTTTCCGACTTTTCCAATTTTTCCGGAAAAAAAACCGTTTTTTTTCCTGTTTTTTTCCGCCAACCCAAAATTTCCGGAAATTTTCCATCTCTAGTCATATGATAGTCTAATTAAGATTAAATATACCCAAAATGAGAAAATTCATCAGACATGAATGCGAGACCCATGTTAAAAAGTGTCTCATGAAGGGTAGGAGGATAAAATAGAATTTTAGGGGGTATTATACGTTTTACTATTTTACTAAAGAGAGATAGTGAGAATTTTTCCCAAAAATTGCATTAAAACGAGTCGATTTTCCCACTTTACTAATGGAATATGATACTTATACGAGCAGTCAGAAATAATAAGACATGGGAAGGTGAATGGGGCAAAAAAACTATAATCTATTTCTTTCAGATACAATTTAATTTCTTAAATTTTTAATAATTATATTTTTTTTGCATTTTCCCCAATTTTAGTTTTTCAAAAAATTTAACCTTTTTTGCAGCCGAAAATTTTGTTTTATGAGAGAGCGTATTTTTGTGGTTTTTTGCCTCTCTACCCATCCATAGTAAGCTTTGACAGATTTCTATTTCCGCAATTCTTCTTCGCCTGAGAGTAAGGAACAGAATGGCATCTTTCATTACGTTAATTTACGGCAATAAACACGAAGCTCAGAGAAAATAGGAATACAATTGGTATTCATAATACGCTTGTATTATGGAACATTTGAGCATATTAAAAAAATAAAAGGAACCATTTTGACTCCAAGAAACACAAATTCGAAACTCGTCGATTTTCCGCTTCTGCTCCTCTCACCATCCCCAGTCGCAGACCTAAACTGTTCACTATCGCGATTCGAAAACTACAGATTCTAAGGAACAAAATGTCTATTTTCACTAAGCAACTTCCCTAAAAAGCACTCAAAACCCATTTTTTGTAGTTATGAAACTGAATATAACGTTAAGGAAAAGAAACTATCAATATTTTCGTTTACGTTTTCAGGTGATTGCCCCCTTTTTTTTTATTTCATCAGTTCACTCGATTCAAAAGTTACATTATTCTACTGGAAAAGTTTTGGGGGTGAATGGGGCAAAGAATTGGGAAATTCAGAGATTTCAAAAATTCAAACAAATTGACTATATACTAGAAGTGTAATGCTTTTAAATATGAAGCATATTTTTTATGTTAGATATGTTGTTTAATTATTCTTTAGTAAACCAGATAACTGCATTTTTTACAATGTAAGTATGTGTAGAAATCTCATCCATTTTATTTATTTTCTGAAACAAATTTTATTTGATTAAACAATTTCATTTGAACAAGTAATTTTTATTGATGTTTCAAATTGCACAATGCAAAAATTCACTATTTCTTACAATCACAACCTTTTTTAAAATATGATGTTAGAAAGATATAATAATATTTAACACCGTTTCTTACAGCTTAAAAAATAAAGAACTAAGCATTTGTTTTTATCAAAATGAAAAATTATTTAGTTATGTATCAAGGTATATAAACTAACAAGGTATGCTCTTCCGGCGAAAAAGGCGTGGCTTTTGAAAGTGACGTCACCCAGGATATATTTCCTATTCACAGCATGGGAAAATGCTTATTTTTGGTGATTTTTATTAAGATAAGGAACAAAGAAACTTTTATAACAGTTTAGTTTACACTGGACACAATTACGAACAGGTTTATAGGTTATCAAGTGTTTTGAATTATAACAATAATTTTAACTCAATAATAGCCGATCAAAAATATGAACCTTTAGCTCTACAACGATGTGCTTCAATCTCTCTGCTTATTGATTTTAATTGTAAAGATCTATATGTTTTGAAAATTGTTGTGTCTATAAAAATATCTCTGTAAATATGACTGTTTTTAATTCTTGTCTCGCGACCCCCCTAGATATACACTGCGACCCCCCAGGGGGTCGCGACCCACCGGTTGAGAACCCCTGCTGTAGATGATTCAAAGAATTTTTCTGGTCCCTTGAACATTCTTTAAGTACTAATTTTTAATTTCAAAGTTTTGAAAGATTAATGCTTCTTTGGTGGTCTATTGCTTATTTGGATCACCTATAAATTATCCAGATTAAACTGTACATTACTAATGAGTGGAACACTAGAGAATCCAGGGGGGTTAGGGGGCTTTAGCCCCCCAAAAGGAATAAGAACTAACAGCGGGCAATAGGGGATGTTAAAAAAGAGAAAGGGTACTCCAAAACGAGTTAAAATCCTGTTTTTAGGATTAAACTTCCAGAAATTTTCTGGGGGAGGACCCCTAGACCCCCTTTAGAACTTTTTTTTGTAAAAAGTTCGTCAAAATGCAAAAATCCTACCAAAATGTAAATTAAATTCTTGAAAATTTATGTCCGAAATCCGGATTAGGTGTACTAAAAGGAGTTGAAAATCTGCTTTTTAGTCTTAAATTTCCAAAAAATTGCTGGGCGAGGACCCCCAGACTCCACCTTAAGGATATTAGGAGACTATTTTTTACATATTGAAAATTCTTCGTTGACCCCCCCAAAAAAAACCAAATCCTGGATTCGCCGTTGGAGTGGAACCAGTTGAAAAATTTTAGTTTGTTTTTCATTCATAAACAACTTTTCTTAAAAATTTAGTCGGATTTTCGAAAGGGGGTCGATGGCCTAGGTAAAATGCCTACCAAGGGGTCGATGCATGAAAAAGTTTGGGAAACCCTGGTTTAAACCATGGTTTTTTTAGAAATTATAAAATATTTTCAGGATTTTTTAAAGAAAGTGTTATTAAGTATAATCTTTTGCACAAAATTAAAAGGTCAGATTTATAAAAAAATTGACATTTTAAGGTGATTAAAAATCAGAAATATTTTAATTTAATGGTTTTAATTATTGAATTATCTCTAAACTTAACCTTAAATGCTTAAGTTAAACTTATTAAATTTTGCAAGAGATAGTTCATTTATTAATTTCCTTTAAAATGAAGCATTATTTCAAAGAGTAATAAACATACACAAAAGTTATCTGTTTTTCACTGATAAAATATGGCTTGGATTTTAATTAATTCATAAAACCAATTTGTCTTATTTGTCAGTCATAAAAACCAGTTGGTTTTTTTAGTAAATTAATAAAAACCGTTTATTTCTTTAATGATAAAAACTAAAAACCAGTTGGTTTGTTTATAAACAGATAAAAACCAGTTGGGTTTTTTTACTAGATTAATAAAAACCGTTAATTTCCTTAATCGGATTAATTATCTCAATCATTTATCCAATTTCAATTAACATTAGTTGCTTACATTTCTCTTTTATTTATTAAAAAAGAATTTTCTCTTTCTAAAGAAATTTCTTAAGTTATAAATAATCCATATAATTAATTTGATTATTTTACCATTTAATAATTAATCAAATTAATTATCTTTATCAATTATCCAATTTCAATTAACATTAGTTGTTTACATTTCACTTTTACTTCTCACTTAAAAAATAAAATTTTCTCTTTCTAAAGAAATTTCTTAAGTTCATAAATTAATCCATATATAATTAAGATAAATAATTTGATTATTTCAACCATTTATCCAAGATAAATTAACACTGATTTTTATTCACTACAATAATATTAGATATTCAAATTGGAATATTTTAGAAACAAAAATTATTTTTAAAACAATTTAATTTTAATTAATTAATTGAAATATACAAATCATTTATCAATTATAAACAACCCCTGAAATAAATGTCTCATTTACAACTCAATTTCAAACATCAATGCTAAAATAACTTATTCTGATAAAAAAAATTCTAAAAAAACTTGGTTTTAACCAAAAAAACCTGGTTTAAACCAAATAAACCCGTTTTTTTTTTTGGTTTTTTTAAAAAAACCTGGTTTTTTGCCAACCCTGTGATATAGATTTTTCCTCAAATGAAACACTTCAGGAACTTCCCATGAGGAGTTTTGCAATGGGGGAGTATCAAAATTTCTTTATTTAATACTGTACAATAGGGTGTATCGAAAAAAACTTTTTTTTGATTTTGATGACGTAATAGTGCGGAAAAGTTGTCTAAGGTGCCAGAGAGTACCTGTGAATTTTTTCAGAATTTTTGGATAATTTCTTAATGTGCCACATTGGCCCTGAAGTTTTCCATGTTAATCCAATGGGGCGCACCGCCAAAAAGGCCGAAAATCGGTTTTTCGCCCCTCATTTCTACCCTAATCACACGACGAATGTCTCGTCTCGAGTTATGGACTCTATATGATCTAGGCTATCCGACAAAACTTGAATAATAGCCTAAATATATATATTACGTTTTTTTGTATGCTCAAATTTCGTCGAAAATCGCGTATTTCCTCGTTCAAATCAGAGCCCACAATCAACATAATATAGAGATTTAAGTTATTATTCAAGTTTTTTCGGGTAGCATACATCATATAGAGTCCATAACTCGAGACGAGACATTCGTCGTGTGATTAGGGTAGAAATGAGGGGCGAAAAACCGATTTTCGGCCTTTTTGGCGGCGCGCCCCATTGGATTAACATGGGGAACTTCAGGGCCAATGTGGCACATTAAGAAATTATCCAAAAATTCTGAAAAAATTCACAGGTACTCTCTGGCACCTTAGACAACTTTTCCGCACTATTACGTCATCAAAATCGAAAAAAAGTTTTTTTCGATACACCCTACTGTACAACAATGCCTCAGTTTTGATATTTTTATTTTTAAAGTATGGGAAAAACTTAATTTCGAAATTGGATATTGATCAATTAATTATGCTTTGACCTTGACCAATTCTGTGCGCGTCACAAGAGCCTAACAACATATAGCTATTTTTACCGAATTTTATTGAGAATATTCTCATGAAGGGGAAAATATAAATGAATCTGAATTTAAAACTATACAAACAAAAAATCTAGCCAAATTATTCTTTCATAAATAATTTTTATTTTTAAGCAAAAAGTAAAGTGAACCCACTTTGAGAATCAATATTCTCATGATAAATTAATTATATATACCTATTTCCTGTAAAATAAATATTAAAAAAAATAAATATTTTTCTCAACATATAATTCTAATGTGAAGTCCCTTTCTTTTAAGAATATTCTCCTGATTTTACAAAGTTATATCAAAATTAGCTAAATATCAGGTTTAAAAGGTCCTTTAGTTTGACAACTATTGCTATTGGTATTTCAATTGCTTTCTCAACAACTATATGGAAAGAATTTAGACTCCTCTTTTTTGATAAGAGTATTTTCTCCCATTTAAACTTGCTTCTAATATACTTTAAAAAATATTTTTTACTCAATGAAATTTACTTATTTATTAAAAATAATGCGAAATAATGAAATTACAGTTCAGAGAATATTCTCTAAACTAAATATGACTTTTTAAGGGTAAGTTTCATCTAAGTTATTATTTTTAGGTTTTTAACACTATTACTGCATGGCCATTTCATATTATTAAACATATTGACATTTATTTCCATTTATCTGTCAAAAAACAGAATATTCTCAAAATTCTCGCCCCTTGAGAATATTCTCGCTTTACATCACTAATCATTTGTTTTCTATCATTCGTTCTTCTGTTAACATTTTATATTTGAAGCTTACAGTAAAATCTATTAATCCCCATTCAGGGTTTTTTCTCTAGCTGAGTCTGAATTCAAAATATAGGGGAGACCGGGGAGGGAAGGGACATTTTTACAAGTTTTTTTTTAAATTTAGTTTTCCATGTATAAATTTGCAAACAAACTAAGTTTTATAAACCATTTAAATCTATAAATGTCCCATCCCACCCTGGTGCCGGGTTTGGGATGGGGCATTTTTTCAAAATTAAAATTTATTATTAATTTTCAAATATATTGTTTAAAATCATAAAGAAATAAGTATTTTACACATTCTTAAGATGTATTGCAAAAAACATCAGTGAATTTATCTTATATTTCTCTCTATATTAAAATAAGTAGACAGTGAGCGTCACCGCCGCTGATTTTGAATAGCTTATTTTGAGCACTTTGAACTCTTACTATGCAAAAAACTACTTGATGATATATTATGAAATTTTACCAATTTGTGGGAAAATGTATGAAAATAATTTTCGTTCCAAAAGCTAATGATTGAGATATCTAGTTCCGGAGTTATGTCAAAGTAGAATATTATTTTTTCTGCTGCGGGTTCGCCCCCAGCAAAATCTGTTCACAACAGAAATATGATTTTTTGTAGACACATGAATGAGGGGAAATAACTTGTCTTGAAATACGATTAATTTTTAAATGTCTGGGAAAAAGGTCCTTGAAAAATTTTGTCGATGTCCTTGAAAAGTCCTTGATTTTCAATGTTTTCAAAGAGTGGGAACCATGTAAAAAGATTAGCATTTACCCATTCGGAACACTTGAATGTTTATGAAAATCTGACACATGCAACTTCCTTATTATGTTGTTAATGAGGAAGTTTCATATTTTTTAAATTTTCGATTTTGAGGTATATTAATACAATATAAGGTGTGAAAAATCCAAATCTGCAATCCAAGTTTTCCTCAAAAATTTATTTACTGAGATATAGAAGAAATAAAAGTTGAAAAAAGTCGTAAACGAATGATGCAATCGCAAACGCTCAAAAATCAAATTTGACGTCACTCGACACTAAACAAAAGACATTGTTGATGTTTATTCATTATTAAAATAAAAGATCTTTATGACCTCATGGATCTGTTCTAGTTTCATTAGACCAGATGGGGATTAGTCCCACTTAATAAAAAATATTTAATAATACATTTTCCATAAATATTTGAATTTTAAGGCGGAAAATCTTAAAATATAAGAATGTAATGTTTTAAAATTAATTATTTGATTTTATTTTGGTGTTTTCATAGCTGATTTAACTTTAAAATTGGCAATTATAGAGCTTTTCTTATTAAGAATATTTAATCCTGAGGTTTTCATATTTAAAATAGCGAGTCAAGCAGATCCACTCTAGTAGAGAAATGGAGAAATAAGCGTTTTTAGCCATAAAATCGTTTATTACTTGTAAATATTCGATTTTCGAACTTTGAAAACTTGGTAGTGATCGTCCTCGCCTCGAGATACGTCTATGTACCGAGTTAAGTCAACGCCGGCTGCATAGTTTAGGAGGAGATGCGAGTTGTAGTCGTTTTGACATACCGAGTGACATCACGAATCTGAAATCGCTGTTTTCCCGCCTTTTCCAGAGCGCAAACTTTAAGCCGCAATAAAAAAATAAATAATGATCAGAATTAAAAAATATCTCGGTTTTAGGGTTTTCTCGTAAGGTAGGATCGATTTAAAAAATGAAAAAAAAATATGAAACTTCCTCATTATTAGTCTAAATTGTATTTGTATATTACATGTGCTTGGAATTAACTCAGTGATTGCTTTGTTTCAGGAATGAGTTCTTTTGAATGAAAACATTTTGGAGGTGATGGGGAATAATTTGCTTATTCCCAGTATGTGGAGATCTATTATCAGTTAACTGGTGTAAGAACATACTTAGTTCTTTGCTAATTTATTTGTGTTGTTTTTAGATTTCTTGTTGACTTAAACAATCTTTTAGATCAACTGAGTGAGATGGAGAGAACCCTTAACCAAATTATTTAATGGATCATTTAGAAAATGTGGACTTAACAGACAAATCAGAGGAGTTCAAAAAACTTGTTGAGTATGGTTTAAATCCAAAAGTTGTGAATAAATTGGAAGAAATTTTTAAAACAGGTAGAATAGTTTTTTTTCTGTTTTACCCGATTACTTATAATTTTGAACTATCCTATCTTTAAAATAGCAGTAGATTTAAATTTCCCTTTTTCAATTATTAATCCTCACCAATTTTATCATTTCAGGTAAATTATGTTACAATGATTTGGATGAAAGAGCTTTAGATGCTATTAAAGAGTTCCCTGTAGATGGTGCTTTCACGGTTCTAAAACAGTTTCTTGATAGCAGTTTAGAACACGTTTCTAACAAAAGTGCGTTTCTTTGTGGTGTTATGAAAACTTATCGTCAAAAAATGAAAGTTCCTTCAAATCCAAGTACTGGGGCAACCAAAGGGCCTGATGAGGAGAAAATTAAGGTTGGTTGAGCCTTTCTGTTGTAAATTTATTGCTCAATTAGTGTGTTAATGATGTTACAGCCATATTCACAGTCACCAGAATCAGAGTTAACACCTTGGCGACGAAGTGTCGAGTAAAAAAAAACCAAAAACCGTATTCATAGTACACGGTTCACACCGTAAAACTGTGTTAGAGTTGATACCCCAGAGGCCGAGGTGTCAACTCTGAATCAAGAACCGGCGCATGCGCAGTCGCTACTCCATAAAACAGGAGAGCTTTGAATTAAATGGCGGCCAACCAAGTATTTTGCAGCGCAAATTTCAGAATATGAAACCAGAATATTAAAGCCCGATGGAACAAATCTCCGACGAAAAACAATTTCTGTGATGGAATGAAGAACATAGAGGTAAGTTTTGTATAAATACCGCTCCTAAAAATGTCGATCTGGAAATTGCTCATTGCATACACTACTTGATACTACGATATAAACATGATGAGAGAACTTCTTAATAGATCGGCCTTAAAATAATGTCTCATTTACTCCTATATCTAGACAATATTTATTTTCTTCTTGTTTAACTTTTTATGTTTTGAATCAATCAATAACTTTTTGAGTTCTTATCTATTTATTATTTTGAAACGGTCAAATACTGCCCAGGCGAACATTTGTGATTTTTGTAAATGAAAGTTTGTCACGTAATTGTAAATAAGTTGTTAAAATATTCATTCAACATAAATATAATCAGTTAAATTATTTTAATGCAATAGCACTGTACACGAGAATTGTTCCGATTGTATGTGTTTCATTCTGCATACGATAAAATAAGAAATTGAATTTCTGATGTTTGAAAACATTTGTTAGAACACTCATTCATAATTCTTTTTTCTAAGCAAAACATTTGTTTTAATCTGTTGTGTTTTCATGAAGAACAAAAAATTAATTAATAATCTTTTTTCGATCACTTATTATAATCTGAATATTTGAGGGCTTAGATTTTTCTTTTTATTACAGATTCCATATAACAGCTGCCTATATGTTTATCTTTCTTTAGCTCCAGTCTGTATTTGTGCCATAAAATTATTAATTAGTAGTAGTTTCAGTTTTAAATTGTGAAATAAAATATTTTACCACAGTATCATAATTTCATTGTGTTTCTTAATTGATGATGTCATAAATTATACACAATAAAGGTATGTTTTATTCATATTAGTTATGATTATTTTTGTAATAAGAGTAGTAGAAAATTATTAAAAGGTAAAGTATGACAATAGGAAATATTGTTTCAAAAACTCATGGCCTAAATGTTCAAAAAGTTGCTCAAATTACTATTTCATGAATAAAAATGCATCTTATACTTTAATATTGCTTAAGAATATATATTTTTATGTTAGCTTACAGAGCTAATATTTTAAGAACTTAAATTATCTTTCTTCAAATCAGGTATCATTTTTAAATTCAATAAAATCAAAATTTTAATTATTTTTAAAAATGTCTTATTTATTGCATGGAAGTTAAATGAACTATCAAGACAGAATTGATTGCCTTTTTTAATATTGTGAGAACTAGCTTATTAAGTTCTTTTTTTCTTATTCTTTTCTTATTACATTTTAAAATTGGTTCCTCAAATAAAAAAATATAGTATTTTTACAGCTGTTTTTGTCCCTGAACTTTGTAAAAATATGAGCCTTTAAGAACTGAAAATCATTAAAAAAATAAAATTTATTACAATCAACATCTAAATGAAAAATATTTTTAACCCCTAGTTTTGTTTAATAGCTTTAAAATTTAATATTCTTATCAAGGAAAGTTTCAGGGAAGTTTTAAATTGATAGTTAATACTCTGATAGGTATATAATATCTTGTAGATTGATTCAAATAGATTTAATATTAACTATTTAATTGAGTTTCAACACATGTAGGTTTCCAAAACCGTTCTAGTCCAGACATAACGCATACCTTATGCTATGCTTTTAGGTTTTAAAATTTTAATTAATACTAATTAAAAGCTAATTTATAAAGGTCGGGTACCTGTAAAAAACGTAATATTCTAAAATTAGTTTTTTTCTCCTCGGAGCTCCCTTCATTATTTTTTATATTGATGGTTATATTTTTCGCTCCAAGAGAGCAGCTGATTTTGGTTGAAGTACCTTTTGCCACCTGCCTTTCTCTTCACAGTTTGTTTCGATCCATTATTATGACATAGGTTTTAAGTATTTTATAGCAGGTTAATCTAGTTTCTTTTGAATTATTTATAAATTAGATTGTTCGTGTTTTTAATTTGAGCGCAAATAAGTTCGGTAGAAAACTGATTAAAACTATGCCATCACGGGTATAATACCAATTTTATTCTCAGGAAGACGTCCCGAAATAAATGTATTAAGGAAATATTTTGTAAAATAAATTGTTTGTTATAAATAAACCATCAAAACGCTTTATAATTAATGTTTTTGCCTTTGAGTTTAAAGTACTAAAGATTAGATAAATATGTTGCTTTATATGCCAGTTTATAAATATATCAGCAGGTTAAAAACTCAAAGTAATTAATTTAATTTGATCTATTATAGTTCTACGATTGCATTAAACATTGCAGTATTTTTAACTAAGCCGCTCAGCCAGCGTAAAGCATTGCCACGTGTTTGTATCTCTCTATTCTTAAAAAAAGTTTTTGGTGAACAGTTTCCAGAGAAAGGCTTTTTAATTACTGATCCGTATAACACATATTTGGTATCAAACTGTCCGGATTCTTTTGAGGATGTGCAAAGTGCCTTTAGAATTTCTAAAAAAAATCTCAATTTTAAAGTACAGTAGAACCCCGATTATCCGCGAGCGGATTATCCGCGGTGCGGGTTATCCGCGAGTGCCACGAAGAACATTTTTTAACGATGAGTGCAAATTTTAGATGAGATTAGAGACATTTTAGATGTAGAGCAAAGGTTTCTGCTGTACTGTACAGATTTTAAAAGTTTTACATATCATGTTTTTTGTACATAAAACATAGTTTTTAATGCTGAAAATTTTTTTTCGTGTTTTCACCTCATTTTTGGTCTTTTCTCGGGTTATCCGCGGTACCCTTGCCACCCAATTGCGCGGATAATCGGGGCTCTACTGTATTTCCATTTTTTAGATTTCGGATAAGGTCGCAGTTACAAAGCAAGAAACTATGAATTTTAAAACAATTGAAAACATATTTCACTGGTTTTTTAATATTCAAATAGATTAAATAATCATCTTTCTATTTATAACACGAATTTAAAAAATATATTTTGTGTTATTTTTAACAATATTTATATTTTTGTTGTTCAAAGGGTTTGATTGTTGTTCAAACGGTTTTCATTATATTTTAAACTTATATATAATTAATTTATTTTTTAAATAACAAATTAATATTTTTATATTTATCTTTGTAGTTGTGGCAACCTAATCATTACTATATTTACAATAAAATATAGGTACACTCGCTTTCGGAAATTTTGAATTTTGCATTTTTTTATATCCTTTTGCAAGTATGTTTTTTAAGGTAGTAGTAAAATGTAACTCTTTATTTCATAATGACAAAACGCAAACAACTAAATAACACGGGTGAATGTTTTAGAAATAAGGATGAAAATGTTGGAAGTCTTGACATTCGGTGTCGTTGCTATGAAAATGATACAACTTCGACGTTTGTTTCTCATGAAGATAAAATTCTAAATTCTCGCGATGTTTAAGATAATTACTACATTTTTAACAGTCAATCATTACAAATTTTAAGAAAGTTAAATTTATTCCTGAGATATTTCAATGCTTCCCTTAATGTATCTGTGAAAAAACATTACCTTAGGGAAATGGGTAAAAGAATGTCTACATTGCTTTGTTGTTAATTTTCTTGGGGTTGAATTCCGTTATAGTTCCCGCTAAATATTGCCAATGTCTTTCGAACGCTCAATATTCAAATGTAAACCAATTTTTCTAATTTTTAATGATAAACTGAATAGTTATAGATCTAATTAAACACTTTAATTTATGAATTTGAAACAATTTAGCAATATTTATACTTCATAGTGTCCAAAAGAGATTAGTGATATTTAACGGGAACTATAACGGAATTCGACCCCAAGAAAATTAACAACAGAGCAATGTAAACATTTTTTTTACCCATTTCCCTAAGGTAATGTGTTTTTCACAGATACATTAAGGGAAGCACTGAAACATTAAGGGAAGGTTCATATTTAGCGGGAACTATATATGAACCTTTCTTGGAATTACTATAAAGCGAACCATAAAGGAAATGATAAAATTTCACCACTGAATAAATATTCGCCATTTTTGAAAGAATACCACGGAGAAGTACTACCCCTGTGTTAAGAATGTTTTATAAAGTGAGTAAGTGCAGTGAGCTGGGTTTTGTGGGGAATTGTGAAGCGGTCCAAAAGTTACTGCGTCAGAAGTTAACGGGGGTTGGCGAGCGATAGCGAGCAGGGGGCGGTAGCCCCCTAGTTTACTAAACAATCAAGTTTCAAGTGACGCGCTTCTCTTTATCCAATCAGAGAAGACCTTTAAGGCGTGAATCAACTTCGCCAAGCAATCGCCAAAGCCAGAACAATGTCAGCTAATCCGAGTACAATGAATACGGAATCGGATCAACTATGTGTGAACTTTTTTGCCCGTTCAAACTAGTGCTACCTGACACCGGTGTCAACTCGAAAACTGTGAATATGGCCGTTAGATTTGTATTGAAAGATAGGTAAACTTCTAATTGAAATACATTTGTTTGTGCAGGCTATTTTAGATAGAACTGGCTACACTCTTGATGTCACTACTGGTCAAAGAAAATATGGAGGACCTCCGCCAAATTGGACTGGGCCTCCGCCAGGCAGTGGTTGTGAAGTAAGTTTTACATTGCAGTCAAAGAAGTTATAATATCTTAGTAAATTACCTAATTAAGTTCAACTCAGTAACACTCTTGCACAATATTAGGGACAAAGTGATAATCATTTATGTCAATATATATTTATGCTAAAATATTGCAATTAAGAGTTCATTTAGGTTTACTTGAATCCAAGTCATCCATCTGGTGGTCCAGAGATGTGAAATCTAAGTTGAAAAAGTTGATTGATTACAAATTGGTTCTATCCTTGTAATGCATTAGCTTTTGAACTGCTTTAGGTCCTGCATAAAACTGTTTGGTTTCCCTTACTAAAAATTATTGTAATAAATTTATTAGTAATACATTACGAAAAAAATTGCATCAAATTTCTATTTTCTCTTGTTTATTTTTAATTTTACCTAAAATATTTGTGTGTTTAGATTTTTGTAGGGAAAATTCCAAAAGATATTTTTGAAGACGAGCTTATTCCTCTGTTCGAAAAATGTGGTCCTCTGTGGGATCTTCGCCTGATGATGGATCCTCTTACTGGACAAAATCGTGGCTATGCTTTTATAACATTCAAAAACAAATCAGGAGCACAAAATGCAGTTAAGCAGGTATACTGTCTTCTTATTTATTGCACTTTGTATAAATATTCTTTCTTAAATTATTGGTAATTAATTAATGTTTACATTAAATTACAGCTGGATAATCATGAAATCAGAAAAGGCAAATTTATTGGTGTAACAGTGTCTATAAATAATCATAGATTGTTTGTTGGGAACATTCCAAAAAATAGAGGCAAGGAAGAGTTATATGAAGAATTTACCAAGCATGCACGTAAGTACAAAATTAGATTTAAATTATTAGATAGATAGTGCCGTGATAATTTTTGTTTTCTTGAGTTTAATGGTATTAGTTTTAACTATTGGCAGTCTTTTTCGTAAGAAGTTGTTTTGTAAAATCTCTATAAAACTTCAATTTTCTTATCATGGTACGATTCATTTTGTGGACTTCAACTAATACTTGAACTTCATAACTTTAATGTAGGAAATTAAATGTAGGCTCCTTCAAAAGGAGCCTGAAAAAAGAATGGATACAGCAAGTCCACCATAAAACAGGGTTCCCACGGTCCTTAAAAGTCCTTGAATTTTTTAAGGCTAAATTTAGGTACTTGAAAGTCCTTGAAAAACGTTCTAGGTCCTGGAAAAATGACTTAGGTCCTTGAATTTTCACTCAGCCACTAATCGGACTTTGACTTAATTTTTTCAGTTCTTTCTTTGTTTTTTTCTAGAAATTTTCTTTAAAACTACTCTTATGAACATAACTTGCTGCCAGTTTTACAAACTGACAGTGAAGAGCGACTTTTCCGATTGTATGCGGGAAAAATGACTTGTCTTGAAATACAACTAATTTTTAAATGTCTGCGAAAAAAGTCCTTAAAAAATTTTGTCGAGGTCCTTGATTTTCAATGTTTTCAAAGAGTGGGAACCATGTAAAAGACTCATAGTTTTTCTAAATAGCACTTCTGAGCAGTTTTAATAAAGGAATCCTTAACGTTATTTAAAGCTTATTATTTTCTTTCATTTGGCAGCTGGCTTGACAGAAGTCATAATCTACAGTTCGCCTGATGACAAAAAGAAAAATAGAGGTTTCTGCTTCTTGGAATATGATTCCCATAAAGCTGCTTCTCTCGCAAAGAGAAGACTCAGTACTGGCCGAATCAAAGTCTGGGGATGTGATATCATTGTGGATTGGGCTGACCCACAAGAAGAGCCTGATGAAGAAACTATGTCAAAAGTAAATTACTTTTTGGCCTCTGTTTTATCTTCAATTCGAACCAGGGTTGGGTTTTACCATACTACTGGGAAAAAGTGGGGAAAACTTCCAATTGACAAAATAATGGATATTAGGTTATGGCCTTTTTAAACATTATAAAAACTATTAGTTAAAAATGAAATTTTTTTGGGAGGGGGTTAAAATTTTGACATTTAACATAAAATTTGCATATATTTTTTAATATTAATGAATTTCTCAAATAAAAAGAGGATATTTTAAAACAAATTTACTCATAATATCTGTGTCTTTAAGAGAAGCATTATATATAGTTTTTTAAATGTACATGAAAAACGTAATTTAAATAAAACAAAATGTAAATTTTGATTGCAAGATAACTCTTAGGAAGTAACAAGGTATGATAATCCGATGAAAAGGGCGTAACCATCAAAAGATGACATTCCTCAGACACATGATTAAACCCATATTCATAACATAGGATAAAGCTTATTTAAGGTCATTTTTCGAAGAAAAAAAAAGGCTGAAAAAACTTATAAAACATTCATTTATGAACAGAATAAATTCTATAAATAATTAGTTTTTCCCAGGACGAAAAATACCAGTTTTTAACCATGGTATTTACCAGGGGTGGGAAAAACCTTGCCAACCCTGATTCGAACGGTCTAAAAACATTGCATTTGTTTTCCAGGTCAAAGTATTGTATGCCAGAAACTTAACAGCAGATGTAACAGAAGAGAAATTGAAGGAAATGTTTGAGGCTCATGGCAAAGTAGAGCGAGTGAAGAAAATCAAAGACTATGCATTTATTCATTTTGATGACAGAGACCATGCTGTGAAAGCCATGAACTCACTCAACGGAAAGGAAGTAGGTGGAGCTCCAATGCAAGTCTCATTAGCCAAGCCACCTTCAGATAAGAAGAAGAAAGAGGAGATTTTGCGTAATCGCGAGAGACGAATGATGCAGATGATGCAACAAAGAGCTATGTGAGTTTAAAAATCATCTTTGTTTCCCTTTCAATTTGTGCCATCTTCATGCAGTTAAATTTGGGCCTATAAAGAAAGTATAAAAATAAGGTTGATAAGGTCTGAAATAAAGAAGTTAAATGACTAGGTGGAGATGGTCGCTTAAAAGTTACGTTTTTTATATTGCTGTTTCAAGAATCTCTAAAAAATTTTTTGCTCCTAAATATCCCCATCTTGAACTTGGGGTTTGAAGTGTGAAGGGGACTGAACTAAAAATACCTGAAAATTTTTCTTGGTGTTATTTTAACAATGGTTGTGAAACTTATTTGACCCTGTAACTTACATGCATTTGAACTCCATGCTCACAGTGCTAAGCAGTCATGAAAAAGTTACAACTTAAAATTCAAAACTGGTCTAATTTGTAGTCCTTTCAATATTTTTGTGAGGAAATCGGAATATTGGTATCCTCCCATTGTCTTACTCCTGGCTAAACAAACATGTGCAAAATCAAGCATAACAGAAAAATTCACACAAGTGGGGTATGTTGTTCTTGCATTATACCCAGTTATAACTGTCAGGGGTGCATCTAGAAAGAAATTGGGGCCGAAAACGGCCCCTTCACAAAATTCCGGTTCCAAAAACGGACTTTAATCAAGCTATATAACTCACTAAGTGTAATTTTATTTAAAAAAAATTATATATTCACAGAAATAGGACCTTATTTTAGAATTAAAAATATTATTTTCACAAAATTCCCAAAAACGGCCCCTGGCAAAATTTCCTGGATGCACCCCTGACTGTGTAGTTTTTTTTAGGAAATAAACCAGGGTTGTTATATACGTTTAAAACACTTTTATAACACAAAAAAATATTTTTAGCAAGTTGCTCCCTTTATTTAGGCAACAAACTTGCCATTTTCATGCATGGACAGGGGTGGATCCAGGCGAAAATTGGGGTCGTTTTGAGGCCCCTTCACAAAAATTAGCTTCGATAAAACGGCCCCTTCACAAAAATAAACTTCGGAAGAACGGCCCCTTCACAAAAATAAACTTCCCAAGAACGGCCCCTTCACAAAAATAAACTTCCGAAGAACTGCCCCTTCACAAAAATAAACTTCCGAAGAACGGCCCCTTCACAAAAATAAACTTCCGAAGAACGGCCCCTTCACAAAAATAAACTTCCGAAGAACGGCCCCTTCACAAAAATAAACTTCGAAAAATCAGCCCTTTCACAAAATTTCTAGTGACAAAAAATTACCACTTCCAAATTTCAAACGAAACTCTTCAAATTCTCCGAAACGAACGCGATTCTCGGTTGAGAAAGAACTATGGAAAGAACCAAACAATCCATAGATCAACTCTCGGATTGTCTGTAAAATTTGTGGATTTCAGCTAAGTTTTACGGATCATTTCCATCGGGCCTCGGCGCCTAATTCGCGACGTAATTGGAACTAATCACATGCGTTGTCGCGATTTTCTAGAGTAGAATACTAAAAAATTTTCTGGTATTATATCAAATCGATTTAAAGAATGTAAAGATAAAATAGTGAATCAAAAATTATAGGTTTCACGTAAAAATATATTTTTCACAAAAAATAATTTCATTTTCACAAAAATCAAAAAAACAGGCCCCTGATGGATCACCCAGAGCTTTTAAAAGGTAGTGTCAAATATAAGGCTTAGGTATAAACCACCAAATCGCCATGACATAGGCAGAACATTGCTTGATAAAGAGCACGATGCCAGGGATGCCAACCATTCCGGATTTTGCGGAATCATTCCGCATTTCAGCCCCGAATTCTGCAATTACGGATAAAGCTAGAAAAACTGCGCTAGTTATATTTTGAAGACAATGTATCAAATGCTTCTTCTCAGCTTTTAGCTTCAATCCTTTCGATGCATATTTATCAATCGGAATTTGAAATATTCTAATCTCCATGGATGATTCATGGAAGAAAAAGAGGCCTTTTGAGAACAAAAGATCTTTTTTCGCGTTGTAGACTTACCCCGTTAATTTCAGTTTTAATTAGATGTGGTAGAGTCATTAGGGTACAGTCAAGTGTTGGGGTCATTTTTCCAAGTGCAGAGAGCGTGGTGTCGGTCAGCAAGCCATGAGTCACGCCGTTTTTTTTGTTGTTGCACGGGGGCCATTACCGGTGAGCTTTATCGCAGGTTGGCAACCCTGCGATGCTGTGAAGAAAGTTTACAAAAATCATTCAAAAGAACGAACTGTTTTGTAGAGTATTTCAATTTGATAAGTCAAGTATAAAGTTATAAACTCGTGGGGTTTTTTAGATGTGGAGGGTAAAAAAACATTTTAATATTTAAAAAACATGTTTTTTCCTATCTGAAATAAACAGTTCATGTTTCTAATGTGTTTCAGGATGATGGGTATCCCTCCTCCTCCACCGCGCGGTAGAGGAGCTAGGCTACCTTTGCCAGCAGCTCGAAACTATGGAGGTGGTGGTAAGTACAATTGCCAAATATTCTTACCTAGGCAAATTCACTCAGCCGTGATTAACATTCTGCATTTTCTCTTCACTGCACTAGCCTATAATCTTATTCCACTTCTCATGCTTGCCATACCCTTTCAACATGAGATCTCTCGACTAAATGATTCTTCTCTCAGAAACTTAAAAGTCATATTGACAGGCATGTGATTTTTCCGCTATTTAGCGGAAATCCGCTACTTTTAGAGGTACAGTAACGGACCCTTTATCCTGGAATCAGGCTCGCGTCTATAATTTGTTTTTTTTTATATTTTGAAGAATTTTTAGTGAGTAAATGCTGTTACGACGCGCAATGGTTGCGCGCGCCTTTTGTGACATCGCCTCCGTGCGGAATGGGACGATTCGACGCGGCCGAATCGTATCGTCCCTGGCTGCTGCCTCGCAATCGGTTCTTGCCGCGACGACCCACGTGCTTTGCCGGAAGTTTTTTTGCTGGATCCGTTACGATTGGATGCGCCGCGCCTTTTGCGGCATCGTCTTGGTGCGGAATGGGACGATTCGGCTCGGCCGGATCGTATCGTCTCCGCGCTTAAACGGTCGTTCCAAAATCGGCTGCTGCCTCGCTATCGGTCCTTGCCGCGACGACCCACGTGCTTTGCCGGAAGTTTTTTTTTGCTGGATCCGTTACGATTGGAACGGGGTATGTCGTTTCAGCGGGTATTTTGGTTTTACTAAAGCAGCTGCGTCTTTAATGGCGTTTTTTCCGGAACGGATCCGAAGTCCGGGATGATGTCGGCCCCGAGCTTGGCGGATAAAGGGTCTGTTACTGTATTGATTAGGGGCCATCCATAAATGATGTCACACTTTTTTTGCCCATTTTTGACCCCCTCCCCCCCTTTGTCACAAACTGTCACACTTCCCCATACCCCCTCCCCCCCTTCTGTCACATGTCACGCTCTTAAACCAACAATATATCTAATAGACTAATTTGAAAGTGCCCGGAACCAAGGTTTTTTCCGTTGATTTTCAGCTGCAGGATGTGATGTCACAACTTTCATACCTCCCTCCCTCCCCCTTGTCACAAATTGATTAACCCCCTCCCCCCCCTCTGAGCGTGACATCATTTATGGACGGCCCCTTATCGGAATTCAGATTTTTTGAAACTTAGTGGGGGGAAATCGGAATATTTCGCTTTTGTTTAAAGATTTCCATTTGAAGGTACTATTGAATCAGTTCTGTTTTCGGAAAATGATGGAGGCGGAGTGTGCAGGTAAAACGGTCATTATTTGAAATTTTTTTTTATTTTGCCTACACTAGAAATTCATGGGAGGTCTGGAGTGGACATAATGTGTAACAAAACGAGTTAAAACCCTGTTTTTTAGGGTCCAATTTCTGGGGAGGACCCCTTGACCCCCCCCTTTGATATTTGTACCTTGAGTATTCACAAATCTTTTTAGATTGAGTTTAGTAAGATAGAAATCCTTTCTAAAAGTATTAAGAAGCTAAATTGAACCTATTGTGTGGCTTAGGAATATAATTTTGGCCCCTCCCGAAGCTAATTTGTAATCTAGACGCTTCTAAAAATTTTCGAATAATTTCCTTCTTGAGCGATCACATGCCTGTATTGATTGAAGTGTGCATGGGTTTCTTACTGTTTGTTATTCTCATGAGTGCCTTTATTAAGTGACAGTGTCCTGTTGAGCGTTCTTTTTATTATGCTTCCAAATGGCTGTATATTGTTTATATGCTGTGTCTTTGCCATAGTCGTCAACCCTTGTTGCTTTCTGTCAGATTATGACTACGACTACTACGGGTATGGTGACTATCAGGGAGGCTACGCCGCCGACCCCTACTACGACGATTATTACGGTGGCCGCTATGACGACTATTACGACTATGGATATGGAGCTGCACCCCGTCTCAGAGAACCGGTGGGTCGAGCACGAGCTGGACCAGAGAGGGTGGGTTATGTTGCTGGAGTCTTGTCCTCGATAGTTCATCATTAGCTACAGTTTCCAGTAGGAACAAAACTCATGAGGTTGGTCAAGTGTCTCGTAGTAGTACCATTTATATTTAAAAAGACACTGTCCTCCCTCGAGAAATATCATATCCGAGCTCCTTCCAATTCTGACACGGCTTCTCTCTATGTACTTAAACCCTTCTTCATCCCAACTCCTGTCTCCTCTGTTCCCCTGAGACCTTTTGCATCTGCCAGTTAACTCTTAATGCTACTACTGTGCTGTTGCTGCTACTTGATGTGTTTTTCTAACAACTACTATCCTAACAGTAGTTTTGTTTATTAATAATACACACATTTAATTTCTCCAAAGATGAGCTCAGGGACTAAGTTCAGATTGATAATAATAGATGTAACTAGCTCGGATATGGTAGTGTTTTGTTTGTTTCTGTGTGTTTTTTGCTTAATGTGCTGTTGCTTGTGAATTGATGTGTAGCAATTGCTTTGTCATCTTAGATTTAAGAAGATTTTTACAATGTTTAAGTTATAGGATGTGTTCGTGCTTGATTTAAACTAATTAGATACTAAGGCCAGGAAATATCGTTTGCCTTAGCTTATAATAGCTGGATAAGGAGAAAAAATAGCTTTTGGGATGCCTTTTTGATTTTTATATAATGAAACCAGGGACTAATACAGGCCAATTTTGGTACTGTTTGTCGGCACCTTCACAAAAATTATTTTTAATGATACGCGAGTTGCTTATAGTTAATAAAGTAATCAAATTGCTATAAAACTGAAGAAATCAGTAATTTAATGCTGATTTCATTAATTTTACAATTTTTATTAAAAATAATAATAAAAGTTTCACATCAATTTTAAAATATCTTACATTTTTCACAAAAAATAAAATGCTGTGTAATTTTTTCACAAAAATGGGGGGTTAAGTTTCAAATCCTGGATTGGTCCTTGATACAGTTGTACCTTTTGGTACTAGTGCTCAGATATTTTGAGGGCCTTTAACAAGACTTAATTTCTTGATCCAAAATATATACATGTTTTTTTACCTGGAACCAGGGTTGGCACGGTTTAAACCAATTGGGTTTAAAAAAACTTTTTTTTCCAACCCTGCCTGGAACCAATGGAAGGCTAGAAATAGAAGGAAGAATGGAAATCTGCTTCCATGTAAAAACTACTGATAAGGCAATGTGTGAAACATTTGAATGCAATATAATATTTCAATTCAATGCATGAACCAAATCAAAGCATGTAATTATAGTACAATAATTTTTTTCAATTAAGAGATAGTTGTAAAAATGATAGTTTTAACCCTTTTCATTACTACGAGCTATCGCGAGTTGATTTTTTTTCTCTCATTTAAGTTAAAGCAGCATAATATATGTCTCGCCAGTCAGTTAAAGGTTTGTTGCATGAGAAACCCAACATCCTTAAATATTAACTGAGAAACTGTAGTCTTTAAGTAGGTGTCGCTGGACAGTTGTTTGACCGATGTGCTTGTTTCAGGCTCGTGCTGGCCGTGGTATTCCCCGTGGTCGCGCCGCTGGGCCCCCCACGCCTCGTGGCAGGGTTCCGGTCCCTCCCCCCCTCGGGCG
Organism: Tetragnatha versicolor; assembly: GCA_024610705.1. NCBI lineage: Eukaryota > Metazoa > Arthropoda > Arachnida > Araneae > Tetragnathidae > Tetragnatha > Tetragnatha versicolor. The sequence continues at coordinate 93,748 of JANDEH010000002.1, forward strand.
AGGTTCCCGTGGAGTGTCCCGTGGAATGCCTCCCATCCCGGTTCACCTTCATGGGGCCATCCAGCGGGGAAGCATGGTCGGTAAGCGGAAGTTCGACACGCCTAACCATCAGAACACAGGGGACTCGAAGCGGCGCTTCCAAAACAGCGGGCAGTGGGGCAGCCACCCCATCCCCCAGCAACCGCTCAACTCGACTGGATACAACGGCTACCGCAACCGGACACCGGGGAATCCCACGCACTGGTACCAGGACTCGTACGGGCAGCAATGGGGCTAGTGGGTACTTTTTTATACTTGAACTTTTGATTGACTGACATTTTTTCCATTCAAGAGGAAGTGTCCTTGTTTTAAGAAATAAAAGGGGAGCAATCTTCCTAGTGTATGTTTAAAAAAAATGATGGTATTACAGCTTTTGATGTGTTTTGGCTGTTATTCCTGCCCATGCCTCTTCTCCTTTGTCATGTACAAAATTGCAATTGTTACGATGCCAGGATATCTCAAAACTAGTGATTAATGTGTGCATGAAGACTTGTATACTGCTTTTATCTGTGGGCTTTACATCCATTGTATTTATTGTTATATTATTGAGATGAAGAATATGACCAGTTGATTCCTAAAGTTGGGAATTGTTAAGTTTATGGATATATGCTTGCTGTTCATATATTTATTGATTTTCTCCCTTGGAGCAATTACTTTTTACCATTTTCTATTTGTTTGAATATCAACAAAAGGAAGTTGTCCTTTCTAGCAGACAAGTTTTGATTTCAAAATCATGTTTATTGTCTTCCTGTTAGATTATTATTTGCTTCAGCTTTAAATCTTTTTTTTGAATGCTAATGAATATATGTTGCTCTTTTTGCTTTTTTTTTATTAATCTCTTTATTCTTACTAGGGGTGTGATATAATTGGTCCACATAAGGTAAACCAGCATCACTGCCAGTTACTGTGATAGTTTATTTGGAGTATATTAGGTACCAGAATGAACTTAAATTTTAATTTGAGTTTTGAAACCTTTTGTAAACCAATAAGTATGTTTGATTAATGAGAAGAATACTGGAATGCAAAATATAAGTCTTCACGTTCGTAAATGAGTATTAGGCCCGGAGCTTTCCCTTTTGAAAAGCTCCGATGGTTATTTTGAATGCATTTTTTTAAAAAAAATTTTTACACATTGCAGGGTTTTAGCAATGAGGAAATCAATCTATTTGAATTAAATTGTGTTTGGCATTATTACTCTTTATATCCGACATCACTTGAGCAATCGTTTGCATTCAAAATTGAGAAACATTTTTATATTAAGTACCAGCTGGCATTTTGTCTGTTACTACTTTGCAGTCTGTTTGAATTATATCATTTTTGGAATGAAATTTATAGAACTTATAATTTTTACTTATTATTTTTGTATTTATCAATGATTGTAAAACCGGTGAAGAGAGAAATGACAGTCCTCTTTATACTGTGGTCCAATATTTTGAAGTGTTATTTCAGGTGCAACTTGTTGCATTTTGATTTACATGAACATAATTTTTTTATATCGATTTCAGTATATGAATCAATTCACTTTATTAGATGATGCAAGCTTAGAAGTAAGTTCTACATTGTATATTCCAATAATCTTAAGTAGTTATTGGTGTAATTTCAAAATTTTTATTCCAAGAGATGTGGAATTAAATAGTTATTTATCTTCTCTAAACAAAAATTGGATTAACTAGAATTTGATAGTCCAAATTAGTGCAAGCGCACAAAGTTATTCAGGGTAATTAAAATTGTGATGTTAAACCTAATTTAATTCTATGTCATCTCTAAGTATTTCTCAAATTTTTTATTTTCGTTCACAAGTAGAGGATTGTCATTTTTCAAGTTTTTTTTTCTCAGTTGAGATTGATGATTATTTTATTTCTCAAAAATAATTGAATTTCCCTTCATTGAGTGCTCTGCAAAGAAATTTGATTAAGAATTACTTTCTTACATATGTAGAATTTATTTGAATGGTTTTGGAATATTTAGAGAAAAAAATGTTTATTGTTGAATAATTGTTACTTTGCTTGTGAATCATCATTATACGAGCTACTTGTGCTAATGAATTTATCTTCAATGTAAGTTGCACTTTACAAAGTTTTGGTTTCTATTGTTTAGGTTATATCAGTGTTTATGATAAGGTATAATTAATGGATAAATTTCATTTGATTTGTGTTAATCAATTATTGAGCTTTTATGTGCAAACTTAATGTGTAATGTGGGGAACCTAGTTGTTAGTCTATTGAAAAATGAATTTACACATGTGAATTTTAGAATTAGTGTTGATGTTAGTGCTGTTATTCCCGGTACCAGTTATTACTTTTTTTAGCTTTGTACTTGTTATTGAAATATTGGTTTCAAATGAATTACCATGTATTATGTTTAGGATATTGTTACTAAAATATTTACTCCATTATTTTGTATTATGTAATTTAGAATTTTATTGCAATTTCCATGTTTATTCAGAAAGTTGATCTGATACATTTTGCAGTTGAAAACTGAGGTGTGCAGTTTATTGATTTTACATGTGGTAGTTTTAGTAGTTGTGATTACTGATAAAATTGTGTTGAAATGTAATAATGCATTTGTTAATGCATAGCATAAGAAACTTTTCCAATTGAAGAGCTCACCAGGAATTTCCTAAAAAACGGACGTTGATATAATTGTTATACTCGGAAAGGTGCGTGAGTACGCCACTCATTTCTCCTCTCAAGATGAAATTATAATGTGACGAAGCCTCTCTACAATGACTCCAATAAAGAAAATTATTGTGAAAAACGACATGATGAGCCTATAGACATTTTAAGTGCAATCATTATAGGAATTCTAAAATGTGTCTTCCTACACTATGCACAGTGAGTCGTTTTATACTGCTCTGTAAAGGTCATTAACTCCCTAATTTGTCGGATAAAAATGTGAAACACCATTAGATATTGAAAACAAAAAAGGAAACGGAAGATGAAATGAATTGCTAAAGACTACATACAAATTTCTATCAAGACTTGGTAAGAATAGCGAGAATTTGCAGCTGTATTTTAATTATCAGTGCATAAGATTATGTAGTCTATTTTTCAATCATTGTTTTCAATCTGAAAGAAATGCAGATTTTCTAATATTGATATTCAATTGGTAAAGCAGTCTAATTTTTGTGAAAATTGAAACATTTTAGAAAGCTTTTATTTACGAACCATATTTTAGATGTGCTTAAATTTTCAAGGAATTATTTTGAATAGATTTTCCTGAGCCTATGAAAACATTTGGTATGTGCAGGTTTTTGCCCACCAATTTTATATATGTATATATTAAAAAATGTGTAAGTATTTAGTCACTTTTTTTATAATCTAGGAAATCTGTGCGATTTCTATTCTAAATGGTGCAGTTATTAGTATTCATTTTATAAAATATGTTGAAGAATTTTGTCCATGTTTTTTGGATTGTTTGATATACAAGATTTGTGACATTTTAGCACTTACACATCCAGTTATAAAATATTGCATATCTTTTGGAGGATCCAATGTTTGTTTTTTATATCTAATAGTTATTAATGAAAGAAATGTCTGTGAGTAAGGGGATAAAACTCGGAGAGATAAATAATTGCTGTTAAGATAACGATATTTTATTATCCAGTGTCAAAAATTCTGAAATACTATTTTTCTGCAATTTGAGATTGCAGGAGAATTAGCTGGATTGTTATGAAAGGTGCAATATTTATGCACCCTACTTTTTGAGAAAGGCAGCTGATAAACTACATTTATGACGACATTTTTTGTCTTCTCTTCCACGTTGAAAGACTATACAAAGCATGAATTTACAAAGGCTTTAGATTTGTGAATCACTGTTTTTCGCACCTAAGACATGCTGTATTTAGGTTTTGTCTGCACTTGGAAAAAAAAATAAAGATCGGTCAGTCTACTGTTTCTATAGCTTATTTGTGCCTGATTTGATCCAACAAAACCCAAGTGACAACCAGATATCGGAAGATTTTTAAAATCAAAATGCAATGGTAAATTTAACTGACAAGACTACTGAAGTTTCATGTTCTTAAATGTCTTTTCTCTCTTGTATTGGACTGTATTTTATTGCAAGAGCTGAAAATTACCAAACCAAATGAAGCAAATTTGGAAATTGACTATGAATTTGTGTTTTAGGTGTTGACTCAGAAAATGCAAATTTGTTCTATGGATATTATACTCAACATGGAGAAAAAGGTTTAAAATAAAAATGCACATTTCATATTTGTTGTGGTGTTGGAATAGGTGATAGATACTTGTAACTTTCGCAAACTTGTTTGTGACATTCAATGGAATAAATACTCCCAGCTCAGCAATGTTTTGAAATTCTAACTTTAAAAACCTGTTGAGGAAAAGCCTTTTTCTCCATTTTTCTTGCATCTCGAAAGAATGCATTATGTGTTTTGAATTTTGAAAAATGTAGTATCTTTGCTCTACTTGTCAATTATAATCTATGGTTTTATTATTAATGTTTTTGGCTTTCGTAAAAATTTTGCTTTATTGGTGGCAGTACATTGTTAGTTTTAAAATATAATCGTTGTGTGAATTTAAAAATAGCCAAGAAAATTCTAATCTCCCTTTTCTCAAACTAAATGTGTGGTTTTGTGGTGTAAAATTTTAAAAACTAAATCTCTGGATTACTTAGATTGTTGTATGTTTTTATAACTGCTTGTATCTTGTATGCATGTGTAAGCTTTAATCATCCATCTAAAAGTGAAAACACTAAAAAACCTGATGCACTTATAAAAACTAGTTAATGGTTATCATTAGTTACCTAACATGGTGAAGATGACTTGCCACTTGTGGCACAGATTTCTTGATTTCTTGATGTGCTTTAAAATTTCCCCACGGTGTTTTGTGCACTGATTCAACGTGAAAAAGATAGGTATTATTTAGGATATTTTGGCTCAATGTTTCAAAAGGTTCTCAATGAATCTTCACATTAGTGCAAACGTTAAAAATAGTTTCTTAGAACTAAGCAGCTGGTATCTGTTATTGTGCAACCAGCAAGAAAAATTGAATTAAAATTTTTATTTCTTCCCTCCTGATGTGGTTAATCAAAGGTTACAGTGTAATTAGATCAATAAATGTGTGTAATAAGAGTTATTGTTGGGAAATGCTTTTGAAAGTATCTGAAATGCTAAAAATAAGTGGTTTTTCCTCTAATAAAACTTTTTAAGCCAGAAGAGATGGCCTATCCTTTAAATTTGTTTTGTATGTGCAATTTTCAATCGTTTTGTTTCTAATTTTCAGCAATAATTTTGCTATGTATTCAAGAAGTAATTTGAATGGAAAAAGTTTTTAAAAATCTTTTTGTACAACCTTTTTTATTTTCTATGGTGTTTGGAAATGCGCTCTTTGCATAGTGGAATGTTTTTGAATCAATCACTTATTCTTTTTGATAGTTTCTAGTCCTGCATTCACCAGCTTTTTTCTTGTAGCTGTTGTATTCTAGCAATATTTTAAACAAACGAAACAAAAGAAATTGTTTTTCTACTTCTTTTTAGCTGTGTTTGAATCCCCTGATACTGGTGGCTATGCCCTGAATGAAAAAAAAACTGTAAAACTTGACTGGAAATAAACCAGCTTGGTTTTAACATTTTGTCTCTTTAATTATTTTTTTTAAATTATGAAAGATGTCCAAGTCCATGGATAATAACCATGGTGAAAGTTTTCTCTAAGATAAAGATGGATTTTCTTCAGAAGAGGAATTTTCACACACAGGTAATGGAAATGTAAGAAAAACCTTGTTAATGAGGGGACTTGATCCAATTCTGCAATGGAAATTTCTTCCATGTTAACTTTTTATAATACTCTAACAAATTATGAATTAAAATTTTCATTTCATGATTAATTTCTTAATTATACTGACAGTCTGGAAATCCAGTGGGTGTTTTTGAAACATTTAGTATTCTCTAATTACGCAAACCATATGTTTGGATCACCCACACTCTTTTTGATATTAATTAAAATAAGATAAGTGATTGATATTTGAGGTCCATTGCACTCCTTATCTCAAAATTTTTCATTTGCTTGAAATTAACACCGAATGTTTCTCATCAGGATAAACAGTGAATAAGCCTCATTTTTTATGTTGAACAAGAAATATTTTCAATCTAATTATAATCCAATGAATGAAAAATAATCTATTAGCGTCTGAAATTTTTATTTCGTATACATTGCTAATTACAGGGCTCGTACATGTCCTGATATTCCTTAATTTCCTGAAATCTCAAAAAGCGTCCTGAAAAGTCCTGAAAACACGTAATTTACCCCGATTTTCCTGATATTTTTTCGAAAGTCTAAATACACTACTCGACAAAAAAATAGGGTCAAAATGCTTCCGACACAAATCAAGCAGATTCTTATGTAGAATGACCCCCTGAATCCGACCCCCGTCTTTCTCCATCAGGCTCAGATTTTCGGGGAACAGCCCCTCCCCCTTTTTGCGTTTTTCGATGACTTAATGACTTTGAATTCGATTTTCAGGGGCTAAAACTATTACTTTAGCCTTTAAATTACACCCGAGGAAACAAGAAAGGTTAAAGCTTCTAAAATATACAAATTTGTAGCAAATGGATAAGTTTAGGGGTTATTACCCCCCCTAAAATGCAAAAAAATCGTTAAAAATTATGGATTGTTTTTGGCTATTTTTTCCTCTAATTTTTTTACGCAATTCATCATTAAAGGGTCCTAACCCTTCCCCCAAGGACCCAAATTTAATGAATATATGCAGCAGGGATTTTTACTAAAAGCGGTTGAGGCGTTAGCGCCCCCGAAGCACTCGTGGAAGAGACTCTGAATCGCGCCGCCGCTCATGAACTCCGGAATTAATACTCATGTTTTGAAAAGCTCAAAAATGACATTGCTTTTATATTTCAGGTCTCCTGAGGGAAATTGTTCAGTTCGTTAAATACTGGCCATTTTTTGGCGATGGGGGTTCCATGTTTCAAGCTGTTAATAGATGCATATGGGCTGTGGATAACAATTGGGGGGGGGGGGTGTCCCATTAAAAATTGAGGGTGATGGGGGAAAACGGGTGTCATATTTGAGTTCAGGAGGTCATTTTACACAAGAATCGACTGAAATTCAGTCAGTAAGAGTTGGAATTTTTTTGTATAGCAGTTTAACCCTTAAGTATGGCATCGAACCCTTCCGTGGGTGCTTTGGGAGCGCTAACACCTAAATCGCTTTTTTTTAAAATCATTGCTGCATATATTCATTAAATTTGGGTCCTTGGGGAAGGGGGTTAGGACCCTTTAATGATGAATTGCGTAAAAAATAAGATAAAAAAATAGCCAAAAATAATATCTGTAATTTTTAACGATTTTTTTGCATTTTTAGGGGGGTAATAACCCCTTAAACTTATTCATTTGCTACAAATTTGTATATTTTAGAAGCTTTAACTTTTCTTGTTCCCTCGGGTGTAATTTAAAGGCTAAAGTAATAGTTTTTGCCACTGAAAATCGAATTCAAAGTCATTAAGTCATCGAAAAACGCAAAAAGGGGGAGGGGCTGTTCCCCGAAAATCTGAGCGTGATGGAGAAAAACGGGGGTTAAATTCGGATTCAGTTGGTCATTTTACATAAGAATCTGCTTGATTTGTGTCAGAAGAATTTTGACGCTAATTTTTGTCGAGTAGTGATATCAATTGTATACCGAGACTTATTTTCGATTTTCTTTCGGTTAACCGACTGTAACGAAAAAAAAATCACGTGTTCCTTAAAAGAGAAAGCACGTATTTTTGGAGCGCGGCTCTCTGTTTAAAATGTTTTTCAGTATGTCTTAATATTAATAGAAAGCCTTATCTTAACATTAATTCTTAATATATTGTTCATTTTTTTTACATTTGTTTAGACTTTAATTTTACACACATGATGGATAACATTCTGGTTAAGGAAAAAGTAAACGCTACATTATAATACCCAAAATGTCCTGAAATGTTGTCCTGAATTTTTTATAAAAATGTGTCCTGAAATTTTTTGAGGGTCTGTACGAGGCCTGTAATTAATTTAGTCAGGATGGAAAAATCAACATATAAGCTATTAAAATATTACGAAATTTAATTAAACCTAAAAGAGGATCAAAACAACCTTTCTTTAACCTATTTTGTTTGTCCACCTTCCATAGTTCGACGGTTTACAAAGATACGATACAATCCCCAAATCGAACGGGGTTTGAACCAAAATTGTTCTGAATAGTGGAGGCGCTTATGTAAATCTGTAAAAAGTTCGTGTAAATTTTTGGCACCAAGGTTATTCTGGTTCTTTAGGATATGGAGAATCAGAAAATCTTTGGTGCCAATTTTTCTTTCCCCTTTCCTGATCTAGAGGTCACGTCAAAGGTCAAATATAGAATTTCAATATTTTGAGTTTTGAGCTGGTTTAATTCAGTAATTTACCTCTTTAAGATGGTAAAAAGATGGATAAGCAGGTTTTTAAGCATATCAGTATTGAAAAAAAAATTTTAAACAGTTTTAATAGTTATTTTTAGACCCAAAGGTCAAATTTCAATATCTTTAGTATTTTGTTTTGTAGCGAAATATAATTTGGTATAAGTACTGCTAATTTTTTCCCTCTAAGGTTAAAGTAAAGATAAATTATAAAATAGTTGGTTTTATTTTAAAATATTGTTTACTTTGTCGCGAGATAAGACGAAAGAGTTAAAAGCGGAAGCCGCGCCGCCCCGCCTGAACAAAAATGTCAATCTCAGTGTCGTTAGTTGGAAAATTCACAATGGACCTCTAGAAAGAAATTTCACATGATAAGTTTCCGAAAAGTTGTAAATTTCCCCTCGAAAGAAAACAGACTAGATTAATTAGAAATAATTTGTGGCTTTTCTAGAAATGTAAAATCTAAGCACCATCACTTAATGTAAGCCGCTGTAAAGAATAATGATGAAATTATTAGAAAGCTCAGACCAGTTGTACAGACCAGTAATCCATTCAAAGAAGAAAGTAGAGAACTTGTGAATGTCGTTATACACATTCCATAAAGCCTGATAATGTAAAACTGATGTATGTAGACGAGATGATGAAGGGAAGAAAGCTTTTGAGAATTTCGTGAACGATAGAATAAAAGATAATACAAACTTTAATGTCTAAAATGACAAAAATTAAACTATTATCATGGAAATCAGCTGGAAAATTTGTTACAATGGCTATTGACAGTAAAGTTAAAGAACTAAAGGAAACTTTATAGTTACTAGATAATTATTTGCTAGAATGGTTCTTGCTAGTTAGTACAGACCGGACATAGATGTAAGAGCTGCAGTTGGCAATTATGAATTCTCAAATATATGTCGAGCGTTATAACGACAAGAGCAAGCTGTTGCATATTCTAGATCTAGAGGAATACACAGCTTCTCACACCATCTCTGCTAATATACTTCACATAAGGAATGATAATAGTAAACTGGATTCAAACAAAAGTTATAATAATAGATGGCATGATTTTAGTTCGCGAAATTAATGGAAATATCCACACATGTAATGAACTTTCTCATCAATACTTGAATATACTAAACTCTGTAGCTGAAAATTATGACACCCTTCTCCTAGTTTTTGACCATTACTCTAATCTGAAGATAGGTACATCACTAAAAACAGCCACTCATATATTCGCCGTCAAGAGCAAGCCTTACAGAATATCTTTCAATAAAAATACTCCATCATTACAAAAAAGTAAAGAAATGATTGTTTCCACAGAAACAGCGGTTCTATCAAATAACAAGATTTATAACAACTTAAAAACTAACCAGGATGAATCTGACACAAGTTAATCGTATATTTCATGCAAAATATTTATTCTTCTAATTTGGGTACACTGTTCACATTTTGTCAACAGATACAGACGGTAAAGGAAAATTAACGTGCTGTAGAGGTTTTAAAGATGTTGAACCTCACGTCGTTCAAGCCAAGGTTTTATATCACTAGACACTTCATTGCTCTGGAAGAATTCGTTTGCAGATTATATAGATGCCTCAAAGATATAAAGAATACTAAGGATCTACGTTGGTGGTATGTTTTCAAAAGACTGCAAGCTGAATCAGATATAGCCTACCTTCAACTACCTAATAGCCTACCTAGCTGCTTTAAACAGCATATGACTTAAGATTCCATTATCAAGCTTTAGTTTGGGCCAAAGATGTAGAATTAGTTCAAACCATTCCTTCTGTTTGGTTGGAAAAAAGAAAATGATTGTTTTATTCCCAGCTCCCTAAAGCTGTATTAGAACTCACATCCTGTGAAGTGGCAAATGTTCCCGGCATTGTTATATCTGCACGCTGTAAATGAGTTCAAACATATCCTAATTATTTTAGGGTGAAATCAATGTGTAATTTACGACCTAAATTAATAATTTCATGAAAATCTTTTACCGAGAGTAGACCTTGAAAAGTGCTTTTAGAAAAGTTTTGAAATAGCCTGGATTTAGAAAGCAAAGGAGAGGTTTTTTAAAATTATTTAAAGGTAATTAATACTTTTTATTCAGGGTACATATGAAATACTAATAAATATTTGACTAATATTTTACATTATTTTTAGACAATTTTCTTAGAAAGGAATATTTTTAACTGTTCATTTCCTGATTAATGAAAGTTTCTAATGAATTAATCCTTAATTACTACTTTATTAAATTCAATAAAATATTCAAAAATTTGTTCAATAAGCGTTTTTATGTAATTAGTAATTAAGAATATGTAAAAAAATATGAGAAAAAAAACTTTCCAGTTTTTATTAAAAAATTTAAAATTATTCTTTAATTAAATTTAAATTTTTAAATAAAAATTCGAAATCTATTAAGTGTTTATTTAGTATTGCCTTTATATTCCAAATTTCTCATTTTTATGTTAATAAATAAACATAAAATGTTAAAAAATTCCCATTTTTCAAAAATCTTTATTTTATCTTATAATTAGCTTAATTACTCCTAAATGTGAATTAAAAATTGACACCACACCTTTTTAAGTTCCTTATACTATAAGTTAACAAAAAACATCAATTTACATAATTTTCAAATAGTTTTTATATGAGGCCCCTAGTTTCAAAACCGGACCTTTGCATTTTGACACAGCTTTGATAAAAGAATCGACCATTTGATGACCGCGAATCGGTCGCCAAATGGAAGACTAGTTGCCGCTATATAGGCTTACCATATTTTCTCGGGTCCAACCCAGGACATGTTTTGAAATTTCTTAATTTTCTTTTTCTTTCCAATGGCAGGTAACTGAACAGTTACGGATAACAGAGTTCATTGAACAACAGACATGCCGTAATTAGTACTTTCTTTGCGTTACAGTGGGCACCTGTGGACCGAAGCCACGGAGGTGAAGTACTGTTGCCCACGCCATACACACACGCATTCGCTCGCACAACCCCTTTTTACAGGGGGGCCACATTCATTCCACACAAGGACAGAAACTAACATCCATGCCAAACGGGGATTCGAACCCCAGACGTATGGCTTCGCAGTCAGATGCTCTAACCACTCGGCCAGTACGTCGGCAAAAAAAATTTTTAAACAACAAAATTTCTTAATTAGTGCTATATAAAACTACCAAAGTTTAAAAACTATTCAAACTAATAACCCTTAAGTAGAAATATCAGATTTTATATTTTCTTTTAAAATTACTTTTTTCAAAAATTGTTTGATTTACTTAATTTTTGTCACAAAATTAACAAAAAGTAAGTTTTCTGAAGTAAAAGAGACGTTAGAAAATGTAAAAAAGCACAATTTTAAACAGCTTGGTTGGGATTTTTACCTAAAAATGACTGGGAAATTCTAAATGTATGAAACCCCGGACATTTTTCGACCCAGGACATTTCCCCGGACAGCTCTAAAAACCCCGGACTGTCCGGGGTAAACCCGGACGTATGGTAAGCCTACCGCTATATCACGGCCGGTCTCCTTTCCGGCCGCCATGTTTTACCACGACTCAAATAAAGATTAACCCAAGTAAAAGGATGTTATAACAAGTTATTTCTGTATATCCCGCTGGATCTGCGGTATGGTGCACGCTCTGCATGCGGGAGATACATATTTCAATCCCCGGTAACTGTTTAATTTAAAAATAAGAACAAAATTATATTTCGTAACGCACTTAAGTGTTATCGTGTTATCATGAGTCGGTGTAAAAAATGGCGGCCGGAACGGGAGACCAGCCGTGATAATATAGCATGATACCGTAATATTCCATTTGGCGACCGCATTAACTCTTACTGAAGCTGTGTCAAAATGCAAATGTCCGGTTTTGAAACTAGGGGCCTCATATGAGCCTTTTTTTGACATAAGCAACTCAACTGTAATGCCCAATTACTACTAATTTTACAACTAATTAAATTCAATAACACATTTTAAATTTTGTTCAATAAGTGTTTTCAGATAGTATATCAGTAAATATTAAGAAAATCTGAAAAATATCGGTAAAAAAATAAAATATCCACTTTTTATTAAAAAAATTATTTTTTTAAATAAATTAAAATTTAAAATTATTAAACGGAAATTCAAAAGATATTTTAAGTATTTAGTAAGTCTTCTTTTCATATTCCAAATTTCCCATTTTTATGTTAATAAATAAACATGTAATGTTAAAAAATCACCATTTCTTAAAAGTCATTATTTCATCTTATAATTAGCTTAATTACACCTAAATGTGAATTAAAAAATTGGCACCAAAACTTTTTAAGTTCCTTATACTATAACTTAACAGAAAAACATTAGTTTACAAAATTTACAAGAAATTTTTACAAGAGCCCCTTTTTTTCGACATAAGCGTCTCCACTAGAAGAAAAAAGACGGATGCAAAAATGTTTTCTATTGGGAGAGTTCTAAGTTAAGAAATTTTTTTTGAGATTGATCCGTTTTCATACGGACTTTTTTCTAACTAAGAAGGAAACCTGCCACCGCAATATAATTTTTTTATAGATATTCAGAATATACTTTAACTCAGTGGTCTCCAACCCCCGGTCCGCGGACCGGTGCCGGTCCGTGGATCAAATGGTACCGGGCCGCGGGCCGACCATTTTATTGGAAATGAATTTAAATTCCTAGTTTTATACTCCAAATTAAGGAATGAAATTAATTATAAATCCCTTTATATTTATTTTATGGTGTAACTGTATTTTATTTTGAAAGCATGTTTAAATACAATTAAATTAAAATTAATAAATCAAAATAATCTAGAATATAAACAATCGACGCCCCTTCCCAGCGGGCCGCGGTAAAGTTATCAAACGTTGACCGGTCCGTGGTGGTAAAAAGGTTGGGGACCACTGCTTTAACTCATATACATAGTTGTAGATCTGAGACCTTGTTTTTCTTTTAGTTAAAAGATCCCAAAGTTGACAATTTGTCAAAAATCGCACTATTAAGGATCCACTTTTAATCAATCTCGGAAAAAATTCCTTAACTTTGAACTCAATTTCTTCCAATAAATAATTGTTTTACGGAAACATTTTTACACCCGTCTTATAGATCATTTTCTTTCGAACAATTTTGCTTCGAACCCCGTTTGATTTAGGGATTTTAAAGAGGAGATTCGCTTTTTTGTAAACCGTCGAATGAGAAAAAGTCAAGAATTTTTTCTCTTAAAAGAAGTGTTTCGCACCCGGAGGACAAAAATTGCCAAGAAAAATAGCATAAAAATTATGTCAGAATTTCAGGGATTGCTATAAAAATCTCCATGCATTTACATTTCAAATCTTTACTATCAAAACACAACACTCAAAAAAGAAAAATACACTGCTCAAAACAATTAAAGGATATTGGTGGTTTTGGTTCTATTGGCTAGCAAATAAAAAATTTGTAGTGGTTCAAGCATTTTTCATAAACTTAATGCCATTTCAAAGCTAAATCCATGCAGTTATAAAAATAAAAATTTTATTTTTTTTATCAAAATTGGAAAATGCACATTTTGTGTAGTTAAGCAAAAAAAGTGAAAACTTAATTGAAAACCCATTTCGCTTGGGGTATGCTTTCTCTTGATTTAAAACAACGTTGTGGGTCTGTTTGCCACCAGGTTTGTTTATTTATGAGGGGCTGGGGTATTTTCTCCATTTTCCCCTTTTAGAGCATTTTTCAGCACCTGAACTGTTTGAGAGGTATTGGGAAGGGTAGAAATTCGTTTCTCAAGCATGTCCTAGACTTGTTCTATTGGATTCATGTCGAGAAAACGCTGGTCGATCCCTTTCTAGCTATTTCTTCATCCTGAAGAAAATCATTAACTAAGGTAGCACAATGTTTTCTGCAATTACCATCCCTAAAAGTTAAATTATCACAGATTTCTCCTGCATTAGGGGCAACCAGTGTGTAAGGATATTGACCTTATTACCCTGAACCACCAGAAACGGCCCCTTTGGCAGAGGGGGTCTTTATTCCTAAGATAGAAATGGTGCTCGATACCATCACTCCACATCTTCAAATCTGACTCTCAGTTCATCCTGATAACTTGTGAGGTTTGTCTGGAGGGTACAAGGAACACAAAATAACCCCTTTTTTGTACATGAGGAAGTCAGATTTGAGAATGTGGAATGATGATATAGAGCACCATCTCTATCTATGGAATAAAGACCCCCCACAGCCAAAGGAACCATTTATGGTGGTTCAGGATTAATAAGGTCAATATTCTTACACATCTGGTTACCCCTCATGCAGGAAAAATCGGTGATAATTTAACTTTCAGGGATGGTAATTGCAGAAAACATTGTGCTACCATAAATGATTTTCTTCAGGATGAAGAAATCGCTAGAAAGAATCCTAAGAAATCGCTAGAATCCTAAGAAAATTCAACCCTAGGTCCGGTATGCGCCCCCTTCGGGGGGCAGGTGACCGTTATTTTAAAGAATTGTCGACCAGCACGTTTTCTCGACAGGAATCCAATAGAACAAGTCTAGGACATGCTTGAGAAACGAATTTCTACCCTTCCAATACCTCTCAAACAGTTCAGGTGCTGAAAAATGCTCTAAAAGGGAAAGTGGGGAATATACCCCAGACCCTCAAAAATAAATAAACAAACCTGGTGGCAAACAGACCCACAACGTTGTTTTAAGTCAAGTAGTCCAGGCAACGAAGGGTTATAGAGGGAAGTTCTTGGAACACAATTTTTGACTTTAGAACTTTGTTTGGACTAGTTTGGAGGTAAACATATCAAAAGTCCTCGACCCTAGCCCCTGAGCTTAATTTAGGGGGGGCGTTTAAAAGTCTCATTTTTCAGTTTTTGGCTTATTACTCATAGAAAATGCATCCCCACGAAAAAGTTTCAATTATCTTTTTTAAAGTAGATAAAATTACCAACAATTTAAGACCATTCCCAGGTTTATAGGTCCAATATATTCCGAGTTACATCTCTTCAAAAATGGAAAATTTTTGAAAAAAGTTCGAGAAATAGAGTAAAAGTCGTATTTAAAGCAATTTATTGGCTATATTACACTTCTAAGAGTGAAGTAATAGCCCAGTAATTTTAGGGTTTGGTAGGGGAATAATTTATAATTAGCTGAATTTTTCAGGATAAGCTCTCTATGATGTGTACAACCCACCCTGAAAAGTCCCCAAAGACCCTCCGTCGGCGTCATTCCAAAATGGCGGATCCAAGATGGCCGCCTCGCATTTTTGCCTTTTCCGATATTTTCGCTCATATCTAAGTCAAAAATTAATATTTTTTAGTTCTGTAAAAGGATTTATACTCAGGATAGATGCCGTTTTCGAATAAAAGTTACAGTTTTGCGATAAAAATATAAAACATGGGGTGTAGAGGGATTTCATTCATGCCAAACTGCAAACTTTTCATTGTTGTTTGCATGCTTTGCCATATAACTGTACTAATTGAAAAATCGATCGGAAAAATACTATTAATTTTAGTGGTCCCATTATTTAGGATTATTTTGAAAAATAAATTTTTGAAATCCGCAGAAAATTGATAGAGATATTCAATTTTTAGTAGTGTTGTGGTGCGGATGGTATTGGGTAGTATACGTTAGTAGTAGGTTTCGCACTTGATTAATAATTGCTTTTTGGCCATTCTCTGCTTAGTTAATACTATTGTAGCGTAAAGTAATCATTATGGTGCAATAAAATTTTCTTACACAAGCATTTAATTATCAAAAAATTCATTAAAATTAATTAGTTCTTTTGGATTTTTTCTATATTTCGGACCCTATAGCTTCCTTTTAAAATGATTGGAATATTCATTCTAGTTTTCTGTACAGAGATATTTCAAAGGATTTTTAAGTGATCAAAAATAACTTAAATGAACGTTTTAGCTTATACACTGGGACTCCATTATTGTGAACCATCGCATAAAATATTTCAATATCACAAGAGGTTTACTATTATTGATTTTTTAATTTTTTTACAATGAAGCGGAGTTTGACTATATTTTCATGACGCAAAATAAGTATAATTTGAAATAAATGTATCAAATACTATAGAGAATTTTAATGTTATAGAAAAAAGGTTTATTCATTGTCATCATCATTGTTTTCGAATTCAGTAGAAGCTGAATTTTTACATGACTCACCAAAGCAAGATGTGCCAAATCTGGAACATTGGAGTCCTGCTTTTCTGCACTGGAATATTGTATCACAATCTCTTGTAGAATTTATTTTGCAGTTGCAAGAGATGAGCTGCAAGGGTTCTTCAGAAGCTGCTGGAAGTGGAAATATTGAAGTAACCGGATTCAACTTTCCATCCTTTTTGAACCATCCCCAATCCGTTGGATTCAGGTTGTTCCTCAGCCATTGTTGGAATTGCAGGTAACCTCGAAGTTAATGCTGAGGAGCTGCTGCACTTGTAGGAGAAATAACTGCTAGATTAAAATTTGAAGATGGAGTTTTTAACACTTCCTTATTGTAGTGAATGTAACGTAATTCATCGAGAGAATCAACTTTTTCTCGCCCAAAAAGGTATTTCAAAAATACCTCACCGATTTCAATAACTTTTGAGGAGTCAAGTGAAGGACTATTAAACTGTGAAACCATAGAGTGCAAATTTGGATTTTTCTTTATCAATTTGAAAGCTGAAGATTTCCCTTTTCTAAAAATTGCTGAGGTGGAATCGCATCCAGAAGCTGCATGTAGGAAGAGAATTGAACCTTTTATTGAGCCAAGGGTGTTTTGAATTTTAGAGGTGTCGTAGCACTTGTGTTCTCTAATAGTTGTTTGAGGACGCAAAAAAAAACAGTGACTCTCCTGGGGTACAACGCCCAATTAGAATAATTCAGAGATCTGTATCGGTCCCTATTACTGTGACTTGTTTGTTTAAGCTTTGACTAGCTTCAATAGCAGAAGAACAGATGAGTATCAGTATCATCCTTTGAAGTTATTCCTTCTGCCTGAAAGTAACTAATGAGCATTCTAATCAGTCTTGATTTGTTCTCGGAGTTGCGCAAAAAATTAGATTGTTTTGTTGTAGCCACCATATTTTCTTCAAAAAATCTATCTTCAAATTTTAATCTAGCAGTTCTTACTCTAACAAGTGCAGCAGCTTCTCATCATTCATTTCGAGTTTACCTGCAAGTTTAACAATGGCTGGGGAATAACCTGAATCCAACGGATTGTTCAAAAAGGATGGAAAGTTGAATCCAGTTACTTCAACACTTCCAGCAGCTTCTGAAGAACTCCTGCAGTTCAGCTCTTGCAACTGCAAAATAAATTCTACAAGAGATTGTGATACAAGATGCCAGTGCAGATAACCAAGACTCCAATGTTCCAGATTTGGCACATCTTGCTTTGGCGAGTCATGTAAAAATTCAGCTTCTACTGAATTCGAAAACAATGATGATGACAATGAATAAACCTTTACTCTATAACATTAAAATTCTCTATAGTATTTGATACATTTATTTCAAATTACACTTATTTTGCGTCATGAAAATATAGTCAAACTCCGCTTCATTGTAAAAAAATTAAAAAATCAATAATAGCAAACCTCTTGTGATATTGAAATTTTTTATGCGATGGTTCACAATAATGGAGTCCCAGTGTATGAGCTAAAACGTTCATTTAAGTTATTTTTGATCACTTCAAAATCCTTTGAAATATCTCCGTGCAGAAAACTAGAATGAATATTTCAATAATTTTAAAAGGAAGCTATAGGGTCCGAAATATAGGAAAAATCCAAAAGAACTAATTAATTTTAATGAATTTTTTTGATAATTAAATGCTTGTGTAAGAAAATTTTAATGCACCATAATGATTACTTTACGCTACAATGGTATTAACTAAGCTATTAAAGAGAATGGCCAAAAAACAATTATTAATCAAGTGCGAAACCTACTACTAACGTATATACTACCCAATACCATCCGCACCACAACACTACTAAAAATTGAATATCTCTGTCAATTTTCTGCGGATTTCAAAAATTTATTTTTCAAAATAATCCTTAATAATGGGACCACTAAAATTAATAGTATTTTTCCGATCGATTTTTCAATTAGTACAGTTATGTGGCAAAGCATGCAAACAACAATGAAAATTTTGCAGTTTGGCATGAATGAAATCCCTCTACACCCCATGTTTTATATTTTTATCGCAAAACTGTAACTTTTATTCGAAAACGGCATCTATCTTGAGTATAAATCCTTTTACAGAACTAAAAAATATTAATTTTTGACTTAGTTATGAGCGAAAATATCGAAAAAGGCAAAAATGCGAGGCGGCCATCTTGGATCCGCCATTTTGTTTGACGCCGACGGAGGATCTTTGGGGACTTTTCAGGGTGGGTTGTACACATCATAGAGAGCTTATCCTGAAAAATTCAGCTAATTATAAATTATTCCCCTATCGACCCCTTTTTTCGCCTAAAATTACTGGGCTATAAGGGCTAAAACCTTATAACACAATTATTTAGCTTTAATTTAAGCCCTGAACCAAGTCTGTGAGATCAATAGTTCTTACGCTATCTGAAAAAAAAACAAAAATTGGGAAAATGGGATTTTCCCAGAAAGGAGACCTAGAGGTTTGAGGGTACAGTAAAAGAGAAGAAAGTGGTATAAATTAATATACTAATATTGAAAACAGTATTTATTTGTCTGAAGTATTCCATTTTTACCTTATAAAATTTATTAATTACCTATTTCTTAATTATTAATTATTTTCAATTTAATTAATTATTTGTACTATATTTATTGAATTTAAAAAATTAGGGTCATATTTATGAATTTTGCATACTTGTCATACATAAATTACAGCTTATAACATTTGGCAGGCATAGGTTCATGTTGGTATAACGGTTAAGAGGAAATTTCGAGAGGCTTTCGTCCTCTCAAAAAGGAACGGATAGGGCTATGTTGGTGTAAAAAAGGAAGAACACTGAAAAAACAGCAGGCTACAGGTTTGTAGGAATACAGTAAAATAGAAGAAAAGTCGTAAAACATAAAGGGCATGACCACTCTATACAAAATGAAAGCTGATTAAATATGCCCCAAGTTTTACTCAGTACAAGTGTAGGCCCGATGACCAGGTTCCTCACACTTAATTAAAGAAAATCTAGACATGGAAAATATTTTGCTATGACCATGTTTGTGCATATAGGATAGGCATTGTGATAGTTTTACAAAACAACCGTTTAGTGAAAACGAAGTTTATTGGCATTGAAAAGTAAACATAAAACTTTACAATAGTAGGTATTATTCAGTTAATTTCTTGCTCTCTTAGGGCGGGGAGGACCTTGATCCTCGATTTGGTTTTCATCTTCTGTATCATCCTCTCCATCGGATCCCTGTAGGGAAACGGTTAGAGGATCCTCCTGTTCTTCTTCACTTTCGGAGTCAATTTGAGAGACCCCATTCAGGCAGTTCCCCTGGCAGTTTTGGCATGCTAGGGAACATTTGAGGCTTGCTTTTTTACAACCACACTTAGCGCTGGCACAGTCTTTCACACATCGGCAGAAAATTGTTTTTAGGATATCGTCCGGTGCAGCTGCTAATTCACTATGAACTGGGACCAGGCAGTTATTCTCCATCTTCCATCCATACATCTGAGGAGGCAGCGTGTTTCCCAGCCACAGCTGAACTTGGTGGAATGTTCGGAGGGAATGCTGTTTGACCACTCCCTCGGTGGGAGGAAGACAAGAGATATCAGGCTTGATGGTGGCCACCGATTTTAAGAAGGACTTATACCTGTAGGCATTGAGGGAGACCTCTTTCGCTGGAGCCCCATACCACCTCAAGATGCAAGTTTCACCGGCCTTTTGTACTTCGGGGATGGTGGAGGAAGGGTCTGAAAAGACCGCCGCTGCATTCTGGACCTCTGGCGACTTCAGATATAACTTTGCAAAGGTGACCTTGCTTTTCCGGAATGCGGAAGATGTTGTGTCGCATCCAGTAAAGGCGTTCAAAAACAGCACGTCCTTGAATCCTAGTTTCTGAAGTTCTTGGGACGAGAATAAAGAATCCCTTGTCTTCCCACGGCCAGGCTTGATGAAAATAATGTCATTATGTGGGGGGTGAAACAAAAGGTGGCACTTTCAACTACCATCGTCAATACTGGGGGGCTATAAATATTCTTATAGACGACTGTCAGCCCAGGGTAATCCGTTACCATAAATATGTCACCGTCTGCGGGTGGTCAAGGGGTCGAATCAGCCACCGATGTAGCTTGTGTTTGTCACTCCCTTCTGCGAAAGATAACAATGATAACAGGAAGGCCATGGACAATGAGAGAGAAAGAGAAAATTAAGTGTTAACAATGTTTTAAAGCCGATCAGAGCCCGAATTACAAGTTTGGGGGGGTCCAGGA
Source organism: Tetragnatha versicolor (assembly GCA_024610705.1). Taxonomy (NCBI): domain Eukaryota; kingdom Metazoa; phylum Arthropoda; class Arachnida; order Araneae; family Tetragnathidae; genus Tetragnatha; species Tetragnatha versicolor. Next base: position 114,511 of record JANDEH010000002.1, read on the forward strand.
CAAAAGACTCACTTGGGGCCTTCGACATGTCTTAAAGTAAAATTTAAATTTATTAGACCTGGAATATCACAGCCCAGACGATATTTAATTTAAAGAAGAATATTAAATTTAAGTAAAAATGCTAAAGGGTTTCGATATGTTCAGCAAGGAATCGAATCGGAATAGCGTTCCCAGGAAAAATCAAAACATGAACAGCATCAAAAAAGTTATAGAGTAAGAACTTTTGATCTCACAGACTTGGTTCAGGGCTTAAATTAAAGTTAAATAATCAGCTTTCATTTTGTATTGAGTGGTCATGTCTTTCATGTTTCACGACTTTTCATCTCTTTTACTGTATTCCTACAAACCTGTAGGCTGCTGTTTTTTCAGTGTTCTTCCTTTTTTACACCAACATAGCCTTATCCGTTCCTTTTTGAGGAGACAAAAGCCTCTCGAAATTTCCTCTTAACCGTTATACCAACATGAACCTATGCCTTCAAAATGTTATAAGCTGTAATTTATGTATGACAAGTATGCAAAATTCATAAATATGACCCTCATTTTTTAAATTCAATAAATATTGTACAAATAATTAATTAAATTGAAAATAATTAATAATTAAGAAATAGGTAATTAATAAATTTTATAAGGTAAAAATGGAATACTTCAGACAAATAAATACTGTTTTCAATATTAGTATATTAGTTTATACCACTTTCTTCTCTTTTACTGTACCCTCAAACCTCTAGGTCTCCTTTCTGGGAAAATCCCATTTTCCCAATTTTTGTTTTTTTTTCAGATAGCGTAAGAACTATTGATCTCACAGACTTGGTTCAGGGCTTAAATTAAAGCTAAATAATTGTGTTATAAGGTTTTAGCCCTTACTTCACTCTTAGAAGTGTAATATAGCCAATAAATTGCTTTAAATACGACTTTTACTCTATTTCTCGAACTTTTTTCAAAAATTTTCCATTTTTGAAGAGATGTAACTCGGAATATATTGGACCTATAAACCTGGGAATGGTCTTAAATTGTTGGTAATTTTATCTACTTTAAAAAAGATAATTGAAACTTTTTCGTGGGGATGCATTTTCTATGAGTAATAAGCCAAAAACTGAAAAATGAGACTTTTAAACGCCCCCCCCCCTAAATTAAGCTCAGGGGCTAGGGTCGAGGACTTTTGATATGTTTACCTCCAAACTAGTCCAAACAAAGTTCTAAAGTCAAAAATTGTGTTCCAAGAACTTCCCTCTACACCCTTTTTTGAGCATTCGTTGCCTGGACTAAAGAGAAAGCATACCCCAAGCGAAATGGGTTTTCAATTAAGTTTTCACTTTTTTTGCTTAACTACACAAAATGTGCATTTTCCAATTTTGATAAAAAAAATAAAATTTTTATTTTTATAACTGCATGGATTTAGCTTTGAAATGGCATTAAGTTTATGAAAAATGCTTGAACCACTGCAAATTTTTTACTTGCTTGCCAATATGTACAAAAACCACCAATATCCTTTAATGAGGAAGTTTCATATTTTTTAAATTTTCGATTTTGGGGTATATTAATACAATATAAGATGTGAAAAATCCAAATCTGCAATCCAAATTTTCCTCAAAAATTTATTTACTGAGATGGAGAAGAAATAAAAGTTGAAAAATGTCGTAAACAAATGATGCAATCGCAAACGCTCAAAAATCAAATTTGACATCACTCGACACCAAACAAAAGGCATTGTTGATGTTTATTCATTATTAAAATAAAAGGTCTTTATGACCTCATGGATTTGGTCTAGTTTCACTCGACCAGATGGGGATTGGTCCCACTTAATAAAAAATATTTATATCTTAAAATATAATCTTAATAAATAGTTAATCTTAAAATATAAGAATGTAATGTTTTAAAATTAATTATCTGAATTTATTTTGGTGTTTTCATAGCTGATTTAACTTTTAAATTGGCAATTATAGAGCTTTTCTTAATAAAAATATTTAATCCTGAGGTTTTCATATTTAAAATAGTGAGTCAAGCAGATCCACTCTAGTAGAGAAATGGAGAAATAAGCGTTTATAGCCATAAAATCGTTAATTACTTGTAAATATTCGATTTTCGAACTTGGAAAACTTGGTAGTGATCGTCCTCGCCTCGAGATACGTCTATATACCGAGTTTTGTCTACGCCGGCTGCGTAGTTTAGGATGAGATGCGAGTTGTAGACGTTTTGACCTGCCGAGTGACATCACGAATCTGAAATTGCTGTTTTTCCGGCCTTTTCCAGAGCGCAAACTTTAAGCCGCAATAAAAAAATAAATAATGATCAGAATTAAAAAATATCTCGGTTTTAGGGTTTTCTCGTAAGGTTGGATCGATTTAAAAAATAAAAAAAAATATGAAACTTCCTCATTGTTTTGAGCAGTGTAGTTATGTGCAGCGTTAGAAATTGGGAGAAAAATCCACTGGTCCTGTGGACCAGTGCTTTACCAATCTTACTGGTCCGCAACAAAAATTACTGGTCCGACAAATCAAAAAGGACAAGTTTAAATATCATTATAAAGTAACTATTGCACTGAATGTGAGTACCAAATAGTAATGTTAATTAATACACATGCGTCCAATAATAAGTTACCAGCTGTAAATATAAAATTTATATAAAATAATTAATGAAATGAAATTAATAGAAATAAGCAATAGCTCTAAATAATCAAATAATTTTGAAAATATCTTATTTACTAAATACTTTTATTTATTAAATAATATTTCACTAACTGACGAAATACATTCAAAATCAACCGATATTCAAAAAATAAGAATTTTTCTTGAATAAATGATATTGCACACAAATTAATACATAATTTAACTGGAGGGAGGGATATTTTTTCACCACTGGTCCGGCGGACCAGTGAATTTCTGATTCCACTGGTCCGAGCCATTTTTTAGTTGTCCTGGACCAGCAATCCAGTACAATTTCGAACGCTGGTTATGTGGCACGAAAAGAGCAAAGGTCGTCCTTGGTACATAAAGCTAGTACCTGATCACTACAAAATAATTATCTGATACAGCAAAAGTAGGCAGAACCTGACACTAGGGTGTTGCAAAAGTATATGGGAAAAAATTTTTCTTCGAATTTCCCAGATGCCCCCCTTTGAAGTTGTTACAAATACTAAAACATTATTACCTGCAAAATTTCAGGTCTCTAGGACGATTTTTGACCCCCGCGCCCTTCAAAAGTATGTTTCCCATGTTAAAGTATAGGGAAAATATCGTCATTTTTGGCTCTTATCAATTTCATGAGCCTGAATGCAGTTAATATCGAATTAAAACCTATACATCATCTTTGGGATATCATAGTCTCAAGATCCTATCGGAAAAACATTCAATAGTACCTACTGGGGGGAAGTTCCACGGGGGTTTAAAGCGCGCTTTCCCCGAAAAAAGAGGATGCTTGCGGCGGGAGCTGGATAAAGGCCTCACAAAGCTGAGATACAAGGCTATCAGATGATGTCAGCTGAAGTAAAATATTCAATAAAACAGCTCCTGTTGCAAGCGCCGCACAGTGGTCTGAGAGCGGCCAAAACCCGATTTTTTTAAAGAGCTGATTTCGACTATCTGATTCGTGTTTCCCACTCTATATTAGTCACAGAATCTAAATACAGCAAGAATTTTTCCCGTAAATTCAGTTCAATACCCTAAATTGGAGCTCAAAGTCTAAATAATGCAATTTTAGCGTTATCTTAGACGCAACTTACGGTGAGTGAAACGTAAATTTTAAATGGTTGGAAAGATGCCTTCACCTTTTATTTGCTTCTTAAGGATTCCCAACAACGATAATCAGCAGTCAAAATGGCAAAAAAAAGAATAAGCTGGTTTACAAACGCATAAGTTGCGAGTTTTACGTTAAATGTTGAGAAACGGTAGAGCTACAAAAAAAAGCGACAGCTTCCGACAGAGTATGAACAATCTCGTAATACCCTGGACATGCCCAAGTATACATTAGATCAAAAATCATCTGCATCTAGCTGCATCTGCGGCCGCAATTGAGCTTGCAATTGAGAAGTACCCTAGGTCCATATGCCTTCCACTGTTCACAAAATTTTACTTCATGGAGCAGAAATCGTGGAAAACTCCATTCTCCCTGTGGGGATGCTCTCAGAAGAGGCGCAGGAGAGCCACAACAAAGATTACAGAAATTTCATAATGAATCACACACGGAAAACCTCGTATCCATACAAATGAGGATATATTCCAAATGATGGAAACATCCGACCCGCTCATCATCAACATGAGACCTGAGTGGAAGAAGCACCTTATTATGAGTGAAGAAGCAAAATAATTGTTAGTTTAATTCTAAAGGGGAGCTACTCAAAGCCAGTTGTGAGACATTTTCATAATTTAGGATTGATCTTTAATTTTATTTAAACTGATGGAGGACATTAATTTGGACTGAAGAAGAGGTGCTATCTAATATAATAAAGTTAAGTGTGGCTATGTATGTATGTATGGTTGTCTTTTATACAAATCCACAGTTTACTTCCGATCTGCACGAAACTTGGTATACCTACGTAAAAAAACCCAAGGAAAAACATAGGCTATGTTTCGAAAACTTTTAATGACCCCTTGACCCTCTTTCGACCCTTTTTATGGTCATTTTGCTGAAATAGCTTTATTTCTCCTCAAGAAGAGATCTGCTTACCCATTGTTACAAAGAAAACTTAATGCTAAACAACAAGTTTTTAATAGAAACACTAGGTACAAGTCTATTTAAAAATTATATTACTAATTTAAAAATCTACTTCCATGAAATTTAAAAGTTTAAGTATAGTTTAACATACTATTTTTATTTGAGAGTTTATCTAATTTTTAAATTTTAAAAGCTTTATGGAATATCATTGTTGTTAAAATGTCTCCATGGAAACGAGTAAGTAAAATCAAAAAGTGATAATATTTTAGCTTTTAAGAAAGTTGGTTAACAAACCAAAAACTATTAAAACTCCCTTTCAACTAGAAAAGATTGATTTATTTTCTTAAATTGCAAAATGGAATAAGCTTTAATTATTGAATAATTTCACCGAAAACGTTTATTCTTAAAGAAATTATTAATTAAGGAATCTGAGAAATTTAAAATAATTTTTAGAATATTTTTTCCATGTTGTAAATGTGGAAATCAATCATTCAAAAGTTATATTGCTTGAGTACTGAAGGAATTTTAGTCCATCCGGGAACACCGGGATAAGAAAAATTACTAGGAACAAAGGGATAGGAAAAGTTACCGGGAACACCGGAATATGGAAAAGACGCCTGGGATACCGGGATGATTGGTAAATGCTGATTATATAAAATTAGAAATGTATTTGGGAAAACTTAAAAATCAGGCGTTTGCTATCAAAACCGGCTTATTCCATTTTTGGAAATTTTACAAGAGACAAAAAACTTCTCACGTCCACAGTTCTAAAGCTAAATTTGTTTTTTAAACTTTTAATTGTAGGTAAAACCAAAACCACCTAGAATTTGATTAGTTTTTTCACTTTCATTACAGTTGCATTACCTTGGGCGTAATTACACTAATTAGGTTGGAATGAGCTGATTTTTATGCAAAAACACGATTTTTCATGCTTTTTTTTCAGTTTTTTTGTTCAATTAAGTGTTGTGAAATTGGTTTTTTCCAGTTTACCAGTTAATATTTGTGTCTTTACGAGTTTAAATAAATGACATTCACTTAACTTTTTCAAATGATCTGAAATTTCACAGTTGAGATCACGGTTTTCACCCTTTAATCTAATTTTGGGTTGGAATACGCTGGATTTGAGCTATATCCCTTCGCCAGGTCATTAAGAGACCCTCTTCCTCTAAATTTTCAAAACATGGAAAAAGGGGATTTCAAAAAAATATGGAAAGAGCTGGTTTTGATAGCAAACGCCATAAATAATAAATTTATACTCTTCACCCGTGCAAGGCCGGGCATATCAGCTAGTTTATAATAAAATATTATCTGGGGATAGAACCCACGAACTGCCGTATGCTACGCAGGCATCCTACCACTGCTCCAGTGGGGATTCAAGAACTTTATGAACTTGTGTGTGAAAATGAAGTGTGGCTATATATATATGTATGTTTGTCTTTTATACAAATCCACAGTTTACTTCCGATCTGCACCAAACTTGGTATACCTACGTAAAAAAACTCGGAAAAAAACATAGGCTATGTTTCGAAAACTTTTAATGACCCCTTGACCCTCTTTTGACCCTTTTTATGATCATTTCGCTGAAATAGCTTCATTTCCCCTCAAGAAGAGATCTGCTTACTCCATTGTTACAAAGAAAATTTAATGCTAAACAACAATTTTTTAATAGAAACACTAGGTACAAGTCAATTTAAAAATTATATTAATAATTTATAAATCTATTTCAGTGAAATTTAAAAGTTTTAAGTATAGTTTAACATATTTTAATTTGAGAGTTTATCTAATTTTATATTTTAAAAGCTTCATGGAATACCATTGTTGTTAAAATAGTATCCATGGAAACGATAATGTAAAATCAAAAGGTGATAATATTTTAGCTTTTAAGAAAGTTGGTTAACAAACAAAAAACTATTAAAACTCCCTTTCAACTAGAAAAGATTGATTTTCAGAGACAGAAGGTTTTTAAAGTTTGCACGAAGTGCAGAGCTGCTCAGGCATCGCCTGAGCATATTTTAATCTGTACCGATTTTAAACTTGACGAGGTTCTTTCTGACAGATTTTTATTTCTTGACTTCTTGAAAGTTCATGGACTCCTGGAATTGGTCTGATCTTTATTAGGCCAATTGGGATTAGCAACAACACAACAAGATTGATTTTTTTCTTAAATTGCAAAATGGAATAAGCTTTAATTATTGAATAATATCACTGAAAACGTTAATTCCTAAAGATATGATTAATCAAGGGATCTAAGCATTTTAAATAATTTTTATAATACTTTTTCCATGTAAATTTGGAAATCATTCAAAAATTATATTGCTTGAGAACTGAAGGAATTTTAATCAACCCGGGAACACCGGGATAAGAAAAATTACTATAGGAACACCGGGATAGGAAAAGTTACCGGGAACACCGGAATATGAAAAAGACGCCTGGGATACCGGTATGATTTGTAAATGCTGATTGTACATTAGAAATGTATTTGGGAAACTTAAAAATGAGGCGTTTGCTATCAAAACCAGCTTATTCCATTTTTGGAAATTTTACAGGAGAGACAAAAAACTTCTCACGTCCACAGTTCTAAAGCTAAATTTGTTTTTTAAATTTTTAATTGTAGGTATAACCATCTAGAAAATTCGATTAGTTTTTCATTTTCATTTCAGTTGCATTACCTTGGGCGTAATTACACTAATTAGGTTGGAATGAGCTGATTTTGATGCAAAAACACGATTTTTCATGCTTTTTTCAGTTTTTTGTTCAATTAAGTTGTGAATTGGTTTTTCCAGTTTACCAGTTAATATTTGTGTCTTTACGAGTTTTAAATAAATGACGTTCACTTAACTTTTTCAAATGATCTGAAATTTCACAGTTGAGATCACAGTTTTCACTTTTAATCTAATTTTGGGTTGGAATGAGCTGGGTTTGAGCTATATCCCTTCGCCAGGTTATGAAGGACCCTCTAAACTTTCAAAATATGCAAAAAAGTGGATTTCAGAAAAATATGGAATGAGCTGGTTTTGATAGCAAACGCCTCAAATAATAAATTTATACTCTTCACCCGTGCAAGGCCGGGCATATCAGCTAGTCTTCTATAAAATATTTAGAATGTAAACAATCAACGCCCCCCCAGTGGGCCGTGGTAAAATTATTAAATGTTGACCGGTCCGTGATGGTAAAAAGGTTGGCAGGGCCGGACTGGGAAGAAATTTCGGCCCGGGCATTTTAAGTCTGAATCGGCCCGCCGCATATTTTCAAGGAAAATATAACTTCATAGAATTAAAAATTTCGGAAGAGGGTCGTGGTACCTCCCCAAGAAATTCTTTTGAAAATTGATCCCTAAGAGAAACAGTCTAAAATTAAACTTGAAGTCCCTAATTGGATACACGTAATAAACTAAGTACACAGACTTTTAATTCTTTGTTGGTAAATTCAGTGTGTAGAAAGAATTTCCATCTTGACGAATTTAATATTAAAATAAATTGTTAATAAATGTAGCTCAAAATGTCTCAACAACTGGAACAAATTGCAATAAACGTTTTTTAAACAGTTTTCATTCAAAAATGGCCTAACTAACAACATACTAGAAATCGGACAATGGGAAATTTAATTTTTAATTAAAAAAAACTGGCATTCTGGAACAAAAATATTAAATTTTTTCTAGAGGCATGTAATACATGTTTTTAGGTTAGTTTTTTATTCTGATGCTGAAAAATTTAATATTTTTGGAGTAAAATTTGAAAAGAGTTAAAAAAATTAAGAATAAATTTAAATTAATTAAATAATTAAGAATTCATTTTTCAATTTTAAAATTTTGATGTCGATCAAATATTAAATTTTTCAGCATCAGAATCAAAAATTAACCTAAAAACATGTATTACATGCCTCTAGAAAAAATTTAATACTTTTGTTCCAGAATGCCAGTTTTTTTAATTAAAAATTAAATTTCCCATAGTCCGATTTTGTCCGATTTCTAGTATGTTGTTAGTTAGGCCATTTCTGAATGAAAACTGTTTAAAAAACGTTTTTTTGCAATTTGTTCCAGCTGTTGAGACTAGTTTGATATAATTAAGAATTTTTTTAATTTTAAAATTTTTAAGTCTATTTCAGTTTTTATTGCAATGATAATATTTTTTTATGTAATAGGATTAAAAATCAACCTATAAACATGTATTCCAAGCCTATATTATGATATTAAAATTTATTAAAATTTTAAAATTTTAAATTAAAAAAAAATTAATTAATTTGTTAATCATGTGTTCTTAATATAATTATTGTTAATTAAATAAATTCTGATGTAAATATGCCAAAGTATTACCTTTTTCACTTCTTTCGAAATTTGTACTACATTTTACCAATTTCAAAATTTTAAATAAAATAATTAACTAATTCATTGAGGGTCAATTCCACCGGTTTTCCATTATATAACTATCTGTGGACAATATCCACCGAAAAATGACCTTTTCAAAAGCCTCTAAAGTTTTTTGCACAAATTTGAAAAAAAAATGAATTTTTCGCAAAAAAAAATGGAAATTTGAAAAAAAAACTAACTTTTTTAACTCGTAAAAATTTTAAATTTTAGTATGTTAATATTTAGGTCATTTCTAAATGAAAACCGTTGGATTTATCTCTTTGGATGTTTTTGTTAGGTTTTTAGGGGTTTTTTAATTTTTTCATATAGCTAATTATTCAAATTAATTTTAAAAATTGAAATTTCAATATTTTTTCCAAACTAAATGCAATATTCGGTTTCAGCACTCAAAAATAACCTATAAATATGTATCATTAGGGTGGCCCTTATTATAATGGAGAAAATTTTTTTTCAATATTTTGTTTCGCGCCGGGCTGATTTTTTTTCCTTTTACTATAGAATGAAAGTGTGCAAAAGGATTTTCCAATATTTTAATATTAACACGTGCCTCATCGGGGGTGAAGTTTTCCCATAGCGCGCCACAGCAATAGTATGGCTTACGACGGGAATAGCGTCTCCGCTAAGAATTAAGAAACATAAGACTTTGTAAGACATAAGAATATTATTAGTATGCATTAAATTAGTTAAAAAGTCAAGAATTAAACAAAAGTATTTATTGAAAAAAATTAAAAAGCATACATATTGCATATAATTCAGAACTGCTTAACGTAAAACAACAATTACACTACTCGACAAAAAAAATAGGGTCAAAATGCTTCTGACACAAATCAAGCAGATTCTTATGTAAAATGACCCCCTGAATCCGAATCCGACCCCCGTTTTTCTCCATCACGTACAGATTTTCGGGGAACAGCCCCTCCCCCTTTTTGCGTTTTTCGATCACTTAATGACTTTGAATTCGATTTCCAGGGGCAAAAACTATTACTTTAGCCTTTAAATTACACCCGAGGGAACAAGAAAGGTTAAAGCTTCTAAAATATACAAATTTGTAGCAAATGAGTAAGTTTAAAGGGTTATTACCCCCCTAAAAATGCAAATAAATCGTTAAAAATTATAGAGATTGTTTTTGGCTATTTTTTCCTCTACTTTTTCACGCAATTTATCATTAAAGGGTCCTAACTCTTCCCCAAGAACCCGAATTTAATGAATATATGCAGCAGGGATTTTTGCTGGTAGCGGTTGAGGTGTTAGCGCCCCCGAAGCACTCGCGGAAGAGACTCTCTGAATCGCGCCGCCGCTAGTGAACTCAGGAATTAATATTCATATTTTGAAAAGCTCAAAAATTACATTGTTCTTATATTTCAGGTCTATCCTGAGGGAAATTGTTCAGTTCGTTAAAAAACTGGCCATTTTTTGGGGATGGGGGTTCCATGTTTCAAGCTGTTAATACATGCGTGGGCTGTGGATAACAATTCGGGGTTGTCCCATTAAAAATTGAGGGTGATGGGGGAAAACGGGTGTCATATTTGCGTTCAAGAGGTCATTTTACACAAGAATCGACTGAAATTCAGTCAGTAACAGTTGGAATTTTTTTGTATAGCAGTTTAACCCTTAAGTATGGCATAGAACCCTTCCGAGGGTACTTTGGGGGCGCTAACACCTCAACCGCTTTTTGTAAAAATCATTGCTGCATATATTCATTAAATTTGGGTCCTTGGGGAAGGGTTAGGACCCTTTAATGATAAATTGCGTAAAAAATTAGAGGAAAAAATAGCCAAAAACAATCTCTATAATTTTTAACGATTTTTTTTGCATTTTTAGGGGGGTAATGACCCCTTAAACTTACCCATTTGCTACAAATTTGTATATTTTAGAAGCTTTAACCTTTCTTGTTCCCTCGGGTGTAATTTAAAGGCTAAAGTTAAAGTTTTTGCCCCTGAAAATCGAATTCAAAGTCATTAAGTGATGGAAAAACCAAAAAGGGGGAGGGGCTGTTCCCCGAAAATCTGTACGTGATGGAGAAAAACGGGGGTCGGATTCGGATTCAGGGGGTCATTTTACATAAGAATCTGCTTGAATTGTGTCAGAAGCATTTTGACCCTATTTTTTTGTCGAGTTGTGTAATTGTTGTTTTACGTTAAGCAGTTCTGAATTATATGCAATATTAGGGTGGTCCTAAGTATAATGGTAAAAAAATTTTTTTCGGAATTTTTCAAGTCGCACCCCCTAAATTTTTTCCTTATGGGGTAATAAATAACTGGTAAAAATTTTATCCGAATCGGTTAATATTAACACGTGCCGCAAAAGGGATGAAAATCTGAAAAAACAACAAAATTCTCAAAACTTTGAAAAATCATAAAATTTATTTAAAATATATAATTCAATATATTTCAGTACTTTTTTTAACATAAAATGCTTAAACATGAAGAATATTGGCCTTTATATCCTTTGACAATTTTTAAAGGTATTGTAATTTCTCCTCATTATGCGTTAAAATATCGTTATATTCTTCAATAAGCTTGATTTCTCTTTCTGTAGCATTATTTACAACAGATAAGTTACTGACGACTTTAAACCCTTCCTGATAACCTCGAATAATCTTCACACGTTTTAAAGGATCCCTGGAAATAAATTTTGAAGAAAACTTAAAAACCTTTGAAAACAGTTTGCGGTTCATTTTGACACAAAATTGGCTTGATTTTTCTTAGAGTCCTTCCCGTTATACAAAACTAATTTGCAACCACCCTTACACAAGGGTAGATTCTTTCCCTCTAAACACTTTGGAAATAATTGCTGTGTGGGGACAGGTTCATCAAAAAAGGCTAAGACAACTGTCTCCTCCAAGAAACCATATCCATGACTAATCATTTTCTTTGATGCTGCCTTAGATTATATTTTCATTAATTCCTCCGTAGAAAAACAGGTCCCTCATGAAATTCAATTCTTGAAATGTGGCTTTGTGATCCATTTGCACATCAAACCAGGCCTTAATGTATAGCTTAACAATAATATTCATACCTTGTAGTAATGGATTATCCAAATTAACCCTCACACTTCTAAATATAGATATCTTCAAGCAATAAATTACTTAAGACATCCATCTAGAATGATGGATAGCACCAGGTTGTTTAAATTTAATCATTTTAGCTTTATAATAATCTAAAAGTGCTATTGTCAACCATAGAAACTTTTGGTAGTCATCTCTCGATTGGTGTTCAAGCTTGTTTTAGCCAACTTTTGAATTTCTCCTTTGTCTTTTCCATCAATGGTGTTTTTTACAACTTCATTTTTAATACCTGATGGGTACTTTGATTTATAGATTACATCCCAAGATTTTCAAAACGTTTAAATAAAAATGTAGGTCCATGGGATGCAGTAACGCAAGTTCCAAACGCCGCTTTTAACACTATTTTAAGAACATTAAAATGTATTATATGAGCTTTGGCTTATAAAATTCAGGGTAAATTTCAAATCAAACCTTTAACTATGATGAATGGACCATATTCAGCCACGCCCATATTAATCACGTGATCGGGGAAAACAAACTCACTATCAAATCATACCTCACTATCATCATATCTCACAAACTCTACTTGTGTAGGATCTGTGGTAACCAATTGCAAGCTCAGTAGGTCCCATGATGGAGAAAATGTGACGTCAGTCGGATATGGTCCATTACATTTAAAATCTAATTTACATTGTTTTGAACATTATATTAAAGTTTTGTTTTATGTCCCAACCCTCATTGGAAAATCCTCCACTTTACCTTAAATCCTCCATTGGAATCCACTTATAATAATGAGTTTCACCCTAAAATATGCGCAATAATCATAGAGTAGGATGTTTTCAAGTTTATCATAAAATACATGAAGATACCGCTTTTGAAAGTGCTTTTTTGAAAAAGCGTGCGTAGCGTCCACTGTTGCGGCGGAAAGTGCGCATCGAGCCGGCATTCCTCGTGTCAGTGTTACGGAGTCCTGCGCATCTACCGTACTCTAACTTCAATCGCGTTGCGGCACGTGTTAATATTAAAATATTTGAAAAATATTTGGTATACATTCATTTCATACCTTGAGTAAAAAAGTTGGGGGGTGCGACCGAAGAAATTCCGAGTTTGAAAAATTAGGACCACCCTAATGCAATATGTATGCTTTTTAATTTTTTTTCAATAAATACTTTTGTTTAATTCTTGACTTTTTAACTAATTTAATGCATACTTATAATATTCTTATGTCTTACGAAGTCTTATGTTTCTTAATTCTTAGCGGAGACGCTATTCCCGTCGTAAGCCATACTATTGCTATGGCGCGCTATGGGAAAACTTCACCCCCGATGAGGCACGTGTTAATATTAAAATATTGGAAAATCCTTTTGCACACTTTCATTCTATAGTAAAAGGAAAAAAAATCAGCCCGGCGCGAAACAAAAATCCAACTTTGAAAAATAAGGGCCACCCTAATGTATCATATGTCTATATTATTGTTTTGGTTTTTTTTAAATTTTTTTTCGGCCATTTTTTAAAAATTTGAAAAAAAAATTAAACTTCCCCCCGGCCGATTTTGGCCGATTTTTAGTATGTTATTATTGAGGTTATTTCTAAGTGAAAACCGTTGAGAAACCTTCTATTGCAATTTGTTTGAGGTTCAACTCTATTTTCAGTGGACTACTAGTCAACCAAACTGATTTCCATCGGCTGATCTCAAACCTGGTTTTGTCTCGCGCCCTGGGCCACGACTGATTTGTGTTCAGTCATTTACCCCTATCTATTATCTGCGGGCGCGGATCCAAAGGGGGGGGAGGTACTTTTCCAGACAAGATCCTCTTGTGGTACTATTGGGGGTAAGGGGGTCCTTCCGCAGAAAAGATTGAAATTTGACGTGTGTAAAAGTAAGGTTTTAACTAGTGATGGGCAGGTATCGATACCAAATACTTAAGTACTCGATACCTATAGGTATCGAGTGTATTCGATACCCACAAAAGTATCGATACTTTATTGACATATTTCGTTTGAAATTTTTCAATGAAGTAATCTTTATAATACCTACTGTAGATCAAACGCAGCCTGTTTCCGTTTTCATTTTGCAACGCTCAAACCCAAGTCGTTATCATCCGCGAGAGAAATTTGACGCGGCTAGGTTTTTCCCCCGCCAAATCCTTCGCCTCTATCCACCTCCAGGCCCGTAGCTACGGGGCTTTTTGATGGATCGCTTTCAGTTTTTTGAATATTAGTCTGATTATGGATAGGCCCTAAAAAAATTGTCCCTTCAGGTTCATTTCCCGACATTGAAAAAAAGTACTCGATACCTAAAAGTACTCGATACCTATAAGTATTCGATACCAAAGTATTCGATACCTATAAGTATTCGATACCAAAGTATTCGATACCTAAAATTATCGATTTTGCCCATCACTAGTTTTAACTCATTTTTAGAAACGTTTTGAGTCTAAAGGGAGCACTTTTCAACACTATTACCATTTACTTTTTGACCCAAAATTTTGGGGATTTCCTAAAAATTAACACTGGCGATCCCATTTTGATACGTACGGGGGTTCTCCCCCAGAAAAAATTTTGAAATTAGATCTGTAAAAGTTGGGTTTTTACTCATTTTGAGAAACTTTTTGGGTCTCCAATGGGGGCACTTTCCAGAGTGCCACCTCCCTGGATCCGCTTCTGTCTATATCAGTCATTTTTAAGAATTTACTTTTTCTTCTTTTTACAGTTTTTTCTCTTCCTTTTCGCTTAACGTAACTTCCTATTTTAGTACACTTGACAGCTACATTAAATCGCTTATTTCTGAAACATGTCAAACGCCACTTTTCTTTTGAGATAAACGGTAAAAAACTGTATAGAAGCTCACTACATTTTTATGAAGATATTTAGTAATTTTTTTTCTTAAAGTGGACCTTATCTGGATATTTTACGGGTAAAAATAATTGTTTTAATGTTTTTATTCTTTTCATAAAAAATTATTGAAATATTTACATTTGACAGGTTTCTGCTATAAACAGAGTAACGTCCTTGATGGCTCAGTTGGTAGAGTCGCGGTCCTGGTGCGCAGAAGGTACTCAGTTCAAACCTCACTAACATAACTTCCTATTTTAGTGCGCATTACAGCTAAAATTAAATTTTATGAACTAACAATTCCACTGTACACTTTGACCAGTATCTGCTTCTCAAACGTCCTTGATGGCTCAGTTGGTAGAGTCGCGGTCCTGGTGTACAGAAGGTACTCAGTTCAAACCTCACTAACATAACTTCCTATTTTAGTGCGCATTACAGCTAAAATTAAATTTCATGAACTAACAATTCCACTGTACACTTTGACCAGTATCTGCTTCTCAAACGTCCTTGATGGCTCAGTTGGTAGAGTCGCGGTCCTGGTGTACAGAAGGTATACTCAGTTCAAACCCCACCATCTTAACTTCCTATTGTGATTCTATAATATCTGCCTCTCCCTCTGCTTTCAACTTTCTTAGTAGATGTCTTCTAACTTAACCGAAGCAAAATGAACTATGAACTGAGTACCTGATGTTGCATCTGACCAGGGGACATAAACTGGTGACCGAGTCGAGTCCGTTCACCCGTCGAAGATGGCGGGGCTCGGACGAGAGGAGGTCGTCCTGGCGGACCTGATCTGCTCCCCGGGGGGTCGCGGGTCTAGGGGGTTCTTCGGATAACCCCCGAAAGCCCCTTCGCCCTGGGGGCCAGCGGTGAAAGGTCCGTCAGGAAGCCAGTTTTACTTAAAATTTTAATCTTAGGGTACAATCCGCAATTTGTGGACGGTCCCCTAACGGAGTGTCATATGGAGACAACCCCCTTAGTTATTGGATTGCAAAATTGTAACTCCATTACCCGTCTTTAGAACTGTTCCGGGATTAAATTTTATTGCCAGATACGGTTAACTGTGACCGTATCTGTAGCTGTCAAAATATTTTAAAATAGAGGGTCGGTCTCCAGGATCGAACCCCCAGACCTTTAAGCCATAGAGGCATGCCATACCACTGGGCTAACGGCTCCACATTATATTATACGAAGGCAATAGTTGATGTGCATTTTATTTTAAGTAGAAATGTTCAGTAATTTCACAAAAATATCGAAATGCACCGAAGTCAAACTCTCACCAGGGTTCGAACCTGTAGCCTTCTGCACTGAAGACTAACACTTAACCAACCAGGCCACTGGATGCTCATCAGCGGGAAGGAATTAGGATGAAATGTATTTCATTTTAAAGCTTTCTTTAAAGTAGAAAATATTAGTAATTTTACTAAAATCCTGCCAAGGTTTGATCTGGGAACCTTCTGAACTGATGACAGACCCTTAACCAACCAGGCCACTGGATGCACATCAGCAGGAAGGCAATGGTTGAAATGTATTTCATTTTAAAGCTTTCTTTAAAGTATAAAATATTAGTAATTTATTAAAATCCTCCCAAGGTTTGATCTGGGAACCTTCTGAACTGAAGACTGACGCTTAACCAACCAGGCCACTAGATGCACATCAGCAGGAAGGCAATGGTTGAAATGTATTTCATTTTCAAGCTTTCTTTAAAGTATAAAATATTAGTAATTTTACTAAAATCCTGCCAAGGTTTGCTCTGGGAACCTTCTAAATTGAAGACAGACGCTTACCCGACCAGGCCACTGGATGCACATCAGCAGGAAGGCAATGGTTGAAATGTATTTCATTTTAAAGCTTTCTTTAAAGTATAAAATATTAGTAATTTTACTAAAATCCTGCCAAGGTTTGATCTGGGAACCTTCTGAATTGAAGACTGACGCTTAAAAAACCAGGCCACTAGATGCACATCAGCAGGAAGGCAATGTTTGAAATGTATTTCATTTTAAAGCTTTCTTTAAAGTATAAAATATTAGTAATTTTATTAAAATCCTGCCAAGGTTTGATCTGGGAACCTTCTGAACTGAAGACAGACACTTAACCAACCAGGCCACTAGATGCACATCAGCAGGAAGGCAGTGGTTGAAATGTATTTCATTTTAAAGCATAAAATATTAGTAATTTTATTAAAATGTTGCCAAGGTTTGATCTGGGAACCTTCTGAACTGAAGACAGATGCTTACCCGACCAGGCCACTGGATGCACATCAGCAGGAAGGCAATGGTTGAAATGTATTTCATTTTAAAGCTTTCTTTAAAGTATAAAACATTAGTAATTTTATTAAAATCCTGCCAAGGTTTGATCTGGGAACCTTCTGAACTGAAGACAGACGCTTAACCAACCAGGCCACTAGATGCACATCAGCAGAAAGGCAATGGTTGAAATGTATTTCATTTTAAAGCTTTCTTTAAAGTATAAAATATAAGTAATTCCAGGGCTCGATTTCTAAAATAAGAGGTACCGGAACGGTAAAATTATTGGTATCAAAACTGAAAGAGGGAATAATTTTTAATACCAAAAGTTAAGCATTTATTTTCAAATTTAAATTTATAAAATAAATTTAAATGTGTTGTACTAGATAGGAAGAGTGTTTTAACTTAATTATTAATTGTATAAGAAGATGAACTCTTTATACCCAGGTGTCTTTTTTACAGTGGGTTATACTTTTTTTCAACAGGGTTCCTCTTGTAGGAAGTGAGACCTACCATCAATCATTAGTGAACCAATATCAATGAACCATTAGTTCTGTATATTTTGCCAATTTAAAGAATATAATGCGTAGTTAAAGTCCTTAAAATGGTAGAATTTAAGATGTCGCAAATTTTCTTTGCAAATTTGCCCAGCGATCTGCCAAATCTGGTTCAAATATAAAGAATCAACACCAGGAGCGGATTGTGGGTAGTTCAAATGGGGGCTCACAATCATGTTTTAAAAGAAAAATTAAGTAAAAACCTTACAATTTAAATCACAAATATTGTTATTTGCAGAAAAGATAAAAATGCATGAAAAATATATTTTTAATTTGAAATATGTCTTTTTTTTATATTTTTTGGTAGGATTCTTACTGTTATGAACTTAATCTGAAAACAAATCTGTTAATTGAGTTCTAAGTAGGGGGTCTGGAGGTTTTGCCCCCGAAAATTTTTGGAAATTTGACATTAAAAACATGGTTTTAATTCATTTTAGGACTTTTTTCGTACATAGAAAGGTATCCGCTGGCCTGATGAATGGGTCTCGCGGGCTGTAGTTAGGAGTTTTTTTTCCGAAAAAGAGGTTCCGGAACGGCGTTCCGGACCGTTCCGGCTGAAATCGCGAGCCCTGAGTAATTCTATTAAAATCCTGCCAAGGTTTGATCTGGGAACCTTCTGAACTGAAGACAGACCCTTAACCAACCAGGCCACTAGATGCACATCAGCAGGAAGGCAATGGTTGAAATGTATTTCATTTTAAAGCATAAAATATTAGTAATTTTATTAAAATCCTGCCAAGGTTTGATCTGGGAACCTTATGAACTGAAGGCAGACGCTTAGCCAACCAGGCCACTAGATGCACATCAGCAGGAAGGCAATGGTTGAAATATATTTCATATTCAAGCATAAAATATTAGTAATTTTATTAAAATCCTGCCGAGGTTTGATCTGGGAACCTTCTGAACTGAAGACAGACGCTTAACCAACCAGGCCACTAGATGCACATCAGCACCTGGGGTGGATCCAGGATTTTCTTCTTTTGGGGGGGGCACCACTGAAATTTTAGTCCTACCGGGACACGGCAGTAACAAAACTTTTGCTTTTGGGGGGGGTTGACTCAACGTTAATTCTAAGGTACCCCAAACGAGTACATTTGTGCGTTAAATTTTTTAATCACTTAAAAGTAACACTGGATCACCCCAGAAAAATTTTTGAAAACTTGTCCCTAAAAGTAGTGTTTCCAGTGGCGTACGCAAGGGGGGGGTTTAGGGGTTTAAACCCCCCCCCCTTGAGCTCAGACAAAATGTCAAAAAATAAAAATTTTGGTGGAATTGGTACACTCCAAAGTTGAATTGAAGATATATTTCTTTCTTCTAACTACCGTGAAAAAATAAAAAAACTGAACTCTTCTTTTCTGGAGAAGTCGAGGTTTCTTCGGACTCAATCAGTTTCTTCGCTCACACAAGCTAAGGCGTGCGCGCGTGCGGATATAAGAAAAAAAATTAGAGTGGTTTTCTCTTTATTCGATAAACACAAAACTTTCGCGTTTCCGGCAATAATTTTTTTACTGACAGGTGAAGGGGGTGTAGAAACTTGATTCTGAGTATGAAAAAGAAATTGAGAATGATTTTTTATTGTATTTCTTTTGATATTTATGTATCTTTATATTTGGGTTTGTTTCTACTTTTTCACTGGGTGTTCACGTGCTCCTATGGACGAGCCGCCACTGCCCCTTTCTCCAGACATCAATTGCGACACCGCGACTTCCGAACAGTTTTCTGAGAAATTTCCCGGGGTTTGATCTTTTCCGATTCGTTCGCTTGTTTTGAGCGGGAAATTTCGTCATGAGTTTGATTTTAGTGCCATTCGCCATTAGGACTTCAGTTGTGTTTGTGCTTCTCTTCTCGAGGAATTGGATAATCGATGCGCTTTTAGGAACTACAGAAGTCAGAAAAGTAAGCTGTTTTAAATATTTATTTCAAATAATTTTAAAGTGAGTAGAATTATTTACTGCTTTTTGTGTTGTTTCTTGGCAATTAACTTTTTAAAATGTTTTAGGCAGTTTTATGAAAGAAACAAAGATTGAAATATGTTTTTTAAAATAATAAACTCAACCATCTTTTTCTGAATCCATGTGAATTGTCTTGTTTCATAATTAATTTTTCAGTTAATCCTTTTTTAATCTTAATCGAATATCATGTGCTCTTAATCTAATTCGTAATCCCCCTTTGAAAATAACCTTCAATCGTAATTTAGCTAAACAATGTTGTCTAAATAAAAGGTTAAATCTGTCTAGCTGTTTAAATTACTGAAATAATAGTGCTTTATTCCACACTCAAATTTATTTGAGTAAACCCCCCCCCCCCCCTTGAAAAGATTCTGCGTACGCCACTGAGTGTTTCAGCTTAATATTTTGAGACCCTTTGGGTAACATCGAAAGAGAACAGCTCCTATTAATCCACAAAATTTTGAAGGAACTAAATTATAAATGGACGTCTAAATTGCTAGGAAGGTTGGTATCTTCCACCGGAAATTTTTTTATAATAATTTGAAATTCTTTGGAAAAACACCCGAAAGGGACCGTTTCTAGTAAGCGGCAGAATTTTCAAAGGAAAAAGAATGTTAATAGACGGCAAGGTTTTGGAGGGGGGTTGGGGGTTCTCTCCCGAGAAAATTTTTGAAATTTTACCCTAAAAAGTGCTGTCATCTCATTTTGAGACTCTTCAGGTTGCCCCCGAAAAAAAGACTTTTCTCCTTGTAAAAGTTGTAGAATTCTTTAGAGATAAAACAATATAAATACTGATGTCAAAATTACGGATTTGGGGATTGAACTCCTAAAAACTTTCGGATACGGCCCTGATCTATGATACCCTCAAAAACTGTTATGTATACTTATTTTTCACAATAAATGTTTTAAATTTTACTTTGAAAAATGATATTTGCTAATAATAAATATACAACATTATTTTCACAGTATTTAAAAGACCCTGGTAGAAACAAGAAAATTGGTTAATATTTTCCCACGGGACATTTTGAATGATTTAAATAAAAATATAAGGTAAAAAACATTTAAAAACACAGTATTTTGATGAAATAAACCTGAAAAGTTTAAATCTGACTTTTTACACTTTTTAGGATAATTTAGAATGGAGAAACGACATAGCCATTTAACACCTACACAATTGGCTGTCGAAGCTGAGCGATATTTCATTGGGAAATTCCCTCACTTGTTTTTATATTTTTATTCAATACTAGCGGATAAGCCCGGCCTTGCACGGGTGGAGTGTTATAAATTTATTTTTTTAAGTTTTCTGATAATATATTTCTAGTTTTGTATATCAGCAATTTCCACAATCATCCTGGTATCCAAGGTTCCTTTTTCATACTCTGGTGCTCCCGGTAATTTTTCCTATCCCAGTGTTCCCGGTAATTGTCCTCTATCCCGGTGTCACGGGTAATTTTTCTCTATCCCGATGATCGCGATATTTTTCCACTTTCTCAGTGTTCCCGGAAATTGTCCTCTATCCCGGTGTCCCCGGTAATTTTTCTCTATCCCGGTGATCGCGATATTTTTCCACTTTCTCAGTGTTCCCGGTAATTTTCCTCTGTCCCGGTGTTCCCTGTAATTTTCCTCTATCCTGGAGATCCCGGTAATTTCTCTAAGTCTAGTGAAGCGTGTTTAAAGTAGAGTAGAGAAACATAATTTTTGAAAATTAATGATTTGAATTTATTTTTGGTGTTTTCAGAACTGTTGAAACTTTTAAATGAACAATTATTGGGTTTTTTCAAATAAAAATATTTAATTTTGAGGTTTCCATCTCATTTATAATACTGAGTCAAGCAGATCTACTCTAGTAGAGAAATTAAAAAGATAATAAAAAATCTAGTAAATATTTTTTGGTCTAGTGGGTCGTGTCTTATGAGCTATTCCATAAATATTTAAATTGTAAAGGAAAAAAATCTTAAAATAAAGGAAAATAATGTTTGTAAATAAATTAATTGAATTTATTTTGGTGTTTTCACAACTGATATAGTTTTTAAATGGACAATTATCGAGTTTTTCCTGTTAAAATATTTAATTTTTGAAGGTTTTCATCTCGTTAACAATAGTGAGCGAAGTGTATATTTGGACGGCCAAAACGGCCAGTGGCGCATGCGCTGTAGGTCTCGTGATTACGTAGCAGTCTCGGCGCTTAGTGATTGAACCAATGAAACGCCGAGCTGTAGCCTAGCCGTGGAAATTAGAGTAGAGTTTAGTTGAAAAAAGCCGTCCAAATATACAGTGCCAATAGTGAGCTGCTCTGGTAGTGAAATGGAGAAATAAGCGTTTCGGTTGTAAATTCGTTAATTACTCGTAATTATTCGATTTTCGAGCTTGGAAAACTTGACAGTGACAATCGACACCTCACGCCTTCGGCGTGGTTTAGGAGGAGATGTGTCCTCCACCCACATACATAGCCACAAACGTTTTTCAGGGCTCACACTCACTTTAAAATATTTGTATCAGGTAAAACCAAGTTTTGTATCACAAAAAATGTATTTTGTATCAGGTAAAACCAAGTTTTGTATCACAAAAAATTTCTTTTGTAGCAGGTAAAACCAAGTTTTGTAGCACAAAAAATGCCTTTTGTAGCAATTTGATTGCAGGGAAGCTTTTGTAATTTAAAATTACAAAAGCTTCCCCTTCATTATACAAGTTTAAAAACTTGCATCAACTTGCATCAGTAAAACTTTTCGTACGACATAAAAACCATAATTTTTATTACGACAAATAATGAGAGTATAGATTTAATTCATAAATACTTAACTTAAACCTCTATTAATTTATCAGCTCTTATCTAATTTTTACCCCTTTTCAATTTTTATTTACATGAGGTTATTAGGTCTAGTGATAATTCACCTCCTAAGTAATTAGTTCTGTAAATACAACAGTGAAAGGAAGCCAACTTCAATTAGGCGCCGGTAGGAAGCAATCGCGGATAAAACGGAACTTTCACGAAAAATCGCTATTTTTCGGCTTTTCAAGATCGTGATTTTAAACATCGAACATGTTGGCTTTGACCACTTTAAAGTAGTTTTTCCTGCATTCTTGACACGAGATGAAGCCGACTTCAACTTGGCGTCCGCGGCCGTCGAAAATAGTTGCGGAAGGAACGGAACACGCGGCGCACAAAACGAAACTTTCGCGAAAAATCGTGGCTTTTTCCGTGATTTACTCGTTTCCAAACGCCTAGAAAAGACAGACAAGACTTCAATTTGGCCCAACAAAATTTGTTTACGTTTTCACGGAGGAAAAATGCAAAAATAACGTAAATTCCGTAAAAATTTCGGGTCGATCCGTAAAACCGTAAATTTTGGTGCAAATTCGTAAATTTTACGGACAATCCGTAAAACTTGGCAGCTATGTGAAAAGAAGCCATCTTCAACTACGTGCTGGAAAAACGGTACTTGCGCGAAAAATCGCTATTTTTCGACTTTTCCGTAGAATGCGATCCTAAACACCGAACGACGGCTTCCAACCACTATAAAATTGTTTTTTCCACATCGCACTAACAACGCAAGAAGCCAACTTCAACTTGGCGCCCGCCGGCCGTCCAAGAAAAAATTACCTAAAAATAGAGCATAATTGGGAAAAAATTGCGCTTCTAAGTGCTTTTTATGATAGATTTCCGATTTTCCGTAGCTTTTTCGATGTTATCCGTAGTTTAACGAAGGCATCCTTAGAAACTACGGAGAATCCGTAGAAGCAGCCTCTGAAAATGGCGCAGTTTTGGCGCAGGAGCTGGTAAAATAGGCAATTTGTATCAGTATGTATCAAAATTTGGTTTGGGCGCAGTTTGGCGCAAATGGCGCAGGCGTGTGAGCCCTGGTTTTTATATATTTATAGATATAATTTAAAAAATAACCGCAAATTTTTTAAAAAAATTTCTATGCTGAAATTTTGATTTTAAGGAATGGTTTAGTTAGGGCGTTTAGGATTCGAAGTGATTGTTGATATTTACTCTTTAGTTAGACCAAAACAGATCTGACAAAATTCAATCTGAAACAATGTTCTAATGATACACACAAAGCAATTGCTGATTTTTATTTTAAAATATTTAAAAAAATTCTTTTTTTCAACTTACGTGTTGATTTTTGAATTTAAAACCCTTTTTTCTTAGAATGTTTTTTCTGTTTTAAAATAATGAGGTAATTGGCCAATATACTGACAGACCTATGGTGCAAGAGCTAGAGAAAGCGTTGTGCTACCTGTAGAAAAAACATACCTTAAAAACTCGCATTAAGTTAGGGGACGTCCATAAATCACGTGAGGCGTTTTTTCCAAAATCTGGACCCCCCCTCCCCCCTTGGTGAGATTAAGTGAGATTTTGTTGGACCCCCCCTCTCCCTCAAGTGAGATTTACCTACAACTTTTTAAAAATAATTTGCAGTATCTTATCTGTGTGTATTCCTTTCTCATACTTAAAAAAAAAGAAAATCGTATAATTTCTAACTTAAAAAGTTGACGTGAGATTTTAATCCACCCCCCTCCCCCCTTGGTGAGATTTT
Organism: Tetragnatha versicolor; assembly: GCA_024610705.1. Taxonomy (NCBI): domain Eukaryota; kingdom Metazoa; phylum Arthropoda; class Arachnida; order Araneae; family Tetragnathidae; genus Tetragnatha; species Tetragnatha versicolor. Next base: position 138,662 of record JANDEH010000002.1, read on the forward strand.
TCCAAACCCCTCCCCCCCTTTTTGACCTCACGTAATTTATGGATGTCCCCTTATGATAAAAAACTATGACTAATTTTAATTTAGTATATTCCTAACATGAAACAACTTATATGATTAAAAATAAATAGCCTTTCAAGTGCTTATAACATAACTTTTCAGTAAAAGTATCTTGAACAGGTGTCTTTTAGTACTCGACTCGGCGGCCTTCATTGTCAGAGTTAGTTTAATTGTGAGCATTAAATTTTAAATAATAATTTAAGACAGAAGAAACTCTAAACATGTGGTTCTCAAACTTTTTAAAGCAACCGCTTCCTTATTGTGCGTAAAACTTTTCAACGCGCCCCCCAATAAAAATTATAGAATTTAGGGTATAAAGGTAGGGCGATTAGTTAATATTAAAAGTAATTTTAAGTATAGTAAACCCGATATTAGTAAACTTAGGCCCAAATTTGTTAAACTCGGGACTTAGCGGTCCTCTAATATCCTTCCAAATAAATATATTTATTCCTACACACTAATATGCCTATTTTTCCTTTTTTTCTTCTTTATTTCACTTTCTTTTTTTCATTATTTATTTTTTTGTTCTCATTCCGTACGATTAAAACCGATAATGGGCTGCTTAAAAGTAGCTGAAGTTAGTGATAAAAATGTGTTGGTGACCATGTCCTTCAACTTCTTTTCAATAGACTTATGCAGCCCCCTTTCGGAGCTCTAAGGGATCACCTGCGGTTTGAATATGACTATCAGTTGAGAAAGGGGGGGTCTAGGGGTCACCCCCATAAAATTTTTGATTTAAGCACAAAAAAGTGCCAATTGCCCCCAAATATGCCTTTTTATGCAGTGTAATTTTTTGTCTTCTGGGGGGCACGTGCCGCCGTGCCCCCCCTTGATCAGCAGGAAGGCAATGGATGAAATGTATTTAATTTTAAAGCTTTCTTTAAAGTAGAAAATATTAGTAATTTATTAATTTTTTTGCAATCAAAACATTTCTCGATCGGCCTCAAATTTTGGGTAGTTGCTTATTTTTGCATGGAGAATCGATTAAAAAAATAAAATAAATCATGCAACTTCCTCATTGTTCGTTAAGGTCCTTTTATCATGTGTTGGGTTAATACTACTGATTTAATTGCTAAATGAAACTTCAAATTTCCCCCAGGGACAAAAAAGGTTAAAATTAATAAAATATGATAAATTTATAACAAATGGATAGGTTTAAGGGGTAATTAGTACCCCCCTAATAATGTAAAAAAATCGTTAAAAATTGAAGGATTTGTTATACCCTATTTATTTCGCTTATTGTTTACCCAATTAACGTTTGAAGGGTCCTAACCCTTCACCAAGGACCCAAATTTGATGGCAATATGCAGTAAGGATTTTTACTAAAAGCGGTTGAGGTGAGAGTGCCCCCAAAGCACCTACGGAAGGGTTCAATGCCGAACTCAAGAGTTAAACTATGCTGTGCAAAATAAAAGTCAAAATGCCACCGACTGAATTTCAGCTGATTCTTGTGTAAAATGACTTGCTGAAGTCAAATATGACACCCATTTTCCTCCAACATCTTCAGTTTTTAAGAGGATGCCCCCTAATAAGGAAGTTGCATGTGTCAGATTTTCAAAAACAAACAAGTGTTCCGTATGGTTAAATGAAATATCTAGTCAGCTTTTCAATGTACAGGTAATTATATATTTTAATTTAAAAGTCGAGAAAAAAAACACGTGACTATGAAAACGTTTATTGTTAAAACTACAAGATGACGTCAACAATAATACCATCAACTCCATTGCGTCGCTTAAGGCGCAAAATGACATAACTGACATTTTGGCCATATTGAGTTATGCATCAATCTTTATGCAAATCCCCTCCCCGGATCACCTGGCACCAACGATTTTGCTAAAAAATTACTCAAATCGCTGCAATCATCAATTTTGTCATTTTAGCATAACTGCATTCGTAAGGCAAAATGACATAATTGCACGCCTTTCATTGATATTGTTAGGGACGCCGCCACAGAGAAGCGTTTCATCTCAATCCCCTGTCAAAAAGGCCTAAAATGAAGGTTTAAAACTATAATAATATTATTTTCTTTAATTAATAGCCAAACTGTTTTTTTCATCTCCTGCAAAATAGGGAAAATGCAGTTATGTCATTTTGCGCCTTAAGCGACGATTATTGCTTTACAACAATGTTTAGTATAAGATGACGTCACATCCAAACTCTTGGCGCTTTCGCGCGCTTTTAAAAAGGGGATTTTTGTTAATTTTTTTGACAATCAAAAAATTTCTCGATCGGCCTCAAATTTTGGGTAGTTGCTTATTTTTGCAAGAGGAATCGATTAAAAAAATATAAAAAATCATGCAACTTGCTCATTGTTATCCACAGCCGTGCATCTATTAACAGCTTGAAACATGGAATCCTCACCAGTGGCGTAGCTATGGGGGGGCGGGGGGGGGGGGCGGTCCACCCCGGGTGTCACCCCGAAGGGGGTGACACCCTAACTAGTGAACTTGGCACTTTTTTCAAGTTGTATGCTTTCCTTGAAAAAAAATCTTGAATTCACTCTACTAATGAAATAAATTAGGGTTTAACAAAACGGTTGTCACCCTCAAACTATCTGGGAGAGTTATACCGAAATCTTCAAATATTGCCCTAAGTTGGTAAATATGCCTTTCTTGAACAAAAAAATTGATCATCCTGGAAAATACTCATTTGGCTGGCTACTTAAGAGGGGTGACACCCACCCAAGCTTAAAAATTTCGAACGTAGTTTTAAATAAAAACGTAAGAAATATAAGTGTAAGAATTGATTTAAATAATTAACAGTTTTTAGGGGTATGAACTGGGGTGTCACCCTTCGAGCTTTATTTACATGATACGAATTTTCTCGATCACACATAAATGTTTTTATTGAGCGAAAAAACCATTAAATAAATAAAAAATTATTAAATGAGTTATCAACCCATTTTGAGAGGGGTGTCACCCCTTTGGCTTAGGGAGGACATCAAAGTTTTCCAAGTAGTTCAACAAAACATAAGTTTGTACACTATATTTAAAGATCACATTTCAAAAAATTTTATAGGGGAAGGCCCCTCCTTTGATTGCCCTTTGAAGGCCTATCCTTTCCTTTGATTACTATGGAACTCTATTAACTGCAATTTTTTTATATTAAATTCCGCAAAATGCTAATTTTAGCTACAATTAATGTATGAAAAGGCTAGATTGAGCCTATTAAAAATGCTTTAGGAATAATATTTTAGGCCCATCTTGAAAGAAATTTCCCTGTACGCCAATGGATTGATTTATCCAAATATGTTGACCAATAAAACGGGTAGCCCGAAATTCGGACTACGTTGTATGTATACAAAAACAAGTTAAAATCCTGTTTTTAGGGTTAAATTTCCAAAAATGTCCTGGGAGAGGACCTCAGACCCTCTTTTGTATTTGGAACTTCGTTTAAAATGCAAATCCCACCTAAAAATGTGTATCCGAAATTCGGGCTAAAGGCCTCAAAACTAGTTAAAAATTTGATTTTTGAGTACATTTTTCTAAAATTTTCTGGGGGAGAACCCCCAGACCCCCCTTTGTTAGTTCGAACTTTATGATACACAACTTTTCCTATATTTAGAACTTCATGATGAACATTCCGCTTAAAAGGTATTAAGAAGCTTCATTAAACCTATTAAATATGTATGAGAGATGCTGAGGAATAATTTTGGTCCCTTCCTGAAATAAATTTCTATATACGGTTAGAACTGAAGAATAACTTACATCATAACTCGCGTTGTTGCAAAGTTGAGAAATTAAAGGCAACGGTAAACTAAAACCTTCAATTTTGAAATTTTTGAATACTAAATTAAATGCCATAAGAACACAAATATAAAATGGGGTTCCACCTAAGACCCTCAGTTCTAGACTGGAGTCGCAAATTTTATTTTTTATAACCGAATTCCAAAAGGGGGTGACACCGAGAGCTTCCGCCCCGGGTGACACCCAGGCTAGCTACGCCACTGATCCTCACTCCCTAAAACCGGTCAGTTTTTAAAGAACTGAAGAGTCTACTTAGGATAGACCCAAAAAAATATAAGAAAAACGTCATTTGTAATCATTTCATTTTATTCAATATTAATTCCTGAGCTCGCAAGCGCCTTCGCCATTCCCAAAGTCATCCGACCTCTTCCGCGGGGGCTCCTGGGAGGCTCACACCTCAGCCGCTTTTAGTAAAAATTATTTCTGCATATTGTCATCAAATTTGGGTCCTTGGGGGAAGGAAAGAGGAATTGAGTAAAAAATAAGCGAAATAAATAGGGTATAACAAATATTACTACTTTTAACGACTCTTTTGCGTTTTAGGAGGGTAATTACCCCTTAAACCTATCCATTTGTTATAAATTTATCATATTTTATTAACTTGAACCTTTCTTGTCCCCTGGGGGCAATTTGAAGACTAAAGCAATGCTTTTTGACCCTGAAAATCGAGTTAAAAGTTATAAAGTCGTCGAAAAAAGTAAATAGGGGGAGGGGCTGTTCACCGAAAATCCTAAGTTAATTGAGAATTTTAATGGTGATTTTCGTATTCAGCGACCCAAAATCTATAAAAATGACTATTTTTATCAAGGAAAAAATTCTGAAAGTCAAATTTGTTGAACTGTGTTATTTAGAGTGCAATAATACAGTGAATTCAGAAAAATTAAATTTCTTTTAAAATTCCACAGAAAAAAAATTACTGTATTTTCACACTATGATTTCCTCATACATAAGATAATGTAAAACAGTAGTAAAAATCCCTTTGGTTTAGTGGTACCATAGAGAACTTACCAGATCTACCCCCATTCACACTCTATTTCATGAGGTGGTGAGCAAGATAATAATTTATCAGACTTCTCATCATGAAAGTCTTGTTTAAATTATAAAAAAAAACTTCCCAGGAAATCAATTTTCATTCTTCAGATCGTTATTATTACCTTTTGCTCCGTTTTATTGTAGGTTATTCTCCCATGACACATGACAGATTCTTTCAGTAAATGCAACTCTTTGCTAAGGATAAAGGAAAAACTAATTTCCCTATTTTCAAAACTATGTTTTTTCACCTTGCAAAGTCACTCCACAGATTTAATTCATGACCTTTACCAGTATTCAGCATAGTGATGTAAAATTCTCGGTAATAATCTTTTGGAGAATATTCTCCAAGAGGAGAATTTTCGAGAATATTCTCCTAGAAGGTACTAAAATAAGTTTTTTTTTGGAAAAAAAATTTTAGAAAGTATATATTAACTTCAAATCAGGAGAATATTAAAGATTATATAACTTGAAGCCATCATAAAATTTAAAATGTTTTTAAAATCACTAATATGCTTGAGAATATTCTCCTAGAAACTACTAAAATAATATTTTTGAAAAAATTTTTAGCAGGTATATAATATTAACTTCAAATCAGAAGAATATTAAAGATTATACAATGAGAAGACCATCATAAATTAAAATAAGTCAAATTTAATTTTAAAATCACTATTCAGGGGTGCATCTAGAAAGAAATTAGGGCCGAAAACGGCCCCTTCACAAAATTACGACCCTCAAAAACAGCCCCTTCACAAAATTCCAATCCTCAAAAATGGCCCCTTTACAAAATTCCAATCCTCAAAAACAGCCCCTTCACAAAATTCCGGTTCCCAAAAACGGACTTTAATCAAGCTATAAGCACTCGCTAAGTGTAATTTTATTAAAAAAATTATATATTTACAGAAATAGGACCTTATTTTAGAATGAAAAATTATTTTCACAAAATTCAATTCCGTTTTTCACAAAATTCAATTCTGTTTTTCACAAAATTCATTTCCGTTTTTTACAAAATTCCCAAAAACGGTCCCTGGCAAAACATCCTGGATGCACCCCTGCTATTAAATATGAAAGATAACATGTTTGAAAGGTAAATGAGAGTAACCAAGATGTATTATATTAACTAAAAATTTTTCAACTGTTAGTGATTTTGAAGAAAGTTATGTACAGTACTGCAAACAAAAAACGACTCAGTCTTCGTATCTCCGGAACGGCTCGTGATACAAAGACAAACAAGGTATCATTTTTCATGATTTTAAGTATTCTTTTACCAAAAAAAATTTCAAGTTCTTGGGGGGTCATCTTCATATTAAATGAAGCACCAACTTTCGTTTTTCCTATGGGAGACATCAAATATTATAATTTATTCTGAAAGAGAACCCCCCATAACCCTTAAATACGAAGTTTCATATCTCTGCGTCCACAAGTAGACCCTCCAGAAATTTTTAAAAATTAGAAAAATCCGATAAGTTATCTCCTGATAGCAAAAATTGGTATCGGTCAGAGCTCAAAACAGAAATCGGCTTAAATACATTTGGCGACTTATCTATAATTTGGCGCATTTTTTTTCAAATACTTGTGCTTTTAAGTCAGGACTGGTTCTGGTAATAGCGGGTTTCCTAACTACATTTTGTGTGCTTTTTCGGGAAGATGCTTAGTGAAAATAGCCATTTTGTTCCTCAGAATCAGTAGTTTTCGAATCGCAATGGTGGACAGCCGAATGTAAAAATTTTTATGCCCGTTTTCTCCGAGGTTCGTGTTTATAGCCGTAAATTAACGTAATGAAAGGTGCCATTCTACTCTCAGGCGAAGAAGAATTAGCGTAATAGAAATCCGTCAAAGCTCTCTAGGGATAGGGAGAAGGGCAGAAAAAAAACACGAAAACATAAAAAAAATTCGGTACCAAAAAAGGTTAAATGTTTTGTAAAAGGATACTTAAATGGGGGAAAATGGCAAAAAAAATCGGTTTTCAACAGTGTGCCTTCATAAAATAGGGGCTGAAAGTCGAAGGCAAAAAGAACACGAAATTCTTAAAGTTTAAATCGTTCAAAAACTTATTTTTCACCATGAAGAAGCAAAAATTTCAGGCTAGTTTTTCCCTTTAGATACTTAACAATACGAAATACCATGGTAGATATTTGGGACCTGCGATTAGGTAGAAAAATATTCTATAATAATTAGAAGGGCAGAAAAAAATATTCCAGTTTTGATACTCTTCGTGGGAGTAAAATTCAAAAATTTCTACTTTTAGTAGAGTCATAAGTGGTGCAAATAAAGAAGACTGATGCTTGACTTGTAGAACACCCCTTTAGAAAAGCTTTCCTCACATTGTAAGGCGGGATGGAAGCGTTAAATGTAATATTAGGAGTTATTTATAATGTTTCATGAGAAAATAGGGTCCATTTTAGTGTAATAACGTAGAAATCTATAAGACTCTGTATCTGTAGAACTGGCAGTGCGATAATAAGGAACTTTCATTATCAACCGAGCGGGGATATTGATTGGGGCAGAAAAAAGTTTAAATTATATTTTACTGAGAAAAAGAGTAACTACCAGTTTATAAGGTTTTCAGGACTGAAAAATTTGATTCAGGACACTCAAGGTCAGGGTTGGCAAAAACCCGGGTTTTTTCAATAAAACCCTGAAAAAACCCACATAAAACTTTTTTCGGAAAAAGTGTGGGTTTTTTCAAAATGAAGTGATTTTCTCCTATAAATTAAGTGGATTTTTTCATATTTGAGTGAATTATTTCTATGTTTAATGTGTTCTGTCAAAATAACAACAGTTTTTCCACAGCTAAGTGGGTTTTTCAAAGTTTTTATGCTTTGAAAAACCCACTGAAATTGTAAAAACATCCCTTATTTACTACAACCTGGTTCAAATTTTGAAAAAACCCACTAAAATTTAAAAAATATCCTAAACTTTAAATAACCCATTCAATATTGAAAGAAATCTAATTAACTTTGAAAAACCCACTGAAATTGAAAAAACACCATTTAATTTTTAAAACCCAGTTTAAATTTTGAAAAAACCCTTTAAAAATTAAAAAAAATATCCGAAACTTTGAAAAAACGCATTAAATTTTGAAGGAACTGCCAAAATCTTGATTTTTCTTGAAAAAAACCCAAAAATGGGTCCAATATGTGGGTTTTTTCACTTGGGTTTTTTTGAAAAAAACCATTGGGTCCAACCCAATTGGCCAACCCTGCCCCATTGGGCCAACCCTGCTCAGGGTGGTCTATTTTGAAAAGAATAACTCAGCTTTGGGGGGTTGAAAGGATGAAATAGAATACAAATTCTATTTTTTGACAGATAGCGTGAAATTTCTTGAAAGAGTTATATCAAACAAGTCAATTTCTCTCTCTCCAACTTTCTAGAACGGATCACCCGACAATGGAATTTGGGGCCGAGATAAGGGTAGGTGGTCGACGCAGAAAAAATATCCACAAAATGAGAAAATTCATCAGATATGAATGCGAGACCCATATTAAAATGTGTTTCATGGAGGGTAGCAGGATAAAATAGAATATTAGGGAATATTAGTAAATAATAAAGTGTTACACAATGCAAGAATTTCTATTTCTTATCACAACCTTTTTTAAAATATGTTAGAAAAATATAAGAATATTTAACACCGTTTCTTACAGCTTAAAAAATAGAGAACTAAGCATTTGTTTTTATAAATCAGATGTCAAACTGAAAAATTATTTATTTAGTTATGTATAAATTCCAAAAAATGCCAGTATATGATGAATTTCAGCCAATAATGAAATCGTCGGAAAAACTTTTTAATTTTTAAAACTTTTTCTTTATAAAAGAAAAACTAATCATGGAAGAACTATGATATTTTAAACAAACATACGATTATTTTTTATAAAAAGATTGACATTTCGTTTTTTTTAAAATTCCGATTAGTTTTGGAATTATTGACATTCGAAGTTCTTTCCGTTCACTAGGGAAACAAATGTATTTTATATGTCTTGATATTTCTTTCTTGGATAACTTTCACTAGTGATATGAGTTTGGCTCGATGGTTGGCGACCATTTTTAGGTATTGCGCTTTCCTACAGAGCGCACAGAAATATCCTGGCCTAGTACTCGTAGAGAAGGCTCGATGAAAGTTTGAAATAGGAAATTTAACATAGGATGCTTCAAATTTTAAAAATTTTTGGGGGGTCTACTTGTGGACGCAGACATATGAAACTTCGTATTTAGGGGTTATGGGGGGTTCTCTTTCAGAATAAATTATAATATTTGATGTCTCCCATAGGAAAAACGAAAGTTGGTGCTTCGTTTAATATGAAGATGACCCCCCAAGAACTTGAAAATTTTTTTGGTAAAAGAATACTTAAAATCATGAAAAATGATACCTTGTTTGTCTTTGTATCACGAGCCGTTCTGGAGATACGGAGACTGAGTCGTTTTTTGTTTGCAGTACTGTACATAGAAATGTTTTTCTGGAAATAATTTTGTAGAATCCTAATGAGAATATTCTCATGAAAACATGAGGAGATGCAATTATACACGAGTGAAAATTTGAAGATCCTATATATTTCAGGGACACACACAAGTCTTAATAAGTAAGAAATATAAATTGAATTGTAATTTTGAGAATATTCTCATGATATATTTTTCCTCAAATGAAACACTTCAGGAACTTTCCATGAGGAGTTTTGCTGTGGGGGAGTATCAAAATTTTTTTATTTAATACTGTACAACCAATGCCTCAGATTTGATATTTTTATTTTTAAAGTATGGGAAAAACTAAATTTCGAAATCGGATATTGTTCCATTAATTATTCTTTGACCTTGATCAATTCTGTGCGCGTCACAAGAGCCCAACAACATATAGCTATTTTTACCGAATTTTATTGAGAATATTCTCATGAAGGGGAAAATATAAATGAATCTGAATTTAAAATTATACAAACAAAAAATCTAGCCAAATTATTCTTTCAGAAATAATTTTTATTTTTAAACAAAAAGTAAAGTGAACTTTTTGAACCCACTTTGAGAATCAATATTCTCATGATAAATTAATTATATATATTTCCTGTAAAATAAATATTAAAAAATTGGAAATATTTTTCTCAACAGATAAGGGGCCATTCATTAATTACGTAAGGGTCCCGAGGGGGAGGGGGGTTGGAAAAATCTCTACATACCCTTACTTGGGGGTGGGGGGGTCAAACCAATTCTTACGTAAGATTTTCTAAGTTAATGTAAACAAATTCCAATCAAATAACTATTGAATAACCCCAGAAAAAATTTAAAAATGCTGCTGATCTCAGTATATTATCGAAGCTTTAATTTTTTAAAAATGAGGGTATATCAGATGCATCTTTTTTATTCGAGTTTAAACTGATCAAACGAAATAAAATCTTACGTAAGAATAGGGGGGAGGGGTTTTAAAAATCTTACGTACCCTTACATGGGGGTAGGGGGGTCAAAAATTGCCAAAATCATCCTTACGTAATTAATGAATGGCCCCTAATTCTAATGTGATGTCCCTTTCTTTAAAGAATATTCTCCTGATTTTACAAAGTTATATCAAAATTAGCTAAATATCATGTTTAAAAGGTCCTTTAGTTTGACAACTATTGCTATTGGTACTACAATTGCTTTCTCAACAACTATATGGAAAGAATTTAGACTCCTCTTTTTTATAACAGTATTTTCTCCCATTAAAACTTGCTTCTAATATACTTTAAAAAATATTTTTTACCAAATGAAATTTACTTATTTACTAAAAATTATGCGAAATAATGAAATTACAGTTCAGAGAATATTCTCTAAACTGAAGATGACTTTTTAAGGGTAAGTTTCATCAAAGTTATTATTATTTTTAGGTTTTTAACACCAATACTACACGGCCATTTCATATTATTAAACATATTGACATTTATTTCCATTTATCTGTCAAAAAACAGAATATTCTCGATTATTCTCGAAATTCTCGCCCCTGGAGAATATTCTCAGAATATTCTCGTTCTCCGAGAATATTCTCCGGAGAATATTCTCACTTCACATCACTAATTCAGCAAGTTTTTAATAAAATTTCTAAATATTGAAGAATCTAGAAGTTGAATTTCAATGTATAGAGGTTATGAAGAATCAACAATATTTTTGTGTCTTGAAGATTTTCATATCAACATTTATATTTGGCAGGAAAAAGTTCTTCGCAAAGTTGTGAACTGTGATATTTTTTTATTTAGACTAAAAATAGATTATTCAGACTATTGTCAAAATGTGTGGTTATGGAGTAAAATGCAACAAAATATTAAACTGTCTTGAATTAGATTTGATATGAAAAAGTTCTTTGTTAGTCTTAAATTATAAAAATTAAAATTAGCCATTAAAATTAGGAGAGGACACAATTATTCAGGATGATATAGGTATGGCAAAGGTGTTAAATGATTTTTTCATGGAGGTATATAATACGAATTTTAAATTAACGGGGGACTATGCATTAGAATATAATGGAAGGGTGGAAATTCCGGACTGTTGTTTTAATAGGGAGGAAATAATACATCTTTTAAGAAGCATAAAGCCATCTAAAGCTCCAGGACCGGATGATGTTTATCCAAAAGTGCTTGTGGAATGCGCAGAGGAATTAGGGGACGTAATAATGACAATTTTTAAATCAACATACGATTCGGGTTTGGTGCCAATAGATTGGAAATTAGCTAATGTAACTCCAATATATAAGAAGGGACCGAAATGGGATCCAGGCAATTATAGACCAGTAAGCTTAACATCAGTCATTTGTAAGATTTTCGAAACCATACTGAAAAAGCATATAATGTTATACTTGGAGGAGGGTAACTTACTTTCAGACAATCAGTTTGGATTCAGGAAGGGTAGATCCTGTCAAACTAATCTTTTAAAGTTCTATGACAAAGTAACAAAAGAGTTGAATCAAAATCATAGTGTAGACATATTTTACATCGATTTTCAAAAGGCATTTGATAAGGTTACACACGAGGCATTGCTACTCAAGTTAGAAAAATTGGGTATCAGGGGTAAAACACTATTGTGGATTAGGAATTGGTTGATAGGTAGGAAACAGAGTGCAAGTCAAGGGTAAATATTCTCAGTTGGCAGAGGTCATGAGTGGGGTGCCACAGGGGTCAGTATTGGGGCCAATTCTCTTTATAATATTCATTAACGATATTAGTCAGGACATTAGGAACAAAATCAGCATCTTTGCTGATGACTTAAAAATTTGGGGGAGGGTAGATACTCAGGAGCAGGTACAAAATTTACAAAGGGATCTTGATATTATATCGCAATGGGCTGAAAAATGGGGTATGTCTTTAACATAAGTAAATGTCAGGTACTTCATATGGGTCGGGGGAATGGTAGGGCAGAATTTTTTCTGCAAGGAGACAGTTAAAGAAGGTAATATGATCAAAGATTTAGGGGTGATAGTAAATGCGGACTTTAAATGGGTTCAACAGTGTTCATCTGCTAGTAAAAAGGCTAATAGGATACATTAAAAAAACTGTTTCTTCAAGGTCCGAGGATATTATTTTGCCACTATACAGGCGCTTGGTGAGACCTCATCTAGAGTATGCTGTTCAGTTTTGGTCTCCATACTTAAAAAAAGATATTGATTCAATTGAAAGGGTTCAGCAGAGGGCTATGGTCAAGGGTATATCCAGTTATGAGGGAAGATTAAAGAAGCTAAATATGTTCGCTCTAGAGAAAAGAAGGATTAGAGGGGATTTGATTCAACTTTTTAAAATGGTAAAGCAAGGGGAGAGAGAGAGAGAGGTAGTAATTTGTCTGAGGTTTTGAGTTCATATGTTATTCAGTTTGTTTGTTTTTAAATTTTTTTCACACTTTTTTAAAATTTTACCCCAAAATTGGTTTGTTTTTCGACATCATCATTAAAAGATAGCCTATAAACATGTATCACAAGTCTATAAAGCAAAATTTAAATTTTATAAAAATTTTAAATTTTTTTTAAAAATTTAAATTTTTTCAAGATTTGTTATCTTTTGTAAATTTAATTAATTTTAAAAATATTTGATACTGAATATTGTTGAAATATTAACTGTTTAATCTTGACTAAAAATATTTCCACCTATTTTTAATGTTCATTTTATTAAATTAATTAATTAATGATTTAACCATCAATTTTGGGTTTTTTCGTTTATATAGCTATATGACTACAATGTCCATGGAAAAATAACCTTGGCAAATGCCTCAAACGTTTTTGACAGGAATTTTAAAAAAGGTCGATTTTTGAGGTAAAAAAATTGAAAATCATAAATAAATTAAATTTTTATCAAATTTTAATATGTTGTTACTTTGGTTATTTCTGAGTGAAAACCGTTGAAAATATTTCTTTTTTAGTGTTTTTGTGGTTTTTAGGGGTGTTTTAATTTTCTCGATTATCAAAATTTTCAAATTAATTTTAAAAATAGATATTTTAATTTTTTAAAAATTTAAATGGAATATTCGTATTCAGCACTGAAAGATAGCCTATAAACATGTATCACCTCTATTATTTGATTTTTTGAAATTTTTTTTCGGCCATTTTTTTAAATTAAAAAAAAATTAAACTTCCCACAGACCGATTTTGTCCGAGTTTTAGTATGTTATTATTTAGGTCATTCCCAGTCGAAAACCGTTGAAAAACTAAGTGTATCAATTTTTTCCCAGTTTGACCTTTTTTCCAGTAGATTTACTGGACTACCTAGTTTAAAGGGAAAAGTTTCGAAATTTTTCTGGGGGAGGACCCCCCAGCCCCTCCTAAATTTTGACTTCTATTTAAAATATTTCCTCTTGAAAGTTATGTGGTTCACAAGGAGCTGTTTTCTTTGGGTGAAACCAACTGTGTCTCAAATTGAACTATAAAACACTTCTTTTTGAGGAAATTTTTATGTGGGAGACCCCCCATTATTGTAAAATTTCGACATAATGGGGGACCTTAGGAATATCGTTAAGTCAACCCCCCCAGAGACAAAGTTTGGTTACGGTTCTGGGTGTTCAAAATCTTGGGGGCCACGATGTCTGGCTATTATATAAAGGGGGGCCGCTGCTATTTAAGAACCGCTTGTTTAGAGTAAGGGCAAAGGAGCATGAGTTTCATAAACTAGATATTTCAACCATTTTAGTAATGGCTTGTCAGAGAACCTTTTGAAGGGCCTAATTTTCTTACAAATTGGTTCTCCATTGAAATATATTCCTAAGACTGCCTCTGTATTAAATAAGTTTGAAATTTCAAAAAAGAATAAGCATGTAAAAACCATTTTTCTTCAATTGTAGACAAAAAACTTTATTCACAAATCTATTCATCAGTAACATAATAGTGTATTGTTTTTTAAACATTTCTAAATGGTTAATCTACATTATTTTGAAAGCCTACAAAATGTAAGTACTTCAGTTGCACCTGCTATACACGGAGCGATTAATAAATATTCCAAATGCAATTGCAAAAGTAAGTGAACCTGTTTAAAAACGTTAGTAAAAAAAATAGAAACAAGTTCTGTCGTAAATTTATTGCACAGGCCTCGAGTGCTACTAAAAAAATATATATACACATATATAGGGAATAAAAAAATACCGTAGTAAATATTATAGTTGATAGTCAGGAATGCAATCAGTCTTATAAATCGTTTTAGTCAAAGCGTGTTAGAGAAACTTTTGCTCACGATCGGAAATGGCCGTTATTTTTTGGATGGGATGTACTGACAGAAGCTACCTTGTTTGGCACTGGGTCTTCGTAGGGGACATAAAGACAAATAGCGTCAGGAGACTGCATAAGAGAAGAGGACTGTTTGTGTACTGCTCTAACAAGGGTGGGGGAATTCAATTGGATCGATAATGGCATTGAATCTGGGTTTTTGTAATTTGAGGATACGTAGCTTACGTAAGCATTCATGTTATTGTCTGGAGAGCTCATCTTGGATGGAGGGGCAGATTTCACATGCAGTGTTTTAACAGGAGAGTTAACTCTGGAAGATGGAGCCGAGTTTGCAAGGTGGTGGTTACCAGGAGGTGCCTGGTTTGGCGAGTTCAACACGGAAGGAGGGGCTGAGTTCATGGAAGAATCCTCGTTAGGCAAGTTCGTTCTGGAAGATGGCGCCGACTTTGAATGCTTCGTCGTAGCCCTTGAGCTGTTGGGTGGTTGTGCTTGGTTCGGAGTTAGGTGGCCGTTGGGAGTTTTGGATGCTGCTTGTACGCTTTCTTCCACATCGACATTGTCGTACAGCGAAACAGCTCGCTGCAGGGGGTAACCAACAGATAAAGACAGTTCGGATCCTGTGGAATGATTGTTGGTGGAACCGTCGGACGTGCTGGTTTGCCTCGGGAGAGCTTTCTTTGTCGGTGAAAGTTTTCCATCTACTGAGCTGATGTCATTATCTCTGCTGATGGGACTGTCAGAGGCTATTCTTCTTCCTGGAGCACTCTCAATGCTCGTGGTAGATTGGCCACCATTAGAAAGAGTCTGAAACAATCGTAGGTTTGAATACATATGTAACTGAATTCAAATACACTACAACTGAATACAGTAAAGCACCGTTTATACGTCTTTCAAGGGACCGACGTATAAATGAAAATATCTTTAATTATTAGGAACGCTCCTAACGCTGCAAGTACATTAAATTTAAGGTTTTTCTAAAGAAAAAATTACTTCAAAACAGTTTTTAAACTAAAAATAATAATTAAATTTTAAAATATTAAAACATTCAACAAAAATGAAATAAACCCTACCTTAATACTGCTAAGGTTTAGCAACGCCTAGGGTTTTTAGAAGGCAGTTTTATGGTCCCCCTTTCTTTGTGGGGTCATTTAGTGATCCAAAGAATTCATCACCTCTGCAGGGGGTGCTAACGACCCCCTAACCAGAGATAAGGGTCATAAAACTTTAGTGTAGCACATCATCAACGAATTGTCATCAATGCATTATCAGTTCAACGAATTACCTTTTTACTCACCCCCCACCACACCATTGGTCTTACAACAGCCAAGGAATGAAATTAATGCAGTGTCCTTCAACCTTCCCTGGGGAAATTTTCCCACGGAAGCAACAACTGATACTGGATATTTTCGATTTTAAGACAGCCGAAAACGCTGTATAACCGATATTGCTCATCGTATAAACGAAGAATTTTTGCATTAAAATGAATTGGGACTTTTCGAAAACGACGCATAAATGATAAAGTCGTATAAATGAGAAACGTATAAACGGTGCTTTACTGTATTATAAATAAATAATTAATAATATTAATTTTCCCAACAAGTTATAGTGAACTCAATAGGTTTGACATTTTTTAAGCCTAGCATTTAAAAAATTAGGCAGATATGATTCGATATGGTTGGTATAACAAATTCTAAATTAATGTGATACAGAAATTGAATTACTAATATTCAGCCAAAGCAGGCAAAACTCAACTTAAAACATTTTTATGTTCGAGAATTTATTAGAAAAATACATTTAAAAGATTCAGTAACTTTACCTAATGTAATGAAATTATAAATAAAAGAGTAAAAACTAATTTAAACCAATGCTCAGGTATTTTTTTTTGACATTTTTAAAAATAGGCCATAAAGAAAATTAAATAGTTTTTTCAAAGGCAAAGTAAAACTTTTTGTACTAAACCACAAGCATCTTTTAAATTATGTAGCTCGAGGAACCTAATAAAAAGGAGTTGTAATATTTTTACGAGTAAATTCCAAGTTCCATAAAATTAAAAAAGTATCAAATTGAAAGAAATAAGTTTTTACCCCAATGCATAAGAATTTTACCTATTTCTTTTGAAATCTACAAACAATGACATTTTGAAAAAAAAAATAAAAAACTCACCCTTCTAGTATTACTACTTTCTGGCCTAATTATCATTCCAAATGGCCTTTGTGGCAATTCATTTGGAGGAGGACTGCCAGGAACATGCAATCTGTGCTTTTGTAGATCAAGGATAGTAGCCTGCAGGCTTTCAATGGCAACATCATCATAATATCCAAAATCCTGCTCAAGCTTTATTTGTAAATATTCAATCAGCTCATCCATATCCATTTTCAGTAAGGTCTCTGCAAAAGGGATTACATGTTACCCTGCATTTCATTTTTTATTTCCAGCTCATAATGAGTAATGAGGAAGTTGCATGACTTTTTTTATTTTTTTAATCGATTCCTCTTGCAAAAATAAACAACTACCCAAAATTTGAGGCCGATCGAGAAATTTTTTGATTGTCAAAAAAATAATTAACAAAAATCCCCTTTTTAAAAGCGCGCGAAAACGCCAAGAGTTTGGATGTGACGTCATCTTATACGAAACATTGTTGTAAAGCAATGGAGTTGATGGTATTATTGTTGACGTCATCCTACAGTTTAAACAATAAACGTTTTCAGTCACGTGTTTTTTTCTCGACTTTTAAATTAAAATATTTAATTACCTGTACATTTTTTTGAAAAACTGACTAGATATTTCATTTTAGCATACAAAAAACCATACGTAACACTTGTTTGTTTTTGAAAATCTGACACATGCAACTTCCTTATTGTTTAGGGATTTTTCTTGTAAAAATAATATATCTATATAACAAGATACTATCTATATAAAACAAGATGTAATAATAATTATATCTTGTTTAAATAATATTTTTATAGTGAATTAACATTTGAAAACTTTCATAGATATCTATCATGAAACTGAGACAGCATAAAGACATTTAAAACTCAAAAAGTAGAAATATCAATTAATGACCTAAATTTGTAGTTATAGTGAAAAGGAACTTACTTCTATGAAGTTTTAATAATGTGAAAGACATAGCAGTAAGAATAACTTCCCCATCTAACATATAAGCATCCCAAAGACGTAAGGTTAAAGTGAATGGCACCTGGAAGAAAAAAAGAAACATTTCAAAATCTCAAGGGCATACATATAGTTGTGACTCAAAGGGCTAAACATTAATTCTTTTTTTAAAAATCTAAAAAATTTTTAAAGCTCGCTTACTCTATCAAGAAAACACTGGAAAAACCACTTTAATGTGTAAAGACTACTATGAATATCAAACTTGTCTAAATGTTTCTTGAGCTTTGGAAGATATTTCGAAAGCAATTTATCATGGTGTGCTTGAAATCTTTGTAGTTTGGGAAATCCAGGTATAAAGAATCCTAAATTTAAAAAATAATCATAAGATTTATTATACATATATAAAATGTAGTTTCTACTTATGTATATTACCTATACATACCATGCATAGCATGTTTCTGGTCAGTCATCAGAACAGATAAAGCCCAAAATGCATCCTATCAAAAGAAAAATTATCAATAAATTGTAAAAACCCAACTGTTATAGATTTCAGGTAGTAAAATTACCTTCAATTTTTAGCTTAAAGTCAAATACAGTGCAATACCAGCATTTTTGATTTAGTCAGACTTTAAGGTGAAACCCAACAATGACTTTGATTTGTTTAAAATCAATGTATAAGTACGTCACATTTGGAAATTTGACGATTTAATGCCCTTTTTTAAAGTCCAACTTTGAAATTACATAAAAAATAATCATCGTAATTAAAAAAAATTGCGCGTATATTCCGCTCTAGGGTACCTCTATCGAATAAAAAAATAAATGCTGGTATTGCCATTTGGACAGCACAAACATATTTAATCATGGAAAATTTGAAGTCATTAAACTTTCCATAAAATTAAATATGTGGTTCATCTTTTTCATTCAAAGTTTTCTTACAAATTTTTTTAGTTGGTAACGATTTTTCGCCATTCACTATTATGGAATCATTTACAAAATAGTTTCAAAATTAATATTCAGTGTCTGTTTAAACCACCTCAACCATAGAGTTAGTACTAATATAGAGACAGCTTAAACATCTTCTATGCTGTTCAAAGTGTGACCGGTTTTTCGGTTTCGTTCTGCCACTCACACTTGACCCGCCTACGAGAGCTTCCATGTTAAAATTGACTTCCGCCACTCACACAGGTCCGACTTTTTCGACATGCAAGGTTGCCTGACCGAGAAGAGTAAGCTGTCTCTATATTTGTACTAACTCTATGACCTCAACAGAGATTGATTCCTCTAAATAGGAAAGGTTGAAAAATATAAAAGTCATTTTCAATTACTCAGAATCTGGAATAAGAGGTAAAAGATGGAATTATTTTACCTTAAAGCTTGAATAATTTGGCGTTTTTCAGCTATAAATTATTCATTTTGTATTGTTACTAAAATTTATGTACACATCAACAATAGAAATTTATGCCAATGAGTATAATTTAATGATAACAAATGCATCAGCTTCTACAACTATTTCTCCTCAAAACACTAACATATTTTTAATGAAATTCACAAAAATGGATTTCATTCATCTATTAATTATAATAATGGATATTTACTATGAAACGTTTTTACAGCATCACATTCATTTTTTAATATTAATCTACAGACATGATACTTATGTATTTAGATTATTACAAAAGAACAGTTATAGATTGTATCATTGTAAAGGAATTTCTTCTTACCTCATCATGCATAAACATTAACAATAGTCCAGCAATTTGACTCATTCCTTGGCAGTATCCAACTTCCTATAGAAATAAAGAGGCATTTCAATTACTCCGTACAAAATACAATCGATACATTTATTCTAAGCTTAGTTCGCACGCTCTTGAAAATAGATTAATAGTTGAGTAGCTTTTACATAAAAATATTTCAACAGTCTTTTATGGTAAAAGATCACTTACTGCGTTGTAAATGGAATAAGCAGATAAGACTTGAAAAAGAGACTGTTGTCTGAAATGTAAAAAAAATCATACATACTTCTTAGGTATTCTAATAGCATCATACTCTTATGGATGTGAAATTAATGAATTATTTGAGGATTACAAAAGATCTTCAAACACTAAACTAACATTAATTAGTACTATAATAAAACACTCACTTAGGTCCATATCTTTCCCGAAACATGATATTGTTTCTAAAAGTTCTGTTAACATCTAAATCTATCTGCTTTATATCAGTAGAATACAATCGTGCCTGATGAACCATTTCCTGAAAAATAATCAAATCATTGATTTCTACAAATATTTGAACATTGAATTTACAAATATATTTTAAAAGTATGAAGTTATTACAGCATATTTTCCTTCTTGCTCCAGTTTTAGTTGAGGGACTCCCAACAATCGAGCCCATATTTCACCCCTGACAGCATTAGGTATTCCTTTGTATACACGCTGCCGTAACTGTGGAAAATTTAAATAAAAATGTATTTATCACAATGGTAAAAGGATTTTCAGGTTAGCCCTATGGAAAAGTACATAAAATGTATCTATTTTTTGTAAACTTAAAAATTGGACAGACATAGGAAGAAATTTTACCTTTTCTCCATCTACATGTTTATCCCATTTCTTGATCATTTTCAGCCATTTTCCAATTCTTTCATTTTCTCGCTCACGAATCTAAATAATCAAATATAATTTCTGAATATTCAAAATTTTAAGATTTTGTAAAGAAAAAAAATTAAAAGGACACATATATTTTTAACTAAAAAAAGAAACATATATTGTAAAATATATAAAGTCAGTTAGTCAAAAATGAATTAAATATATTGATAAATATGATTTTCCAACACACAAATAATTTTTCAGTAAATGTAGTGAAGATGTAAATACACTTAATAAATACAATGCTATTATAAACCTTATATTTACAAACTTAGAAATATTTTCATTTATTTTGTGTTACATTGTTAAAATCATTGTCCATCAGGGTCCTGAAAATTGGGGGGGGGCAAGGATTTGGGATTCCTCCACAGAGGGATTTTATAAAACCTTGATTATCTACCCTTTAAAAAATCTTTTATTTTGCTTGATCCCCGCCTAGTGGTTTTAGGGTGGCTTTGTGAATCAATTAAACTTTTACTTCCAAGTTTTTTGGAATTGCTTTAAACTTGCTTATTAGGCGTCAAATTTCCCCCCTCTTATATTAAGTGCCAATGGTATATTGGCGCCATCCTTTATGATTAAAGGTTGGAAAACACATTCAGAAAATTTTCAATCTTTCCTCAAAAGTTAAAAATAAAGTTTTTACAAACAATGTTCCTAATCATTGGGAGGGACGTCCCCCCCGTGAATGGCGCCCGTGGTTAAAATTTACAATTAAAATAACAATGTAAAACTATAATATGTGGGTTCAACATTTATTCCATTAAGTTTTTTTCTTCCATTATATATTATCATTGAATAGAGTAATCAGATGATAATTCAGGTTTGATTAAACAAATATCATTATTGTCTAGAGCTTAAATACAGAATTTTAAACTTGGTAACTCTAAAAACTCAACTTTAAATAAATATTTATTCTCTATCAATAAAAATTTTAACTTTACAAGACAATAGAAAAGCATACTTTAGTTTCATGAGCTGTAAGTTTCTCGGGAAGGCGATGGTCACTGAAAGATAGAGAAAACTTATTTCAGCGAATAAAAACAGCAACTGGGAAATAAATCCCATCAGCCATAAATAAACTTCAAACTATCCATGGAAAATTTGACAACAAAAATGGGCGGTGTTTGATGCAATACAAAAAAAAAGCCCTTGCTCTTTAGGGGGCATCCATTATTAGGGATCGAAAAATTTTTTCGATTCGATTTCGGAATCGATTCTTAAGGTTCGATTCTTTCGATTCCAACCTGGAATCGATTCCTTAGAGCCAGTATAAAAAAATAGAATCAAATTGATCTAAGTATTTCAATCACAAATCAAGGAAAATTAGTAATTATCATTAATTCAATTAATAACCAGCAAAATATTAATTAAATTGTTAATAAGTATCTGTATTAATCAGAAAACAAAGTATGATTCCTAAGATTCGATTCCAGCTGTATAATACTAATTAATTATCAAAATACTAATTACTAATTAGTGAATAAAATTGTTTATAATAATCTGTATTAATCGGAAGATTCGATTCCTTCAAGGGTTCGATTCCTTGGTATCGATTCCAAGGCAATCGATTCTTTTCTTTCAGAAATATTTAGAACCCTATCCATTATTAAGTCAAGGTCGAGAACGTGGGTCCGGCGAAATCTCACCGGTTCTACGGTCGTTTCGCCTACTGGGAGGAATTTCCTATCCCCTTTCTTCTTTTAAAGTAGGTAGGTTTTTGTTAGGGAATTTGTTATCGAGGGGTTAAAAATTTTTCCAGTAGGCGAAACGTCCGTGACACCAGTGGCGAATCCAGGATTTGGGGGGCTAAGAATTTTCTAAATAATCCAATTGAATCTTTTTGATGATCCTAATGTGGAAAATGTAGTCAATTATCCTGCCTAGGGCTCGACCGATGGCATTTTTTTGGCCGATGGGCCGATGCCGATTGTTTGAAAATTTCCATCGGCAGGCCGATGGTAATTATTTGGCCGATTGCCGATGCCGATGCTTAAGGCCGATGGGAAAAAATGCAAACCATTTGGCCTTACTTTTTTTAGAAAAGCATTAAAACCTATCGCAGAGCCAGAAATGAAATCTTTTTTTGTATAAATTTTTGGGCAATTTCTTTCCTTGAAAACTTTTTTACTTACAAGGAGCAATCCGGTTGCTTGGGGGATCTCCAGAAGTGTTTCAAAATAAGATAAAACACTAGCTTAAAAGTAGAAAATTTATAAACAATTCTAGCTCAAAGCAATAGCTCCCCTCAAAACTCCCTTTAACTTGGATACTGTTTTGGTGGCTAGGGAGATTGGAATTTTGGGGGTATGGGATAAATTTCGTTCATTTCTATAGTCAAAAAAGAAAATTTTCTGGATTTCGGGAGGGGCTATTCCCCAAATCCTCTCCTCTAGCTACACCCCTGAAGAGTTGGCCTTATTTAAAAAGCTTTATATAGTAAATGTCCGGTTCATTCATTGTATGGACTATTGTGGAAATTAATAGGATCGCTCCTGTTCTCGTGAGTTCTTACAACCAAATTTACAACTTAAAACTAAATTTGGAGCAAGATGGAGCAGAATCACACTTTTTTGTCTATCGCTTGATGTTATTATGTTTTTTGCGAAAAACATCGGCCAAACATCGGCTTTTAGATGTTTTTTTAGGCCGATGGGCCGATTTTTTCTCAAGTTAACATCGGCCGCCGATGTCTAGGCCGATGGCTATTTTTTCAAACAATCGGCGCCGATGCATCGGTCGAGCCCTAATCCTGCCCCAACTACTAAAAGAGGGGTCTGGGATCCTCTCCCAGTATTTCTACAGGCAAAATTTTGCCTATTTAGTATCACATAAATAATAATAATTATTTTTTATATAATATATACTTGTCTTTTTATGTTTAATATTTATTCTTTTTTTGTGTTGTGATTTCAATGTATTTTATGTAATATTTTGTGTGTGTAATAAACATTCATTTATTCATTCAAAAATAATTTTTTGAAAATTTAAGTAAAAAAATCCCACTTTTCAACTAGTTTTGGTACGCCTCATCTGATTTCGGATAAGATTTTATGGAAAAATTTTTGCGTTTGGACAAACTTACTATAAAATAGTTATAATCATAGAGTTACAAGTACTAAGGGGGTCTAGAGGTCCTCCCCTAGAAATTTTTTGTAAATTTAAGTAAAAAACCCCACTTTTTCCAACTCGTTTTGAAAAGCCTCATCTGAATTTCCGATAGATTTTATGGTAGAATTTTTGCGTTTTGACTAAATATAAAAATAAGTTGAAAATAATAGTTACAATGTACAAAGGGGGTCTGGGGGACCTCCCCCAGAAAATTTAACTTTAACTCATTATGGTGCATAAAATTCCATATTATACAGTGCAAAATTTTTCATGCTTGGGGGGGCTCAAGGCCCCTAGCCCCCCTGAATCCGCTAGTCCGTGACACCATCTCCCCAAGGGGGAGAGAGAGGTAAAAAATTTTGGAAGGAAAAAACACCTCACGTAACTCATGGACGTCCTCTGAGGAATTAAAAAAAAGTATACTCACTGTATAAAGCCATATCGATCAGTGACATGATAAACTTCTAAAGCTGGATCTTCCCAAGAGAGAATTTCATTCGTTTCACATCTACCAGCATCGTATTTGGCTATTATAGCTTGGTCGTCATCACTGTTGCAGAAATCATTTTCATGACCATCTAAAAGAAAAAAAATTCATACTTCAAAGGATTTTAAAATATTAAGCAGAAAATATGTTATATTATAAAACTTCCACGTAAAGTAATTTAATCCTTTTTCCGCGATGGATGGCCGTTGGAATTCCAAAGAAGTCCAACAAACACAGCCATCCCTCCCAGAAAATGGATTAAATTAAGAAAATATTATACCAAAAGAATTTTCTTACTTACAGCATTCTAAAAAAAAATTTGCTTTAAGTTTTAATATAGTATACACAAAACGAAGCAATGAATTCAGTATTAAAAATGACCAGAAATAAAACTTACTCATCATTCCTAGAAAGGAAACTATGTGGTCTCACCATCCTAAAAGGAGAAATGAATAGTTGTAAATTTTTTGAATAAACGATGAAATAAAACACCTCAATACAGTGAAACAAACATAATATAACCTCCCAACTGAAACTGTCACTCTAATTTTCAAAACTCTATCAACATTCAACAGGAAAATAATTTTATTATTTATCAATTAAAAAATAGGTTCTTACGTACTATCCCGTCGAGACCGTACCAGCTGAATTCGAAAACTATATCAAATCCCATTTAATGCTGTTCCATAGCTGTGCCGCTGAATTAGACGGCCGCTGGACGGGATAATATGTAAGTACCAAAAAATATTTTACCATAACACCAGCAGAGGAAGTATACATCCACAGATGTTTAAAAAATAAGACAATCAATGAGTAATTTTTAAACAAAAGATAATATTTTCACCAAGAATAATTTGTCTTTAAAATTCCCCAGTAGCTCACAAAAGATGTACAAAAGCTTCTCACGATTTGCCGTCCTTAACATAACAAAAACTGGGCACATAAAATTAAATTAGTCTTTGAAATTTCAATATTTTCAGAGAAAAATTACCACCTACAAGGTCAGCAACACTATCATTTCTGTGGTTAAGATTTAAATGTTCATGAAACTAAATCTCGCTTATAAAGAGTAGAATCAAAAATTGGCTTTTTCTCATATTTCTTAAGAAATTTACAAAAAAATCCCATACCAATAGTTTAAAAAAGAAAAATTAGGGGATTCATGTGAAACACTTCATCAAAAGATAATTTGAGGTACAACTATGCGAACTTTTTTACTATTTTTCAAAATTATTATTATTCAGATTATTTATTATTCAAATTTTACTGACTGCTATAAAAGAACACTTTCTCCAAAACAAGCTTTTGAAGTCAAAGACAGTGTTTTTTCGGTCGGTTCTTTTTTCAAATTCAAATTCAAATTTATTAACATTAACATACAGACACATAGACACACATAGATTAGACAAAGCGGAAAACATACAACAAAAGAAAACCACAAAATTGGAATAACAAAGGACAAAAAAAATGTATGTATGTGATATCATTAAGAGCATAAGCTCGTGTCATGACATCAAAAATGTCATTTGATGTAATTAAGGCAACGCGATGGAGCATTATTTATTTACTATAAAGAGAATTTCTATTGATTTTTGTGCTTCTATGAATTTGGATATATTTATTTTGAATTCTGCATAATTATTTGTAAGTTTTGTAGCTTCATTTAATTTGTTAAATATATAGGGGCCTAAAAAAGTGTGAGATTTATGAATAATTTCTTTTCTGGATTTAGGAGTAAAGTAATTGCCTTTAGTGCCTCTTATAAAATAATTTACTGGTTTTAGCTCGTAGAAGTTTTTGTTTTTAAAAATGAAAATAAGTAGCCGATAAACAAAAAGTTGGCGTAAAGTAAGAAAATTTATAGGTTGCTGAAAGTATTTGAAATGAGAAAACAATTTGTTTTGTAAATGAATTAGAGGTTTAATATTATTAAAGTAATCGGATGCATAGCATGTTATACCATAGTTTAAAATAGATTGAACCCATGAATAATAGAGTTATTAAAAATCGTTGATCCACTACTCTTTTTAATTTAAAAAACGTAATATTAACATATCGCAATTTGTTAAGCAAATTATTTACATGCGATTTCCATTTAAAGTTACTATCGAATTGAATTCCTAAATATTTAATCGTATTAACCCTTTCTATTACTTCACAATTACATAAGTCATTGCATTGCATATTACAAACAAAATTATGAATTTTTATGGTGTTTCTTAAAGAGATAGTTGGTTTTAAATTAAAAATCATAAATTTAGTCTTAGAGGTATTTAAGTTAAGTAAATTTAGATGAAACCATTCATTTACTTTTTTCAATCCTATCTCAACTTTTTCATAAAGTGCTGAAATGTTGTAATCTGAAAAAATCAAAACTGTATCATCAGCAAAGGTTACTATTTTACAGTCCAATTTAATTTCGCAAAAATCATTAATAAAAATTAAAAATGAAAAGTAATTAAAACTGAATGAAGAAGAATTAAAAACTGAAAAGTAAGGACTCCAAGGGCCCTTTTGTAAGCAGATCCAGATAATAAACACCGAACACGCAAACGGCGTTCGCAGAAAATTTTGCTCTTCTGCAAAAACATTATCTGCGGAGAACAAATTATGACAATTTTTTGTTTACATATTTTCAGGATTTTTGAAAGAAAATTCAAAATTGCTTAAATAGCAACAGCGATAAAAAATAGTAATTGTGAAAACAATTAGTGTTTTTTATAAAAAAGGGGTTAATATCTAAAAATATGTAAAATTCCTGCAGAAAATTTTGAGAAAAAAATTAAGAAAAGGAGCAGAAAGGTTTTCATTTTATCTGGATCTGTTTGTAAGGACTCTAAGGAGTTTTTAAGGACTGCCCGCACCCTGAATTTGATAATGAAACCAGCCAATTACAGGGTTCGTACAGAAGTTTAAAGAGTTTTATTAAGTACTTTTTAAGGACATTTTGAAAAATTTTGAGTACCTTCTTGAATGTAACTTAAACTGTAAATAAAATGCTTTCAACGACTTTTCGAGAATACTTTAACATATTTTCCTTTCATTAGATAGGAATAACAAATTTAGTTTTTTTTCTCTTTTAATTTGCCAGCTAAATATTATTCAAATTTTGTTGACTACTATGAAAGAACAAATTCTCCAAAAACAAGCTATTAAAGCCAAATACATCAAAAAAGAAAAACGCGATTGTTACTGTTAAGTTGTTTTTTCTGCATCGGCAAAATTAGAAAGGCAAAACTTTTAGAAAAGTACGCTAATATTTTTGATAAAATCTCTTTAAAAAATTGACATAAAGAGAAAAAAACTGCGTTCTTCTAAAAAGTAAGGACTTTAATGTGGAAATAAAGGACTTTAGGGCCCTTTTGTAAGGACAAGGGGAACCTAAGGAGCTTTTAAGGACTGTGTGCACCTTGAATTAAAATAATAAACAGACTCATAAAAACTGATAAAATGATGTAACAATGTCACTACGACCGGTGGAGGAATTTTTCCATCAAGCAAAGGATGGAAAACATGTGTTGTCCATTTAAAACAAGCCACTGTGTCTCATCCTGATCAACGTTCCGAGTCATTAAAGCCGTGCATACAAACGACACCAGATATCAGCCCATTCCTCAGGAGTGTGAGATGCTCTTTTTTCTTCCTTTTTTCTGCTTGACCTTCTCGAAAACGCGGATCTCAGCATTGTTCCTTTGTGGTCGCACTGAACGCTCTGCTGGTCTTAAACAGCGAGCGCTCTTGTGCAGACTTCCATATATACGCAATCGCGATGAGAGCTTTCATCCACACGGGGATGAGAACCCACAGTAAGAACTTTTGAGACAATTAAGTAGCTCTGCATGTAAGAATTCTGAGCCTATATAGGAAACTGGAACTTGTGCCAGTCGGAGGGAAATATTGAATCTTTCGGGAGGGGATAAGAGGTACATTTAGGGCCGTATTAAGAAACTTTAACACGAGATGGGAACGAGATGGTAACGAGAAAGTTCGACGGCTACTCCGAAGGTACCATTCTCGTCCCGTTTCAAGATCTCGTGTGATCATGCTGCCATCTGTCGAAAAACATCACAAGTAATTACACACTGATAATACAAATTTTTACAGGCACTAGATGTCCATTACTTTCGAAATATATTAATGTCTGAGGACTTATTTTGGTAATAAATAGCTGTTTAAGTCCTCAGACATTAATATATTACGAAAGTAATGGACATCTAGTGCCTGTAAAAATTTGTATTATCAGTGTGTAATTACTTGTGATGTTTTTCGACAGATGGCAGCATGATCACACGAGATCTTGACACGAGACGAGAATGGTACCATCGGAGTAGCCGTCGAACTTTCTCGTTACCATCTCGTGTTAAAGTTTCTAATTACGGCCCTTAATCCTTTTCTATGGTCAAAAAAAGGCAAGTTTCGGAGTGCTTAAATCCCCCCTCTGACTACGTCACTGCTGGCTGTCCCCATGAAAGCCGACTCCAGGGTTGCCCCACAAGCAATACCTTCGATACATACGCATTTCAGTCTACACTTCACAGCAACGTTTCCTGAACCCAGTACGTCACTACGCGGAAGGAGAAAGTGAGTAAACACAAAGCCTGTTGGGTTGATAGGAGGAACTTCGGTACGCGTGATAAAAAGACACTATTTATACATGGGTTTGACGAAGTAATCGTATTTTAAAATTGACGTTCACTCGACATTCAGACACCGCGATGGGAACTACTTTTTTGTTTGTTAGTGACGTAGTAGGTTCAACTTAAGTTGCTGTCTAAGTATAGTCAGACTTCCACAATACCGCAAAACTGTAAGTAATTGCTTTAAGGAATGAAAACTTAACAACGGTGAGCCGACAAGAGATAAAGGAGTTCTTTTAATTAGGTAATACTATCGAGTCACGATATGTATTAGGAGCCTATCCCTTTATAAAGTTAAAACCCTTTTATGAACTCCTTCACTCAAACTAATATATTTAAAATTTTAATTATTATTAATATCAAAGAAAGTTTCTAATTGCTTGTTATAAACAGCGTTAGAAATTGGGAAAAAATTCACTGGTCCTTAACCGAATTAACTAGTCCGCGTTTCCTGTTTATTAATAACCCTTGCCTCCCTGAAATACCCCATAATTGTTCCTTGAAATTTTATGAACACATGTCAACATATCATATTGTGGACCGTTATCAACGACCTGTGTTTGAAGGTAAACCAAGTTTGAACGTCAAAAGGGAAATGTTTTAATGCAGATATTTGTTCAGGTGTATTGCAGCCAGAAAGTCGATAAACATAAATTCAAATAAAATCATTACATTTTATTTTATTTTTTCGCCACTGGTCCAGTGATTTTCTGACCGTAGTGGTCGGAGACCCACGCTGGTTATAAAGTACACTCACCCTGTTTTTGTGCGAACCTTTTAATGCGATTTTTCCCTTCGACTTTTTTTGTGCGGTGTATGAAAATTTCAAATTAGAAGAAAAAATTTTGTATATTTGCCTACAGAGACATACATGGGTCTCATGAAACAACAGTCGTCGCCGACTACATGGTAACTGAAAAAGAAGTCTATGGTAGGTATAGAAACGGTTTCTCAACTAAGCTGTACCTATAGGGTGGGGATTGCGTTACGGTCCGAACATAAAGATTTTTTCAATTTGGCTATGCTGAGGGATTTTCGGTACGGTCCTACGTGAAACTTCTTTATGCGGTCCTTATTCCACCGCATAAAAAATGATTTTTTAAATGTGCTGCGAAAACTATTTTTTATAGCTACTCGCGAAGTTTGGTGTGAATTTTTTTGTGCGGTCCCTCCTCGCACAAAAACAGGTTTGACTGTACAAGGGGGTATTTGAACCGGCATTACACACCTCCTAACTCAAAGAAAACGAATAAGCATAAGGGTGTCCCTTATTTGGGCGTTTTTTCAAAAAGTCAAGGAAACTTTTGCTCCACCCCTAATTTTTTTTCCTTTTGGTACCCTAAGACTGTGTGCAAAATCTTAAATCGATCAGATAATATTAACACGTGCCCCAAACGGCCTAAAGTTAGAGAAATTTGACTTTTTTCTAATTTTTTTGAAAATTTTTAAAAATATGTTTAAAAAATCCGTTTCCGAATAATAGGGATCTAACACATTTAAACAATCATATTTGACCGTTTTCCGTTACTAGTTAGGCCAAAATGCCCAGTTTGAAACCTAGTCATCACTCAGAAAATCATCAAATTTGTCCATTTTATACTGAGAATAGAAGAATCAAAAGGCAGTGGTAAACGACTTAAAACCGCAAAATTGCATGGCTAAACACCATTTGTAGACCATATTGATGTGGATATAAATTTTTTAGAGCTCAAATTAATTATATTGCTTAATTACAGGCGCCAGATTGGATTGCATTAAAACTAAAAAAAATTCTGGAAAAAATGTATGGGCATGTTTGATATCGGGTAATGGGTGTTTGAGGTTTCTTACTCAATTAAGACTAATAAAATTATCTTGGACAACTTTTTTAAGCTCTTCACGCAATTGTAAGGGCCAGCATATCTCCTAATACAAGTGCAAACCATGTTTTCAGAACTATAGATATGGTAATAAATTCTAAACACATAAAACTGGCAAGAGAAATAATGGAAACAAGTTAAAAAAACAGACTCCATTGTGCCCACGAGTATTTTATTCCATAAGTTAATTGAAAAGCTGAAGTTGATACAAAATTAACCCTCTCTTCATAATAATTGAGTTATACTCTCAGAAGGTAAGCAATTAACCATGTTTATAGAGACTGTTCTTCTATTTTATCATAATTTTGTACATTAACATAAAAATACCAGCAGTCCAAAATTTTAGTGTGATTAAAAAATTAAACAATGTTATTTTGTTCGTGGCTATAAGAATGTTAAATATTAACTACAGTTTTTATAACTCTTCTACTTTACCCTTAGTTTTTCTTCGCACTGTCTACTTTTCATCAGTAAACATCCTTTAAGAAGTAATAAGGTTTCGAGTAAATTTTTCGTGAAAATTGTTTATGGAATTAAATTATTTTAAAGTGTCAGATACTTCTTTGAGAATGTAGAGGTAGGAAACTTACAAGAGCGAAGAATAGCTGACTTACAAAAAGACTTTAATGAAGGAATGCTTTTAAGAAACTGTTGATAATATTTATGATATAGTTAAATAGCCAATATAAGTGTCTTAGATTTTAATGACTCTAATTTGTTGAATTGTAGGTATTTTTTTCAGCTAACGAATAAAATTATGATAAAATAAAAGAACAGTCTCTATAAACATGGTTAATTGCTTACCTTCTGATAGTATAACTCAATTATTATGAAGAGAGGGTTAATTTTGTATCAACTTCAGCTTTTCAATTAACTTATGGAATAAAATACTCGTGGTCACACTGGAGTCTGTTTTTTTAACTTGTTTCCATTATTTCTCTTGCCAGTTTTATGTGTTTAGAATTTATTACCATATCTATAGTTCTGAAAACATGGTTTGCACTTGTATTAGGAGATATGCTGGCCCTTACAATCGCGTAAAGAGCTTAAAAAAGTTGTCCAAGATAATTTTATTAGTCTAAATTGAGTAAGAAACCTCAAACACCCATTACCCAATATCAAACATGCCCATACATTTTTTCCAGAATTTTTTTTAGTTTTAATGCAATCCAATCTGGCGCCTGTAATTAAGCAACCTATAATTAATTTGAGCTCCAAAAAATTTATATCCACATCAATATGGTCTACAAATGGTGTTAAGCCATGCAATTTTGCGGTTTTAAGTCGTTTACCACTGCCTTTTGATTCTTCTATTCTCAGTATAAAATGGACAAATTTGATGATTTTCTGACTGATGACTAGGTTACAAACTGGGCATTTTGGCCTAACTAGTAACGGAAAACGGTCAAATATGATTGTGTAAATGTGTTATTCGGAAACGGATTTTTAAACATATTTTTAAAATTTTTCAAAAAAATTAGAAAAAAGTCAAATTTTTCTAACTTTAGGCCGTTTGGGGCACGTGTTAATATTATCTGATCGATTTAAGATTTTGAACACAGTCTTAGGGGTCATCCATAAATTACGTGAGGTCAAAAAGGGGGGGGAGGGGTTTGGAAAAATCTCACCAAATCTCACCAAGGGGGGAGGGGGGGGTCGATTAAAATCTCACGTCAACTTTTTTTAACTTAATTATAACTTAATTAGGTGCTATGAAGCACAAAATGAAAATAATTTTTAGAAAATAATTTTTAAAAGTTGTAGGTAAATCTCACGTGGGGGGGAGGGGGGATCAAGAAAAATCTCACTAAATCTCACCAAGGGGGGAGGGGGGGTCCAGATTTTGGAAAAAAACACCTCACGTAATTTATGGATGACCCCTTAGGGTACCAAAAGGAAAAAAAATTGGGGGGTGGAGCAAACGTTTCCCCGACCTTCGATTTTAAGGGACACCCTAATAAGCATCTTGTTGTCTTATTCATCCAACACACCAAAGGCGTAACATAGCAGGGTAATTCTACCAATTGATAATATGGTCCGGAAAGCTTTTTGAAGCATCACGGAAGTATGCGCCACGTACAAATATATCTAAAAGCGGAGAAAGCGAAAGTGGACACTTGCAGAGTATAAAGTGCTTGATAGACGGCAACTCAATAGAAAGCACTTACTCGGTTTTTTTTTCTGCCAGCACTTCACTGCAGCGATTGCCAAATACGACCACCAAATTAAGTTTAGATGTAGAACTCCAGTTTCATCGCCCACATTAGATTTTTCCCACGAAACTACTGGCTGCTCCCAGGCTCGTTTTTTTCCACGCCCTTAACAATGCGGCCGAACGAGCGAAGACACGGGATTCGGGTAGACAAGAAAATATATTTGGTTCTCTCATGGAAAAGGAAGTTCCCAAATTAAATTTCTATCAGCAGTATTGGATCATCCATTATGTGGCAACGGAATCACATTAATAGAGTGTGCATCAAGATCAAATATTTTCCCACCGTTGTTATTTCAAAGAATTTTTATTATATTTAAGTATAAAAAAGTAGTTCGGTCTAGTACAGTGTTTCCCAACCTTTTTTGGTCTATGCCCCACCAAAGCCTTTCTAAATTTTCCATGCCCCCAGTCTCAGTGGCATATAATATAGAAATATATTTTGAGAGGGAGCCAAAATTATTTCTCAGCCCCCTCCTATCAGTGGCGGCTCGTGAGTTTATTAACAGGGTGTTCACACCCTTTGTAATATGAATTAAAATTTACACAAGAGCAAGAAAGAGAAGGGATGTTGGACGAATACATAAAGAAAACTTGTTTTCGAACAAAATTATTTATTTCAGGGGAGTTATTTTAAGTTTCCAAAATTTTTCACTGCATGCATTTTTATTTTTTTAAATATGCGTTTAATGGAAATAAGCAAAACTTATGATAAAGAAGGCCTTTATTTTTTATAATACCCCTAGCCTATAACATAATACCTCAAAAACAACTTTTATGCATGATGTCCACTCGTCTAACCTTTTTGAAGAAAAAAAATTTGTGTGACACTTTCATTAAAATCATACATAATACCTAATCAAAATTTTTTTAATTAGGAGCATGACAAGAGCACTGGGTCTGTCTACTCAAAGTGCTTGTTATATATGCTTAATCGAACATTTTATTGTGAAAAATACAGGTGATGTGTACTCCAGCGTCACTTTAAAAAATAACTAATAACAAAAGAATTAATTATTACAAATTAGCTGACGTGAAAAGTTTAATGATACTTTTAAAAGGTTCTTATCTTGTTTTCCAATCCGGGAAAAAATCCAGACCACAAAAAAGCAAGCTTAACCTCAAAACCTTAAGCCTCGGCACACAAAATCTGTGCGCACGGGGATCTCCAATGTGTTGCCGTAAGCCCAAATGTTCTCCGGCGAGAAGTCGAGGTTTCTTCCGACTCATTCAGTTTCTTCGCTCACACGTGCGTATAAGGAAAGAAAAATAAGAATTTAGTTTTCTCTTTATTTGATAAACACAAAACTTTCGCGTTTCCGGCAATAATTTTTTTGCTGACAGGTGAAAGGGGGGGGGGGTAGAAACTTGATTCGGAATATGAAAAAGAAATTGAGAATGATTTATGTTTTGTTTTCTTTTGATATTTGTGTATCTTTATATTTGGGTTTATTTCTACTTTTTCACTGGGTGTTCACGTGCTCCTGTGCTCCTATGGACGAGCCGCCACTGCCTCCTATGCATACTTAATTAGTCTAATGAAGCCTTTCAGAACATTTTTAGGTAGAACTTGCATGCTAAACAACTAAATCCAGTTATGAGTAATTAAATCGTAAGTACAAAGGGGGGTCTGGGGGTCCTCCCCTAGCAAATTTTTGGAAATTTGACTCTAGGAAGCAGGTTTTTAACTAGTTTGGTACCCCTAGTTGGGAAATTTTGTATATAAATTTTTAGGTAAGATATGCATTTTTATGAACTTAATAAGCGTTTTAAAAACAAAGATATCTTGGGTCATCCCCCAGAAAAGGTTTGGAAATTAGACTCTAAAAACAAGGTTTCAACTTGGTTTTGATACACTGGTCCAGATTTCAGACATACATTCTCAGATAGGATAATAGGATCAGATTTTGATAAACTTCTTTTTAAAAAGTTTTTTTTTAATTTTCCCCTGGATAGGCTCCACCAGGGGGCAATTCGGTTGAAAATTTTCAAATTGCCCCCCTAAAAAATGATATTGCCCCTTCTGTGGGGCGTGCGCCCCACGTTGGGAAACACTGGTCTAGTATGTTTTCCGGCATAATAGTGGTCCTTTAAGTAGTGCACGATATTTACCAAGGGGTTTAACCAAAAACACATTTAAAAATTATTTCTCCTAAGAGCAAAATAACACTGCCCACGGCAGAGCTACCATAAGTTTAGCTTCATTTTTCAGCATGTTTTTAATTGCAGCTATAATTACACCTTCAGATGCTATAATTCATTAAGTTCAGTCCCCAGTTTCAAAATTTTGATATAAAAATTGAAAAGTTTGATTTCATTTTTATTTTATTTGGTCCAAAACTATACATGAGAAGGCAAAAGAAATTGGTTTTTAGTTATTTCATGTAGTTGGCATTATAGGGTTTAAGGGCATTAAAGGGTTCTTGGGGTTTCTCCTAAAGGTCAATTTAAATATAGATTAATATTTTATTCAGAAAACTGTAAAAGTATGCAACGGATCTAAAAATTTCCCTAATCTATACTTAGTTTATTCAACTTACTTCACTGTCATTCTGAGCTGCTAAGGGGACATCCATAAATTACGTGAGGTCAAAAAGGGGGGAGGGGTTTGGAAAAATCTCACGACGGGGGGAGGGGGGTCGATTAAAATCTCACGTCAACTTTTTAAGTTAGAAATTATACGATTTTCTTAAGCATGAAAAAGGAATACACACAGATAAGATACTGCAAATTATTTTTAAAAAAGTTGTAGGTAAATCTCACTTGGGGGGAGGGGGGTCCAGCAAAATCTCACTATATCTCACCAAGGGGGGAGGGGGGGTCCAGATTTTGGAAAAAACGCCTCACGTAATTTATGGATGTCCCCTAATATCCTAAAATTTTATTTGCGGCCCGCGGGAGTATTGTGGTTTTCCTAAGTGGCCGTCAAGATAATTTGGGTTGGCCATCCCTGGTCTAGCATTTGAATAGCCGGGAAAAATGACCAAATCCCTGAGCGCCAGCATCGGTAAACTATCGTACTTTTTTACTCCAGTATTACATAAAAGACCTAAAGAATAAGAGCAATTTAAGAACATCTTCCCTATACGAGTTCATCTGTTACAACTTGAAAAGAGAAAATAACCGCCAACCCGTATCAAGAACGCTTGTGAATCGTTTTTGCTAAAAATAGTCTCGAGTTAGTTAATATCCTCTTTTCAACAGTTGAGCTACTCATTCAACTAAAAACAATCGAACTCTTTCAACACAACTAAATTAAATTTAGGAAAGGAATCCTAAATACTAGTTAACATTTCTGACAATGAGAGGTATAATTTCTAAAAACAAAAGAAGCCAACTGTTAAATTTCCTTTCTGATGCTCTCTGGTCTAGTCTAACGGGTTAACTGCAACACAATCCAATAAACTAGAAGAGACAAAAGAAAATCATTTTGTCATTTCCTACAATTTTAAAGGATTTCTCTTAAGGACTAAATTCCCTATATTACTATCGGTTTTTTTCAAAAAGTGGAAATTATTTAAGTAATATGTACTAAAATTGGAAGAACTTTTTAACTCTAGGCCCCTAGGCACAGCTCCATAGCCCCTCCTACCCCTGGTTTGGTTTAGTTGTGGTTTTGTAACGCAAGAACCAAACTAGGCCATATATTGCCCCTACCCTTGAAAGATAGAAAGGAATCGCTTCTTGAACGCACAGTACGGATGGAAAGGAAAACTGGATTGGTATTAAAATACTACATTTAAAAGCCTGGTTGGATGAGGCGTACCAAAACGAGGTGAAAAAGTGGGGTTTTTGACTTTCTTTGATTTCTAAAAATTTTCTGGGGGAGGACCTCCAGTTTCTCCTTTTAGTGGCCTGTATAAGGGGGGGGGGCGAGGGGGCCCTGCCCCCCCCAAAAAAAATCCGGACTTGGTGTACCAAAACAAGCTAAAACC
This sequence comes from Tetragnatha versicolor, assembly GCA_024610705.1. NCBI lineage: Eukaryota > Metazoa > Arthropoda > Arachnida > Araneae > Tetragnathidae > Tetragnatha > Tetragnatha versicolor. The sequence continues at coordinate 175,140 of JANDEH010000002.1, forward strand.
CTGGAGGGTTTTGTGACAAATTTCCAAAAAATTTCTGGGTGAGGACCCCCAAGCCCCCCTTTCCGATTAGAATTTCCTATTCCATAATCTTTTTCTAATAAGTTCATCAAAATCTTAATCCTACTTTAAAATGTCTAAAATTAGGACTAGGTGTACCAAAACCAAGTAGAAAAGCGAAAAGCTGATTTTTTTTGTCAAATTTCCAAAAATTTTATGAGGGAGGACCCCCAGATCCCCTTTTCTACTTGGAACTCTTCGAATTTCTACTTCTTCGAATTTTGGTCACGTGTCTCGAAGTGAATTCTGATTGGATGGTAGTTAGCACGTGATCCTTACGTCACGTGAAGCGACTCCATTGGTCGATTGTGACACTGCTCAACTGAACGATTGTGACACTGCTGAATCGCTTTTTTCGACCAACAGCGCCATTAGGGGACATCCATAAATTACGTGAGGTTAAAAAGGGGGGGAGGGGTTTGGAAAAATCTCACCAAGGGGGGAGGGGGGATTGATTAAAATCTCACGTCAACCTTTTAAGTTAGAAATTATACGATTTTCTTTTTTTTAAGTATGAGAAAAGAATACACACAGATAAGATACTGCAAATTATTTTTAAAAAGTTGTTGGTAAATCTGACTTGGGGGAGGGGGGTCCAGCAAAATCTCACCAAGGGGGGAGGGGGGGTCCAGATTTTGGAAAAAACGCCTCACGTAATTTATGGATGTCCCCTTACGAATATTCGATACGATGGCAGCTGCATGTGACCCCCGTTTTCCTCCGCTTCAGGAGAAGTCGCCCCTCAACTCCCCTTTTTTGTTCCCTCTGTTTGATAAGAATATTAATATTTTCCGCGACAATAGTCGCCCCACTGGGGCAGACCCTTAAGGCGGCTTTAGACCACGCGGTTCGCGACAGCGATTCTGCGACATCCGGTTCGCGACAAAAAATTGACCCTCTTCCCTCAATTGAACAGCGCCATCTTTCGAGAGGTCGCTGAGTTACTGCGGTTGTCGAAATTCCCGAAAACCGCGGAATCGCTGTCGCAAACCGGGTGGTGTAAAGCCAGGATCGATGAAGCGACAAATGCCGACGGGAGTAAGAAATACCACTCTCTCTGATGGGAAATTACGAGGGTTAAACAAACAAAAACGCAAGGCCGCGCAAAGCAAACAACACGTAGGCGCGCATGACATTGCTTCTTTGGCATTTAGAAATTTTTTTTAAAGTGAGGAATAGCTCAGAAAGACATTAGTATGGCCTTGCTAAAAGAGCCGACGACCAACAGGTGGAACAACGGTAGCTGTTGAGTGTGAAAAAAAGTGTCGTTATCACCATAAACACCCGCATTCAGCCGACAGAAACTGAGATGCGGAAGTTGACCCGAATTTCTGTTTTGCAGGAATCGAACACAGTATTCTCGTAGCTTAGATCAGTTAAACAATTCATTCAATTCGAAACACGCCGGCAAACAACAATGGTCAGCTGCGTATTTGAGTAGAAAAAATTTTCCAGAAAGAGAGGGATACGTTACATTACTATCTATAAAGGCATTGAAAACTTAGGGCCTCCGCATACTCGATCTGGATTCGAGCCGAAACTGGAAAACCATAAATCACTGAACCCGACACGCGTCCCTCTCTAGCGTTCGCAATAGAAGAGAGCGGGGTTGTTTACCCAAGTGTCAAGAATGTGAAACATGATACTTAACTATCTCATCCCCTCTTTCTTGCATTGGAAAGGCTCGGAGGGGGAACGCGTGCCGAGCAGGTGCGGGTTCGGGTGATTTGTAGTTTTCCAGCCCAGTCAAAATCCAGATCGAGTATGCGGAGGCCCTTAACCCCACCAATTTTTCTGGATGTTCAATTTTTCCTAATGGTAATATGGTAAATGATGCGTCTAAAGCCAGTACAAACAACTTTAACCCATCAGATGGCATGTACACACGCCCTCAACAGGATATCACCTAAATCATCCATGTGAACCTAAATAACCCCCCTTAACAATAATTTCGTTCACATACCAGTGACATTCCAAAGAAATGGTCTAAAACTTAATTTATTAAATTGAAAATAGTGAAAAGTATTTTCATTTAAAAATAGTAAAACACAGGGTCCACTGCTCCTTGGAACGAAATTCTAAACCTTTCCACAACCACATGCGAGAACCATGTTTGGGTTGGCACTTTAACAGGAAAAACAAAGGGGTTTCTCAAGGTGTTGATCGGGTATTTTTGAGAAAGAGACATAACAAAAACCAACTAACCACAACAGTGTCAAAAACGCAAACTACTACTATTTCATAACAAAGACAATGCTCGTGAACAGCGAATGCATTTCTCGGGAATTAATTCTAATGCGATCATCGCAATAAGGTCATCTACCTACCCGATAAAAACTTCAGCAGACTTAGGAACGCGTTCGAATTTCAAGAAATCCTCACTATGTCTAATGATGCATTGGGTGGGAAAACATGGTTTCAGTCTACCATGGGGAAAAATTTTTCATCAGCAGTTGCTACCTTATTTTGAAAAACAAGACATTTTTAGATATGAAAGACTCATCGCTATGTTTCACTTTCACTACACATCCTGTGAGTGATTCACTTCGTTGAATCGCTTTTTCGCATAGAAAAGTGAAACGCCAATTCACTCTTTTCTATTTATATTTGAATCCTCCAAAACGAACAGAAAAAGAGATGTCTTGAATGAGCCTAAGTGTCCGTGTGTCAGACGCATTCGAAAATATATTAGAACCTCCCCCGCAGGGCCCGACTTTCAAGTTTGGGGGCCCTGGACAAAAGAACCATTTGGGGCCCCCGGCATGGCTTAAAAGAAAACTTAAATTTATCTGACTTAAAATAACAAAAACAATCATTTTCTATCCAATTGCAATGTGATGTATCCGGGCATTGCTAATAATACCCATGTGTTTTGGGCAAAGTTAATTACCATTGAATTTATCAAATTGCCAGCCTCACTTCGGCATTATTAATAATGCCCGGTTTATCACTTTGCCCGTAACATCAACTCGAAATAAAAATTATTTATTTGAACACTTAAAGTTAAATTCTCAATGATTTTAAATATCATTAGTTAAAAATTTTTATTTTACACTCTTTATCATTTCCAAAAAATTGGACAAAATTTTGTCCGATTTTTTGGAGATGGCGCCAATACATTGTTAAAGATTTAAGCAGGCTTTAAGGCCATTGTCGGGTGTGTACTCAAAACACCGATTTTAAAAGTTCATGAAAGCATCAAGATGATCAGATGATAATGAAATAAAATCTACAATTCATTCGTAATTCTGATGAAATTTGAAAACATAAATAGTGATGGATGTTTTAATTTAAAAGATCGAGTAGATCAGGTGAGCCTACCAAATATTGATTTCGATGATTCGTTATCCTCAATCGCAATCATTTGAAGCGGCTACGTGTATTCGTGATACGACATACCACTGCCTCAAATGCGTCACAGCAGTGCTGAGAGAGCAAATACTCATCCGTTGATTGAAAAAAATTGAGCTAAACTGACAGACATTATCTAAATTACGTTTTGTGAAACTTGTATCATCCACTTCATGAATGAATATTACTGTCATCTCATCCGTTGATGAGAATAAAAGGTAGAAAAGTTCTTTTAAGCTTGGCTATACGAGAAGAATGGCATCAAGAACCTAGTTGGAAGAGAAGTAATGGGCGAATTTATAGTGTGGGGCAGGCAACCTTCCTAGGGGACACACCTGAATCTTTGGGGGTCTGGCTAGCCATCCCTAATTGCACTGCTAGATTTATGACTGGCCATGATATCAAATCAAAATCAAATTGTGCCCAGGCCAAGTGGGCCATCAGGCGGTACCATGTCCACTAATTTATATAGAAGTTGATATTATAGACAATTGAGGTAGGTAATTGATTAAAAGTATTGAAAGAAGATTTTTAATAGACAATACACAAACTACTTAAGAAAAATAAATCTGGAGAGTATTGCCAGAATTTTATCTTTCTGTGGTCTATAATAAAGTTGATGGGTTTGCAAGTAACTAGAACGCAGTGACCCACAAAACGAGTTGAAAAACATAAAAAAACCTTCCAAAGCTATTAATATGAATAGTATTACTTTTAAATAGAAATAAAAGTATCGATATTTCCTAAATGTTATTTTTCACACTCCAAGCAACTTATTCCAGCCTTCTTTAAATCAATCTTCCTTGACCCGATTTAAAGCAATTAATAAATCGACGAATCAATGTTTTTTCGCCATCGCTTGTAGTAAAAACTCATCCAAGTTTCTCACAATAATTGCAAGTCAGGGAAATTAAAGAGTTATAACGAAATGTAGGGAAAAACACGATAACAGCGGAAAAAAATAAACATTGTTTATGGCCGTTTGCCATTTGTCCATTTTATCGGAGTAACCGAGATTTCTCATCCGATAGCAACAACACTGAAAATGTAAAATCAACGGATGAACAAAATAGTTGAGAAGATACTGCAGTCAGAAGATAACTTTTACTATAGTTCCTGGCGAAGTGTTTAACGGCTGTGATAAAATAAGGCGGACATCAAAGATACCCAAAATTTATAACTGAGAGGGGAAAATAATTTCCCAGACTTATCAGCTCTATTTCAGGAGACTCCCGCCAACTCGGATTTTCAATTTATCCAACCGTAATCTAAGTGAAAAGTATAATAAGGTAAATGTTTAAAAAAAATAATCGGTTTTTAAGTTTATAGCAGAAAAGTGAATATATTTTTAATATTCTGCCTTTTAACCCTTTATTTACCGCATTATGATTAGCTGCAATTTTTTTCGTGCAAATACTTTTTTGAGTCACTAAATTGAAAATTAAGGGATATACATAAATAAAATAATCATCTTTGGAAAATTGAATCCGCTAGAGCCAATTACTAAAATTGATACTTTTGGGTACTGTCAGTACACGGAGTGCTAAAATAGTCTCACAATACAAGACAAACATAGCTTTTTTATCGCAGTAATAAGTCTTAAAAAATAATACACTTAACTTTTGACTTTAACTACTTTTTTGCGGGAACAAAAATGACAATCATGTGAATCCGATCGAAATGGCAGCTAAACTTACAACTTCAGTTAAATCTATTCGCATTTCCCGCTAAAATACTCATCATAGAACCTTCGCTGCTTTTTATCCTGTAAGAGGATAACTGAAAGAGTGTTCCTGCAAATTATCGTCAATATATTCGCAAGGATGGTTATTCTATGTAATTTTAAAGTTGGCGGTACTTGTAAGTACCGTCGGTAAATAAAGGGTTAAGGGGTTTCAACGTTACTGCAGTAAACTTTAAAGGGATATAATAATTACAAGGGACATGTTATACATTCATAGCTTTTTCGAGGCGGGAAAAAAAGGGAGAAATTTATTCCATCCCTTAGCCATGAAACTTCAGACATGCAGAAGCAATCTTAATGCAATCCCCTTACATTCACCCTAAAAATATTCATAAATCTTAATTGATATGCACCTTATTATAGGTATTTACTGAGTTTGCGAAAAATCTTTTAAAGCTAATTCTTTTATGCCGAACCCTTTTTTCCCATTTCGCTCATAAAAATGCAGCATCACGAATTTTAATGATCGGTTTTACAAAAGAGATGGATGATGCAAATGAAGTTTCTTAATAAAAAGGACTAATGGTATGCAAAACGTTTGCAATAAATGTTTTGTTCAAACATAAAGACTAATACTGATAAAAATATGTGTTTACATTGCTTTATATAATACAATATCGAATAAAGAGGAAATTCAAGAAAAACAGAAGCAAAAATGGGTAAACCATCACAAGAAGAATAAATATAAGGCCGCAGGGAAAAAGTTTCATTAACAAAGTAATAAAAAGTAGTAAAAGTAATAACATTTCTTTTGAATTCAAAAACTTGGATTTAATGCTTTTTTCAACCGAATAGTCTTTGTCTTAGAATATTTTTAATGACTATAAACTATGAAGCTTTAAACATTTGCCTAAGCAAACAGGTTTTCTATAATATAAGCAATTACCTTAAAATGAAAAACCGGATAGGAAAGTTCAAAAATATTTATTCAAGTATGACGTATTCAAACAAAGAATGTAAGCGTAAGCCTAAAAAAACACTTTGAACAAACAAATTTGAACAGAAAAAAATTTTTTGAAAACAATTTTTCATTGTAACTACAAACTAAAAATTTTTTACTTTTCTGAAGTTTCATTATAATGTTTTAAGTTTCAATTTAATACATTTTTACAGCATTAATAAATCGTTTCTTAAATTTTTAATCATAAAATTATGTTTGAATTTATCTGGTAAATTCTAAATTCATCTGTATTTAAAATTAAAAAAATATACTAAGAAATATGAGATGCGTTTCGCTAAAAATAGAAACCATTGTCCAAATACAGGAGCTCGTATTGAAAACCTAACAGACGACAAAAGAAAAGTCTTAAACAATAAGAATGTCCTCAAGAAAGAAAAATACCTCGGATCTTTATGAAGCCATAATTCTGTCAACGAAGAACGTCCAATAAATGAATTGAGAAAAAAAATAAAGAAAAGAGGCTACACCAGCGAAAGATCTGACCACTGGGAAGCGCAAGTAGCAATAAAAGTTTCAATATAGTTTCTGAAATAAGGCTCTCGTGGTAGCTATCCCGCTTAATAAAGCAATTCGAAATAAGCCTCCCACCAGGATATTCCGGGACTGATGGTATATCCCGTGGATTACAGGAAAATTACGATGGCATTTATTTTGCTACTAGAACTAAGAGTTCGGGGTATTTTTGTCCGAGATATTATATGAATTAGGTTTTTGCTGCACTAATAGATGGCCGTAACATTAATTATGTCGTACCGTATTAAAACTAAGAAAGAGAGCAGATAGCAACATATATAGTCCTACAATTCGGTTATAGTATTACACTACAAGAACTTTGTATTCAAAGGGTTAGAAGAAAAATAAAGTAAGCAGATTATAGGTTCTACAAGAATTCTGGATAAAAATAAAGAACAAGTCAACCAAGTATGCAAAATTACAGGGGTGAAAATTAATATGACATCATTTATTGTATAGCTGGATCTACAAATTCGTCCGCACACTTCTACTTCAGAAGTACAGTAGAACCCCGATTATCCGCGAGTGCCCCGAAACAAATTTTTTCACGATGAGAGCAAATTTTAGATGAGATTAGAGAGATTTTAGATGTAGAGCAAAGGTTTCTTCTGTACTGTACATATTTTAAAAGTTTAACACATCATGTTTTTTGTACAATAGAACATAGTTTTTATGCTGAAATATTTTTTTTTCATGTTTTCACCTCATTTTTAGTCTTTTTTCGGGTTATCCGCGATTTTCACAATCCGCGGTACCCTTGCCACCCAATTCCGCGGATAATCGGGGCTCTACTGTAACTAGTATTTTCGCCATTATAATAAATTGATATCCTTAAGTTCAATCTGGATAGGGATAGACATATAGACATTTATATACTCTGTTCATTTAGAATAGGCGCCTGAGACGCATTGTTTAAGAAGCAGTTATTATTGTAATTACCATCCATAACTTTTTCTGCAATGACAAGGCAGCCTTAACAAAAGTTGTAAAAAATACTGTAAAAAAATCTGTCACTGAAGTTGTGTGATGAGCGTTGCGTTATTAAGCATTATTGAGCGTTTTTGAACCTGTTTCAGGCGCCAATTCTAAATGAACAGAGCGCCAATATTATTATTTTTTTTTGCATTTTGTTAATATCAGTTTAGCTTTTTTTTAAATACCAACTATAAAGTATAACAGCAGTTTTCAAACAGTCTAGAGCAGAAATTATCTTCATCAGCCCTCTTTCAGTGGTCAATGATTCAAACAAATAAACATTTTATTACACTAAACTAGTTCGACTTAAATGGCTATCCTTTTCAGCATGCATTTACAAATCAGAATAATAAGAGTTTGACAATGTCATCCACCGCAAGGGATACGTTTCCGCGGTCACACAAGATACAAATATTGAAGCACCTTTCCTGACACACAGTTTAATAAAAGACATCCGGTCCTGAAAAGTACCGAGCGGAAAGACGATTTTGTGACGCACGACCGAGAAGAAATTGAGACAAGACGGACATAATCAACTAACTACATCAATCAGGCCAGATTAGAGACAGAGAGTGGTCAAACATTGCTTTCCCAAATGCGAAGCGGTGAAACCACTGTTTTCTCTTTCAGGAAAGTTGATAGCAATTCAGAAACGCGGAAAAGGTAAAAATAGGTATCATAAAGCCATTAATGTTAGCATATAGAGATCGGACAATGGTTGTGATAATAAGGAAGTTGCATGATTTTTTTTTATTTTTTTAATCGATTCCTCTTGCAAAAATAAGCAACTACCCAAAATTTGAGGCCGATCGAGAAATTTTTTGATTGCCAAAAAAATTAACAAAAATCCCCTTTTTAAAAGCGCGCGAAAACGCCAAGAGTTTGGATGTGACGTCATCTTATACTAAACATTGTTGTAAAGCAATGGAGTTGATGGTATTATTGTTGACGTCATCTTATAGTTTAAACAATAAACGTTTTCAGTCACGTGTTTTTTACTCAACTTTTAATTTAAAATATTTAATTACCTGTACATTTTTTTGAAAAACTGACTAGATATTTCATTTACCCATACAAAAAACCATACGGAACACTAGTTTGTTTTTGAAATTCTGACACATGCAACTTCCTTATTAGGAAATGGCACACGTAACTTAGAAGAAAGAATCAATCTAACTTCTGAACCAGTGGGCATAGCCGGACAAAAATTTCGGAGGTTATATTGGTATATTTGAGGCGGGAAGCTTTAGTCGTATTGTACGGTAAAAAAAATATAGTACTAAAAGCAAGCTGTGCAAATAAGCAAGAAGAAACAACGTTTATTTTGCACAGTTAATTTAGAACTTGACAAGAAAAAAATCTAAGATTTTGGAGGTTATGTTGGCATTTGAGGGCAGCTTTAGTACTTTTTTATGGTTAAAAAGAAAAACACCCGAGGTTTTAGAGCACATATCGCTACCACCACGCCAGAAACACAAATCTTTTTTGAAATGCAGGCGAAAGCCTAGAAGCTGGTTGGGTTGGCGCTGTTTGGCTACACTGCTTTCCCGCCAAAAAAATTTTACCTTTTGGTGTGTTTTCTTCTTGCCGGTGTTTCTGATGTATTTTCGACAAGTCCATGAATAGAGTTAATTTCTCGATTCCAACAATTCAAAGTCGTGGTCTTAAAAGTTAATACCGCCTTACTCTTAAATTTTCGATCCTTCACCTAATGCAAACAAAATACAAAGTTGAAAATTCATAGAAATATACTTGAAGCGCGATCATTCCCTAAAGGATTCGAAACCAAACCCTTCAAACCAAATATTAAACTCTTCTTGGAAAGCCGACGTGATTCTTTACACCAATCAAATTGAAGATGAGTAAATGAGACAATCTCTGGATTGAACCACCAGTATTTTATGATTTCGATTTTTTTTTGATATCGTAAACGCGCAACTCTTATCATAAGCGCGGTGGCATCAAGATGTAATTGGCCGCCAACCATGTCAATTGGGTTGCCGATTGCTGCTCACTTTGGACTGATTACTGCTCACTTGGCGACTAACAACTATCTCTAGGATGGAGCCAATTTTCGAATGCAGATTCGTGTTTCTGGCGTGGTGGTAACGATATATATATAAACAAATCCCCACTGAATTACGCCTTCGGACAACACAGCATATACTCACTCATAGCCTAATGAGCACATTATTGAAATAGTAAAGGTGTGCAACCAATAAGCTTCCAAGGGGACATCCTTAAATTACGTGAGGTGGTTTTTCTAAAATCTGAACCCCCTCCCCCTTGGGGAGATTTTGCTGGACCCCCCTTCCCCCCACGTGAGATTTACCTACAACCTTTAAACATAATTTTCTATCCTATTCGTTTGTATTTTGTGCTTCACAGCACCTACAACTTTTCCATTATTAATGATGTGGGGGAAAAGGACATTATTCCGCCTAAAAATCACCAAAGTATCTTATATGTGGGTATTATTTCTTTCTCATACTTAAAAAAATCGTTTAATTTCTAAAAAGTTGACGTGAGATTTTAATGGACCCCCCCTCCCCCCTTGGTGAGATTTTTCCAAACCCCTCCCCCCTTTTTGACCTCATGTAATTTATGGATCTCCCCTAATATCAGAAATAAATTTTAAAGTGAAATGAAGAAAAAAAACTTGGATCATTTAAAAAAATTAAAAGTGGTTTAAACGATTTCTTCGGAGAAAACAATTACCGCAAGGACAAACTGATTCGCACTAACGCAGCGAACCATACGACCGTTCTTACAATGTAGAATCGCCCGCCTACTATAGATGGTCAAATGAAACAAAAAGAACAACTACCAGTGCGATTTTCTGTTGCGAATTTTCAGGATCAAACCGCATCATTCGAAAACCACACGTGCAAAGGAATGGGACAACAAGAACGTCACCGCAGGTTATCTGAGATTTAAGGGTGAGTGAAATTCTTTCATTCCTTTCCTCATAATGATAAACAGTAGGAAGAGATAACCCCATGAGCTTGTTAGGAAATGAATGTGCTATGCGGAAAAGCTCGATGTGTGTTAGGAGTTAATTTTTGGTTAATTCCGTTTCGTTTACAACCAACCTGTTAGCACAAAAGTATTTTTGACCCAGAAGATAAAAACGGGAAATATTTATGTTTTGGAGGTGGGGAGATGAAATCAACATTATTCACTAGCGGATCCAGGGGGCTCAAGCCACAGAGTACTAGAACAGAGAGTCCGTCGCCATAGGAGCTATTGGAAATCGAAAAGTTGGATGAGTTTGGGGCTATTTTGGCGCTGCGATCGCATCAACGTCACGAGAGGCGGGACGGAAAAGCCTGATTGGTTGAGAAAAACTTTTTCCTTCTCCTTCGAAATAGAAGATTGCGTGACAGCCAATCACAGGTTTGATCTCTCTGTCAATCATTTAGTTGATCGTAGCGCCCTCAAACCCATCCAACTTTTGAATATATCGTTTTGGACCCTCTGTTAAGATTTTTCTCTGTGGCTCAAGCCTCCCCAAATGAAAAGTTTTACTCTATCTCTTTATAATATGACATTTTATGCACCAAAATGAGTTAAAACCCTATTATTTTAAGGTCAAATTTTTTTAAAAATTCTGGGGGAGGACCCCCAGACCCCCTTGGTACTTGTAACTCTGTTATTATAACTATATTATATTAAGTTTGTCAAACCTCAAAAAATCTATATCCGAAATTCGGATGAGACGTACCAAAACGAGTTGAAAAGTGGGGTTTTTGACTTAAATTTCCAAAAATTTTCTGGGGGAGGACCCCCAGACCCCCCTTTTGGTAGTTGGAGCAGGATAATTCACTACCTTTTCTGTATTGACATTAACATGAACATTCATTTGGATTATGAAAATTCTTAGACCCCCCAAAACCAAATCCTGGATCCGCCACTGACTTCATTTATAAGCAGTGGCGGATCTGGAAAGTGGGCAGGAGGGGGCTAACATAATCACTGAGCATAATCTGGTTGAGGTTGATACTTAAATGAAGTATCTCTTCCAGTGCGTTTTAAATGTCTTAAATAAAAAGGGTAGTTATGAGTACTTACTAGTTTAGTCAAATATAACTAATTAATTTATTAGTAATTAAATTAATGAATAATTAAATTTGTATCAAATTAATATTAATCGTGTATCAACCAAACATTTTACTATGATTCGAGTCAGATGGTAAAAAGTAATCAGTTTTTTACTGTACCTTCATTCCCTCGTAATCTAAAGGTGATATAGAGATACAGTAAAGCACCGTTTATACGTCTTTCAAGGGACCGACGTAAAACGGCGTATAAATGAAAAGACGTATAATTGAAAACAATTTTAATTATTTGAATGAATTGGGACTTAGCGAAAACGACGTATAAATGTAAAAGACGTATAAATGAGAGACGTATAAACGGTGCTTTACTGTACTACTAAGCATTTACACCCTTCAACGTAACTTTTGTTTCGGAGAGGTTTTGGCATATATTTTCCAAACCATTTTTCTCAGTTATTTTATAGGTAATTTTCATGCATTTAATGTCAAAGTTTATGCATTTAATGTCAATATCTATCCCCCATCAAAATGGGGGCCATCCCCCAGAATTTATTTTTTGAAATTTCACCTTAAAATGAGCTTATTGACTCACTTTTAGTCAATTAGCACCCATAGATCCAATACTGTTTGTAAGGCACCCCCTATTGCGAGTACTTTTTTCCTACAAGTTTTAAATCACTTAAAATCTTGATGCACTTACAGGGACTCATCTAGGTTCTGTAGTCAGGGTCCTGTTTGAATTTCATGAAAAACTGTACGGAATTTTGTGAAAATGAAAAACGAGGGCCCATACAAGATTCAAACCACATTTGATCTGAGATAAGCACTTTTGTGAAATGTCAGTTTTAAGGACCCAGTGGCGAATCCAGAAGGGGGCTGTGGGGCTGCAGCCCCCCCCCAAAAAAATAAATAAGACATTCAAGTTTTGGTAATAGCCATAAAGTCAAAAAAGAAATTTCAACACGTTGCGGACATTCGGTGGTGTACTGGTGTTACCCAAAGGGTCTCAAAATGAATCGGAAGCCTACTCTTTTAAGGGTAAAAATTCCAAAAATTTTCTGGGGGAAGACCCCCAAACCCCCTCGAAATTTTGGACTCTAATAAGTACGGTTTTTCCTTGAAACTTTAGGGATTTACAAGGAGTGATCCTCTTTGATGTAACCTACAGTGTCTCAACATGAGTTAAAATCCCACTTTTAGGGGCAACATTCAAAAATTTTTCTGGAGGAGGAATCCCTAAACCCCCTAGACATCAGGGATGCAGAATATGTCCGATCCGGCTATCTAGGATCGGGGGAAATTTTAGCCATCTGGGGAAATTTTATGGAAAAGTATACTATTGAATTGAATTTCAGCACAGTAATAAAAATTTATGTGGCGATTCGTGTCATTGTACATTTTAAAAGATTTTTGATACCGACGATAATTCAGAATTTTTGAAGGTCTTTTATCATTTTTTAAAATTTTGGGGAAATTTTTGTATGGATTGGGGGAAATCTTGAAATTAAAAAAACATTTTCTGCATCCCTGCTAGACATTTTCCAATTCATAATACTATAAACTTTTTTCCTTGAAAATTCTGCTGCTTACAATGAGTGGTGCTCTTTGGGTTGAATCTAAAAGGCTTAAAAATGAGCTAAAACACTATTTTGAGGTGGCAAATTTTCAAAATTTTTCTGGGGGAGGACCCCCCTTTTACAGGAAGTTGACATTTTAACACAATTTTGAAATTTAGTGCACCAAGGTAAAAAACCTCCCCCTTTCAGTTGCTGACATTAATATTTGAACACCCCACAATAGCAATTTAGTTATTTGTGTAACTTTGAATATCACTTTTGGGGATCACCCCACCTACAAATTTTTGCCTCAGTAGATTTTATACAAACAGTTTTCTATGCACCATTTACTTTGAAATAATAATTCTACCTTTTATGAGTCAAGTGAACAAGATATGATATTAATTGTTGTACGTATAACATCGATTGTTGCAGATTAAAATCGATTTTTGTAGTTTAAAATCAATTGTACATAAAAATGGCTCCTTTATTTACCTATTTCCCATCTGTAATGCACCAGATGATATTTATTAAAAAAACTGAAACCCGGGTGACGCTTGGATCTAGCGCGTCAGTCGCTAGTATAATCTTATAAATATCTCAAAATTGAAATAATTATTAATTTTTAAGTAACTAACTAATAATTTTTAAATAACTAAACACAAGCACAAAAATTTGTGAACAATATTTTGTTACTAATAATTATGGTTAATGATTTTCTGCAAAGTTCTGTAAGATTAAAGTTTACGAATGAATATGACAAGCTATTTCTGTATAAAATTAAATAAAACTTTATCTGTTCATGAATTCAACACAAACAAAACTAAAGAAATTAACTCTTAAACTAATTTTAAACATTAAAAAGAGAGCAATCAATGCTCAAAGCTCTTTGTTAATAACAATTCACACAGGCCTAAGAGCATGAGAGAAATTCAGCAAAAAAGTCACAATTTTAGCAACAATCAATTCACCACCATTAACTCAACATTACAGTTACAAGGACCTGGAAAAAGTGCCCGAACCTGGTTCGGGGAAAGCCCCTGCCAGCTCCATAGGGACAATACATAAGGTTTGGGCAAATTTTATTAGGTTTGGGGGAAGGTTACAACTTTTTCCAGGTCCACAGTTACAGTTAATTTGATTTCAGATGTGTTTAATTTTCCAGCTCACTGATTATTTGCAAGATTTTTTGACTGACAGAAACAAATGATATCAGTTTCAATTTAACAAAAAATAACACATTAACTTGGGGTAAATTGTACTTTCATACATACTTGTATAAAATAAAAACCTTTCTGCGAACTTAAATTTTTTCCAAAAGATTTTCTGCAAGAATTTACACATTTTTAAATCTCTCTAAAAAAAACATTATTACTGAAATACCCAAATTGCAGGGGAGTTTTTCTAAAGATGAAAAAAGAGGAAAAAGCATGTGAGCTTAGTTATGTATAATTTTATTTAATGTGTGAAACAAATAATTTTAACAAGAAAATTTTAATTTAACTGGGTTATACTCGGGAGGATTTTAAGAACTTTAAACTGGTATTTAACTAGTCATTAATATTGATAGTCTAGATAAAAATATCTTAAAACAAAGAAATATATACATATTTCACGTTATCTTCATTTGCATGAAAATAACCAAAATGCAACTAAAATCAGATGAAAATTTAAGAAATCAGTTAAATACAAGGATAATTTATTGATTACTTTAAATTAAAAAAAATAACTTAATTTTTTACCAATAAAATTTTTGCTAAGTGAAGAAAAAAGTCAAATGAATTTTTAAAAGAATTATTAGAATCTCAAATCATATCAGATATGTAATACAGGTTATAATCTAACACGATTAAAAAAACTGAATTATTTTCTTAAGTTGCTTCTCAAAGTAGCCTTTCAAAAATTTTGCAACTTAGAAAACCTCATAAGCCAGAAAAACGGAACTTTCGCGAAAAATCGCTATTTTTTTTACTTCCGGACTCGTTGGCTTCTAACTACGGAAAAGTTGTTTTTTCTACATCGCAACAACAACGCGATACGAAGCCGACTTCACCTTAACGTCCCGGGCCGAGAAAGCATCGCGGAAGAAACGGTAAACTCCGCGAGCAAAAACGGAACTTACGGGAAAAGTTGCGATTTCCCGACTTTCGCGATTCCGATTCTTTCTAAAATCGCGATTCCGCGGATGGAAGCATTTAGCGAAAAATATGAGAAAAATTTATCGATCAAAAATAAATTCTGCAGAAAAATTTCTGAAAAAAAAATTTTTTTTGTAGTTTTTCTGAGGAAAATTTTCTGCAGAGGGCGAAATTTTCTGCGAACGCCGTTCGCGCGTTCGTGTATATTATACAAGTATGCTTTCATACAGAAAAAAAATTGTCAGCAAGACCACACATTTTAATGAAATTTTTGCATAATGGCAATTAAATGTCATTAAGTGGAAAGCATGATAAATTTTGGAAATTTCCTTTTATATCCAAAAGTACCTATCTACAGGCTCGATGAAAAACTGTACAAATAAACACGCAAGCATTTTTAAAACCAGGGTTGGCAAAAAACCGGGTTTTTTTAAAAAAACCAAAAAAACCGGGTTTATTTGGTTTTTTTTGGTTTAAACCAGGTTTTTTTGGTTTAAACCAAGTTTTTTTAGAATTTTTTTTCAGAATAAGTTATTTTAGCAGTGATGTTTGAAATTGAGTTGTAAATGAGACTTTTATTTCAGGGGTTGTTTATAATTGATAAATGATTTGTATATTTCAATTAATTAATTAAAATTAAATTAATTTGTTTTAAAAATAATTTTTGTTTTTAAAATATTCCAATTTGAATATCTAATATTATTGTAGTGAATAAAAATCAGTGTTAATTTATCTTGGATAAATGACTGAAATAATCAAATTATTTATCTTAATTATATATGGATTAATTTATGAACTTAAGAAATTTCTTTAGAAAGAGAAAATTTTATTTTTTTAATAAATAAAAGGGAAATGTAAGCAACTAATGTTAATTGAAATTGGATAAATGATTGAGATAATTAATCCGATTAGGGAAATTAACGGTTTTTTATTAATTTAGTAAAAAAACCCAACTGGTTTTTATCTGTTTATAAACAAACCAACTGGTTTTTATGTTATCATTAAAGAAATCAACGGTTTTTATTAATTTAGTAAAAAAACCAACTGGTTTTTATGACTGACAAATAAGACAAATTGGTTTTATCAATTAATTAAAATCCAAGCCATATTTTATCAGTGAAAAACAGATAACTTTTGGGTATCTTTAGTTACTCTTTGAAATAATGCTTCATTTTAAAGGAAATTAATAAATGAACTATCTCTTGCAACATATAATAAGTTTAACTTAAGCATTTAAGGTTAAGATTAGAGAGAATTCAATAATTAAAACCATTAAATTAAAAGATTTCTGATTTTTAATCACCTTAAAATGTCAATTTTTTGATAAATCTGACCTTTTAATTTTGTGCAAAAGATTATACTTAATAACACTTTCTTTAAAAAATCCTGAAAATATTTTATAATTTATAAAAAAAACCAAAAAAACCAAGTGGTTTTTTTGGTAAAAAAACCATCATAAAAAAACCATGGTTTAAACCAGCCAACCCTGTTTAAAACCAATGGGAAAAATTATAAATTTAGTGTAACGATACTTTTCCGTTAGCCTGGCACAAATGTCGCCATAGTGAGCCAAGTCGCCAGGCAAAGCGAAATAACTACTGGAAAAATTTGGTGGAATTCTACATTTTTTGGAGATTTTTCACTTGCGCCCAGCTAACCGAAAAAGTACCAAATGAACTTGTCTTGCAATAAATATTATCGGTGATCTTTTACCGCCTATTCATATAATTTGAGTACGCTACCTATACTTGAATAAAACCAAGACATGCACAAAATTTACTTCAAATATTTTCTGCAAAATTAAGTGAATCCAGACACCTTTAAATTTTATAGACTTCATAACACAGTCACTATGTTCACCTAAATATTGTCATAATGCTTCTGACACAAAAACAGTAGGGAGAAATTTATTTATTTATCAAAATTCAGCACAGCTATGATAAGAGTCAACCAGCCGCCATGTTTACCCACCGCTCAAATGATGACTGACAATAGATTGATCTACATCTAACTATTAATGTCATTATTATTCGATCCGAAGATAATAATATTTAGTAGATTGTTATTTTAGGATTTAACAATGATGATATTAATAGTTAATTCTCTATGGTTGTCAGCCATCATTTGAGCATTGGGTAAACATGGTGGCTGGTCGACTCTTATTTCAGCTGAACCCAAAAATCTTCCACAAAATCCTTAGTTTTCCAGGCTTTGTGTGCACGTCTATATTATCCAAGTATGACACTACCATTTTAATTATTAAGTTTTAACATAAAACATAACGTGTTTCAAAACATAAAGACGTATTCAACATTTAAACGTGAACTATTTAACTTCATAATAAATTTGGACGACATAGACCATTATTTTCAAATTTAAAACCAAGCAACTATAACTTTAATAACCAGACTTTTACCAACTCTGTTTATTATTAAATCTATGTTATTTCCTTTTCATTTTTATTCAATTTTCAAATTTAAAATTATGCCTTCAGTTATTTAATTTTAAATAAATTTTTTTTGTGTGTTTTCTCATGTACGACTATAAATTTTGTAACCTTGTTTTAAATTTTTAAGATTTTTTTAGTTCCTATTGCTTTTCAGTGTGTGTGTTTTTATGTATATTTATCTTACATTTATTTTCATTAAGTTAAAGTTTACCCTATTACATTTTTATATTCAAATTTATCTGTCACCTGAACGGGACAAAGTCTCCTTGGTGATGAATATGTATCTTATTTTCTGTACATATGCTATATGTGATATAATAAAGCTTATTATTATTAATTAATAATGCCGTTGCTTGCCTTTAAAATTTTATCACGTCATTGGAACTGTGCATCATTATTAAAAAAAGGGTTCGGCACAGCTTCGATAAGAGTCGACCAGCCACCATGTTTACTCACAGCTCAAATGATGACACGCAATCATATAGATCTAATTTGAGCTGTAGGTAAACATGGCAGCTGGTTGACTCTTATCGAAGCTGTACCAAGGGTTCTTGTCCTATTATCCTGTCGACCGTTCAGCTGGATAGTTTCATAAAAGATAAATTTTTTAAATTTTTTTATTCTCCCAAAATAAATCATGACTAAATCAAAATCATATAATAGGTTATAGAAAGGGTGTTACATGAGGCCAGTCTACATATCAGATAATCTAATGATAATGATAAACTTTCTCCATTTTAAGTTAGGTCTTGGAATATCAATTCAGCATTAGTATCCATTACTGATGATTAATTTGTTCACTGCTATATAGACAACAGAAAAATAACGATCAAAATTTTCACGAAATTTAAAACAACACTTTGGTTCACAAAATGTGTGTCAACTTTCAAAAATGTAATCAAAACAAGGACTAGCACGCATTCTTCACAAAAACTTTGTGCATGAAATATGCAATGAAAAAATAATTGAAATGCAAAGCAAAAAATTCAGCAGCGAAACGCATGCATTGTCATCTAAAATGATTAATACATTGATAAGCATGCTAATGTTTTACAAAAACACATGAAACATTTACCTGGATTAAACGCCGAAATCTTGACAAGTCATGGTTGCCCTTCACAACATTTTCCAAGCTAATAAAAAAAAATACTCCAGAGGAATGCGAAGTTTTGATTTTCACTAAGAATATTCCTGGAAATTCGGCTTTGTATTAGAGACGATACACACTACAGTAGTTCTTCCAGTCGTTCTGATATATAACTTGGGAACTGCTGGTGCAACGTCAATATACACAACTTAAAATATAAACAAATTCCACAACAATATTAACTTCTCTCAGTTTCTCCGGCTTCCTCAAAGAATTTTGGAGCCACAAATTTCACAAGTAAACACGACGTTCGCGAGATACTACTCTAGTGAAGAGTTTACATATTTAGAAACGCCTCCTTGCTCACGTGACTTATGTCATAAGGGTGCAAAAGAAGCAATAATTCTAAACAAACAAGTGCTAGAACTGATGGTCGTCACAAACGGCTAGAAATCATCGTATTTAAATACATTATAATTTTTGACACTGCCCGCGCCCGGCCACAAATGGCTATTGACAAATGCTTGCAGACGTAGTGCAAAAAATGGGATCGGGTCCAACTTTTATTAGTTCACAATTTGAAGTATAGATGGCGTTTCAGAAAACTATCCATAACAAGTTTCGTTTTCGATTTTGTGAAAAGGCTCCAGAAAATAAAGAGATAACGAGGAAAACCCAGCTTATGCGAAAAAAAGGAACGAAATTCTCTCATATTCTTTTAGAAAAAAACAAAAAAGGTATACATTTATTCTTTTTAAAAATTTGAAAAAACAAATTATTTTAGTAAATATTAATTGATGAAATATTTTATTGATGTAAAAAATTTTATTGATGAAAACGATGTAAAAGAACGTTTTTATTCCAGTTTTTTTTCTTTTTTTAAACTTTAAAAAAAATTTATCTTGAAAATAAAGTGGTTTGTTTTTTCTAAATTTGTTTGCAAAAACAACTTTAAGAAGATAAAAGTTCTGGAACCCTAACCACTGGCATCATTATTATGGGGAGATATATCCCCTAAATATCATGGTTTCGCGAAAATTCCAGTTAATGCAAAAACCGGTAAAAAAATTATAGCTACCTCTATGTAATAAATTCGTTTTTTATAGACCAGAATTTTCGTATACAACCAAATTTCGTATTTCTTTTTACCATTGGAAGGACTAAATTTTTTCCATTCGCCCCGCCACTATGCAGGGTGTATTTTTTGGTGCAACAAACTTTCAGGGATGATAGTAGACACCTAGACGAGTCAGAATCACACAGGATTTGTGGGTCCCAGACCAAATCCCAGGGAGTTAAAAATGGAAAGACACTCCAAAAAATCATTGAAAAATTCAATTTGTAGAAGAAATACTATTGGTAAAAATTTAATTATGGTCTCAAAAATTGTGGATTAATATGATCTTTAAAATTATTTCAAAAGTCTTCACTTTAAAATTTGTTTTATTATGAAAAAAAGTTAAAAAACCACAAGAAAATGTGAAAACTCTACCAAAACCTTATTTTGTATTTTGAAATCATTTCTTTTGATTTAATAATCTGAAAGATCATAGTTGAAAACTCTTAATTCCAAAGTTTCACGTAAATACAATGAATATTGAACACTTGAGGCCCTGTTAAAGTTTGTTTTTTGCGTGCGCAAAGATCAGTTCTGGAAACAGATCTAGAAAACTGTTTGCGCAAGCAAAAAACAAACTTTAACAGTATCTCAAGCGTTTAATATTGATTGTACTTACGTGAAACTTTGGACGTAAGGGTTTTCAACTATGATCTTTCAGATTATCAAATCAAAAAAAATTTCGAAATACAAAATAAGCTTTTGGTAGAGTTTTCACATTTATTCAACGTTTTTATTAGGTCACTTTCAATCTTGTCTGTCCGTCCGTCCGTCTGTCTATCTGTCTGTTCGGGAGGAATTTAGCAATCAATTTTAAGCATACTTCCCCATGAGCTAGAGACTTGAAATTTTGAACATAGTTCAGATCTGGATGACAATACGATATTATCTCGTTAGTTCGGTTCTATTTGCTGTCCCTGATTCCCCAGGGGGACTTCAAGTTTAGAAGTTCAGCTATAGGACCGTATTGTTAAAAAATCATTGTTGTGCAGTTTGCCTCCTCTCGTTATCAAGATGGCTTTAGAAGTGTTGTATAAAATATTAGTAAAATGAAAATTTGTAAGAATAAAAGTAATACACAGTACATGCCGTACTTCATGCAAGTTTTGTATTTGTAATACATCAAAGGGACTGACTTTATTAATTAGTTACTGAAAAGTTTGTCACCAATATATTTTTTAAAACACTTTTTTCTATTACTAGTGTTTCAAAAATTTCCAACGTCATCTGAATAATAGCTGGAGGCAAAAAAACAGAGTAAAGCCATGTGTAATAGTTAAAGTTCAGAAAAAAACACTTTTTAGTTTTATTAAAAAGAAAAAGGAATCAAATTCTTGGAAGGCGTTCAGGGGTTCAGGTCGCGAATTCTAAACTTTACACAACAAAACGAAAAACCAGAAAATAAATAATGAAAAAAAAAACCCTTTTAAAGAACAAAGTTTTTAAAATGCACTAAAAAGTATAAAATATTTTTTGTAACTCCTTGTAAAACGAAAAACGTGGGGATCATGCAATAATATTTACAGCTACTACTCTTGTCACTCTATTTACCATTATATCCACAGTTAAAAATTATTTAAATGAATCTAATATAACAGGGTGGTCCAACCTTTACTTGCCCGAGTGCCAAACTAACTTTAGTATATGAGAGTGAGTGCCAAAAGACATAAATAAAAAAATCATTACATACAACTAATTTAATATATCACTATATTTTACAATGAGCAATGGTGAAATCAATAAGGATTAACATTATTTTTCTGATACAAGTTTATCGATGTTGACAGTGAGTTCAGTAAGGCAAAGTCTCAGGCTAGATTCCAGAGAAATATTTTCCATTCGATTTCTTGCTTTTGATGTTATTTGTTTGAGAGATGAAGAAAGTTTTTAATAGAAACACTAGGTACAAGTCTATTTAAAAATTATATTACTAATTTAAAAATCTATTTCCACGAAATTTAAAAGTTAAATATAGTTAACCATATTTTTATTTGAGATTTTATCTAATTTTTATATTTTAAAAGCTTTATGGAATACCATTGTTGTTAAAATAGTCTCCATGGAAACGAGGATGTAAAATTAAAAGGTGATAATATTTTAGCTTTTAAGAAAGTTGGTTAACAAATAAAAAATTATTAAAACTCCGTTTCAACTAGAAAAGATTGATTTTTTTTCTTAATTTGCAAAATGGAATAAGCTTTAGTTATTGAATAATTTTACCGAAAACGTTAATTCCTGAAGATATGATTAATCAAGGGATCTAAGCAATTTTAAATACTTTTTAGATTAATTTTTCCCATGTAAAAGTGGAAATCATTCAAAAATTATATTGCTTGAGAACTGAAGGAATTTTAATCCATCTGGGAACACTGGGATAAGAAAAATTACTAAAAACACCGGGATAGGAAAAGTTACCGGGAACACTGGAGTATGAAAAAGACGCCTAGTATACCGGGATGATTGGTAAATGCTGATTATCTAAAATTAGTAATGTATTTGGGAAAACTTAAAAATGAGGCGTTTGCTATCAAAACCAGCTTATATTCCATTTTTAGAAAATTTACTGGAGAGACAAAAAACTTCTCACGTCCACAGTTCTAAAGCTAAATATGTTTTTTAAATTTTTAACTGTAGGTAGAATTCAATTAGTTTTTCTTTTTCCTTTCAGTTGCATTACCTTGGGCGTAATTACGCTAATTAGGTTGGAATAAGCTGACTTTGATGCAAAAACACGATTTTTCATACTTTTTCAGTTTTTTTTTGTTAAATTAAGTTGTGAAGTGGTGAGCTATATCCCTTCGCCAGGTTATGAAGGACCCTCTAAACTTTCAAAATATGCAAAAAAGTGGATTTCAGAAAAATATGGAATGAGCTGGTTTTGATAGCAAAGGCCTCAAATAATAAATTTATACTCTTCACCCGTGCAAGGCCGGGCATATCAGCTAGTCTAATATAATAAAAGTCAATGTGTGAATATTTGTCTTCTATACAAATCCACAGTTTACTTCCGATCTGGACGAAACTTGGTGTACCTACGTAAAAAATCTCAAAAAACAACATAGGCTATGTATCGAAAACTTTAATTGACCCCTTCACCCCTTTTTAGTTCTTTTTATGGTCATTTTGCTGAAATAGCTTTATTTCTCCTCCAGAAGAGATCTGTTCACCCCATTGTTACAAAAAAAACATAATGAAAAATAACAAGTTTTCAAAAGAAAAGCTATATCTAAAGCTGTTTTAAAATCATAATAATCTAAAAATATTTATTCCAAATAATTTTATTAGATTGGTTTCGAATTGGTTATGGAATAGACTTAATCTAAGGGGCCATCCATAAATGATGTCACACTTTTTTTGCCCATTTTTGACCCCCTCCCCCCCTTTGTCACAAACTGTCACACTTCCCCATACCCCCTCCCCCCCCTCTGTCACATGTCACGCTCTTAAACCAACAATATGTCTAATAGACTAATTTGAAAGTGCCCGGAACCAAGGTTTTTTCCCGTTGATTTTCAGCTGCAGGATGTGATGTCACAACTTTCATACCCCCTCCCTCCCCCTTGTCACAAACTGTCACAAATTGATTAACCCCCTCCCCCCCTCTGAGCGTGACGTCATTTATGGACGGCCCCTAACTAGTAACTTTCGAAGGAAGAGACTAGATGAAAACTAAATATCCACTTAATGATCACTTTCAAAGGGGAATTAATATGTTTTGGGAGTTTGATTAATTACTTTAGAATATTTTATACTGAAATTATTCTATTAAAAGATCTGTCTTACGGTAACTTTCCTTGTTTTCTCATGGCTGACCTCTTTACCTTTTCCGAGCTGTGTTTATAGTGACATTCTTTCATAACTTGTTCCAACAACAGGGTCGATATACTTGACTCGACTCAAAAAGATTGAACCACATAACGGTGTCTGACTGAATTTTTTTAAGCTCAAAAATGATTAACTTTTGATTCTTGATTTATAGTTTTCATCATTATTTGTCTCGAAATTTTTGCTATCTATTAAATTATTTTGAGTAAAGATGTTTTTTAAAATAATGTAATTTATTTTGAATTCCTTATAAAGTTTTGATAAAATTATATCCTTTGAATAAAATAATATTAAATGACTAGCTGATATGCCCGGCCTTGCACGGGTGGAGATGGAGATTTTTTTCTTTAAACTTTTTAATTCATTTTCTACCTTCCAGGGGCGGATTCAGAGGGTAGCACTCTGGACAGCGCCCCCCTTGGAAACCAAAAAGGTTGTCAAAATGAGTAAAACCCTACTTTTACCGGTCTAATTTCCATTTTTTTTCTGGGGGAGGACCCCCATGCCTCCCATTAGTACCACCAGGGGATCTTCAGTGATAATTTCTAGGAAATTCCAAATGTTTTGATATTTTGGGTGAAAAAGTAAAGGTAATAGTGTTAAAAAATGCCCCTTATACTCAAAATTTTTCTAAAAATGAGTTTAAACCCTACTTTTACACGTCAAATTTCAATTTTTTCCTAGGGGAGGACCCCCATACCCCCAATGGTACCAAAGGGGATCTTGTCTGGAAAAGCGCCCCCCCTTGGAGCCATGCTGGATCCGCGCCTATATTTTGATGAGTGAAAGGTGTCGAATCAAGCATTTCAAATTCTGAACGATTTCTGCATTTACCACATGATTCCATAAAAAACAACAAAATATTAGAAAAATATTCTTCCAAAAATCACTTAAAATGCTAAATTGAAACCCTTAATCAATAATATTTTCATGATTTTATTATATCTTTGGTAAAATTTAATAAATAAAACATATTCCTACAATTTAAGAAAAAATCCAATATTTCCATTTAAAAGGGTTTTGAATATTAACTCTAGTTTTTGAGTCTGTTAACCAACTTTCTTAAAAGCTAACAATATGATCATTATTTGATTTTGCATCCTCGTTTCCATGGAGACTATTTTAACAACAATGCTATTCCATGAAACTTTTTATTTGTAAATTGAACTCTAAAATAAAAATATGTTGTACCATACTTACCAGTTTTAAAATTTTAAATTTTGTTGAAATATATTTATAAATTATTAAATAGACTTGTACCTAGTGTTTCTATTAAAAACTTGTTGTTAAGCATTAAGTTTTCTTTGTAACAATGGAGTAAGCAGATCTCTTCTTGAGGGGAAATGAAGCTATTTCAGCAAAATGACCATAAAAAGGGTCAAAAGAGGGTCAAGGGGTCATTAAAAGTTTTCGAAACATAGCCTATGTTTTTTTATGAGTTTTTTTACGTAGGTAGTTTGGTGCAGATCGGAAGTAAACTGTGGATTTGTATATAAAAGACAAACATACATACATACCCACACTTAGTTTTATTATATTAGATAAGTTTAATGAGAACTACCTATACCCTACAGTAACTATAACGATTAATCGTTAAAAAATTATGTAGAAAATCCATCATTAGAAATATTATTTTACTTCCTCAAAATATAAAGCATTAGATTACTATTTTTGATGGAGCATCTTTTGTAAACAAACATGCTCTGTATAGGAGTTATTAAAAACTATTTATTGAATTACTGATCACTTTTAAGGATATCTTTTAAAACTTTTTAAATGAGTGTTTTCAAAAGTTGCGTATTGTGAGCGGACATCTAAAAATCACGCTCTTAGCGGACATTGATAAAAAATCGATATCGAATCGTCAAGTTAAGGATTTTGTATGCTATTTGTATAATATTTGTATTAATAATAGCCAAGTTCAATGCTCTTTTGCAGGGAAAACTCAATAAAATAAGCGCTGAAACAGAAAATAAAAGTTTGAATTTCAACATCAGCAGAACCGTAAAAATTTTATGGTAGTAGGGGGGCTGCCGCCCTTATCCAACCCCCCTGCCCTAACTATCACCAAACTCGTTTTGGGTGTAATTGGTAACAGTGAGGATTCAGATAAAAGGGGGCTCGGTATACTCTTTAATGTTTTACAAATCACGCACAAATTACACAAAAAGAGCATTAAAATCCTACTACTATTATAATTGTGAATGTTTGTCTGTATGTTTGTTACTCTTTCACGCAAAAACTACTGAATAGATTTTAATGAAATTTTACAATAATGTAGTTTATACATCAGAATAACACATAGGCTATAATTTATAAAGAGAAAATCAGTCCTTCATTCTTTTTTCCCCATTTTCCTGCTTTTTTTTACTTATTTTTCCGTGTTTGAAAACCTGTTTTACCAGTCATGCAAGCTAATAATAGGAAACTTTAGTACCAGTGTTGTAGTTAAGGCAATTTTATTAATCTCTTAAATAAAAACGTTTGTGGCTGTGTGTGTATGTGTTCCGCATCTCCTTTTAAACCACACCGAAGGCGTGGACATTTCCTCCATTTCAAGGTTTTTTTCCTTTGAAATAAATATATTTACTGAAAAATAAATTTTTTTTTCATGGAAAACGAGTTAAAAATAAAACATTGTTGGGCAATTCCACCGTAACTCACGCTACATTTTTTTCAAAATTGCAATTTCAAATATTTTTTAAATATAGAAATAACTATTATTTTCTTTCTAAAAAAAACATACATATTGAAATTTATGCTAATAATTTAAAATAAGTATTGTGAATCTTTTAAGAATTTTAGTTTTTTAAATATTAATTAAAATAGAGTCGTAACTCACGCTACAAGAAAAAGACATGGATTTATGAGTATAAAATTCAAATTTGTTTTTCTGCTTAAATAGTGTTTCAATAATTCTATATGCTTGTCAGGTGTTTGAATATACTTCCTTTATTCTAAAATAGCAAACAGTTTTACTGGGAATGCTTAAGAAAATCAGAAATAAAATAAAATATAGAGAGCTGTTCGTAACTCACGCTACATTACTTCGTAACTCACGCTACATGTGTATAAGCGATCAGTTATTCATGAATATAAATATAATTAAATTGATTTAAACACTTTATTTCATTTTTACTATAAAGTTTATGAGTATATTTAACAAAAAAGTTGTAAAAACTAATTAATTTATTTTTGATTTTCTAAATAAACTATACATTTTTCATTAACAAATTAACCTTTAAAACAAATATTTCTAAATATTGACTTTAAATGCTGACATTCCGATAAAAATAATTTTACACAAAATTTAAGCAATGCAAAACACAATTAGATCAATACTGAATAATTATTCCCTAAAATAATTAGAAAATTTTATTATTTTATTTTTTCATTTTTCTTGATCATGTCCCTGTTCATATGGAATAGCCCTGTTTCGAATGAGACAGATCACTAGACTTTTTCATTTACTAGATCTTTTATTTTAGTTTTAAATTTGTTAATTTGTTCACTAGACTTATTAATTTACTAGACTTTTTATTATAGTTTCAAATTTGTTATTTTATAAAGGCACCAAAATATTAAACATTATCAGGAACACCGGGATTGTAAAAAGTGATAAGAACACCGGGATTGGAAAATTAGCCGGAACATCGGGATAGGAAAAATTACCGGGTTATAAAAATTACCGGGAACACCGGGATAGGAAATTTACCATAAAGACACCGGGAATACCGGAATATAAAAATTACCAGAAACACTGAGATAGGAAAATTACCGGGAACGCCGGGATTAGAAAAATTACCGGGACCAACGGGATAGGAAAAATTACCGAGAACACCGGGATTAGAAAATTACCGAGAACACTGGGATAGGAAAGAGGCGCCTGGGATACCGGGAGGATTTGTAATATTGCTAATTTACAAAATTATAAATGTATATAAGGAAAACTTTTAAAAAATAAATTTATACACCCCACCCGTAAAAGGCCGGGTATAACAGCTAGTAGCCAATATTAATACAAATAGCATAACTTACCGATTCGATCTAGGTTTTTTATCTATGTCCTCTCAGAACACGATTTTTAGATGTCCGCTAATAACCCGTCCGCTCGGAGCACAAAACCGTTTCAAAATGTTAAAAATAATAATGATCAATTAACTAGAAAAGTAGAACATTTTCTATAACCAATAGGGTGATTAAAAAGATAACACAATGAAATAACAATCATACAAACTATCTTTGTAATTAAGAACAAAATATTTTTAATGACTTCTCACTGATGATGCATATAAATTATTTTAATAGTTTAAAACTTGATATTTACTTCCCTTATTTCCTTTTGACAAAGACTCTCCTGTTAATTATTTCATGTTATCAACTCTAGAAGAAGAGTATTGTCAACGTTTTGGAAACCTCATACATAAATGTCGAAAAATGCAGGGAAAAATGTACTTCGAACTTAATGTCTTTCATCCATGTAATTATATACGAGTACTCGTAGTTAGTATAAACACTCGAGTATGACTGAAAAAGCCCTCGGGACTTCAGAAAATTGGAAAGTGGTTTTAAAAACAAACTTAAACAAAGGTAAACACAAGTGCATAGAAAATTTGGCTTGTAAGTAAACATCATTTGCATCAAATCTTCATGCAAAGCAAATTATTTCCAAAATTCATCTCGTTCTTCAATCTACACCAAGTTGTTAAAATCTCATTAGCTCCATTCCAGGGACGAATGGTGCAAATATAAAAATCGTTTGACTTCGGAAATTTATGACCACTTCCCCGAGTGGTCATAAATTTCGTAAAAAAAATATCCAGGGAACATATGTCCACTCCTCACCGATGACACGAAGACTTTAATTCTGATTGATTGATCTCTTCCATATCGATTTTATTCATGAATGCACATCAAAAATATATTATGTTATCAACAAAACCAAAATGCAAATAAGGATGAATTCTAAGAGTATGAATTCTATTTTAAGAGTAGGGAATATTGCATTTATTGACTCGAACCATGCCTTTAATTTCTTGTGTATTTGGAAAATTCAAATATCGGATCTACGTCGTATGTTATTATCGGACAATTTAAAATGCATGCGACAGTTTTTTCTATTGGATTTGTTTTCATCTTTTTGTCGTATAATGCTAATGGCTTCTTCCTTCAGAGAAAAAGCCAAAAGTGGTTTGATCAACGGGTTCAGTTTTTAGCTCGCGTTTTTATTAGACATACGCCAACAATTTGTGAGACCTTTTCAAAATCTGAGGGAATGAATGATTAAGAAGTGAGTTTGTTAGTGGAGTCAATAGTTTTGTTCTCAATGTAGCTATGGATATTTTCAAAACCTTGTTTACAATGAGAGTTGATTTAGAATTTTATATAGAGTATCTTAGGAACTCGTATGAGAAGAAGAAGAAATAGTTGTTTTCTATTTTATAAATTGCAACTTCTATGTTATTGAATGAACTATAATAAAGAGTATCCTCTGGATTGTTTGGATGCAGCTTTGGTAAGTACATCAAAAAATTTGTTTTTAATGTGTTTATTTTTGAAAATACAGTGTCCAAAAGATTATTTTTAAAGGACGGTTTAATTTTGACTTAATTTTTTATTAATAGACTTGGCATTTTAATTTTAAAACTGCTTAATCAATCTTTTATTGGTGTAAATGCGCTACATTCTTGATTTAAACTAACACTGATTTTTTACGACTATGTGTTCAATTGATACTTACAGTAATCAAAATAGTTCTATGTCAAAAAATACAAAAGTTTTACAGGATTCTTCATTTCCGCGTTAATCATTACTTCGAAAAAAAAAGGAATAAAAAAGAACGCTTTCGAAAATCTTAGAAAAATGTAGTTTTTTCCTAAATTGCACCAATAAGTATAAGTAATCTAGAAGTCAAACCCCTTTTTATTCAGCGTTTATATCTAAAAAAACTGAACACGAACTTTTAAAAATGAAAAAGCAGGGTATATCATGCATTTTCACACATCCCAACGGTTTGGTCTTGACGAGCATAGTGCGCATGCGTGTGGACTTATTTTAGCTGGTTTTTTTAGAAATTTTAGTACGACCTACCGCATGCTGAGCACGCGCTCTACCACTGCACCAGCGGGGATTCATTAATGTTAGAAATTATCTAAAGAAGATCCATTTTTTCTCCCCGAGCATGCGCAATAAGCTCGTCAGGACCCAACCGTTGGGATGTGTAAATATGCGTATGGCATTAAAATTCATTTTAGATCTCGCTTCATTTCCATTTCTCTAAACATGAATCCAGAAAAGTTTTTAAGTCTTCAACCATTTTCTTTTAAATGATGCTTTCTTGCTTACTTTAAAAGAAAAAAAAACGTAAAAGGTTAAAATCCAACAGCTTCAAATTTTTACCAAAAAATTTATTCAAAGAAGAAACTTGATGATAAAGCCTGCCTAACATGTTTTTTCTGCAAAATAATCTTTAACTTAATAAAATACACAATCTAAACAAAAATATGTTTTATTATCTTGCATATTAACTGGTATTCGGTTAAGAAAAACGTTGACTTACACTTTATCATATCCATCCAAAATCAAATTGACTCTTCTCAACGCACATAATGTTAAAGAGTTTGTGAATAATCATGTTCTAATTACCTGGGTCTGTGGGTCCTCCCCGAGAAAATTTTTTGAAAAAATAAGTCCCCCTATTTTCTCCATTTTAACTTTATTATGTGAATATGCTATTTGAGTTAGTGTTAAATTCTTCTTTTCGTCTCATGTAAAACGGATTTGGTTTTGGGGAGGGCTAAGAATTTTCAAATTGAATCTGATAAAGAGTTTGTGAATAATCATGTTCTTATTACCTGTTCTAATCTGTTCTTATTACCTTAACGAGTTGAATCCTAGGTCTGTGGGTCCTCCCCAAGAAAATGTTTGAAAAATTAAGTCTAAAAAGCAGATTTTCAACTCGTTTTGGAACACCTAATCCGAATTTTGGACAACCATCTTAAGGAATTTATCATATTTGATGGTAGGATTTTTGCATTTAGATGAACTTATTATACAAAAATAAAGTTCCAAGTAATCTTCAAGGGTTCTAGGGGTCCTCCCCCAGAAAATTTCTGGGACCCTAAAAAAACAGGGTTTTAGCTTGTTTTGGGACAAACATTACTAAGTCGCCCCCTATTTTTTATACGCCCCTGAGTTCCCTCCTCTCCTCTGTATCACTGTTTGGAGGCTAGCCCCCTGAATCCGCTAGTGCTTGCATTGACGACTTTCAACTTCGCTTTCACTACCCTTGCTGCCGCTTATTCACAAATCCCGCAAGGTTTTTATGCTTTGATATAATGCGCATGCGTCACAAAGAAATAACATCCTAATAGCTAATAAGTTTTAAAGTTATTGAATCCCGCTGGAGCAGTGGTAGGATGCCAGAGTAGCATGCGGCGGTTCGTAGGGTTCTATCCCCAGATAATATTTTATTAAAATTTCCAAAAAACAGCAAAAATAAAGTCCATACGCATGCGCATTGTTATCAAAGTATAAAAACCTTGCGGGATCTGTGAATATGCCTTGCTGCCTATACAAACTTTCCAGATGCGAAGGCCCTGCAATTACAGTCTGAACTCAGCCAGGCGCTAAGTCGATGTTTATCTTCCTCATTCAGCGTTTTCGTGGTCATTGTTTTAAAGCCAAACGTGATTAGCAAACCAAGCTGTTCTCCCATGTCGACGCATGTACTTTCTCTTACTTGTGATAAGGTGGAAGATATAGCTGTAATAAACGATCATTCTCTTTGATGTAGACGATGTCAAAGAGATGATAATAGTTTGAGTTAATTAGTCGGGGCTATAGGAGACAGTTTTGAAGCTCTTGTGATATTGAGTGGGATTTATTCACCTTTTTATTAGGATTAATGAATCAGTACAGAGATTTTTCAAGCTTCAAAAACCAGATAAAAACAAATATATTTTATACTCACCTGAACGGGACAAAGTTCCCTTGGTGACGAATATGTATCTTATTTTCTGTACTTATGCTATGTGATAATAAAGCTTATGTTATTATTAAAAAACATAGTCCCAAGTATCATGTAACAATAAGCAGTATCAGACATATTTGTGTGCTAAATGGGGTCTGTGCTACATGAGTACGAGTACAACTCGAAAATCAATTTAGAAGGGGATAGGTTTCTCAGATATCCAAAAGATGTCGATCATGCAGGTTTGGGAGAAATACGCCCAAATACTCGGGAATTATTTCAAGATTTTAACGGGTGAATACTTTTTGAGCCACTTTTATTCGTTTTTTAAACTTGGTTTTCTAGTGTAGGTACATACTTTTAAATTTTAATATTACGAAACTAATTCTAATATACGAAATGAAAAAGTTTTTGAAGGTTTATTCTACCTTCTTTCAACGACTTACTGTTTCTTTGTGCCCAGAGTGGCGTAACCGAAAACAAAAAGGATACTTGAGGGAGGGAGGTATGGGAAAAGTTTAGTGATTTTCAATGGTCAAAAAAGAAGTTCCGGAATGTTGGCTGACATATATTGGGTGACATTCCACCTAGTAAAACTCTGCTTCGAAAGTAAAGTATAGTAGCTGTATTAAAAAGTAAATCTTCCGGGCTGGTATGCCGTGGTCTATGTTGAATAAAAACGCAAGACGTTTCGACCTCGCTTGCAGAGGTCATCTTCAGTTGTAAGAATGCCTCCAAGGTGGAGGCTTCTTGTTTTTATCAGCTCTCGAGGCGTCGTTTCTCCGATGTGCGTCACAGGGTCTCGTGATGTGAGCGCCGTCTCCTGATTGAAACGTCTTGCGTTTTTATTCAACATAGACCACGGCATACCAGCCCGGAAGATTTACTTTTTAATGTTGATCCCGGCCGTGAAAGCCTTCATTCCTTTATTATAGTAGCTGTATTTTGAGTTTTAAAACTATTATTCCGTTCCGGTTCCGTTTTGTAGCTATTACAGTAAAACCCCGTTATAACGAACTTCACGGGACCGTAAAATTTCTTCTTTGTAACGGAAATTTCTTTGTAACCGTACTATCGTTAATGCAAATAAAACGGTTGGGGACTGTCTGGACTTTCGTAATAATAACGGGATTTTTCGTTGTATCGGTATTCCTTGTAACGAAATTTCACTGTATTATTATTTTTTGGCGCCAAATGTTTTCGACTGATGAAGTCACTAATGGCGTACCGTATCTCTCATTATGGTGAGTGCAGGGTGATTACAAAAAATCTCCCACTTCTCTGGGATTTTTTTTCAAGATAACACATGACAAATCCCACCATCATTAGGGGTCATAGGACTCTTAACAAGAAAAGCAGTGAAAACAACTTTACAAATTTTTAAAATTAAATATATCCTAAACTAAATTTTATAAAGTTGTTCTGTTTTCACATTTAGAAAGAACTACTCTTCATGAATATGAATAACATTTTTAAAACTAAATATATTTTTTAAATAATAAGAAATAGACTATCGAAAAAAGCATGTTTGATAGCGTTTTTTCATACACCATGAGCTTGCGCGCATGATTGATTCCAAACAGTTCAATATTAGTGAATTATTTTTGCATACAATTAAAGTAGATGATTTTTATTATACATATCACCCACATTTAACTATTTTAGAGAATATTTAATATTTTTAAAATGACATAGTTTTAGCTATTCAAATATAGGCATAATTTTCAGACTTGTATCATGATTAAAATATACAAAATGATTGAAAATGGATGAAAATGTTGGTGATAATTAAAGATAATAATGAAATTAATAAATCCTGGAAGTTTCATACTTATATATACATTAGTTAAAAAATAATCATGCGCGCAAGCTGAAAAAAACACATTCTGAGAAAAATGACTTTAAAGTTGCGTTTGTTTACAATGAGGGGGCTTTGTTTACATACATTTTTGGCTATAACTTTATAAATAATTGGAATTTTTTCATGGGGTTTGTTTTAAATGAAGCAAACCTGTATACAGAATAACATATATTTTTTTTCAAAAAATCGAATTTTTTGAAGATTTAAGAGTCCTATGACCCCTTATATCTTTCGCATTTATCGCTTCAAACCGCTTGGAAAATTTTTATCTAGAAACCATTTCGGAAAACGAAGTTACCAACACTCGTATATGCAAAATGATATACTACATATTTTTTTGGGGCCGTAAAAACGAGAAAAACACGAAAACCTCATACACTAAGATTCCAATCACTCTTCCCTTAGTGTCATTAAGCGGTCTCTTATCCAATTTCGTCGCGTCTTCCAAATCAATAAGGTGACTATAATGAGAATCTAACGACAAACAGCTTTTTTTTATGTTTGGCGGAATAAACTCAGCAATGCTGAAGAATAAGAAAGCGACGTTTGTAATGCCAAAGTTTGCTCAGTATTAGGGCAACGGAAGGTACCTGAAGAAGAGAACCGATGGCTGTTTTAATAGTGAGAGCTGCTTCGAAAAAGGTATACTATCACTGATTTGCCTGAGCACATATTATGCTGGTGAATGTGTGACAGGTGACACCTTTGCACCTTGCTTGTTTAT
The DNA here is from genome assembly GCA_024610705.1 of Tetragnatha versicolor. Taxonomy (NCBI): domain Eukaryota; kingdom Metazoa; phylum Arthropoda; class Arachnida; order Araneae; family Tetragnathidae; genus Tetragnatha; species Tetragnatha versicolor. Next base: position 209,528 of record JANDEH010000002.1, read on the forward strand.
TCAGGTGGGGGTGGAGGTCGTGTGTGGAAAAATTAGATGCGGGTGCGATGCGGTATTTGGGAGCATGAGTTCGGCTTGTTCTTATTTCAATTCAACTATTGTCGATTCTCAGATACCGATATTCGAGGTGGGGGAATTCATGGGTGGCCGTGAAACTAAAAGGGGTAAGGGATCCAGGTTCGGATTCAATTGGAGGGGGGCATTTTGGAATAAAGTTCCATCTCCTTGAGATGAAAAAGAAAGTAGAGAAAGAGGGAATAGGCGTAAAAAAGAGAACGATTCTGAAAGATCAAAAAAAAATTTCAGTTATTTAAAAATGTACTTCTTCTTCTTTTTACCTTTTTCTCTTCCTTTCACTCTTAAAACGACAGTTTGAAAACTGAGTAAAAATTACTCAAACTGATGGCTCCGAATCAAATTTACTCAAATTTGAAAACATAAATGTACTCATTTCTAAAAATGTGCATACTCAAAAAGGAAACATCATGAGCTTATTTTTGAGTTAGTGCATGGCATTCTCATGAATCAAGCATAAGATGTTTCATTTTTGAGTATGCATATTTTGAGAAATGAGTACATTCATGTTTTCAAATTTGAGTAAATTTGATTCGGAGCCAGTCTCAGTAATTTTTACTCAGTTTTGAGACTGTCGTTTTAAGAGTGTTCCCTTCTTAGCCCCTTTTTTATTCGGGGGGTCACTTTCCCCAGATTGTTCAAGCTTTTTTGTTCATCAAACACTTGTGCTGATCAAAAATGAGTTATTTAGGTTCAAAATCCCAACAATTTGCTGGGGGAGGACCCCCAGACTCTCCTATATCATCTTCTGAAGAAAAAAATTGCTTTCTTAGTAAAAGATAATAATTACAAGGTTCAGATCGCGATCATATGTTGTTGAAAACATTTTTTCACACTTAAACTTTTTATCAAACATATAGGGGGTGCAAAGATAAATTTCCGCCCACGTGAACACGGGAAGGTTAAGTGTGAAAATAGAAAATAAATTTAATGCTAATTTCTTCAAAAAAAACTTGTAAACTTTTGAACTGAATAGGTCAGGGGTCGGCAACCTTTTAATCGGAAGAGCCAAAAGTCACAATTTAAAAAATTTCCCAATTTTTAAAGAGACACTAAATTGTTTTGCTTCAATGTTATAGAGTATGCTTATTATTTTTTTTAGTCGGGGAGCATTTTTTACACATTTTTTCTGAGGTACCTTCTTTCGGGTTCGGGTACTTTTTTACATCAAGTTTTAGATGACTTACATACACATCAAAATTTTGTAAGCAAAGTAAATTAATAGAAAAATTGGAGGATCTGGGGGTCCTTCCCCAGAAATTTTTTTTGGAAATTTCTTCTTCAAAATAGCTTTGTAGCCCATTTTTAGGCCTTTTTGGATTGCACCCAAAGAGCACCTCTTATTTTTTAAGTGGCAGAATTTTCAAGGAAAAATAATATAGTTAAAATAAACAGCAAACTTTAGAGAAGGGGTGGGGATCCCACTCCAGAAAAATTTTGTAAATTTTCTCCTAAAAGTAGTTTTTTAATTTGTTTTTTAGAACATCTATTATGACCAAATGAGGATCACTCCTTATAAATCACAGAATTTTCTCGAAATTTTGGAATTTTTACCCTTCAAAGTAGAGTTTTGACTCATCTTGAGAACTTTGGGTTTCACCGCTCCTTGTGAGTATCATTGATTTGATTAGGTACTTAAAAATATATTACTGATTTTTTAAGGGTTTGATAATAAATTATGAATTTTTTTCGTATGGAACTGGTTAGCCGCAACTTTACATCGAAAGAGCCGCAGGTGGCCGACCCCTGGTGCATAGAAAAACTGAATGAGAGTTTTTGAGGAACAACAAGAGAAAAGTGAAATGAATGAAAGCATGAAAATAAACAGCTTCAGACATATGGAGGAGAATTCTCTGGAAATGTTTATGGACTTCTGGTTATCCTTAAAAAAGTAAAATTATTACTGTGAAAGGTGAAAATAAAAACCTTTTATAGGAATTTCAGATGTTTCGAGATCTAAAACTCAAATATAAGTGTCTAGCATCCAACTTTTCATCAAATAGTGGAGTGTTTTGAGGAAATTCCTGTTTGTATATAGCTTAGCTTGTGCTACTACTATATCCCATCAGAAAGATACTTTCTCCATTAAGAAAACTTACCCTCTTAGCAAATGAATAGTTTCCAACCTTTTAGCTGCTCTGCTTCTATTCTTGAAATAAGAGCTGCTGATAAAACTGGATACAGTAAAGTTGTTGCAATTTCTCTTCCTGTCAATGGCAACGATATAAAGTATTTTTTCTTAGAACAAATGTTATATAATTTTCTTAGAACAAGTATTAAAGAGCTCATTTTTTGAAATTTTATTTATAGAATAATGTTTAAATTCATTTGAGTGACTTATGAAATATGATCGCTCTCCTACGCCGAGCCGCAAAATTTCAAAAGAAACTAGTAAATCATTATTAGTCCAAGAAAGTTAGCTCAAAAAAGGGCTTCAAGTGGAACAAATTGTAAAAGAAAGTTTGATGGTTGATTCTTATAGGAAATTTTCCGTAGAAAACGATGGTGAAACGTATACCAAAATTAACCGTGTCCTTTAGCCAATATGGCGGATTTTCCAAAATGGCGTCCACTAATGTTTATAATAAAAAAATTATGATGATAAATCGTAATTTTTTCAGGATATGGTAAGAATTAAGTCATAATAATATTCATATCAGTTTCCTCCCCTCAATGTATCAAATATGGCGGATTTTTCAAAATGGCGGATAATCGTGTTTTACATTTTTTGCAAAAAATCGTTAATAAAATAAAACTTTTGCAGTAAATTATTAGAATTCAGTAGCAAAAATATTATGGAACTGTTTTTTTTTCTCTTACGATAAGTCATTTATCCAATATGGCGGATTTTCCAAAATGGCGTCCACCTAATGTTTATAATAAAAAATTATGATAATAAATTCGTTTTTTTCAGGATATGGTTAAAATTAAGTCATAATAATATTCATATCAGTTTCCTGTCCTCAATGTATCAAATATGGCGGATTTTCCAAAATGGCGGCCACTTATTTACAGCCTTTTTATTCTTAACGTTTTTACGTATAAATGAATTTTATTTTGGCATAATATAAATAATTATAAATTAAATTATTTATAAAATGGTATATTAACCAAGATTTTGCGATACATTGAAATAATTTCCAAAAAGGCGGCCGCATATTTCAAACAAAGTGGTAAATAGTAATTTTTGAATTTCTACCTACCTTTAACATTATTTACCAGTAAATTTTAGTAAATTATAAGTATTCTGTTTATATTTTACCTAATTACATTAAATATTTCTAATTATTAAGAAAATAACAATTAAAAATAAAAAGGATCTTAATAAGTGGCCGCCATTTTGAAAAATCCGCCATATTTGATACATTGAGGGGGAGGAAACTGATATTAATTTTATTATGACTTAATTCTTACCATATCCTGTAAAAATTACGAATTTAATATCATAATTTATGTATTTTAAACATTAGGTGGACGCCATTTTGGAAAATCCGCCATATTGGATAAATGACTTATCGTAAGAGAAAAAAACAGTTCCACAATATTTTTGCTACTAAATTCTAATAATTTACTGCAAAAGTTTTATTTTATTAACGAATTTTTGCAAAAAAGTAAAACACGATTGTCCGCCATTTTGAAAAATCCGCCATATTTGATACATTGAGGGGAGGAAACTGATATGAATATTATTATGACTTAATTCTTACCATATCCTGAAAAAATTACGATTTTATCATCATAATTTTTTTTATTATAAACATTAGTGGACGCCATTTTGGAAAATCCGTCATATTGGATAAATGACAAATCGTAAGAGAAAAAAACAGTTCCACATTGTTTTTGCTACTAAATTCTAATCATTTACTGCAGAAATTATAATTTTATTAACATTTTTTAGGAAGTAATAAGTTAAAAACGATTGTCCCCCATTTTGGAAAATCCGCCATATTGGCTAAAGGACACGGTTAATTTTGGTATACGTTTCACCATCGTTTTCTATGGAAAATTTCCTATAAGAATCAACCATCAAACTTTCTTTTACAATTTGTTCCACTTCAACCCTTATCTTTCTTGGACTATATAGAAAGATTAATAGTTCGAAATTTGAATAAAAAGTAAAAACAAACGTATAATAAAAATCGATTTATTATAGTCAAAGGAAGAATTTAAGTAATTTTTTCCGTGCAATGGGGCGGGCATACTTCATTCTGCCATTAGGGGTCATCCATAAATTACGTGAGGTCAAAAAGGGGGGGGGGAGGGGTTTGGAAAAATCTCACCAAATCTCACCAAGGGGGGAGGGGGGGTCGATTAAAATCTCACGTCAACTTTTTTTAACTTAATTATAACTTAATTAGGTGCTATGAAGCACAAAATGCAAATACTTTTTAGAAAATAATTTTTAAAAGTTGTAGGTAAATCTCACGTGGGGGGAAGGGGGGGTCAAGAAAAATCTCACTAAATCTCACCAAGGGGGGAGGGGGGGTCCAGATTTTGGAAAAAACACCTCACGTAATTTATGGATGACCCCTTATGTATCGGCGCCCATATGTGTTTAGATTTTTCTGTTTTGATTTAATGTGGTTGAAAATGTTCATTCAGTGATTTTTGACTCAGTCACACCCAGTTATTGGTTTCAGTGATTAGTTTTTATCAGGTTATACTAATGGAGTATCCATGTATGGATGACCCCTTATGTATCGGCGCCCATATGTGTTTAGATTTTTCTGTTTTGATTTAATGTGGTTGAAAATGTTCATTCAGTGATTTTTGACTCAGTCACACCCAGTTATTGGTTTCAGTGATTAGTTTTTATCAGGTTATACTAATGGAGTATCCATGTATGGATGACCCCTTATGTATCGGCGCCCATATGTGTTTAGATTTTTCTGTTTTGATTTAATGTGGTTGAAAATGTTCATTCAGTGATTTTTGACTCAGTCACACCCAGTTATTGGTTTCAGTGATTAGTTTTTATCAGGTTATACTAATGGAGTATCCATGTATGGATGACCCCTTATGTATCGGCGCCCATATGTGTTTAGATTTTTCTGTTTTGATTTAATGTGGTTGAAAATGTTCATTCAGTGATTTTTGACTCAGTCACACCCAGTTATTGGTTTCAGTGATTAGTTTTTATCAGGTTATACTAATGGAGTATCCATGTATGGATGACCCCTTATGTATCGGCGCCCATATGTGTTTAGATTTTTCTGTTTTGATTTAATGTGGTTGAAAATGTTCATTCAGTGATTTTTGACTCAGTCACACCCAGTTATTGGTTTCAGTGATTAGTTTTTATCAGGTTATACTAATGGAGTATCCAAACTGTTTCGTTATCGAGCACTTAATCAATTGGTAGGAATTTTTTTGGGCGAGAAAATACTCTCAAGAACTTATTTACTTCTGAAATAACACAAAATGACCGATTAAATTTTCAAAAACAACAAGCTCCATGACACAAAATATCAGATACAATGTTATCATTATGGTGGAAGAGTCAGATTAAGATAATATTTATCGACGAGAAATATTTGAGTCCTCTGCAAACTTTCCTCTGGATGAAAAAAAAGTTTTTTTTTGTTTCCGTATGATAAACTATTAACTTAAAGCGCCTAATCTAGGATTTAAGGGGAAACATTTTATTTTCTATTACTTCTTTTGTATATTTTAAATAAATAAATAAAAATATGTGTGTGATTTTCTTCAATGTTATTTAAAATGAAATTTAAATGAGATTTAAAAATTTTGGAAAATGTTGTCTGGACGAAACAAATTGTCAATGCTTTTTGAATGAAATATTTTTCACCAGACAGGAGTAACCGGTGCTGAGTACAGTAATGCACAAAAGGGTCAAAAGCACATGCGTCAATAAAATATGTGGTGATGTATATATATATATTTTATTTTAACAGGATATCTCAACTCGACTTTATTTTTTATGCTCTTCCTCATACACAATAAAAAATCGATCTCTCTACAAGAAGAATTTTTTATATTTTACTCCTCAAATATAGGTCCCAATTTTCCCTCATACGATTAATAAAATTATTACTGAAAAAAGGGAAACAAATCATTTAAGCTTCATACAACACAACCTTACGAAATTTAAAAAAGAAATGACGTGCTGCCATCTGTTAAAACTTCGAAAAAATAATACACTGTTTATTTTAAAAAGGGAAAACTATAGGTTTTAAAATTTAACTCACTTTAACAATTTTTTTGTCTTGAATATGGAAAACTAAGCTTAAAAATTTTTAAATAGTTTCTTTATTTTTTATGAAAGTGCTGGAGTGGGAAGATATGATTAATTTATGAAAAAAATTGTAACAGCATTCTGTAATAAAAAATATTCTAAATTAGGATGCATAAGATGTGTAGCTACTTTGGGATTTATAAGGGGAAAATATATTGGTTTTACAGAAAGTAAATAAATGTACATTTTTTATTTGATATACCAACGAATTTTCTTAAGTTGAATTTTCAATTAATTTTAAAACTAAAATTTAAAAATAGATGTTTATTTTCTCAATTATATATATGCAATAGAAAAGATGAAACCATGTGTTTAAAAAATGAAACAGATTTTTTGTACCCAAACCCTTTAAAAAAACAAAATGCGCGTTCAAATGGAGATTTCATTCTTCCGGTAAACTTGAGGCTGGGCAAGGCCATTAAATTAAAATATTTACAAAATTGATGAACAATCATTTTATAATTTATTAAGAACGGTCTCTCTCGTGTGAGTGCGTGAAATGAGTTCAATAAATAAAAAAACACCCTCACAGTTGTTCAAAAAACTTCAGTAGTATACAGACGACCGCGATTTTAGTTTAAAATGCAAAAAACTTAATTACTTAAAACCCCGTTATGGTTTGAAACTCCGTATTAGGTTTTTAAAAAATCCATTTGAATTTTAGGAACAGGAAAATTTTGCTGTGTTTGTGTCACAATGCTAAAAATCTTATCCTATGATGATTGCCCCAGTCATTCTTTATAGCAGGTATATACAGGGCTCGATTTCAGCCGGAACGGTCCGGAACGCCGTTCCGGAACCTCTTTTTGGAAAAAATAATTGTATTCTATTTCAGGGGTCTCCTAACTACGGCCCGCGAGACCCATTCATCAGGCCAGCAGATAATAACTTTCTTTGTAGCGAAAAAAAAGTCCTGAAATGAATTAAAACCATGTTTTTACTGTCAGATTTCCAAAATTTTTCGGGGGGAGAACCCCCAGACCCCCTTTTTGTACTTAGAACTCAACTTATCAGATTTGTTTTCAGATTAAGTTCATAACAGTAAGAATCCTACCAAAAAATATAAAAAAGGCATATTTCAAAACATTTTTAATGCATTTTTATCTTTTTTGCAAATAACAATATTTGTGATTTAATTGTAAGGTTTTTACTTAATTGTTCTTTTAAAACATGATTTTGAACCACCATGTGAACTACCCACAATCCACTCCTGGTGTTGATTCTTTTTTACTTGTGAACCAGATTTGCTAGATCGCTGGGCAAATTTGCAAAGAAAATTTGCGACATCTCAAATTTTACCATTTAAGGACTTAAACTACGCATTATATTCTTTAAATTGGCAAAATACACTAGCGGAAATAAAAATCCCAACACCAAGAAGGAAAGGAGATATCAAAGTCAAATTTATTTCTATGATTGCACATAGTATCAATGTGAGTTGCGTAAAAAATCAGCCTTCCTGGATATTAGGGGGCCGAGAAAAACAGGGAGGAGTGTTGTCTCCATAGGTGTCCATTACCGCCGTCACACGTCATGGTGTTGAGTGACAGGGGCTCTAAAGGACTTTTGAGGGATTGGGGGACCATGTTGCCTCCTCAGGTAGTCCAAATTCATATGGTACACCAGCGGACGTTGCATACCGGAGTAGGTGATTTCTCCTCTTTTTCCGGACATGTTTTGTGAGCATTGGTTCTTACGAACGGATAGGCCAAGGTAAAAATGCAACATAGGGGGTTAAGTAGAAAGCTTGGACATTGCATGAAACATGTGTTTGTGTATTTTTCTCTTGAAATTCGTCCCCAGGACAGGTCTGAAGGTAAGGACGGACAACCGGCTAAAAAACCTCAATGAAGCAGCTCTGGTTGGCCAAAGTACCGGTAGATCATACTGAGGACAAGTGGCAGTAAGATGGATGTCGTTTGCAGTACTGCGGATTGTCCGTTTCGTCAGCATAGCTTCTTACGTCTTTGCCTATAAACAAGGGGCTGAAAATGGGCCTTTCTGTTTCCAATAGTGCACGAAATAAGGAAATGAAAATCCCAATTTCATGACATTGTGTTTATGAGAGAATCCTGCTTCGGTTTGGAGCACCACGATGGTTGGGTATGAGTTTAAAGAGACAATGGAGAAAGCGCACTCAGCTGATGATTTTCTAATCGTTCCACGAAGTGGTGATGCAGGGTAACGGAGTGGGGTTGCATTGGATTCCATTTCTGCAACTCCTGGGTATGATTCACCAGTACTTTTTCCAACCAGAGCTGCGTCATTGAGGTTTTGGAGCCGGTAGACCGTCCTTACCTTCAGACCTGTCCTGGGGAAAAATTTCAAGAGAAACATGCACAACCATATGTTGTATGCAATGTCCAAGCTTTCTTCTTAACCCCCTAGGTTGCATTTTTACCCCGTCTTTCCCGTTCTCTAGAACCAACACCCACAAAACAAGTCCGGTCAATGAGGAGAAATCACCTAGCCCGGTATGCAATGTCCGCTGGTGCACCATATGAATATGGACTACCTGAGGAGGCAACATGGTCCTCCAATACCTCAAAAGTCATTTAGATCCCCTGTCACTCAATGCCATGACGTGTGACAGCGGTAATGGACATCTATGGAGACAACACTCCTCCCTAGTTTTCTCGGCCTCCTAACATCCAGGAAGGCTGATTTTTTAATCAATTCACATTGATACTATGTACAATCATAGACATACATTTCACTTTGATATCTCCTTTCCTTCTTGGTGTTGGGATTTTTATTTCCGCTAGTGTATATACAACACTAATGGTTCATTGATGATAAACCGTTTCACCTCCTACAAGAGACACCCTGTTTGAAAAAAGTATAACCCACTGTAAAAAAAGGTGTATAAAGAGTTCATCATCTTATACAATTAATAATTAAGTTAGAACACTCTTCCTAATCGAGTACAACACATTTGAATTTATTTTATAAATTTAAATTTGAAAACAAATGCTTAATTTTGGTATTAAAAAGTATTTGCTTTTTCAGTTTTGATACCAATAATTTTACCGTTCCGGTACCTATTTTTTTAGAAATCGAGCCCTGGGTATATATATATATATATTATATATATATATATATATATATATATATATATATATATATATATATATATATATATATATATATATATATATATATATATATATATATATATATATATATATATATATATATATATATATATATATATATATATATATATATATATATATATATATATTAGGGTGGTCCTTATTTTTTAAGTTTGGAAATCTTAACGCGACGCCCCCCCAAATTGTTCCATCATACAAATAAATAGTTTTTGCAAAATATCAGCTCATTCGAATAATAAACACCCGTGCGCAGTTGCCTTGAAGTTTCAAAAAAATACTGATTTTTTCACAAAACATCCCAAAAACCATAGATTAAACCCTCCCAACTTCTTCTTGATTTTTTAATGAGAATCTAATATAGTTATAGTTATAATGTTCCAGATTCCATTCTTCTATCACACCTCTTTCGGTAGTAAAAATGTTTTAAAGTTAAAATAACTCTTGTAAAGTTGTTTTTCCTGCATTTTAAAAAAGCTAATAACTCCAGAACCATACAACTTAAAAACCTGAAATTTGTGCCATTTTGTTTGTAATTTTATTACCTTTGATTTGATGTGCAACATAACTGCCTTTTTAAAAAAATTTTCTTCAAAATAAAAAAAATGGAGAAAAAATTAAATAAAAAAAATTTTTGAAAAAAAAATTTTATTAAATAAATTTTAAGTTTTTCCACTCCCAAAATGAACATTTCTGCTAAATTTCAAGTTGAAATTAAAATTTGATCATGTAGAAAAAAATAAAAGTTTGCGAAATTTTGGCAAGTCCCTAAACATTCCATGTAATTTAACAAAAAAAGGTGTTTTACTCATGGGGATTCCAAAAACTCCCTTGAGGGTGTTCATACGATTTGTACCATGCAAAAAAATTTACTTAAATATCAGAAAATACAGCTATTAGCCGATTCGGTACAAAATCCTACAGAGCTAGTTTCCAACCTAATTCAATGTGCCTATATTTTACCTGAATTTCCCTTAGAATTAAATTTTTACGTTATTTTTTCACTTCCAACATGTCAAATCAAATGAAATTAAAAGTGTTTAAAGATAAAAGAATAAAATAAAATCATACCCCGATGACTACGCACAACGCAGTCTACCATTTGGTACCCGACAGGGCTCTGTAAGATTTTGTACCGAATCGGCTAGTAGTTGTATTTTCTGATATTTAAGTGAATTTTTTTGCATGGTAAAAATCGTATGAACACCCTCAAGGGAGTTTTTGGAATCCCCATGAGTGAAACACCTTTTTTTGTTAAATTACATGAAACGTTTGGGGACCTGCCAAAATTTCGGAAATTTTTATTTTTTTCTACATGATCAAATTTTAATTTCAACTTGAAATTTGGCAGATATGTTCATTTTGGGAGTGGGAAAACTTAAAATTTATTTAATAAAAATTTTTTTCAAAATTTTTTTTTTTATTTAATTTTTTCTCCATTTTTTTATTTTGAGGAAAATTTTTTAAAGAAAGGCAGTTATGTTGCACATCAAATGAAAGGAAATAAAATTACAAACAAAATGGCACAAATTTCAGGTTTTTAAGTTGTATGGTTCTGGAGTTATTAGCTTTTTTAAAATGCAGGAAAAACAACTTTACAAGAGTTATTTTAACTTTAAAACATTTTTACTACCGAAAGAGGTGTGATAGAAGAATGGAATCTGGAACATTATAACTATAACTGTATTAGATTCTCATTAAAAAATCAAGAAGAAGATGGGAGGGTTTAATCAATGGTTTTTGGGATGTTTTGTGAAAAAATCAGTATTTTTTTGAAACTTCAAGGCAACTGCGCACGGGTGTTTATTATTCGAATGAGCTGATATTTTGCATACATTATTATTTTATATAGTGACACAAAACTAGGGGGCGTCACCACCGAAATTCCCAAAAAAAAATTTTACCATACAAATAAGGACCACCCTAATATATATATATATATATATATATATATATATATATATATATATATATATATATATGGGCAACCTTTTTGAATCTGCGGGCCGGACTCTAAGATTAAAATGACTTGGAGGGCCATAGAGTGGATAATAGGTAATTTTGAAAAAAAAAGCGTTTTTTTTAATTAAAACACAGAGTTATAGTACTAAAGTTAAACATTAATCTGGACTAGAATTATGTTATCTTGATTAAGCATTATTATAAGTATAATGCTTAAGTCATATTAATCTCAGGGGTGTAAATAAAAATTAATTTCGTGAGGGACCCTAGATTATTCCTCAGCCCCACTACCAAAGGGGGGTCTGATGGTCCTTCCCCGAAAATTGTTGGAGATTTTATTCCAAAAACCAGCTTTTTAACTAGATTTGGTTCACCTAGTTCGAATGTTTAAGATTTGCATTTTTGGGTATTAGGATTTGGATTAACTTATTGTAAAAGAGTTTTGAATTATTTAATTCCAAGTCCTAAGGGGGCTGGGTGATCCCCCCAGAATTTTTTCGGATATTGTACCTTAAAAAACAGGGTTTTAACTTGCTCTGGTACTAAAATGTTTCGCGAGTGGCGTGGCGGGCAGGAGGTTGCCCATATGTGGTTTATAGCAGGGTGGGCATGGTTTAAACCATTTGGTTTAAACCAAATGGTTTTTTTCGAAAAAACCACCAAAATGGTTTTTTTGGTTTTTTCCAGAAAATATGCATTTTTTTAAGAAAAACTTTTGGGTTTATTAAATTAATTTGTTTATTAAAATATTGTCTCTTAATATATTGTTTTTTTAATAAATACAAACATATTTATTATAATATATATATTAGGGTGGGCCGAAAACACACTTTATTTTTTATTCATGTTCTAATAGCTCGGAAAGGGTGCCACTTGGGTCCAATAAGGAGGGTGTAAAATATTTTTTCGATTGGATAATATCTTAGGCTCCCGCATCGCACTTAAAGTTCGAAAAAACGGATGACTTTTTTACAAAACAACAAAAAAATCAAAGATTTAACTCTCAAACATTGTTCATGATTTTTTTATGAGGAACAAATATAGTTATAGACATAATGTTTCAGGTTTCATTCTTTTATCACTCTTGCTTCGTTAGATATAATATTTTAATGTTTAAAGAAATCTTGTAAAGTTGTTTTTCCTGCATATTTAAAAAGCTAATAACTCTAGAACTATACAACTTAAAAACCTGAAATTAGTCCCATTCGGATCGTAAATTTTTTGTCTTTCATTTGATGTGAATCATGACCATCATTTTCAAAAAAAAATTTTCAAAATTTAAAAAAAGTGAAAAAAAAATTAATAAAAAAACTTTTTTGGAAAATTTTTTTGAAAAAAATTTAAAAGCCTTTTGACTCATAAAATGAACATTATTACCAAATTTCAAGTTGAAAATAAAATATTATCATGCATAAAAAAAATAAAAGTTTCGAAATTTAGGCAAGTCCCTAAACAATCCCAAAAATTATAAAGCAAGAGCGATTCACTCATGGAAAATTCATAAACTCGCTTGAGGGTGTTCATATGACTTAAAACATGTAAAAAATTTCAAATAAATTTCTGAAAATACGAGAAGTAACAGATTCAGTACAAAACCTTTCAGAGCTAATTTTCAACTTTAAGTTAATTCAATTTGCATGAATTTTAACTGAATATTCCTAAGAAATGTGTTTATATCTAATTTTTTATGGTCTAAAACTTTTAATTTACTTTGATTTGACTTTTAAAAGTAAAAACAATTAGATATAAACATAATTCTTGGGAATTTTCAGGAGTAATGCATGCAAATTGAATTAACTTTAAGTTGAAAATTAGCTCTGCAAGGTTTTGCACCGAATCTGTTAATTGTCGTATTTTCTAAAATTTATGTGACATTTTTTACATGTTTTAAGTCATATGAACACCCTCAAGCGAGTTTATGAATTTTTTTATGAGTGAATCGCTCTTGCTGTATAATTTTGGGGATTGTTTAAGGACTTGCCTAAATTTCGAATTTTTTTATTTTTTTATACATGATTAAATTTTATTTTCAACTTGAAATTTGGTAGTAATGTTCATTTTATGAGTCAAAAGGCTTTTAAATTTTTTTCAAAAAAATTTTCAAAAAACATTTTTTTATTAAATTTTTTTTCACTTTTTTTAAATTTTGAAAAAATTTTTTTGAAAATGATGGTCATGATGCACATCAAATGGAAGACAAAAAATTTACGAACCGAATGGGACTAATTTCAGGTTTTTAAGTTGTATAGTTCTAGAGTTATTAGCTTTTTAAAAATGCAAGAAAAACAACTTTACAAGATTTCTTGGAACATTAAAAAATTATATCTAACGAAGCAAGAGTGATAAAAGAATGGAACCTGAAACATTATGTCTATAACTATATTAGTTCCTCATAAAAAATCATGAACAATATTTGAGAGTTAAATCTTTGATTTTTTTGTTGTTTTGTAAAAAAGTCATCCATTTTTTCGAACTTTAAGTGCAATGCGGGAGCCTAAGATATTTTCCAATCGAAAAAATATTTTACACCCTCCTTATTGGACCCGAGTGGCACCCTTTCCGCGCTATTAGAACATGAATAAAAAATAAAGTGTGTTTTCGGCCCACCCTAATATATATATATATATATATATATATATATATATATATATATATATATATATATATATATATATATATTAATATATTAAAAAAGAACTTGTTTTTTTATTGTTTTGAAAAGAAATTCCATGGTGTTATTCAATAAAAACCAAGTATGGTTTTTTTAATTTATTAAGAACAAGAAATTTATTGTACCTTGCACTATAAAAACCAAATGGATTTTTTAACTCACTAAGCACCAATAATAAAAACCACTTGATATTTTGCTTTGAAAAGAAATTCTTGGTTTTTTTTAGTTCAATAAGAAAAGGATATTTCAATGCAAAAAAAACCCAATTTTTTTACTCACTCAGCACCGGCTATTTAAGTAGTATCTTATAAAAACCACTTGGTTTTTATACTTTGAAAAGAAACTAACTTTTTTTAAAATAAAAACCAATATGGTTTTTTTATCATATAAACCCCATTTATTTGAATCCATTATAAAAACCTCAGTTGGTTTTGATTTATAATAAATAAAAATCTTACTAAAATGTACACATATAAACACTTTTCCGATGCAATAAAAACCAGTGGTTTTTATATGCAGCAAAAATCCTGATTTATGTATAAATTTAACTTTTTTAAAAATTAATTTTAATTAGTTAATTAATTAAATCACTAGGTTTATAGCTGAATTGTTGTTGTTGTTGTTGTCGTGTCCCTGGAGATCGATCAGATAGAGTGGTGCTTTTGGATTAGTTCTGCTATGGCGACTGCTGAATCTGAATATAAGTCCTCTTCGGTGGGATAGTTTAGGAAAAAGGGGTGCCAGAGCCCCGAAGGGTTGGACTTCTGACAATTGTTTTTACGAGGTGGAGTTGACAGCTCCACTCTCAACCCCCAACCTGGAGGACCAGTCCTATTTTAGTCGCCTCTTACGACACGCATAGGCTACGTTGGGACTATTCTTTCCCGGTACCCACACGGAGATTGTTGTTGTCGTGTCCCTGGAGATCGATCATATTATGTGTAATCATATTATATTATTAATCATCAATGTTATAATGATAATGTTATATGATAAGGATATTGACCTTATTACCCTGAACCACCAGAAATGGTTCCTTTTGCTGTGGGGGGTCTTTATTCCATAGATAGAGATGGTGCTCTATATCATCACTCCGCATCTTCAAATCTGACTTCCTCATGCACAAAAAACGGGTTATTTTGTGTTCCTTGTACCCTCCAGGCAAAAATCAGAAGTTATCAAGATGAACTGATACTCAGATTTGAAGATATGGAGTAATGATATCGAGCACCATCTCTATCTATGGAATAAAGACCCCCCAAAGCAAAAGGAACCATTTCTGGTGGTTCAGGGTAATAAGGTCAATAATCAATATCCTTACACATCTGGTTGCCCCTCATGCAGGAGAAATCGGGGATAATTTAACTTTCAGGGATGGTAATTGCAGAAAACATTGTGCTACCCTAGTTAAAAATTTTCTTCAAGATGAAGAAATCGCTAGAAAGGGATCGACCGGCACGTTCTCTCGACATGAATCCAATTGAACAAGTCTAGGACATGCTTGAGAAACGAATTGCTGCCCTTCCAATACCTCCCAAACAGTTCAGGTGCTGA
This sequence comes from Tetragnatha versicolor, assembly GCA_024610705.1. Lineage (NCBI taxonomy): Eukaryota > Metazoa > Arthropoda > Arachnida > Araneae > Tetragnathidae > Tetragnatha > Tetragnatha versicolor. Next base: position 225,159 of record JANDEH010000002.1, read on the forward strand.
AAAACGCTCTAAAAGGGGAAAATGGAGAAAATACCCCAGCCCCTCATAAAAAATCGAACAAACCTGGTGGCAAACAGACCCACAACGTTGTTTTAAGTCAGGAGAAAGCATACCCCAAGCGAAATCGGTTTTCAATTAAGTATTGATTGACTTTTCACTTTTTTTGCATAACTACACAAAATGTGCATTTTCCAATTTTGATAAAAAAAAGTAAAAATAAAATTTTTATTTTGATAACTGCATGGATTTAGCTTTTAAATGACCCTAAGTTAATGAAAAATGCTTGAACCACTGCAAATATTTTATTTGCTTGCCAATATGTACCAAAACTACCAATATCCTTTAATTGTTGTGAGCAGTAGTTAACTACTAGTTAACTAGTAGTTCAACTACTTTTGTTTTAGAGTAGTTGCACTAGCAGTTCAACTACTTTTTTCACCAACTCTAGTTCCAACTACTTTAAAAAAGTTCAACTACTCCAAAAAATATTGAAAGATCAAAATTTTAAAAAATATGTTACATCTACTAACAATGCCTTTTTTCCTGATACATTTTCATATTTGGCAACCTTGAAATATTTGCCAGCAATATTTGCCAGCAACAAAGAAAATTGTCCCAGCAATTGACATATAAATGCAACCATTTTTTGAAATCATCTCTAGAAATTAGGGAGTTCAGGGTTTTCTCTCCTGGAAATTCCAGCACTTTGAAAAGCGATTTTAGGCTAGGTTTACGAGGATTCTAGATGTTTTTCCTGCATTAAAAATTAGTAAGGCAATACTTAAAGTTAACGGCCCAATTTTGTGCTTAAAATACTGTTGTTCAGGCTAAGGGGGTTTAGAACCCTTAACCCCCCTTATATACGACACTGTACTGACCAATATAAATACAACTTAGAAAACTTTAAGACACCAAAAACCTGTATACCTATCAAAAATTGGCGAATCTTTAGCCATGATATTTTTGCTATAGGTAAGAAAAAGTAATCGAAAATTTGGGGAAAAACATCTTATAAATTAAATAGACTAGTTAACTTGTAGTTAACTACTTTGGGAAATAATCAACTACTAGTTACAACTACTTCCAAGAAAAAGTCGTTAACTGGTAGTTACAACTACTTTTGCCCGAACTAGTTGGTAGTTAACTACTTTTTGACCAGTAGTTGCCGAACACTATTTGATTGTAATTCTTAAATTTTAATACGATTTTAAGATTTAAAAACTAAGGAATCTAGCTGTGTGTACTATTGGTTCAAAAATACACTACAGACAAATCATTAAACGTTTGTATTTTCGTAGGTTTATATACCTATTTTAGTATGGTATTGGACTATATGCAATATTATAAGCACCACATAATTTCCTTTTACTTTGATTTCTACTCCTAATTTTGTCCTGAGTCAAGTAATAGGTTATTAGTTGCCTTACATCCTGGATCAAATTTAAGATATTCCTTTTCTAGTGGTGTGGTAAAAATGAGAAAATTATTGCATTTAGTTATGTTAAATTTTAGTGCTAGGAAATATGTATTTATAATTGAATTGTCAGTTTGAAGAAGGGAATAAGTCCGAAAAATGGCAAATTGACTTTTTGTGCTCAAAGCAATCTCCAAGCTTTGCTCTACACATGGGTGAAAAGAGGGGGAAAATAACTAACCCCTATAGGGAGATAACGCCCCTTGAAGTTGTGAAATCGTAAATCGATGTCCATTCATTGTATTTTTTAAGTTAATTTGAAATTAAAGTTAATTTGTCTTCCTTTTCATATTCTTTGAGCTGTAAACTAAGTTAAAATAAAATTTTCTCTTAATTTTTAATATTTTTCAAACTTTTTTTTTATGCAGGGAATGTTTGACTCCATTCATATTCACTCACTCCATTGATACTGCTTTAATAACTCAGTTTCACTATAACTTTGACTCTTATTTGTCTTATTCTTTTTATTTCACCCTTTTGTGGTGTAAACTAAGGAGAAATATAGTTTAAAGGTGAATTTAAGGATTTTTTTTTAAAATTTTGTTATCAGAAAAATTTCATAAGGTGGAAGAAGGGAATAAGTCCATCAACTTATTTTGACTGTAAAATATTTTTGAATACACTTATAATTGTTTTGATGATTGCTCTGTTTTCTGAATAGGGTTCTGAACTTCCAGTAAAAATTTGGTGGTTATACAATGAAAATTTCATTACTTATACAGTTTTTTTTTCGATTTTCTCAAAACTTGGTTTTTGGACTTATTCCAACTGACGATTCAATTTCATGTTTGTGTTTTATCGATCAAAGTACTCGTAGTTATGTGTGCCTAGTAAATTTTATTTCTAGGCTAATAGGTGTAAAGTAGTATTACAAGAGGGTTTAATTATTGATATTTGGTATACGAGTTAAACGTGTTTTCCAATTCTTTAAAATGCCGAAAAGATAAATTTAAAAAAATTCAAATGTGATACAGAATAATACAAAACCCCCATATTGGGTTATGTGAGATGATTTGTACACGGAACAACAATTTATTTACAAACATCGTGTGTACTAACGTCCTGTTAGTCGCGTAGCCAGAAAAAAAATTGAATAGGATTATTGGATTTTTGGTGGGTAATGGCTTATTTAGGAAGGTGTCAGGGGGGATAAAAAAAGGTAAATAAACTGCATAGAATAGATTGTCTTCTGTAAAAATATCTTACTAAATCATATTTTCGAAATGCTTCGTTGTTGAGTTTCACGGATGAAAAAAATATAATAACCTTTATTATTTGGAATTAACTCCGATTTCATAGCGAAAGATGGAGAAATCCTTAAATCCCCCAGAGAAGTAAAACCTGAATCCACCTTCTGGGGTATTCTAGTTGTTTCCCTAAAGCCCCCCCCAAAAAAAGAAAATATATCTGACTTAGGAGGATGTGTCAGTAGGGATAAATTGAGAGTTCTAGGACAGAGGATTGAGGATTTGTGGGCGTGGCTTGTGACGTCAGAGGGGCGTGGCTTGTGACGTCATCAAAGGGGGCGTGGCCTCCTATTGTCTTTTAATTACCCATAATTACTTAATTACTCCTAATTAGTTAATTACCTCTAATTACTTAATTACCTCTAATTAGTTAATTAACCTCTCTAACGAAGGGGCGTGGTCATGCTAGAGTGGAGTTGAGTTGTTTTCTTACTGCTGCTTACTTTTCAGTTTCGTTTTAGCGGAGTTGAGTTGTTTTATGAATTTTTAAAGTTTCTTTTTTATGGAATGGCAACGACTGTTTTGTTTACATTTCGAACTTTATTTACATTTTGAACTTTAACTTTTTTCTGGTCATGGAAAATAGAGTCGACATCTAGTGAGTGAATTTGAAACTAATTATTGGAGTTGTATTTTTTTCGAAGAAAATAGTGTCGCCATCTAGTAAACAAATATTTAACCAATTATTGATTAGTATTTTCCAAAAATAGAGTTTTTAGGTGGATTCGAACTCGCAACGTGCTTAAAGTGATTGTGGCCCGGTAATATTCTTCGATATACCGACCAGACCACAATCACCTATCATTTCATTAGCTTTTTACCTAACCATGTTCAATTTTTTAAAGCCTACGTCTGCTAGAATTTAGTAGTTTATTTGCTGATTTTAGTTTCGATTTATCGGAGTTGAGATGTTTTTTAAGTTTCTTTTTGTACGGTACTTACCTTTGGGATTTTACAATAGAATTTATGTTTTACGTAATGGCAACGCTGGGGATGTCGTTTCAACAGGTTTAAACAAGGACGAACACATTCAAGACAGGTTCGAACAGGGACCAACTCGTTCAAGACACAATTAAAGCCCCCATTACACATCTGTCGCGTAGGAATACATGCCTTCGTCCAATGAAATTGCAGGATAGTTACGTCATCTCGTTTCAGCCAATAAGAGCATTTCCCCAGGTTGTCGTCATCAACCCTGGCACTTACCTGATTGGTCCAGGAGAAAACCTATTATAAAGGTTTCGAGTAAAGAGGTTCAGATCTGTTACGCATTCGCTATCTGGATTTTTCTTCAACTAAGTCGCTTGTAATTTTTCTCTTTTTAACGAAAAAATGAGTTTGAAAAGACGTTTAAGTGAGGAAGATGCTCCTACTCCTCCGTGGTTCTCCAAAGACCTGCCGTTCGAAGAGTACAATATTCCCCAGCCTGATGAGCCAAGACGCCGCCGTTTTGATAAAGTGTCCAGCGCACACAAGCCTTCAACCAGTGCAGAAGAGTTCCAAACTCTCAATACGTGGGATATAACGCCTGAACTTCGTGTATCCATCGTGTCTCACCGAGGTCAGAATCTTCGAATCCATCTTCGCCGTTACGAGGGTATCCGTGCAACAAACCAAGGAGTCACCATGTGCCGCAAGACCTGGGCTGAATTTGCCAGTAAACTGAGAGCATTCGACGTTGCCTTGAAAGACAGTGGGTACGTAGCCAACAACGAGGTTTTGGTGTGCGTTAATGAGAATCAGGCGATTCTCCAGAACATTTTCTCCTTTAAAAAAGGAAATTTTGGATTGAAAAGTGCATTTCTTGTGATGAGTAAATGGGAGGTTGAAAAATTGTACCATGAACTTGAAGAACTAAATAATGAACTGTCCCAAGAAAAATTGAAATACTATTTTTGTTACAAAAATGATTAAATAAATATTATTGTTTTAACTTGGTGTTTTTATTTGTGTCTTTTACTGTAGTGTGTTTTTCTTTATTTCAGGGATAACTTTAAGTATTTAGGATTTCTATTTTCAGGAATTACTTTTAAATATTTAGGACTTTCTTTTTCAGGGATAACTTTAATATAAATAGGTTTTCTCTTTGAATATTTACCATTCTAGCAATTGACCATCATGGAAGAAACTTATCAAGATCCAGCTCTTCCAGGTAGTTTTGGAGGCATTAACAGTTTACAGAGAGTTTTAAAAGGACGTGTTAAGACAAAAGAAATAAGAAAATGGTTGCAATCTAAAGAATCCTATACGTTGCATAAACCACTTAGGCATAAGTTTAAGCGAAATAGAGTAATAGTGGGAGGTTTAAATAAGCAGTTTCAGGCAGATTTAGTAGATATGCAGGCATATTCTGTTGAAAATGATGGTTTTAAATATTTACTTACTTGTATTGATATTTTGTCCAAATATGCTTGGGCCATTCCCCTAAAAGATAAAAAATCGGAGACCATTTTGTTAGCTTTTGAAAAAATATTTTCTGAAAGAGTTCCTCAATCCTTGCAAACAGATGCTGGAAAAGAATTTACAAACAAACAGGTTCAGACTTTCCTGAAAAAGAAAAATGTGCATTTCTTCACAACCCATAATGAAACTAAGGCCTCTGTTGTTGAACGTTTTAATCGCACTCTTAAAACTAAAATGTGGAAATACTTCACTGAAATGAATACCAAGAAATATATAGATGTAATAGATAAATTAATGCATAGTTATAACCATACATGGCATCGTAGTATAAAGACAGAGCCAGTGTCAGTGACAGAGGAAAATGAAAAGAAAATTTGGCATACACTTTACGATAACACTCCTAATATTAAATTAAATAGTCCAGATTTAAAGATAGGGGATACAGTTCGCATTAGTAGAGATAAGATGATATTTGAAAAGGGGTATGAACAAAACTGGACTCGAGAAATATTTACAATTCACACAATAATAAATAGAGTTCCTATCGTTTATAAATTAAAAGATTTATCGGGAGAAGAGATTAAGGGTAGTTTTTACAAAGAGGAACTGCAAAAGGTAACGGATTCCGGATATTACCCTGTTGAAAAAGTTTTAAAGAAAAGGAAGCGTAACGGGAAACTTGAGTACTTTGTGAAATTCCTAGGTTACCCTGAAAAATTTAATGATTGGGTTGAGGATGTTAGGATGATATAAATATCGCGTTCATTGCAATTTCCTTTCATTCGGTGAACAATGTCGTTCTACATCACATTGATCAGTGATAGCTCTATGGGATTTTTCCCGAGCAACAAAATTTCTCAATTCACTACCCAACTACCTAGTTCTATAAATTTAAAGGGTGAATGGGAAATGGCACTTGTAGATTTCATTTATCCTCATACCTGGTACAATGTTCAAAGGGGTAGTAACCTGTTTGGGTTTGATTTGGGAGACCGAATACTTCATGGTAGAAGAGTTCCACCCGGATGCTATGAGACAATACCTGATCTTATAAAAGGAATGTTACTCGAATCGCATAGAAACAAAATTGAATTGTATTATCACGATGTTACCAAAAAGGTTGAAATCAGAACGGCTGAAAATTGTAAATTGGCTCTACACGAAGGCCTAGCTGAATTACTGGGGTTTGAACCAGGTCAATATTCGGGTACCTATATGAGTCCTTATGTAGCTGACCCCAAAGCCACCTTTCCAGTCATGTATGTGTATTGCGATCTCGTTGAGCCGCAAATCGTTGGTGATGTGCAAGCTCCATTGCTTAAAGTAGTTACAGTGGAAGGACGTGATGGAGAAATAATTAATGCCAAGTATCCAAGACCTTTCTATGTACCAGTGATTCGACAACATTTTCAAACTATACAAATCGATATCAGACTCCATTCAGGGGATTTAGTGCCATTCGAACGAGGGAAAGTGTTTTTGACACTGCATTTTCGACCCAAACAAATCCTATAAAAGAGCAGTACAATTGAAATTACCCTTCATTTCTTGATTCGCGTTCAAAGAAAGAACAATGTTGGTTCCTTACACGTGTTGTGCAAAAAAGTTTGAAGATTACTATGCTAATCAAAATGGAGAGGGAATGCCTTATTATAAGGGGGTCGGATTTCAGAAAGGGTATGGCATTGGTGGATTTTTTGCTAAGCTCTTTCGAAGAGCTTTACCTTTTCTAGTGAGTGGTGCAAAATCTGTAGGAAAGGAAGCATTAAGAGCTGGAACTATGGTTGCTAATGATGTACTAGCTGGAGAAAATTTTAAATCGGCTATTAAAACAAGAGCAAAAGAAGGTGGCAAAAATTTGGCAAGAAAAGCAGTTCATAAAGCAGATCAGATGATTGGTCGAGGAAAGCTTAAAAGGAAGCGCAAACACTCTAACCGAGTCATTTCATCAAAAACCAGGAAGGTTGTAGTACGTGATATTTTCGGCTCCTGATACCATGGCTTTTTTACTTAAAGATTCCCCCGAATGTGCCAAATCTGAATTAGAATTATTTAGCCTGCCTCCCACTCAAACCGTTATAGAAAGAGGACAATGGATAGAATTTCACCCCCTTGCCAATGTCTCAGATGGAAGCCCTGTTGAATTTAATGTATCCGGAAGTGGAGATGAATACCTTGATCTCTCCCAAACGCAACTTTATGTAAAAGTGAAAATACTAAAAAACGATGGCAAGCCCATTACGGATGATAGCAAAGTTGGCCCTGTGAATCTCTTTTTACACTCCATGTTCTCCCAAGTGGATATCAGTTTAAATGAGCGACTGGTTTCGTCAAGTAACAACACGTACCCGTACCGAGCCATGATAGAAAAATTACTAAATCATGGTTTCGATGTAAAAACCTCGCAACTCTCCTCGGAGCTCTTTTTCAAAGATACGGCTGGCCGAATGAATGTTTTTGATCCTGAAAAACCCGAAGACGCCAACGATGGTTTTAATCAAAGAGCTAATTTGTTTAAACTCAGTACTTCAGTGGATATGATTGGACGGTTGCACTTGGACATGTTTCACCAAGAAAGATTACTATTAAACATGGTGGATGTGAAAATTAAGCTTATTCGCAGCAAACCAGAATTTTGTTTACTAGGAGACGGGGAATTTAAAGTCTCTTTAGAACATGCCTCCCTATTTGTTCGAAAAGTTAGAGTTAGTCCTGGAGTTGCATTAGGACACGCCAAGTGTTTGGAAAAAACTTCAGCTAAATATCCAATCAATAGAGTGCTGTGTAAAGCTTACTCCATACCCACTGGTAATATGAGTTTTGTGCAAGATAACATTTTTACAGGGCAGATGCCAAATCGCATTGTAATTGCATGTGTTGATAACGATGCATTCAACGGAGAGTATAAAAAGTCGCCTTTTGAATTCAAACATTACAATATGAATTTTATTGGTGTGTATGTGGATGGACAGCCTGTTCCTCATAACCCTCTACAGCCCAATTTTGAGAAAAATCACTTTATCAGAGCTTATCAAAACTTATTTACGAGTTCAGAAAATAAAGGCTTGTATCTTTCACGATCAGAATTTCCTGAAGGATATTCATTGTTTTGCTTTGATTTAACTCCCGATTTGTGTGACGGTTCGCATTTAAATCTCATTCGGCACAGTAATTTGAGATTGGAAATTAAGTTTGCAACTAGCTTGCAACAAACGGTGTCCTTATTAGTGTATGCTGAATTTGAAAACTTGATAGAAATCAACAAGGCTCGCAACGTTATCTACGATTTTGGAAACTAAGATGAATTCCTCAGAAATAGACAAAATCTTGTCTCGAGATCCTACTACGACAAGATATTACAGAGGAGTTTTTCCTTCTGATAAAATACCATCCATTGGAAGATACCCATCTGCATTAGTACTGAATACAGACCGCGCTGGTGAGGCAGGAACGCATTGGTTAGCGGTATTCGTTCAAGATAAGAACTCAATTGAATTCTTCGATTCCTACGGATTACCACCTGAAGCTTTTGGCCAAGACATTTCCAGATTTATCCGGATGTACGATCGAGTTATGTGGAACAAGACTCCATTTCAAAGTTTGACCTCGAATGTATGCGGACACTATTGTATTTATTTTATTGTAAAACGATGTCAAGGGTTGTGTATGAAATCTATCATTTGTCAACTTAAAGAACAGAAGAAGAATGATTTTCGAATATTTCAATTTGTGAAAAAAAGATACGGTGTAACCATGGTTTTTAAACAATAAAAAAATTATACTATACATTTGTGTTTTTTCTTTATAAAAGTAACGAGTACATGTTCAAATTTTTAGTTTATACTGAACATTCAATCATGGATGTTGTAAAATGCGTGCTGTTCACTTTACTTTTTTTATCTTACTTAATTTTTTCAGGCATTGCTTTATGGACTTACCATAACTGGCCAAACCCCCTTAATATAATTCAAAATAAAACAACACTTGAAATATACAAAATTTATCAAAGTATTGATTCTAAGGGGTTTATTAAATGTAATGCATTTTCAGATTTTCATTACAGTAACACAACCTGTGGAAACAGCATATGCACTTGTGTTAAGGATTCCATTAACATATTTGAAAATCATTGTCTTGAATATACTGAAAATATTGTTGACTCTTTAAGTGAATGTGACCTTGTTGCAAATACTTTAGAAGGATGTGTAGATATGTTATGTAAAGTATAAAAGGAGGTAAAAGCAATAAAATTAACTTATTTGCAAACATGGAGCTTCCGAGGCTGGTTCACCCCTCCACGTGTCTCCTTAGCGGCCCTACGGGATCAGGCAAAACAGTTTTTGTTAAAAAAATTATTGATTATAAAATGTTTAATCCCATGCCTTCAAGCATAATTTACTGTTATGGAAGTTACCAGCCTATTTTTAAATCTATGACAAATGTTCATTTTGAAGAAGGATTACCCTCAAACTTAAATTCTATTCGAAATTCTTTAATCATCATTGATGATTTAATGGTAGAATTGGCCAGTGATACCCGATTGAGCAATTTATTCACGAAAGGTAGCCACCACCGAAACCTTTCCATTATTTTTATTACCCAAAATTTATTTCACCAAGGCAAAGAAATGAGAAACGTGCATTTAAATTCACACTACGTTGTTTTATACAAAAGTCCCAGAGATAAAAGTCAGGTAGCCAATTTAGCGCGCCAAATGTATCCAAGAAAAGTTAAGGCGTTTCAAGAAATTTTTGATGATGCTACTTCTACCCCCTTCAGTTATTTGTTAATTGATTTGAGACCAGAAACCAGTGAAAGGTTACGGTTACGATCAGGAATATTTCCAGGAGATAGACATTACGTGTATGAACCTCGTTAAAATCATTCGGTTCCCAGACACCACGAACGTAACATGGCTTGCCCCATCGTGTTGGATTTTGAAGGTTTTCAATTGAAATCTGATTGTTTTATTATCAAGGAACTTGCTTTTTACTCAATCAACGAAGGACATCATGCTTGCTGGTCATTCCTTCCCCCTATGCCATGGGAAACACTGTCAAAATTTCATCAAAAGAGTTTTACTTGGGTGATAAGAAACAAACATCAGTTACAGTGGAACAGTGGTGTATTACCTTACAATGCATTGCATTCTATTTTACAATTTTTATCATCAGCTTACTCTACTATTTACGTTAAAGGAAGGGAAAAGCTGTTGTTTTTAGAAAAATTGATGGATGGAAACCTTAGGAGTTTGGATTTTCCTAAAATTAAAGATTTACCCGATTTCTCTATCAAGTGTAATCATCACTCCAAGAACTCTCACTGTTGTGCTTTGTTCAAAACAAGTACTTACAGGGCCTATATAAATCAACGCATACAAGCTAATACGATCATTTCGACCCAGAATGCCTTCAGAGAAGGATGTGGAATATTTAAAGCTGCTAAAGAAAAGTAGAAAAAAATCTAAAATTTTGAAAAATTGTTCAAATTGTATGATTAAATCTATTTGCGAATGTGTATTAAATTTACTTAAGGGGAACCTACCCATCAGCAAACGCTCAAAGAATAAACTAACTCCTTTTAAAAAAACACTGAGAACTCTTGCTCAGAAACGAGTTCCTCTGTACACAAAAAGGCGGCTATTAGTTCAAAAAGGAGACGGATTTTTATCTTTTCTTATTCCAACTGCCCTGACTGTTTTATCTAATCTCATCCATGGAGCATAGCAAAAAGTACGCATTGGTCCCATTAGACCGCATGCAAGAGTTTGAAGAACAGCATTTGAATGAGTTAGACTCACAAATTCATAGTATTTTGAAAACTAAAATGAGTGATTCGGAAAAAATTAAGCTTTATAACAATGTTTTACAAAAATACGTTACCTTTCCAATTGTGAATGATATCAAGCCTGAGCCTAAGATTGACCTGGAAAATGCAAAAACGGAAGAAATTGCAAAGCCGGAATCCGAAATAGATATTCTGAGTACTGTCCCTGTGAAACATAAAACAACTGCAAAGAAAATTATTGAATTTCTTCAGCAACGTAACATCACTTGGAATCCGGATAAGGAGCTTGTTATCAATGAACAAGTCATTCCAGGATCTGATATTGTACAGCTGATAAACTTTTTACTGAGGAATAGAACAAGAAGACCAGAAGCTTTTGAAACGTTTAAAGATGTTTTAAACAAACACAATTTTCCTGAAGAATTTGTGAAAAACACTTATTTAAATAATATGAAAACTTATCCTAAAAGAGTTGTTGAAAAGAAACAAGGATTTGTGAAAACTATGTATGCTAAACCAAAAAGACTTGTAAAGAAAAAACCAATAAATTGGTTAAAAATGTAACTTTTGAATGCATATAATAAAAATTTTTTGTTTGATTCTATTGACTATTTATAATTAAGTGTTTTCATTTAAAATGATTCTTTGGAATGAAGAAACAACATTTCATTTTCAACATTCATTTTTTTTTATTTAAAATCATAGTTTCATGTTTTTACATGTATAGTTTACAAATCAAGCATCTTAATATGCTACAAACAATGAACATTTACAAAGACACAGATAATTCAGCAGAATAATATAAACAAAATATACAATTTTAAAATATTTATATACAAAAAATACAATTAAAAAAAAATATTTATATACAAAATAATCAATTTAAAAATAATATTCATATACAATAAAATTTATAAACATTTATTTACAGAAATATATTTATAACAGTATATACAATATTTTAAGGTTGTCATGTAATTATCGTGCATTTGAACACAAATTATTCAGTTAGTACTATCTCTTTAATTTTATAATGACCATAGGCATAGCTAGATTCCCCATAGCTAGATTCTGCATCTACCCAAATGTATCTTTTGTTGTCAAAGGGGCAAAGGGTGGATTTGTTATACCTCACGGTACTTAATGTATGATTATTGCTGGATATTTTTGTTGATTCTTCTATACCCCTTTGAAATTCGAACAAACAGGTCTTATAACTGTCGTGGGTTAATTTACGCCTAATTATATTCTTCCCCACTCCCTTAGCAGTTTTTTTCTCCATAGTTGAAGAGCTTATCGAATACATTTTAGGCTTAAGGCCAACAAATTCGATAGCTACTTCACCAGCTAACTCATCCTTCATTTTACCAAGGACTTTTTTGTTATTATCACTATACAGGGGGTGGTTTTTCGGATAATCCGAGGTATCAAAAAATTTTGAATCCTTCTTCATATCATCATATATGTCCTCAGTGGTAATCTCATAGCAGAGGGAATCGGTATCAGTGAAAAGGAGTTTTGCGTTAGATTCATATTTATGTTTGATATAATCATAATGAAAATCATACATTAAAATTTTAGAAATGTCTAAGATTGAAAATCCTACATAAATGGGGCGATTAAGGAGAAGGGAGGTCTTTAAGCGTTCCACTGATACCAAGTCCTCTGCTATGATTTTGAAGGAATGGAAAGCAGGTGAAGCAACTAACTTCTTTGCTCGCTTCTCATTAGTTACCAGATCGATGTTTCGTCTATTTCGTAAATTCTCCATCGTTTTACCAAACACGGCGTTGTTTAAAAGTTTAAAGAGATCTTTTTCGAATGGAGATTTTGCAAGTTTTCGTTGCTCAGTATTTTTGTCGATATACGTCTTCAACCATGGAGATTGGAAAAATTTTAGCACTCTGTGAACCTTCTCAATTCTCATGCCTCTTCCTACGTAATTTTTTAAGTTTCTGTAGTGGAGGACATATTTAGTTTTATTATTTAGATTAGGAACCAATTTGGTTTGTGGGGGTGTTTTTAATTGTAGAGATCGGGCTAAATTTTGACTATATTCTGAAAGTAGGTCTGGGGTAACTAAGAATTTTTCAGGGGCCAGAGGATAGTCATTATGGATATCGTGTAAATGGGAGGGGTAGGACAAGTCCACTTCTAAAATAAAACCTACGTCTGAGTCATCAGGCACGGAAAGTACTTCAGTTGATGAATCAACCCACTGAAACCCATGAGTGGGTAAACTTTGGGACATGGCCCAACCGTACAAATTATTCGCATCCAAGTACATGATGTACTTGGATGGAAGGTCGGGGTCATAACCCTCTAAATAAGGATTATTCGCCTTCCCGTACCTGTTTGAAATCATTGAAATACCCCCTCTGATACCCTTTTCAATAAAAAGATGCATGTCAATGTCAGTGAGCAGCTCCAACCTGACCTTTGACATGCGTAAGCATGCTTGCCATGCCAAACCAGGAGCGGTGAATGCATGGCAAGGATCAATGCTGTAGAATTTAAGGGAGATTTTCCTAAAATTCTCAAAAACATCTGCTAGGAGAAGAACATCACTACAAACGTACAAATCATGGTATTCACCCAGGTTTAAAATCTGGAATGAATTCCATACATTTATTGCATGCTCATAATCATCATTGGAAATTGCTTCCTCAGTGAGCGAGCTGTAGAAATGTTCTTTTTCTGGCAGTTGTGTTTCTGAAAATTTTTTAAAGGAATCTATGTATTCATAGGGGTAGCACCCTTTTCGGAGCATAAGCTCATGCTTTTCTCTGAAATGGGTGCGGGTGATATGGGCTAGATCGGGATTAAGGTTATTAACTAATTTGTCAAGGGAGGCATTTAAAAATTGAAGGGAATCAAGAAATCTAAGGGGGCCTATTGTGAAAGAAATAAATTGTTCCGAATTGTTAGGTATACATTCAATTTTCCTATCTTTAATTTTGCCTAAAGCTTTGATAATTATGTGACTATCATAGCCCCTCAAATTATGGAAAATTACGGGGATATGGGTGGCAATTTTAAAATTTAAGTTGCATTCATTGTGGGCAGCACCTCGAAACTTGCCGGTCAAATGGTCGTGGTCCCTAACGGTATCGTGGTGAAGTGGTTTATCACATATATGACAGGTTAAGGCAGCATTATAATTTTCCTCATCTTCTGTAGTGAATTCCAAAGGAATTTTAAGATTTAGAATTTTTTTAATATTCTCGGCTTCATAAAGAAGTCGATCAAGGAAATTCTCTGCAGCATTTTCACCACGATAAATTACGGGGTCTTGGGCCAATTTTCCGTCAGGGTCCACAATGGCATAGGCGTACCCACAAGGAATATGACTAGAGATAGGGACAGTGAATGAACGGGAGGGGTTAGGAAGACAAGTGGCTTGTTTTTCCAAGATGCACTCGAAATCGGCATAAATGGTGTAGGGCACCGGGAGTTTCATATGGAAATTTTTAAATTTAAGCCATTTGTCTTCAGCTGAGGGCAATTTAATTTTTTGGGGGTCATGATCTCTACAACTTTCTGCATGAGAATTAAGGGTTTGTTCACTACTAAAACGATGAAGGCAGAAGTTACAGTAAAAAGATGCACCGTTATGTTTTGAAAGACTGGATAATAGGGAACTTAAATTTTTGATTAAACAAAAGTGTCTATCTTCATTGTCTGAAATTAAGAGTAAATTAATATGAATGTCAAATTTAAATTTCGTTATTTGTCTAGGGAATACTCCATCATTATCATTGTAGCCATATACGTTAATGTTAATTTTATTCAGTCTTTCAAATTTTTCGATGTGTGCAAGAGGAGTAGGGAAGTCAATGCCTGAAATATCAACAGAATTTTCAAATGCACGATAATTACTTACTCTCTCGGCATGATATTTCACCGGGTGTAGTGCCGCCAGCACACACCAAAGGAAACACCGCTGGTCGTTGTTCTTCACGTTGATAATGGCGTGTTTCGTTTGAAGAATTTTAGGCAAAGGAATGTAGGAAGAAGCTGCTAGAGGCTGGTAACTGGCAATTTTCAGCTCCATGCAGATGATCTCTTCCAGTACCCAGCCAGATCCCCGTCCTTGGTATTCCTCAAACGAGGAGAAAACCTTAAAACATAAAAAATAATAATTATAAATAACTGTGTCGAAGTACAGCAAAATGTAATCAAAATTTTAATTCAAAAATTTGATAACTTTAAAAGTAATATCAAGTATGAAGTGAAAATAATTATTGAATTAAGTAATTAATAATTATTGAATAATTATTATCTTAATTCATATGTCTCCTGCCGAGAAACCCTTTCTGTTTTAAAATAATTATTGTTCGTATGAAATAAAACTTTAAAAGAAAAACGAATGTTTTAGAAATCTTACCTTCTCGTATGCAGTTTTTAGATTGGGAGTCGAATCTGCCAAAACGATCTGGTCCTTGCTTCGAAACCAGGCGGTGCAGGTCTCATCCTTATCTTCCGATATCTTTCTAGTGAGCCTACAGTGAAGGTTTAGATAAAATTTAACACCGCGCTGGTTTATTGCTGCCGCTTCGATTTTGTCCTGAAGCTCGTCTGTGATGGAATGGAGGAAGGCCTGTACATCTCCTTTCACATCATCACCGGGGAGAATTTCAGTTGTTGTAAAAGTGTTAAGGGTTCTCCGAGTCCTCTCCGGGTTGGATCCTTGACCCCTGGATGTTGAAGGTGCGGGGTTGGTACGGGTTCGCTTAGACGCCGGAGCTGCAACATCAGGAGCTGGCCTTTTCTGAGGTGGTTTGCAGTGGCTCTTTATATGACGCTTTAAATTGTCCGCTCGGTCGAAGCGAAGATGGCATTGAGAGCATTCGAGCTTTTGTAGGAACTCTATTTATTATTGTGTGAATTGTAAATATTTCTCGAGTCCAGTTTTGTTCATACCCCTTTTCAAATATCATCTTATCTCTACTAATGCGAACTGTATCCCCTATCTTTAAATCTGGACTATTTAATTTAATATTAGGAGTGTTATCGTAAAGTGTATGCCAAATTTTCTTTTCATTTTCCTCTGTCACTGACACTGGCTCTGTCTTTATACTACGATGCCATGTATGGTTATAACTATGCATTAATTTATCTATTACATCTATATATTTCTTGGTATTCATTTCAGTGAAGTATTTCCACATTTTAGTTTTAAGAGTGCGATTAAAACGTTCAACAACAGAGGCCTTAGTTTCATTATGGGTTGTGAAGAAATGCACATTTTTCTTTTTCAGGAAAGTCTGAACCTGTTTGTTTGTAAATTCTTTTCCAGCATCTGTTTGCAAGGATTGAGGAACTCTTTCAGAAAATATTTTTTCAAAAGCTAACAAAATGGTCTCCGATTTTTTATCTTTTAGGGGAATGGCCCAAGCATATTTGGACAAAATATCAATACAAGTAAGTAAATATTTAAAACCATCATTTTCAACAGAATATGCCTGCATATCTACTAAATCTGCCTGAAACTGCTTATTTAAACCTCCCACTATTACTCTATTTCGCTTAAACTTATGCCTAAGTGGTTTATGCAACGTATAGGATTCTTTAGATTGCAACCATTTTCTTATTTCTTTTGTCTTAACACGTCCTTTTAAAACTCTCTGTAAACTGTTAATGCCTCCAAAACTACCTGGAAGAGCTGGATCTTGATAAGTTTCTTCCATGATGGTCAATTGCTAGAATGGTAAATATTCAAAGAGAAAACCTATTTATATTAAAGTTATCCCTGAAAAAGAAAGTCCTAAATATTTAAAAGTAATTCCTGAAAATAGAAATCCTAAATACTTAAAGTTATCCCTGAAATAAAGAAAAACACACTACAGTAAAAGACACAAATAAAAACACCAAGTTAAAACAATAATATTTATTTAATCATTTTTGTAACAAAAATAGTATTTCAATTTTTCTTGGGACAGTTCATTATTTAGTTCTTCAAGTTCATGGTACAATTTTTCAACCTCCCATTTACTCATCACAAGAAATGCACTTTTCAATCCAAAATTTCCTTTTTTAAAGGAGAAAATGTTCTGGAGAATCGCCTGATTCTCATTAACGCACACCAAAACCTCGTTGTTGGCTACGTACCCACTGTCTTTCAAGGCAACGTCGAATGCTCTCAGTTTACTGGCAAATTCAGCCCAGGTCTTGCGGCACATGGTGACTCCTTGGTTTGTTGCACGGATACCCTCGTAACGGCGAAGATGGATTCGAAGATTCTGACCTCGGTGAGACACGATGGATACACGAAGTTCAGGCGTTATATCCCACGTATTGAGAGTTTGGAACTCTTCTGCACTGGTTGAAGGCTTGTGTGCGCTGGACACTTTATCAAAACGGCGGCGTCTTGGCTCATCAGGCTGGGGAATATTGTACTCTTCGAACGGCAGGTCTTTGGAGAACCACGGAGGAGTAGGAGCATCTTCCTCACTTAAACGTCTTTTCAAACTCATTTTTTCGTTAAAAAGAGAAAAATTACAAGCGACTTAGTTGAAGAAAAATCCAGATAGCGAATGCGTAACAGATCTGAACCTCTTTACTCGAAACCTTTATAATAGGTTTTCTCCTGGACCAATCAGGTAAGTGCCAGGGTTGATGACGACAACCTGGGGAAATGCTCTTATTGGCTGAAACGAGATGACGTAACTATCCTGCAATTTCATTGGACGAAGGCATGTATTCCTACGCGACAGATGTGTAATGGGGGCTTTAATTGTGTCTTGAACGAGTTGGTCCCTGTTCGAACCTGTCTTGAATGTGTTCGTCCTTGTTTAAACCTGTTGAAACGACATCCCCAGCGTTGCCATTACGTAAAACATAAATTCTATTGTAAAATCCCAAAGGTAAGTACCGTACAAAAAGAAACTTAAAAAACATCTCAACTCCGATAAATCGAAACTAAAATCAGCAAATAAACTACTAAATTCTAGCAGACGTAGGCTTTAAAAAATTGAACATGGTTAGGTAAAAAGCTAATGAAATGATAGGTGATTGTGGTCTGGTCGGTATATCGAAGAATATTACCGGGCCACAATCACTTTAAGCACGTTGCGAGTTCGAATCCACCTAAAAACTCTATTTTTGGAAAATACTAATCAATAATTGGTTAAATATTTGTTTACTAGATGGCGACACTATTTTCTTCGAAAAAAATACAACTCCAATAATTAGTTTCAAATTCACTCACTAGATGTCGACTCTATTTTCCATGACCAGAAAAAAGTTAAAGTTCAAAATGTAAATAAAGTTCGAAATGTAAACAAAACAGTCGTTGCCATTCCATAAAAAAGAAACTTTAAAAATTCATAAAACAACTCAACTCCGCTAAAACGAAACTGAAAAGTAAGCAGCAGTAAGAAAACAACTCAACTCCACTCTAGCATGACCACGCCCCTTCGTTAGAGAGGTTAATTAACTAATTAGAGGTAATTAAGTAATTAGAGGTAATTAACTAATTAGGAGTAATTAAGTAATTATGGGTAATTAAAAGACAATAGGAGGCCACGCCCCCTTTGATGACGTCACAAGCCACGCCCCTCTGACGTCACAAGCCACGCCCACAAATCCTCAATCCTCTGTCCTAGAACTCTCAATTTATCCCTACTTGTGTCCCTAAATCTCTTTGGCTCCTGGTAATGTTGTAGCCTTAAAAGTTTTATTTTAATCAACTATTCACTGTAGGGTGCTTTTTATATTTATTTAAAATATATTATTTCACGGAATATAATCACAAGCGCATATACCATGAATAAACTAAGTATAACTGAAAGAATTCTGCGAATATTTTAGAAAGTACGAGTAGCACTGAAATATTTAAGACACTGAATACTTAAATAGGTTTTCGTGATTAAAATCGAACGTGTGTATACAAGTATAGAACTCCTGGATGTTAATGTGTTGGAGAGTTTCTTGTCACTAGATTTTTTTATCGCGTTTATTGTTGTGGACATTAAGGTAAATTAATAATTAGAATATTCATTACCATACATAAAAATTTACATCAAGCCAAGAAAAAAACCATATTTAACGCCAAAAGGAAATGTGGAAATTTCGTTTAGGCTAGGCGAACCATAAAAAGGAAAATTGAAATCTAATTTTCTTCAACGTACAGGATTTCTAATGAATTATTTATCTTTCCCCAAATATCGGTAAGAAAATCTTTTTACGAACCGTAATATCATTACATTTCTCATATGAGTTTGCGTATAAAGCAGACTTTATAGAGATTTATAAGTTACTTTATTTACTATACTAAGCCTTTTAAAATGAATATGGTTTGTTGCTAATAAGATCAGAGAAAAATAATTGCAAAGCCGATGTTTCAAATTATCTTTGATTAAGCAAAACGTGAAGTTATATTTTATTGATGTGACTATTGCGATTATAATTTTTCGCTACCTTGTTTTTTAAGCATAATTACGGTTTTATTCCTGAATAATATAATTTTATTTTTTATATCTTAAGAAAGTAATTTTGATTCTGAAAAAAAGTAGCAAATTGGTTTAAGAGAAATTTATTTAAAATATTTTATCTAGCTAGAAGAAAAAGGTTTTTATATTCACAATTGACAAAACATCGTTTCTAAATTATATTTTCTGTTTCTTTCAAAAAATAAGAGTTATATCTCATTTATGATAGTCATTGACTAATGCTTGCATTTATAGCGTGTATAAACTATTGGCTTAACTTCTTGTATTTTTAGACTGCAAATTTTTTTAACCAGGCTGATCTACACTGTTAAAAAACAGTTCTTCCTTTATCCAATTTGTGGTGAAAGGTTGGGCTGTTTCACCACAATTGGGTTAAATTTAGTTGCAACCTATAGTTCGGTGACAGGTTTCAACAAGTTTTCGGTGCTTTCACTATATTTTCGCTAGTGAAAGCACCGAAAACTTGGTGAAACCTGTTACCGAACTATAGGTTGCAACTAAATTTAACCCAGTTTGTGGTGAAAGGTTGAACTTTTTTTAACAGTGTACTCATACTCTATTAGTTGAATATTTTTTCCATTAAAGCTAATGATTTATTAACTATTAAAAATATCCATGACATGAAATCATGGAAACGGCCTGAACAGTTTCTATTTATTAATGTATTTTCCAGTATTGTACAGGCAGTTGCTTTAGGGCTATAAATCCATAAAAGTTTCGCTTTCTGCTTCGGTGGTCATCCTCAGTACAGTAATATACTGTAATTTAAAGCCACGGCCTAAAATCCCGGAAAGTATATTAATAAATAGTATCCATGACATGTTTGGAAAATATTTTTCAGTATACTTTTTCTCCCAAAATATTTTCGCGTTATCACTGCTTTTGTGTTATATTTTCCAGAAAACTAAAATTGAAAGGCTAAAAAAGGAGGGATTTCAAACCTTTTCAAAAAAAATTCTGGGCAATTTAAAAGGGCATTATTAACATTATGTCTAGTCATCTAAAAATATACCCCTGGGCGCGAATGAATTGGCAGTTGTTTATTTTACATTTTGGACGGTCACGGTTGTTGGACTGGATAATATTTTATTGATGTTTTTTCCCGATTAAATCCATTGAGAAATAGAAAACTTACAGAAATGGAGAGTTAGAATGGAAGGAATGGAAATGGATTACAGAATGGATTAGACAGACCTGAGTCATCTTATTTGGTTACTCATGCATTACCAGATTTTAGACAGCAATTTGCAGAAAAAGTATTTATGGAAACTTCGTGAATAAACCTTTTTGAATTAACATTTTTAAATCAATTTTAATTTAGGTGAAAGTGGAGCTAATGAGACAAAGGAATTTTCCCCCATATGATAGGTGTTTTAGAAAGCATTTTTATATCACTTATTGGTAAGGGGACATTCATAAATTACGTGAGGTCAAAAAAAGGGGGGGAGGGGTTTGGAAAAATCTCACCAAATCTCACACAGGGGGGAGGGGGGGGCGATTAAAATCACACGTCAACTTTTTAAGTTAGAAATTAAACGATTTTTTTAAGGTTGAGAAAGGAATAATACCCACAGATAAGATACTAGGGTGATTTTTAGGCGGAATAATGTCCTTTTCCCCCACATCATTAATAATGGAAAAATTTAAGGTGCTGTGAAGAACAAAATGCAAAGGAATAGGATAGAAAATTATTTTTAAAAAGTTGTAGGTAAATCTCACGTGGGGGGGAGGGGGTCCAGCAAAATATCACTAAATCTCACCAAGGGGGGAGGGGGGTCCAGATTTTGGAAAAAACACCTTACGTAATTTATGGATGTCCCCTAACAGGTCTAGCAATCATTTGAAGCATGGAATATCTGTCATGGCTGGTTTTTGCTGTGCAGAAAAAGCTAAGTTTGTTTTTTTAACAACCCAGAGCTAATATTAAGTTTTGTAATTGATTGAATTTCGTAAATTTTCAAGAATATTTTAATCTCATTTAAAGACAGGTAAAGATTCTACAAACACTTGAGAATAATCACTGAAAAAGTATTGAATTGCACATGTCATTTAATTGTAAATTTTCAGATTGTGGTTGATAATGGAACACTGAATATTTCTCTAAAAACATTATAGGGTTTATTTGACTTTTCATACATAATTAGGTTGGATGTAAACAGTATTAGACAGTCATTAACAAGATGTTAAATATAAAACTTAAAAGAACTAAATGGTTTATTATATTGGACAAATTTAAACATTTCAGACAAACAAATTAGTCATTTTAAATATCAAAATTTCCCCCTATATTTGTATGTAGACTAATCCTATCTATAATTATTCTATTAGGGTAATTCCAACTAGTGAAGAGATAGTTATGATTCATTATAGTGAAACTTAACACTGCAGAAGACATTTTGGAATTACAATGTTTATTGCTGAAATTTCCCCCACAACAATTTTTGGACATTCAATATAGTATCATATGTTTATAAAAAATGCATTTAAAAATCATAAATGGCTTTTATCTTTGAATTCTATAACATGCCCTATTAGCCCTGAATTGTGTCCCAATAGACCCCACATATGGGGGCTGATGGGAAAGTAGTAATAAATTATAAAAGTTGATATAACATATAGATAAATAATGTTTTTTACTTGCCAAGAATATTTTTATAAAATAGAACGTAAAATCGTTTTAAATTCATAAAAATTATTATAACTTATACATCTGTGCTTTCTTAATAGCACAGGATTAAAAAAGTGTCCCATTTTCCCACTTTCCTCTAATAATTTATGAGTAAAACCTAGTGGATAAGGAAGGATAATGCAATCAATAGTAATATTTATAAAAGTAATTAGTAATCACAGAATAGCAGTACTATAAATTTGAAAAATTTTTAATAAACTTCGGAGCAATTCATAATTAAAATCTAATATTCATGTATTGTATCTAAATTTTAAATTATAGAATAAAAAATATTTTTTTCCTACTCAAATACGAAGACTGTGATTTGAATTTATATTTCATTTAACAATTCTATGATTACAATCCATATGCATTTACGAAAAGTTTAAAAGAACCACAGATTGTCTTTACTTTTATTATAAAAAAGTTTAAGAATTCCCCATATCCCAAACCAGTTACAATTGCTGCTCGTTTGTTATTTATCCTTGAACTATAAAATATTTTTACAATAGAGATATTATTGACAATTTTAAGAAATAAATGAAATTGGAGCCTGAGCTTTAATGAGTTTAATTTCATAGATTCCAATTGATCTGTTAAAAAAATATCATATATATTTTAATAAGCTAAGTATGGATACTTTTATAACTGTGCATTGTGTTCTTTATCATGAATAAATTAACGTTTCAATTTCTTAATTGTTTACTGAAAGAGAGAATAATGTTACCAGTTTTTATACAAACATGAAATATACTATATATATAAGTGGAGTATCTTCAAATTAATTCCTTTTTCTTTCCTTTGCTATCTAAATGAATTTTATCCACTTATAACGATCGATACCAACTAAAACTATCGGATTAATGGCAGAAGTTACTGTTGATGGGACCGAAGCTTTTAAGAGAAATCGTTTACTGAACGGAAGATATTTATTGTAGTACTATTTCGGATAACTTTGAGACCAGAAAATCCCTCATGTTTGAAAATATAAGATCTCTGATTGCTTAGCTTGAGTAGTACTTAACTTAACTTAGGAGATCATTAAAATAAGAAAGGTTTCCAGAAAATATTAACCTTGAGTATGTTTTATGAAGCTTGGATGTTAGTGTTTCATTTTGTTTCAATTTAAACGTTTTTGGCAATACAAGAAAGTCATGGCACCTGCGCTTTAAGTGTTTTTTGATAATATATTTTATCGCCTACACATTTAAAAACAAACTGTTTTCTTTTTACGTATTTTATACAATTATTATTAAATAAATCATGCTGCAAGATTAATTTATATGTTTTAATAACAAATCCTTTTTTACAATCTAAGAAGTTAATTGTAATCTGCGTTTTAAAACCATGATCCACATCTACATTTTATTTCCATACTTACCCAACTTGTTTAGATAGCACTTCATTGCCTAAAACTTTCGTTATTGTGAGAAACTTAAATTCTAGAAGCAAATAATTTTTAAAAATTATAAATTTAAAGGTTTATTTTAATCTTTACTGGCAGTTTTTTTCCAAAAAAGTTCTTTATTTTCCCACTTCTTCTCATTTCCATGTGACACTTCATAGAGAGGAATATACGCCCAAAATTTTTTCAATTACGATGATTGTTTATTTTGTAACTTAATTTCAAAGTTTGACTTTAAAATAGGGCCCGAAACGTCAAATTTAAAAAAAATGTGACGTACTTACATCCTATACATTGATTTTAAACAATGATTTAATAGTTTAAACATTTCAAAGTCATTGTTGGGTTTCACTTTAAAGTCTGACCGAATCAGTTGTGACGTACTTCAATCCTAAACAAAGACAAAGGGATCTTGTCTCGATTTTATTTTTAAATATTTAAAATTGACTAAATTTTTTTTAAACTTTTCATGTCGATTTTTGAGTTTAGATCCCTTTACTGGACATATTTCTCTGTTTTCAAAAAATGCTGGCATTGCCCATTACTAGTTTTACTTTATCATTATCAAATGATTTCTTTATTGTAAGTGTGATAATATGAATTTATGTACTAGTGAATTTATTTATACTTGGTTCAGAATGGCAACAATAATTACCATGGAAACGTTGTTGTTTGTTTTTTGTACTTCTCGTCTCGATAGCGGAATAAATGGTAGATGGCTAGATGCTATAATAAACTCAGTGGTCCCTCCTTTCTTAATTGTGGGGGATTTTAACGTGCATCACCAAAACTGGGGTGCTGCGAGAAACTCGGCGAATGCCGAAATTCTGGTGGAATGGATCGAGAAAAACAATATTTTCATTCTCAACACAAGAGTACCCACTCATTTTTCAAACACCTCTTCTTCTTTGATTGATCTGACTCTCTGTTCTCCGGATTGCGTTTCAGACATTTCATGGGATGTTTCGGGAGACAGATTCGATTCTGATCATGCTCCAATAATAATAAATTACAAGCCTTGGAATATTGGGTCCTCTAACGTCATCCGTTACAGATACCATTGGGGATATATTAAAGAAGAACTAAACGAAGAATTGGATCAATTGGAGGAAGCCACTTATGAGGATTTTGTTGGAATATGTCAAGAAAGCCTCACTAACAATAGAACAAAACAGTTAATTAAAGGAAACACGTACCCAGCCTGGTGGAATTCAGAATGCAGCTTCTTACTCGGACAAAAGAGAAGATTTTTGAGATACCACAAAAAACATGTTCTTGCTGAGTGGTGGGTAGCCTACAAGAGATTTTCTGCGAAATTAACCAAGGCCATTAAAAAAGCAAAGAGGATTTTTTGGGAAAAGACATGCGAGGAGACTGCCAAATCGGGAAAAATTTTTAAAATAATTAAATCACTCAACAACCGGCAGCAAAACAACGAAAGCAGTTATTCTATTCTAACGGATGACAGCAAGAACAAGACATCCAATCCTGTGGAACAAGCAAAAATCTTTGAGAAAGTCTATGCACCATCTGAAACTTTGGAAAAAATCCCCTTCGACTTCAGCTCAGATAAGAAATCTTCAGGGTCGGAATTTTTTGATTCCGAGTTCACGGCCGAAGAATTTCAAACGGCAATTAAACATATGAAAACAAAAACTCCAGGAGAAGATGGTCTAACAGTGAAAATCATTCAACAACTTTCTGAAGCCAACAAAGGGAAATTTTTAGATATCATAAACAAACTCTGGAATACAGGAACGATTCCAGAATCTTGGAAAGTATCAACAATCATCCCTATCCTGAAACCAGGAAAATCCGCCGAAAAGAAAGAATCCTACCGTCCAATCTCTCTAACTTCAGTTATGTGCAAAATAGTAGAAAAAATGATTTCAAAAAGATTTGCAGATTTCGCTCTGATCAACAAAATATTCCACAATCATCATTTTGGTTTTACATTTGGTTTTTTTGGTTTACATCATTTTGGTTTTTTTGGTTTACCATTCAAAGATTGTCAGCTTGCCTTGAAAGTAATGTATGAAGATATTAACAGAATGAGAACATCGGGAGAGTTTGTATTGTTGGTGGCGGTTGACATTAACGCCGCGTATGATTCAGTATGGCAAGATGGGCTGGTGTTAAAATGCCTTGAGGCCGGTTTACCGGGGAAGCTATGCAAATGGATTTACGAGCTAATTTCTCTTAGAAAAATTAAGGTAAAATGGCGCAACACTATCTCACAAGGAACTACCATCACCAAAGGAATCCCTCAGGGAAGTGTCTTATCACCCATACTTTTCACCATTTATATGATGGATTTATTTGAAGCAATAGGAGAGGAGGTTAATTGTATATGCTACGCGGATGACATATTTATATATGCAAATGGAGAATCCTTCCAAGGTACGTTGGCCAAGTTGCAAGCAGCTTTGGTCCGTCTTCAGAGATGGTGTGAAAATAATAAGCTCAAGGTATTACCTAGTAAATGTTCGGTCATCAATTTTTCTAGGAGAAAATCTCCTCAAGACTTCTCTCTGATTTTAAATTCTTCAAAGATTCCTTTGGTCAAACACATAAAACTCCTGGGTATCTATTTTTCATATAATTTGACGTTCCACCATCACTTCAATTACATCAAACGGAAAACCTTTAAAAAAATCAATGGCATTAAAGCAGTCGCTTCACACAAATGGGGTGCCCGCACAACGGATCTCATAAAAATAGTCAACTCGGTCGTTCGTAGCTGTTTGGAATATGGAAGCATTATTACTACAGATGCCTGTCAATCTTCTCGTGAAAAATTGGAGCCCATTTATAACGAAGCCCTGAGAGTCGCCATGGGATTACAAAAATGGACCCCCATTCCTTTATTGAGACAGATTTCCGGACAAACGTCAATTTTAATTCGTCAGGATCTATTAACTGCAAGATATTTTATAAAACATTCCGCGTTGAGATTTACTTCCCCATTATACAATAGGATAACTGAAAGGATTAAGACTCGAGAGGAACGTCCGAAAGGTATGAAAAATATGTACGAAACCTGCCAATTCTTAAATTCCTCACAAGTTGATCTTCAAGATATCATTCAATTTACTCCTCCGGCCCTTACCCCAATCAAAAATGTTTTCTTTCACATACCAGACCTACCATTCCAAAAAACGAATATCCCAGAAAAATTAGTTTTCCTCTTTGAAGAATTTATTGCACCTTATAGACGGGACTACTTTGTAATAGCAACTGATGCTTCCAAGACGGAGTCTTATTCTTCAGCTGCAGGAATAGACTTCAAAAGAAATGAGAGGTTTTTAAAAGATCTACCTAAAGTAAATTCAATTTTCACCGCCGAGGCAATCGCTCTGTTTCTAGCGATCAAGAATTTCGTCAAAGAGAAGGACCAGGATCGGTATATATTTCTTACAGACAGCAAATCCATTTTAATGGCTATGGTGAATGTCACCTACAGATCTCCAGCAGTAATATTACAGATTCAAAGGGCCCTTCATGAGGCAAGTTCTCGGGTTTGTAGTATATCGTTCGTATGGACCCCAAGCCACGTTGGGATAAAAGAGAATGAAGAGGCTGACACCTTGGCTGGTTCGATCAAGGATCAATTTCAACACCATTACCAAAAATGGATTGCAACGAACGACTTAATTAAACAAGTCGGAGGTTTCTTTTCAAATAAATCTAAAAATGAATGGGGAGGCTCCAAATATTACACAGATTTCAAGGTCCTCGACGAACCAATAAATTTTAAATATTTAAAGAATAGGGAGATGGACGTTTTAATTGCTCGATTTTTCACTGGAATGCTCCCAACAAACGGTTTGCTTTTTAGGTTTAATAGATTCTCCTCTTTGCTCTGAGTGCCATGTGTACGACTCTGCGGAGCATCGTTTTACTATTTGTGGCAAATTCTCTTATTTAAGGAAAAAACTGAAAGAGAAAACAGATTTTAAAGGAAAAGAGATAATATTTCCTATTTTAATGAATCGGGCTAATAAATCAAAAAGATACCTCCAAGCTGTGGGTAACTTTCTTGTAGAGGCTTTCAGGAGCTAACTGAGTTTTGAACTTTTCACTCCGGGGGCGGAGAGATCCTCCCCTTCTATCGTGGTTATGCAATACGTCTGTATTATTCTTTTTTGTTATTCTTCCTTTTGAACTTTAGAAGAAGTAGACGAAACGGCCGAATTTGGGTCGTAAATGTCTCAAACATGTACATTCAATAAATAAATAAATTCAATAAATGGTATGATTTAATTTAGAATATTAGTTTTTTTTAAGATAACAAATCAGAAGTGGGATATGGAGCCCTGTGTTCAAAACTTTCTGACTACTCTTGTGTTCTGAACTTATTCCGATACAATGTCTTTATTGATTTATGCAAAAAAATGTGACTTGTCCAGACTCGCATCGGAACTCAACGTTGAAGTAAAGGACTCAGATCGACAAATTGATATATTAGGTGCGATTCTCAAAAGTGAAAATTACAATGAGGAACTTTCTAAAGGAATTTTAAATGAGATACAAGAAGAAAGAAAACTTGAAGCCAAAGAAAGAAAACGTGAAGCCGAAGAAAGAAAACGTGAAGCTGAAGAAAGAAAACTTGAAGCCGAAAGACAACAAAAAAAGGAAGAAGATGATCGTCAAATTAAGATCCTACAATTGAAGTGCGAAGAGGAAGATCGAAAAAGAAGACACGAGTTAGAAATGAAACGCTTGGAGAACCCAGAAAAGGTCGGTTTGTCAATTAGTAATCCTAAACCAATAGAATGGCAGAAGCAACTCAGAAACTTCGAACTAGGTAATGATTTTACACGATATTTGGTATATTTTGAACGCGTGATGAAAGGTGTCGGAATGGACTCAGCTCAATGGATCAATAAGGAAGTTGCATGTGTCAGATTTTCAAAAACAAACAAGTGTTCCGTATGGTTTTTTGTATGGTAAAATGAAATATCTAGTCAGTTTTTCAAAAAAATGTACAGGTAATTAAATATTTTAATTTGAAAGTCGAGAAAAAAACACGTGACTGAAAACGTATATTGTTTGAACTATAAGATGACGTCAACAATAACACCATCAACTCCATTGCTTTACAACAATGTTTAGTATAAGATGACGTCACATCCAAACTCTTGGCGTTTTCGCGCGCTTTTAAAAAGTGGATTTTTGTTAATTTTTTTGACAAACAAAAAATTTCTCGATCAGCCTCAAATTTTGGGTAGTTGCTTATTTTTGCAAGAGGAATCGATTAAAAAAATAAAAAAAAATCATGCAACTTCCTCATTGTCTCATCAGTGCTCTTCCGACTGAAATTGTTGAAATTATTATGCGTGAACCAGAAGAAAAGGCGCAAGATTATTTTTATGTGAAAGAGCTCTTACTGAAGAGGTATAAATTAAGTCCGGAAAAATTTCGCCAGTTATTTTACAATCACGAATTTACCGGTGTTCAGACTTGGCGTGAATATTATCACCAATTGGAATCACTTTTTAATGGATGGATATCAGGCTTAAAAATAAAGACTTTCTATGAATTAAAGGACCTTATTATTTCGGACAGAATCAAGAAGTCTGCGCCAGCTGCAGTTTGAGAATACTTAATGGGTGAGTGGATGTTTTTAAATTCTCCTCTTGACCTAGTAACTAAAATGGATGAATTCGATGAATTGAATAGTTTATTTAAGCAACAACCAAAAAATAATGTAAGCAAACCTGTAGTTGTTAAAAAATATGAAATGAACTCTAAACTGCGGTGTTTTAATTGTTATGGAGAAGGCCATTTTTCACGTGACTGTTAGATGCCAAGAAGACCCAAATTTTGTACAGCCTGCAATACCGAAGATCACGGCAAGAAAGATTGTACTAATGTTACTCAAAACTCTGTAAATCTATCATCATCCAAAGCAGTAAATGATTATGAATGTACTAAAATTGTAATGATAAATGGTGTACAATCAGAAGCCATAGTGGACACAGGTGCCGATATTTCGATGATGAAGTTCTCCTTTATGGAAACTTTAGGTTTCAACTCTTTAACCTTGCAAAGATGCTCGGGTTTTCCTATTCGAGGTATAGGAGGAGTAGTTCAATCATTTGGCACATGCTTTGTTGGTGTTGCTATAGACAAAGTATTTTTAAAGAATGTGCAGTTTTTCATAGTTGCTGATAACACACTTCCTGGCCCCAACGTTCTCCTTGGAAAGAACTTAATTGATTTTCCTGGTGTAGTGTTGTTAATCAGGCAAGAAGGCAGATCTACTCTACTTCATGAAAATGAATTTAAAGAGTTTTATAATCTTGAAGTTGATCCTCCGAATGAACGCATTACCATCAGGACTCCAGAATCCATGAAAATCGAACCTCATTCTGTTCAGTTAGTGTCGGTAATCAGTAACTCTGAGCGTAAAAATAGAATTGTATCGAATTATGAAGACAAATTCGCAAAGGAATACATCTTAACAGTTGATAATGACGAAACTGTTATACTTATAACGAATATTAGCAGTGAAAACTTGAAAGTGAAAAAGAACCGAATTCTGTTGAGGGGAAAATGGGAGGATGACTACACTATTTATGAAAAATCAAATAATAATGATGAAGAGAAGACAGATCAAATTCTTGTTTCTACAAAAGTAATACGCGATTCGATTACAACTGGCATGTTAAAAATAGGACCCAATGCTACTGATAACCAAAGGAGTTCAATTTGTGATCTCTTGAATGAATATAGAAATTGTATTGCTGTGAAACCAGACGAATTGGGCTGCATCAAGAATACGATAACGCATATAACCGAAAAACCTGGAAGTTCACCTGTTATCCGTTCTCCTTATCGCGCTTCACAATACTACAAACAAAACACCATGAAACATTTTGTTCAAGAAATGAAAGAAGTTATTATTCGTGACAGTCAGGCAGAATATAGCCCTGTTCTGTTAGTCAAGAAGAAAACGGGAGAATGCCGAATGGTTTTTGATCTTGCTTCTTCTTTGGGATATGCAATGATCCTTCTTTATTCCAACTATCAATGACTTTAGCCTTAGGTGTTTCACTATGGAAAGGTGATTTATTTAAAGGTGTTTATTGTTTTATGGATGACATCTTCTTTGGGTCTATTGATTTTGAAAATATGATGAAGAGACTTAGGCTGAGCGCGCACTGGAGACTTTTGTCTCGGAGACTTAAAACACTAGTCACTCGAGAGCAATGCATTTCTATGAGGAAATTCTTGGCCTAGTGATCTAGCGACGAGACCAAGATCACTAGACCAAGAATTTCTTCATAGAAATGCATTGCTCTCGAGTGACTAGTGTTTTAAGTCTCCGAGACAAAAGTTTCCAGTGCGCGCTCAGCCTTATAGTCCAAGAAAGTTAGCTCAAAAAAGGGGTTCAAGTGGAACAAATTGTAAAAGAAAGTGTGATGGGTGATTCTTATAGGAAATTTTCCGTAGAAAACGATGATGAAACGTATACCAAAATTAACCGTTTCCTTTAGCCAATATGGTGGATTTTCCAAAATGGTGGTCAATTTTTTTTAACTTATTACTTCCTAAAAATTTTTAATAAAATTATAAATTTTGCAGTAAATGATTAAAATTTAGTAGTAAAATTAATGGCGAACTGTTTTTTTCTCTTACGATTAGTCATTTATCCAATATGGCGGATTTTCCAAAATGGCGTCGACTAATGTTTATAGTAAGTAAAATTATGATGATAAATTCGTAATTTTTACAGGATATGGTTAGAATAAGTTCATAATAATATTCATATAAGTTTCATCTCCTCAATGTATCAAATATGGCGGATTTTCCAAAATGGCGGACAATCGTGTTTTACTTATTTGCTAAAAATTGTTAATAAAATAAAACTTTTGCAGTAAATTATTAAAATTCAGTTGCAAAAATAATGTGGACATGTTTTTTTCTCTTACGATAAGTCATTTATCCA
This sequence comes from Tetragnatha versicolor, assembly GCA_024610705.1. NCBI lineage: Eukaryota > Metazoa > Arthropoda > Arachnida > Araneae > Tetragnathidae > Tetragnatha > Tetragnatha versicolor. The sequence goes on from JANDEH010000002.1 coordinate 256,550, forward strand.
ATATAGCGGATTTTCCAAAATGGCGTCCACTAATGTTTATAATACATAAATTCTGATGATAAATTCAAAATTTGTACAGGATACGGTTAGAATTAAGTCACAATAATATTGATAAAAATTTCCTCCCCCTCAATGTATCAAATATGGCGGATTTTCCAAAATGGCGGCCACATATTTAGAGCCTTTTTATTTTTAACGTTTTTACATATAAATAAATTTTATTTTGGTATAACATAAATATTTAAATATTAAATTACCTATAAAATAGCATATTAACCAAGATTTTGCGATACATAGAAATAATTTCCAAAAAGGCGGCCCCATATTTCAAACTTAGTGGTAAATGGTAATTTTTGAATTTCTACCTACCTTTAACATTATTTACCAGTAAATTTTAGTAAAATATAAGTATTCTGCTTATATTTTACCTAATAACATTTAATATTTCTAATTATTAAGAAAAAAAATTAAAAATAAAAAGGATCTAAATAAGTGGCCGCTATTTTGGAAAATTTGCCATATTTGATACATTGAGGGGGAGGAAACTTTTATCAAGATTATTGTGACTGAATTCTAACCGTATCCTGTACAAATTACGAATTTATTAATCATAATTTATGTATTTTAAACATTAGGTGGACGCCATTTTGGAAAATCCACCATATTGGATAAATGACTTATCGTAAGAGAAAAAAACAGTTCCACATTATTTTTGCAACTAAATTCTAATAATTTACTGCAAAAGTTTTATTTTATTAACGATTTTTAGCAAAAAAGTAAAACACGATTGTCCGCCATTTTGAAAAATCCGCCATATTTGATACATTGAGGAGAAGAAACTGATATGAATATTATTATGACTTAATTCTTACCATATCCTGAAAAAATTACCAATTTATCATCAGAATTTTACTTATTATAAACATTAGTGGACGCCATTTTGGAAAATCCGCCATATTGGATAAATGACTTATCGTAAGAGAAAAAAACAGTTCCCCATTGTTTTTGCTACTAAATTTTAATCATTTACTGCAAAATTTATAATTTTATTAACAATTTTTAGGAAGTAATAAGTTAAAAACGATTGACCGCCATTTTGGAAAATCCGCCATATTGGCTAAAGGACACAGTTAATTTTGGTATACGTTTCACCATCATTTCTACGGAAAATTTCCTATAAGAATCACCCATCAAACTTTCTTTTACAATTTGTTCCACTTCAAACCTTATCTTTCTTGGACTATTAGAGAAATACCAGAACAATTGATGCTTGCAGGTGTGACAATGAAACTTTCTAAGTGTAAATTTGCTATGTCTGCACCAATGTCTGTAGATGTAAAAGAGTTTCCAAGCAACTCGAATGAAGAACGTTCTGATGCGATCTGTTTGAATCCCGTTGAAATCACACTCATACAAGCCCAAGACAAGGAGTTTCAAACTATAATAAACGATTTGAAGACCGATGATGCTCATGACCTCAAGAAATCAAAAGAGACTGACAGTTATAAACTGATAGATGACATTTTGTACCGCGTAATTATCGAAGATGGTCGTTAAAGTTCGATGTTTGTCCTGCCCAAGTCTATGAGAAAATAATTTTGTGTATTGTCCATATTGTCAATGATGATGAACGACTAAGAACGAACTATTTTACCTGAACTGTTAACGCACTTTAAAAGTAGGAACTTTTAGGGTTTTCTTTGAAGGATGGCCGATTGTGATAATATGAATTTATGTACTAGTGAATTTATTTATACTTGGTTCAGAAAGGCAACAATAATTACCATGGAAACGTTGTTGTTTGTTTATTGTACTTCTCGTCTCGATAGCGGAATAAATGGTATGATTTAATTTAGAATATTAGTTTTTTTTAAAGATAACATAAGAATTAGTACAAAAAACTTACATCGCGAATGGAGTCATTCTGATATAGTATACGGAACCCTATTTCCGCATAACCAAGCTTGTTATTGTTATGGCCCACCTTTTTCTTCTTCACATGTGATTCCCACTACTTATAACTTAATTGAGACAGACCGGTGAAGCTTTTACCTAACCGAAAGAGACTTAGAAACAATTACCTTTAGGTAACTGGCAAGAGCTTCTCCTAAGGGCTTATAAAGATAAAGGGTGTTATGCCTTAAATAAATTAGGCGCCCACACATATTCTCACGACAATATTTTTCCTCCTAGTTACTCGGGGGAGCTTAGGGATTTTCCATTGCTTTATCAGACAGCAATTCTTTTAGAAGGGCTTAATTGCTTCCCATCCAACTTGTTACTGGAATTTTTATGTATCTCCAGATGCTTACTACCCCCTGAATTTGGTTATTGTTTCTTACTTTAGCATTATTATACCACACAGATAATCTAAAAGTAGTTGATGGGCATTTTAACTCATAATATAACTTTTTTTTATTTTACAATAAGAAAACTAGCTTTTCAGTTTCTTATTATTTCATATATTATTTTCATTTTTGTTAAGTATGCATACTATTTTTTCTTATAAAACTAGGGAGCTACCGCCCTCTGCTCGCTATCGCTCTCCAACCCCCGTTAACTGCTGACGCAGGGCCTTTCGGATCGCTTCGCAATCCCCACAAAACCCTGCTCACTAAAATTATTTATTTATAAAACATTCGTTATAACAATTAGTAGAAAAAACTTCAATCAACTTTCTTGAAGCACACTCTCTTAAAAGTTAGAATATGTATTGGTTAAATTATCAATAATTTGAAAATATCCATCAAGTCTGCTCGTGCTATTGTTATTCAATATTTACAAAAACGTTCAGCAATGAATCTGTTAAATTTAATATAGTACCTAGTAACTCGTCAAAATATCTAGTGTTTTATCATTCAAGTTTTAGTTTTAAAACAGACTTTTTAAACAATACTACACTGCTCACAACAATTAAAGGATATTGGTGATTTTGGTACATATTGGCAAGCAAATAAAAAATTTGCAGTGGTTCAAGCATTTTTCATAAACTTTGGGCCATTTCAAAGCTAAATCCATGCAGTTATCAAAATAAAAATTTTATTTTTACTTTTTTTTATCAAAATTGGAAAATGTACATTTTGTGTAGTTAAGCAAAAAAACTGAAAAATCTATCAATACTTAATTGAAACCCCATTTCGCTTGGGGTATGCTTTCTCCTGACTTAAAAGAACGCTGTGGGACTGTTTGCCACCAGGTTTGTTTGTTTATTTTTGAGGGGCTGGGGTGTTTTCTCCATTTTCCCCATTTAGAGCATTTTTCAGCACCTGAGCTGTTTGGGAGGTATTTGATGGGCAGAAATTGGTTTCTCAAGCATGTGCTAGACTTGTTCTATTGGATTCCTGTAGAGAAAACGTGCTGGTTGATCCCTTTCTAGCGATTTCCTCATCCTGAAGAAAATCATTAACTAAGGTAGCACAATGTTTTCTGTAATTATCATCCCTGAAAGTTAAATTATCACCAATTTCTCCTGCATGAGGGGTAACCAGATGTGTAAGGATATTGACCTTATTATCATGAACTACCAGAAACGGCCCCTTTAGCTGGGGGGGGTCTTTATTCCATAGATAGAGATGGTGCTCTATTTCATCACTCCACATCTTCAATTCTAACTTCTTCATGAACAAAAAAGGTGTTATTTTGTGTTCCTTGTACCCACCAGACAAAATTCAGAAGTTATCAGGATGAACTGAGAGTCAGATTTGAAGATGTGGAGTGATGAAATAGAGCACCATCTCTATCTATGGAATAAAGACCCCCCCAGCTAAAGGGGCCGTTTCTGGTAGTTCAGGATAATAAGGTCAATATCCTTACACATCTGGTTGCCCCTCATGCAGGAGAAATCGGTGATAATTTAACTTTCAGGGATGGTAATTGCAGAAAACATTGTGCTACCTTAGTTAATGATTTTCTTCAGGATGAAGAAATCGCTAGAAAGGGATCGACCAGCACGTTTTCCCTACAGGAATCCAATAGAACAAGTATAGCACATGCTTGAGAAACCAATTTCTGCCCATCCAATACCTCCCAAACAGCTCAGGTGCTGAAAAATGCTCTAAATGGGGAAAATGGAGAAAACACCCCAGCCCCTCAAAAATAAACAAACAAACCTGGTGGCAAACAGTCCCACAGCGTTGTTTTAAGTCAGGAGAAAGCATACCCCAAGCGAAATGGGGTTTCAATTAAGTGTTGATAGATTTTTCAGTTTTTTTGCTTAACTACACAAAATGTGCATTTTCCAATTTTGATAAAAAAAAGTAAAAATAAAATTTTTATTTTGATAACTGCATGGATTTAGCTTTGAATTGGCCCAAAGTTTATGAAAAATGCTTGAACCACTGCAAATTTTTTATTTGCTTGCCAATATGTACCAAAACCACAAATATCCTTTAATTGTTGTGAGCAGTGTATTTAAGCTATTAAAAATGATAAGAGACAAAATCTACATTGCACTCAATGTTTACAAACAATTAATTTTGGTGTGTGAAATTCTATACTTGAATAGTAGATCTGTGAGTTTCTGGAAAACTCTAATCAGTCTTTTAAAAATATTTTATTTAGAAAGTACATATTTTGAAGCGCATTTTCAAAGCGTGAAAGGAATTATTTTCATCGTTAATGAGTTGCGTCGGTTGGTCATTGTGATTGGAGGTATAATAAATTGTACGACAGTTTCTTGCTGTTAACTGCAACCTTATCCGTAATCCAGAAAAATGGAAATATCTTAGAATTGAGAATTTTTTTAGAAATTCTAAAGGCACTTTGCACATCCTCAAAAGAATCCGAACAGTTTGATACCAAAAACATGTTATACGGATCAGTAATTAAAAAGCCTTTCTCTGGAAACCATTTACAAAAACTTTTTTTTAGAATAGAGAGATTAACACAGTAGGGTCACTTGGGGTAAGTGGGACCCCTTTTTGGCCTAGTACATTTTTGGAGCTTTATAGAAAAAATTTGAAAGGGTTTATTTTGTACTTGTTGACTAATTTCGTTAAAGAGTCTATCGATAAACAAATATTTATCATTAGTTTCTAAAATAATGCTTTACATTTTTCTCAACAGGTCTTTTTATCAAAAATGAGATGGGTGACCCTCTTACCCCAAGAGATGGGGTAAGTGGGTCACCCCCTCTTTATTTTTATTTAAAGCAAGAAAAACTTAAAGGGAAGTAAGTGGGTCTTACTTGATAAAGTACAGTAAATTTCAATATAAAATATTTTATTGTAACTGTGTCCATGAGTGAGAAATATACTCACATCAAAATCAATGTGACAAGGTAAGAATAGAATGAAAAGCAAAATAGGTATTTTAAAGAATGTTTTGAAAGGCCAAAGGGATATGTTTTACTTTAGCATGTAAAATAGTGTTGAAAAAACATAATAAGGTTGATTAAGATTTATTTTGACACTTTAATACACATTGTAAGATAAAAAAAGAAAGCATAAACACTAAATGAGAATGAACACTATTGATGAGGTATTTCACTTTACTCACCATAACTTAAATTAAAACGCAAATTTGATATAAAATGTCGATCAAACTATTTATAAATTTTAATAAATTCTGAAGTGGTGAGTAAAAGGTCTTGATACTTGCTACTATAAATCGAAATTTTCTGAAAATATTGGGGGGAAATTGTCCCTATGACCCCCCTAAAATCCGCCCATGTCTTCAGTAGTAGTTCCTATATCATATGGAACCATCTAGAACCACTTATATCATAATAAAGGGCCCCACTTACCCCACACTGAGGGGTCCCACTTACCCCAACCATGCTAAAACTATGGGGTAAGTGGGACCCCCCTGTTAAACACTTCAAAATTAAAAATTTTGAAAAATTTCAAATTGCCGTATGTAATTTAGGTCAAACTCTGCAAAACAGTTCAATAAACATTAAAATGCAATGAAAACTTACCTGGAAATACTTCTTTGAAAAATACATCTTGAACTCACCAAAAAATCCATTCTGGGAATCTATTTTAAATTATTTCTATAATTTTAAAAATAAATTAAACAAATCTCAAATATATGCAAAACTCATCGGTGTGACAAGCTGTAACATAATCAATGCGAGTAAGTGTGAAATTTCCTGTACATATTATAGTTTTAGGGGGGTGACCCACTTACCCCAGTGACCCACTTACCCCAAGTAACCCTACAAAAAACTAAAATCTTCATCTTCCTTAAGAAGTACGAAAATTAAATCAAGAACAAAAATCAACTTATTTAACTGCTAAAAAGAATGAAGATTTTTCTTGCAGAAATATTTTTAGAAATCCAATAGCTTTTACGTATTATATACTTTTTTTGTAAGCACAGTCACATCCCAAACGGATTAAATGATTAATTAGTCATTAATTACAAAATACTCCCACTCCTTGAACAAAAATGGTTTCTAAGAATGCTTTAACATTAGAAAATACATGGGTAGGTGATGTACCCCGGACATATTTTTAACCCTGTAATTTTTTATTTATTGAAAATGAACTGTTGAAAAAACTTTCACCCGATACTTTATAGCCTTTCCCATACAAAACATATATTTTTTTTAGTATTTCAGTACGCAATTAATGAAAGAAAAAAACTGAAAATAGGTTTAAGGTACAACACTGGTGTTGTGCCTTGGATCTATGTCAAAAATTCTTAGTTTATTTCTTATTTAATGAATATGAGCTTTCTTTTTAAGAATATTGGAATTACCTGATGAGATCTAATCGTGTGAAGTCTAATTAGAGTTCTCTCTGGAGCTCGTTTTAGAATTAACATTTTAAAATAGGGTGGGTTGGGGTAAAGTGGGTCCGTTTTAATTAACTCGATATAAATCAATTTTAAATTGAATTATTTTCGCTCATTTTTTGTATTATAATTCAAATATACATTGAAATGCAAACAAGTTTATTTTTTTCTATATATGAAGTATTTTAATTGCTACATTTGAACAATGTTCTTTAACTTCGGACTTTTACAATTTCACTAAAGCACAACTTAAAACAAATTTTTTAAGATAAAAACTGCTTAGCCGATTGCCTTTTTTCTTATTTTCATGTATATTTAGTAATAAATATATTTTTGACATCTTTTTGCAATGAGACCCATTTTAGACCCACGTTGGGATAAAATAGGTCATTATTTTGATGCTAAGTTTAACCAACTTATAACAAAAAAATATTTGATAAAATTAGATGAAAATGGTCTGAAGGATTGTAATGTCAAGATCCAATTGAAAGAAATAATTAAAAAGTAGTAGTTTTGATGAAATAAAAGTTAAAACCTTAAAAGTGACCCATTTTACCCCAACCCACCCTACTAATTTTGATCACAAAATTATAAATTTCACTTAAAATTAAATTTAGTAATGAAACTAAATCCTACCCTGCTTTTAAAATAAAGATACCAATGTAATATTAGTTAGCAGTGAAGTGTATTAGTTAAGTGTATTTTGGGTAGGTCCAAGGTACAACGTTTATCTTAGGTCCAAGGTACATCACTTAATCATTTACAGAAAAATGTATGCTCACCATGTTCAGTTCACCCCCAGCTCTATTTTAAACACATAATATTATAGGTGAAACAATACAATTTAATATATAAAATTCACTTTAAAACAAAATTTAAACTAATAGCTTGGAAGTCAAACTAAGAAAATTTACTTTTAATGGGGGAAATCAGTTTTTACCTTTATCACCTCAAATTTTAAACTTTTTTAATAATGAATTTAAAGGAAGTATGGATTATTTCTTAACTACGTAAAATGATTAAGAATACTGTGTAAACGTCAAGAGAGAGTTTTCTTTTTATACAAGTAAATTTAGAAATATCTACTTTGGCATTGGTGTAAATATTAGAGAGTAAATAAGAGTATTTCTCCTTAATTGGAACCTTAGTTGTTTGATAAATCTTAATGTATATTTGTAGATTGAAAATTAAAAGCACAAAATCATCTTTCCCAATAGATTGGCTTCACTTTGGTGTTCATCGAAATTTATTAAGCCGATAAAAAAAACTTTTATATGTGTGTTAGTACAGTTGAGAAATCTATTTTCAAAAGAGCCGACCGTCTGCTGTACTTCAAAGCGAAACCTAAATGATTCTGACAATAATGAAAGTGGTTTTTGAAATAAATCACTTAAGGATGGAAACTTCTAAAGCTAGTTTTCTTAAAAAACCTAAAGTTTAGAAGGAATAGTGTAACACTAAAGATATCATTTATAAACATTAAGATTAAATAATGTTTTACTAGGCTATGTACAAGACACATGTTTTGTTAGTAACTATTAAGTAATAGTTCAGATTTCTTAGTTGGTACAATACCTAAACTTAAACCTTTTTTGTTTTAAATTATATTAGTGAACAATTTTTACGAAAACAATTTTTATGTGGATTAAAAATACAATTTTATCGTGAATATTACCACTACTAATGCAACTAAAATAATTAGGGGTAACGCATTTATAATTATTTTCAGTCATGTGCGTATTTTTAGAGGAAATAATTTTTAACTACGTAATGCTCTAAGAATAATTAGGAACGAACACAGTTTGGAATCATTAAACTTCGGCATTATCGGTTAGATTACAAAGAGATATTGATTGCATTGTTTCGTAAACTCAATTTAGAACTAATTTGAAATTAAGAATCGAGTAAACAAATATTCAATATCTGTTCTATAGAACACGAGAGTTTAACCACTTCCACATAGTTTATGGGAGATGTTTAGACTGTTTAATCAAGACCCTCTATATAACAGGCCACCCAACTCCAGACGATGACGTCAAACGTGAGTGAAAATTGGTGAATTTGCCATGTTAAGTCTATGGAGTATAAAAACTTACTTTCTTGACTTCTCCCGTTATGTACCTCTTCAAGGATGATAACACTGTTCTTAAAACTCAAAAATCTTTTGTTTAGAATCAAAATTTTGTGCCTTTTGTACAGATATCTTGTAATTTCATTCAGTTTTTTCCCTTTGGACTAACATGGATGTTATTGTTTACTTCGCAAATAATGAATGTAATGTAGCTTTTTCTCACAATACTATTAAGTTTATCTAGAAAATAAAAAAAACACTAGTAAAATAAAAATGCAAAAATATTTTTAAAACAAAAAAATCATCGAATTTTAAATTGTAGCAACAGTAAATAATTTATTTGACCATTAGATTCTTTAATTTATTATAATAATTTAAACTGACCATAATTAAGCCTTTTATTTATACTAAGGACAATGAACTAGTAGCACTAAGTTCTATTTAATTATGGTTTTTTTATGTTTATTTCAAATTTCTACTTATTATAGACTTTGATTTTAATAACGATAGCCATAAATTATTACAACACGTTGATGTTAACACTGTTAAATTAATGTTACATATTTTAAAAACACGGATATTCCTTGTTCACTGTTAACAATTCAGAGAGTTTAAAACATGGCGTCGTGATGATAGTGACGTCAAAGGTGAGTGAAATTGATGACGTTGCACGGCCGAGTTGGGAGGCCTGTAGTATAGAGGGTCTTGGTTTAATACGTGATATTGTAGAAGGGTAAATTATTTGTGTGTGCGCGTGTGTGTTTATTAACATTTTAACCTAACCAAAAACATTTTAATTTACTTTTCAAAGCCCTAAATTTTAAGTTATTTTCAATTAAAAATAGCTTATTTTCTGTCTGAGCTGAAACAGCTTGTGACGTCTTGCGTGCCATGTTCCCGCTTGTTGTTATCATCCCGCTTTGAAAGACTGGGCTCTAGTTTTTTTACAACCTAGTGTTTCGATGAAAACGGTGTTTCCCTCATTTCCAAGATAGTCCAAGAAAGTTAGCTCAAAAAAGGGGTTCAAGTGGAACAAATTGTAAAAGAAAGTTTGATGGGTGATTCTTATAGGAAATTTTCAGTAGAAAACGATGGTGAAACGTATACCAAAATTAACCGTGTCCTTTAGCCAATATGGCGGATTTTCCAAAATGGCGGTCAATCGTTTTTAACTTATTACATCCTAAAAATTGTTAATAAAATTATAAATTTTGAAGTAAATGATTAAAATTTAGTAGCAAAAACAATGGGGAACTGTTTTTTTCTCTTTCGATAAGTCATTTATCCAATATGGCGGATTTTCCAAAATGGCGTCCACTAATGTTTATAATAAGTAAAATTCTGATGATAAATTCGTAATTTTGTCAGGATATGGTAAAAATTAAGTCATAATAATATTCATATCAGTTTCCTCTCCTCAATGTATCAAATATGGCGGATTTTTAAAATGGCGGACAATCGTGTTTTACTTTTTTGCTAAAAATCATTAATAAAATAAAACTTTTGCAGTAAATTATTAGAATTTAGTTGCAAAAATAATTTGGAACTGTTTTTTTCCTCTTACTATAAGTCATTTATCCAAAATGGAAGATTTTCCAAAATGGCGTCCACTAATGTTTATAATACATAAATTCTGATGTAAATTCATAATTTGTACAGGATACGGCAAGAATTAAGTCACAATAATATTGATAAAAGTTCCCTCCTCCTCAATGTATCAAATATGGCGGATTTTCCAAAATGGCGGCCACATATTTAGATCCTTTCTATTTTTAACGTTTTTACATATAAATAAATTTTATTTTTGCATAACATAAATATTTATATATTAAATTACCTATAAAATAGTATATTAACCAAGATTTTGCGATATATAGAAATAATTTCCAAAAAGGCGGCCCCATATTCCAAACTTGTGGTAAATGGTAATTTTTGAATTTCTACCTACCTTTAACATTATTTACCAGTAAATTTTAGTAAAATATAAGTATTCTGCTTATATTTTACCTAATAACATTTAATATTTCTAATTATTAAGAAAAAAAATTAAAAATAAAAAGGATCTAAATAAGTGGCCGCCATTTTGGAAAATCCGCCATATTTGATACATTGAGGAGAGGAAACTGATATGAATATTATTATGACTTAATTCTTACCATATCCTGAAAAAATTACGAATTTATAATCAGAATTTTACTTATTATATATAAACATTAGTGGACGCCATTTTGGAAAATCCGCCATATTGGATAAATGACTTATCGTAAGAGAAAAAACAGTTCCCCATTGTTTTTGCTACTAAATTTTAATCATTTACTGCAAAATTTATAATTTTATTAACAATTTTTAGGAAGTAATAAGTTAAAAACGATTGACCGCCATTTTGGAAAATCCGCCATATTGGCTAAAGGACACAGTTAATTTTGGAATACGTTTCACCATCGTTTTCTACGGAAAATTTCCTATAAGAATCACCCATCAAACTTTCTTTTACAATTTGTTCCACTTCAAACCTTATCTTTCTTGGACTAAGAGGCACATGTGACGCCACATTGTTAAGAGCTTTGTGTAATAATATATGTCATAATTACCTTAAAAAAAGATTGTGGGAAAAGACAAGCGTATTTTTGGAATCAGGAGAGACTTTTTAAAAAATTAAAATTGAATATTCAAAATTTTAAGAGATGCTGCGATTTTCCATTGTTACACACATTAATTTAAATCTTACTTCAGAAGCAACTCACTTTTTAATAACATGTAAGTTGTATAACTATTCAATAGATATGAATTGGTTTGATTGGTTTGTTGAATTTTTATGGTACAAGGCCCATATCAGAGTGCCGACTACAGAGATATTTATTTAGTCGCATTTTCAAAGCAATTTGTTTTTGGATTGAAGGGGAACTTTGAAAATACTGGTCTGGTTCAAAACCATTTTATAAACAGCAAAAGAGGAAGTGAAAAGTACTGCTTCCCTTCCGATTTTACATCCGGAGGTTTTCCTAATGTGTCGTTGGATTTCTTCCTGCCGAGCTTTATCGTGTAACCGCATGTGGCATTTGAAAAAAAAACCTCAGACTGTTTTTATCAACTTGAAAGAAAACATGGTGTTTAAATGAAACAACCTTTTGGTATTGAACGAACGGAAATAACGTATCTCGAGGTTTTATTTCATGGATTGTTGGAAGGAAGAACTGGGCACAGTAGAGGGCGCCCCTTTTTTATTGTACACTTCTTTAAAAGCTTTTACGAGCTTTGGTATTGAAGCGTTAGTTTTATAAAACATGATTCAGCGATAATTTTAAAATGGAGGAGATTAAATAATTCGTAAGAGTAAAAGTGTGTCATGCATACATTTACATGAAAATGAAATGCAATAAAAATATTATTGTAATCCTCGGTTGTTTTTAAAAGCTAAGTGTGGTATTGCAGAAAATTTCAAAGAAATTATTCATAGTTATTTGTAGAATAAGGGGACATCCTTAAATTACGTGAGGTAAAAAAGGGGAGAGGGGTTTGGAAAAATCTCACCAAATTTCACCAAGGGGGGAGGGGGGGTCGATTAAAATCTCACGTCAACTTTTTGAGTTAGAAATTATACCGATTTTTTTAAGTATGTGAAAGGAATAATACCCACAGATAAGATACTGTGGTGATTTTTAGGCGGAATAATGTCCTTTTCACCCACATCATTAATTTTAGGTGCTGTGAAGCACAAAATGCAAAAGAATAGGATAAAAAATTATTTTTAAAGCTTGTAGGTAAATCTCACGTGGGTGGAGGGGGGTTCAGCAAAATCTCACTAAATCTCACCAAGGGGGGAGGGGGGGGTCCAGATTTTGGAAAAAACACCTCAGGTAATTTATGGATTTCCCCTAATGACGTAATATTTATTCATAGCTATTGCTCAAATGACACAAAATGGTACTATTTTTTAAGAATATATTTTTATATACACTAGCGGAAATAAAAATCCCAACACCAAGAAGGAAAGGAGATATCAAAGTAAAATTTATTTCTATGATTGCACATAGTATTAATGTGAATTGATTAAAAAATCAGCCTTCCTGGATGTTAGGGGGCCGAGAAAATCGGTGAGGAGTGTTGTCACCATAGGTGTCCATTACCGCCGTCACACGTCATGGTATTGAGTGACAGGGGATCTAAATGACTTTTGAGGGATTGGAGGACCATGTTGCCTCCTCAGATAGTCCAAATTCATATGGTGCACCAGCGGACGTTGCATACCGGGTTAGGTGATTTCTCCTCATTCACCGGACTTGTTTTGTGGGTGTTGGTTCTAGAGAACAGGAAAGACGAGGTAAAAATGCAGCCTAGGGGGTTAAGAAGAAAGCTTGGACATTGCATACAACATGTGGTTGTGCATGTTTCTCTTGAAATTTGTCCCCAGGACAGGTCTGAAGGTAAGGACGGTCTACCGGCTGCAAAATCTCAATAACGCAGCTCTGGTTGGAAAAAGTACTGGTGAATCATACTCAGGAGTTGCAGAAATGGAATCCAATGCATCCCCACTCCGTTACCCTGCATCATCACTCCGTGGAACGATTAGAAAATCATCAGCTGAGTGCGCTCTTTCCATTGTGTCTTCAAACTCATCCCAACCGTCGTGGTACTCCAAACCGAATCAGGATTCTCTCATAAACACAATGTCATGAAATTGGGAACTTCATTTCCTTATTTCGTGCACTATTGGAAACAGAAATGCCCATTTTCAGCCCCTTGTTTATAGACAAAGATGTAAGAAGCTATGCGGACCGAACGGACGATCCGCAGTACTGCAAACGACATCCATCCCACTGCCGCTTGTCCTCAGTATGATCTACCGGTATTTTGGCCAACCAAAGCTGCTTCATTGAGGTTTTTTAGCCGGTTGTCCGTCCTTACCTTCAGACCAGTCCTTGGGACAAATTTCAAGAGAAAAAGGCACAAACACATGTTTTATGCAATGTCCAAGCTTTCTTCTTAACCCCCTATGTTGCATTTTTACCCTGGCCTATCCGTTCGTAAGAACCAACACTCACAAAACATGTCCGGAGAAAGAGGAGAAATCACCTAGCCCGGTATGCAACGTCCGCTGGTGCACCATATGAATTTGGACTACCTGAGGAGGCAACATGGTCCTCCAATCCCTCAAAAGTCATTTAGAGCCCCTGTCACTCAATACCATGACGTGTGACGGCGGTAATGGACACCTATGGAGACAACACTCCTCACCGATTTTCTCGGCCCCCTAATATCCAGGAAGGCTGATTTTTTAAGCAATTCATATTGATACTATGTGCAATCATAGAAATAAATTTGACTTTGATATCTCCTTTCCTTCTTGGTGTTGGGATTTTTATTTCCGCTAGTGTATTTAAGAATATATAGAATTTACGGAAATTATTATATGGTTTCAAAATTTTGCAAGTCTTGTCCTTTCAAAATATCCTGTCAAACTGCATTAAGCTGTTATTGTCTCACAGAGAACTTAAAACTTATAAAACTTGTCCGGTTAAACTATTGAAAAGTAACATATCATAACAATACATTACTACTACATCTCTTAACACATATCTAGTTAAATAACCCGTAGAATCTACTCATTCTTATTAGACTGGAGCTTCAGTTTCTAGGTTTTTGAGTCTTTAACCTACATTATATTTCTCTTTCAACACTCTCTTACTGGCCATTTTCATCTTCATGTGGGTATGACCTTAATGTCAAAAAATAAATATTTCAAACCAAGCTTTATGGCGAATGAGGTTCAAAAGTAAAACCAAGATTGTTTATTCATGAAATATAAATTATTTATTCTACTTTTCTTTAAACAAAATATTACTTTACGATGTCAAACAAAATTAAAAACACCGTTTTTTTTTCTCAAAGAATAGAAAATAAGCAACACTGAAAATAAAAGCATAGAAATCCAAAGTTGTTTGTCACATAATATGTCAGAGAAGACAAATACGATATGCAAAGTTGAATTGTTCGAAAAGAAAAGAGGGTGGGGATATTCTATTTCCCCCAGTAAACCAAGTTGACACCTTTAATTGTAACCAAAAGCTCAGACTGCATTATTTAATCCCCCATTTTCTACGGAATTGCCGAAATAAAATGCTTTTGTCTTCCCTCTTGGAAGGGTTCCAGGGATGACAGATTAAAAGGGACTGAAAACAATAGTGCTGCTCAGACGGCCGAAGATTAGACAAGGGGCTAATTACTAAGTAGGGAATTTCTAACACGGTAAAAAGCAGTCCTCTTAATTATATTTCGAAATTTAGACGAGTTGTAGTTTTAAAGATTTGAAAATTTGTGGATACTCAAAGTGCTTTTGATCTTATATTTTCAAACTGAATATTTCCTAGATAGTTTTAATGACCTTTCATTGACCTTGACGCGACACTTTAACCTCAGGAAATGGGTTTATGCTTGTCTTCATCTTAACGATATAGAAATTTTTGTTCACTATTCAGGGTGTATCCACTAAAAAGTCCCACTTTTTTTAAACTTTGAAACGTCTATAGTTCGTAATAAAGTGTTGTCTTGATACGGTAAAGTAATTACAAATACAAATACAAGTTAAGTCGACCAACTACAGGCGTAAGCCCAGCAAGGTTGGTCCAGTCTTTTTAACCCAAACTACCGGAATCCCAGAAACTGTCAATTTTCCTCTTGAACTCGTTTACCCCACTTGAATTTACAATTGTTTCAGGCAACCATCTATCCACTACCCTATTAAAAAAATACTTCCTACAATCCCGATTTAAATTTGCCTTGTTCAATTTAAATCTGTGACCCCTCGTTCTATTACCCGTATTGAAATCTAGTCCCTCTGTGTCCCCTTGCTTTACCATTTTAAAAAGTTGAATCAAATCCCCTCTAATCCTTCTTTTCTCTAGAGTGAACATATTTAGCTTCTTTAATCTTCCCTCATAACTTAAACTAGATATACCCTTGACCAGTCGCTTAAATTCCTAAATTTGAATATAGTTTTAACATTTTTCTTTGATAGGTTAGTATAAGTGAACGTAATAAAACAAAAAGTTCAATAGCATTCTAAAAATTACTGGCCATGTGAAAAACCTCGACTCAAAACCATGAAAATAAATAAATAAATAATAAAAAAAATTGAAACAGTCTACAAATTATTTAGGGATGATTATTCCTAGCTTTGGAAAAAAAAACTCGAAATCTTTAATATGTTTTAGTTTGGGATATCCTGAAGAAAGGTCCTTGTAGAATTGTTTCAAGGTGTCAAGCAAACATCCCATCCTAAATCAAACCGATGAAATAATGAAATCTTTATTAGTCTCTTCTTAAAACATTAAAATTTTTACATAAGAAAACTCAAATCCTCCCTTTTGTTAAAAAATATTTATTGTAAGTGAAATTATCTCTAGTTTCGTTAGTGGTGTCCTAGAAGATTATACAGGAAGCATTTTATGCATACTCATGTACATACATATTTTATGTATACTAGATGTTATGAAGAATTTTATGTACTTCTATACTCAATAACATCGAAATATTGTTCATTTTATTAACAGGTGTAAAGTGCTTGCAAAATGACTTTTTAAAAGTGATTTACTTAATCAGCCATATTAGGCGTTTAAAATCTATTATTGTAACATGTGGTAGGTCCCAAGAATTACAAATTGCAGTTCTATCTCCTATTATTTTTATCATGAAGGACAAATATGATTTTTGAACGATCATCTTTCGATGCTTTATTTACTATTCCACAAAGCAATATTAATCCCTTTTCATCTAATTCAAATTACACTATTAGTTAGTTAGGCATGAAAGGACCAGACAGACATGAAAAAGAATGAATTCAAATCATAATCGGCACATACATAGAAAACTCATCGAAAACATACTCAGACAAAATACTTTTGAACGCAATGTAGTCACAGTTCTGATTTAACACACTTGATTTAAATTACAGACACAAAAAAATTTTAAGTACTAGTTACTGCGTTCATTTATTAATCCCTTAACAGTCACATTTATTTCAGAAAAATTTACCAAAACTATAAAAATTTTTTGACTGTTTAATTTTGTTCTTCATATTATTATAGGTGTTATAAAATTTTTTATGAAAAAAAGTCAAAATTTAAATGCAATTACAAATGCATGAAAAAAACATTTAATGAAAAACATTTTTGAAATTTTTTTTTGAAAAAATATTAAAAGCCATTAAACTTTTAAAATGAACATTATAGCAAATTTCAAGTTGAAAATAAAATTTAATCATGTATAAAAAATTAAAATATTTGAAGTTTAGTCAAGTCCCTGAACTATCCATAATATTATACAGCAAGAGCGATTCACTCATGGAAAATTCATAAACTCGCTTGAGGGTGTCCATATGACTTAAAACATGCAAAAAATCTCACACAAATGTTATTTGTTTTGTATAAAAATATTCGAATTGGGATTTTTTAGCTCCACTTGGTCATCGACTTTAATTCGAATACAGAGTTGAAGTTTTGGCTGTGAGCTTCTATTAGCTGTTCGAAAAAAAGTAGAGGGCGCCCAGAACTTTACCAGAACTCTAGTTTTTTGGATCACCTTACTGTATATGGATGCAAAAATCCCTTTTATATCTTTTAAAAATTATTTTTATTATTTTTAAAAATTAAAACTTAGTTCCCATTTAGGAAAAATTTATTATGAATTTATGTGTAACTGTTTCAAAAAAAAAGTCACTAAAATATAAAATATTCAACCTAAGGTGAGTAAAACGTTTTGAATGCATTAAAGTCGCAATCTCTTTTATTTCATTAATTTTCTTTCTTTATTTAAGTCATTTTTCATTGTTTATCGTAGATTTTAAAAATGTTACTATTATAAACACATTTAGAAACGGCTTTGATACAAAATTGAATAAGTGAAGATAAAGTAAATTGTTTACTTCGAATCTAGAGCTTTTTTAAAGTTAAAATGAGTGTCATTGTCTTCAACGTAGTTTCAGTTTTCTTCAGTGTAATTAATTTGCTTAAGTGCATTTTTTCTAACCAATTTTTAAATATCCTTACCTGTTTTTTTAAAGTAGAAGAACATAATTTCAATTTTTTTTCAAAATCAATTACAACTTGTTTTTATACAAATATACTAAACAGAAATTTCTATTAATTTGAAGAATTATTATAGGTTTTATCTTTAATGTAATTACGTTTTGATACATTATATTTCAAATTATATTTTATTATCTTTCTAATTTATCTTTTCCGCAATCATAACCTTTTATGTTGAGAGTTAATGGTTTGAAAATACGGGTTGTAAAAGATATCTTTAAATCTAAAGAATAACGCGTTAGATAGTTTCAAACACTATTTCATCCACAGCCTGCCCTTTGCATATTGTAGGTGAAACTCAAAACTAAAATAGTGAATTTTTGTTTTAAGAATGATAAATTATTGTATGTATTAAGGTAAATGTGGGTATAGTGGACACTGTACCAATAGTGGCCACATAGCTGATTAATTTTAAATATAACGAGTTAGAGGCATCAAAAAGCGTCAAAATTCATAGGCATAGTAGATTGTACAATCAGGTAAGCTGGTAAATTACCACCGATACCACAGATCAGCATGGGAAGGATATTTAAATATTTGAAAATAACAACATCGGCCGAGTGACTGAAATTTGATTTCGCTTATTGAATCGCGTAAGGAAACGGGTATTTCGGAACTGATTTTTTTTTTGTATTTATTACCGTTTGATTGACTTTTAAATTTATATTTAGATAAAGAAGAGTATATAAAATGATACTGAATAACATTTATTTGAAAATTTTGTCTTTACGAGGATTTATGGGGGTGGCCACTTTACCAACACATAATCTTAGATTTGCCAATAGTGGCCACTGCAATGGCTTCAAAAAGAAACATAAATAATATTAATTTGAATCAGTTTTTCTTCATAAACTGTTGATTGCGCTTTAAAATGAGTGTTGTATTAATTTGGTTTCATTCAGGCTTTGGGAACCAAGGTTTCTAAAACATTGAATTACATGCTAAATTCCTCTCAAATCAGCTACGCTACAGTGTAGGCTTTGGGCCGGAAACTATCAAGTATTTTTTTTAAATAAAGCTTATTTGATTTGATCTAAAATACATTTCGTTGGGAAGGGAGATTTAATTAGAACTAAACGACTATACCAAAAAAAAACCCCTCAATTTCATGCATAAACCCCTCATACAGGCCGAAAAAGAGAGGTGTCCACTATTGATGCAAGAGGTGTCCACCATAGATACAACAGCTACATCAAGGTGGCCACTATAGATGCAATTTGGAGTACTTTTTAAAAATTAATTAAAAATACTTTACCCAATCTAATTAAATTCTTTAATGGTAAAATCGAAAGAAGAAGATCCAATTAATCTAAAAATATGATGATTACGGTTTCCAAGCAAATAGGTTGGTATTTATTAAGAATTTAAGAAAAAATTTTCCTTAAAGTGTCCACTATACCCACATTTACCTTAGGGTAGGCGCACACGTGCAACTTTTGTCTCCGTGACAATTATCAACCTTGTCACGTCGCCGTAACGTAGAAAAATTGAGTGCGCAAACGGAACGTGACATTTCCCAAATTATTGCACCAGTCGGCAGTTAGTTGTGGAAGAGAAAGCATCAAAATAATCTTTCAGCTTAATTTTAAACAATATGGCTGGAACTCAGGAACTGGAAAGCACACGTGAGGACGCATTTTCACACATCCCAACGGTTTGGTCCTGACGAGCTTAGTGCGCATGCGTGTGGACTTATTTTAGCTGTTTTTTTTAGAAATTTTAATAAAACAATAAATCGGGAATTGAACCCACGACCTATCGCATGCTAGGCACGCGCTCTACCACTGCACCAGCGGGGATTCATTATTGATAGAAATTATCCAAAGAAGATCCTTTTTTTCTCCCCGAGCATGCGCACTAAGCTCGTCAGGACCAAACCGTTGGGATGTGCGAATATACCGCGAGCATTGTTTATATCAACAAAATCACGAAAGTTTAGTTGTTCGATGACTTTTTGTCACTCGTGTGCGCAGTGCCATAGAATCTAATAGACAGAGAAACTGTTTCGTCATGGGCCTGTCTCTAGAGCTACGGACAAAATTGTCACACATGTATCACGTCGTACCGTGTGCGGTCCCTACCTTTCGCTCATAGCTAGAACGGTACTGACAAAACAGTCACAGAGACAAAAGTTGCTCGTGTGCGCCTACCCTACACTGAGAGAAATCGCCGTTTCAAAATTGAGTAAATCGATGTTTTCATCTTGATATGAAACTTTTCGTTTCAAATTTGACGACCCAATGCTCTTAATATTGAAATACCAGACATACTCAATTTCAAAGAATTCAATAGTCATCACTCAAATTATGCTCACTTTTAGCTTATGTTTGAAAATTAGGAAAATTTTCAAACCTCAATTTTTGGTATGTTTTTTGGTGTGGTTGTGCGAAACACAACTTTGCAATATCTCACCCAAATTACTTCTAAAACTAATCATCTTGTCACACTTCGATTTTATGCGAATGCCAGGCACCAGGCACTAAGTCAAAAATAAGCACTTGCTGTTTCATTTTTGTGTATCTGCACATTTTCAGAAATGAGTACATGAATGTTTTCAAATTTGAGTAAATTTGAATCGGAGCCAGTTTAAGTATGTGATATGCTCAGACATGGGCATTGCCAGGGGGGACAGGGAGGGGCAGCTGCCCCCCCCTAAGCCCTGAGTAATTTACTATTAGTTAAGTTAAAACCCAGTTTTTTAGGGTCCAATTTTCTAAATTTTTCTGGGGGAGCCCCAGGCCCCCCTTTAGTATTAAAACCTTTATTATTCACACTTTTGTATAATAAGTTCATTAAAATCAAAATTCTACTTAAAAATGCTTGTCCAAATTTGGGTTTAAGTGTACTATAAAACAGTTTAAGACCATGTTCTTAGGGTCAAATTTCCAAACTTTTTCTGGAGGAGAACCCCCAGATCCCCCTTGAAACTTGAACTTTCATTACTAAAGACCTTTTTATTTAAATTATTCTTGGACGCAAATTCTACCTAAAAAAGTGTTGGAAAAACTACATTAAACCTATTTATATGGATGGAAAAAGACATCATTGTTCCCATGCTACCCACAAAACTTTTACATTATTTTCATTAATGGTCAAAAACCCCTCTCGAAACAATACTGTGGCTACGGGGCCCTCTCTCGCAGGGCTTTAAAATTGTTCTCCACAAACATAAATAAAAAAAGTAAAAAAAAGATTTTTTAAAAAACGCTTTTATTGAAGTGTTCTAAAAGGTCAAAAATAATTAATTCGGTTTGACAAATAATTTATCGGGAAGTAGAAAATAACTTTTTGGTAAGTAAATAATAACTGATTTTCTAATCACTAAAAATAAAAGCGTGGGCGCTAGTAATTTATGTATTTTTTTTAATTTAATTTTTTTTATTTTATTAGTTTGTACAAATTCACCTGAAGGTATGGACCCGTATATGTAATTCAAATTTAGTAACACTAACATCTATGCCGAACAAGGGTTCGAAACCCAGACGTACGGCTTTGCAGTCGGATGCTCTAACCACTAGGCCATTACGTCGGTATTTAAGTATAATTTTACATAGAACATAGAATAAACAAGTTAGAATAAATAGTGAATAAAGAATTACTAGCGCCCACGCTTTTATTTTTAGTGATTAGAAAATCATTTATTATTTATAATAATAACATAAGCTTTATTACCACTTAACATATGTACAGAAAAAGGTAACATATTTGTCACCAAGGGGACTTTGTCCCGTTCAGGTGACAGATAAACTTGAATATAATGTAATACATAAATTTATTTTCATTAAGTTAAAGTTTAAGATAAATATATATAAAAACATACACACACTGAAAAGCAATAGGAACTAAAAACAAACAAAAAATATTAAAAGTTGAAAACAAGGTTACAAAATTACAGTCGTACATAAAAAAAATTAAATTAAATTAAATTAAAAATTAAATAATTGAAGGCATAATTTTAAATTAGAAAATTGAATAAAAAATGAAAAGCAAATAACATAGATTTAATAATAGACAGAGTTGGCAAAAGTCTGGTTATTTTAGTTTTAGTTGCTTCGTTTTAAATCTGAAAATAACGATCTATGTCGTCCAAATTTATGATGAAATTAAAAAGTTCACGTTTAAATGTTGAATATGTCTTTATATTTTGAAGATGAGAAGGCACATGGTTATAGATTTTAGGTCCTAAAAAGAAGAAATGCTTCCGAAATATTTCTTTTGAAAAATGAGGAATTTTATAAATTTCATTAGGTCTTCTTTGAGATACAGGGTGTTCCATAAAAAGCCCCTAACTTTAAAAAATCATAGAAAATAAACTATTAGAGATAAAAATATGCCGCTCGCTGCATCTTTCTTCAAATGCCCGTAAATTTTTGTTCCCAAATTTTTGAAAAACCGTAGTTCTCACGTCAATTCATAGATGGAAGCACTGTTCCCTCGAGAAATTTAGGGAAAGTTATCCTCCAAATCCCTTTTTCGTTCGTCGTAGGGAAAACAAATTTGGGAATAGAATCGATTCCAGAATCGAATGATAATGAAGTACTTTGTAATCGAACCTTGGTTTACAGGAAAGGATCTCAGCGAAATTGTTTTAGATTTCAGGTCACGCGCATTGCATATTATTCTATTGTTGGGAAAATGAATTAATAGTGTTCTTGAGGGGGGATCTGGTATATAACGATTGATTTAATCTTCAATTGCGGAGGAGACGATTGACAATTAATTCGATTGTAATTTTGAGAGAACCTACCATTAACAATTAAATCAATCGTAATTTTGAGAATGCCTCCATGACAATTAATTAGGAATTACTGGATCGCTTCACAACTTCACCGGAGTGGTCCGCCGCTTTATTGGATCGCTTCGCGACTTTACCGGAAGTGGTCCGCAACTAACCGGTAAGTAGCGGGCCACTTCCGGTGAATTGTGAGCCACTTCCAGTGACTTGCGGACCACTTCCGGTGACTCACGAACCACTTCCGGTTAGTTGCGGACCACTCCGGGGAAGTTGCTGATTACTTCCGGTAACTTCCGGCTCACTTCCGGTAAGTAACGGACCACTCCACTTAAGTTGCGAAGCGATCCAATAAAGCTACGGACCACTCCAGTGAAGTTGCGAAGCGATCCTAGTAAAACTGCGGATGACTCTGATAAAGTTGCAGACCCTTTCGTACGAACCCTGAGAATTTTCTTGCACGCCCCAGTCATTTAATCAATTATATTATAGTCAAATTATCACGCAAAAAGTAGTTTCTATTGCGGGAAAGATGATAAAGTAGTGAAAAAGCATTTTTATCAGATCCCTAGAATATTATTAATTCATTTCCCCCTACAATAGAATAATTTAATGCTCGTGATCTGAAATCGAAAAAAAATTCACTGAGATCCCTTCCTGTCTACTGGAAATCAAAGTTCGATTTCAAAGTACTTGATTATCATTCGATTCTAGAATCGATTCTATCCTCAAATTTGATTTCCCTACGACGAACGAAAAAGGGATTTGGAGGATAACTTTCCCTAAATTTCTCCAGGGAACAGTGCTTCCATCTATGAATTGACGTGAGAACTACGGTTTTTCAAAAATTTGGGAACAAAAATTTACGGGCATTTGAAGAAAGATGCAGTGAACGGCATATTTTTATCTCTAATAGTTTATTTTCTATGATTTTTTAAAGTTAGGGGCTTTTTTTGGAACACCCTGTACATTTAATTTTAATTCACACATTGATTTGTTTCGGTACAAAAAAAGAACTACACGGAATAAGAAGTCATGCTTAAAAGGTAGTAAGTTCAAATTTCTAAAACTGTAAGCATGTGAATGATAGGGGTTTAAAATTTTGAAACACTTGTTCTGGATCGAAATTAGTGGTAGTAAATTATATTTATAATCACCTCCCCAAATAACAATGCCATAATTTAACAATGAGTAGAACCAAGAATAATAAAGTGCTTTTAAAAAATTTGCATCGATTTTATTTTTTAAGTGGTGAAATTTAACTAACATAAAACGTAATTTTTTACTTAGTTCATTTACATGAGTTTTCCACTTTAAGTTAGAGTCAATATGTAAACCTAAGTATTTAATTGTAGAGACGGATTTCAGAACGAGGCACTGACAGTTAGAATTATTTTTATTGCAATTAGAAGAATGAAATTTAATATTAAGATTTACTTACCAAAAAGTTATTTTCTACTTCCCAATAAATTATTTGTCAAACCGAATTAATTATTTTTGACCTTTTAGAACACTTCAATAAAAGGGTTTTTTAAAAAATCTTTTTTTTACTTTTTTTATTTTCTACTTTTTAGTCATGGTATTTTTTTTAACAAAAACTCTCAAGAAAAAATGTATTTATTTCAACCATATTTAATCTGATGTTAGAATGGAATTTTAGTTTTCTACAATATGATGGCGAAATATAACATCGGCTCACTCGCCGATAAAATCCGTCCATATCAAAAAGATTCACAAGAAAAAGAAAAAAAAGCATCCCATTCAGATTTTTCAGTAGTCCATAAATTATAAAAGTAGCGTATTTTTCTGCTCTTGCTATTCCTCGGGATGGGCACCAATTTTCGGTGATTTCTCGCTCTTCTGGCGATTTCTTTCTCGCGGTTATTATCTTAAATCGCTAATTATCTTAATTGTTAATTGGAAGGTAAGAAATCACGTTTTGAAGATAAAATATTGTAGTGATATACCTGATATATTATCTTACAGGTTTTGGGAGCCATTGGCTTCACGGAAGTGTCTGAAATTTGAATTAAAAGGATAACTAAAAACACTCGTTAATTACCTTAATTACGGAGGTTTTGACTAGTTGATTATTGAATATTGCATTGTCATCGAGTTTACACCATGGTGCAAAGTTTTAGAACTTTATATAGTTTGGAAGTGCCTGAAATTTTATGTACAAGATCTTGTAAAAAAAAGTGATTAATCGTCCATAAATATTGTAATTACTGGGCAATTCTCGTTTTGACTTTTAAATATGATGAAGTTATGTCTTATACAACATTGTGCACGGTTTAGGGAGAATAGACCCTTGGGAAAGGTCTCAAAATCTGGTTTTTCTGTTAATTAAAAATACTCGTTAACTCGGTTGTTTGACTAGAGAATGGTTGGATATTGGAGTGTCATGAGGGTTACACCTATGTGCAAAGTTTCGGGGCCCTAACATATCGTGAAGAGCCCGAAAATCGAATTTTAAAATTCCTCCCGTAAAACGCCGCCAAAAGCAAGTAGAATAAAAGCGTTTAAAAAAGTCGACCCTGCTTGCCCCCCCCCATAAGTGGAACCCTGGCTACCCCCATGTGCTCAGATTTAAGTAATTATAACTCAGTTTTGAAACTGTCGTTTTAAGAGTTTTTAGAGATAAACATGGGATTTTGATTTTTAGTAAAAATTAGTAAACTATCTGAATATTTTTGTAGTAATATCATGCTACTCTATATGGTACACAAAAAAAACACAGGAGAATTGAATAAAAATAAATGTGGGCGCTTTTATCTTTAAAAGCGATATTTGCGTTCATACAAAACTCATTACCTGTAATCCATATAACCTCGGGGGATATCTGAAATCTCTTTCACAAGCAATTAATTCTTCCTTTTTAAAGTTAAGCTCAGCTATGTAAAGATTAAAGAGTTTATTTCTGCATAAAAGGTCTTGACAAGAAGGCATATTAAAACTCAAAAAACGAAAGAGTCAAATTTTCTTGATTAGATTTTTAATGAGACTGTGGAAAAATATTTTTTAAAATTATGACTGAAATTTAAGGGAGATTTTATTCTCTTATGTCTATAGAGTTGTTTTCATTTTTGCCATAAAAGAAACCCAGCAAAATTGAACAGGTACAAAACTTTAATTTTCTAATATTTACACCCAGGGGGGCAAGTCACGTCATATGGAGCAGAAGGCGTTGACACGCTTAAGCTTCTAAATAGCCAATCAGGCTAGTTTAGGATGATTGCAAGGCTTTGTGGGAAAAAGTTGATTGGACAGACCTACTTCTTTGTCTTTTTGCAAAATACTATAAACTAAGATTAGATCTCATGAAAATAAGGATTTCAATATTATACAAGCATTTGAAATCATGCGTGTATTTTTTTCACCAAGCATGTATTAATTAACATTAATTACCAAGCATTAATTTTTAACTCTTGTCTCATTTTTTATATAATTTGCATAATTTATTCCTGTAATAATAAGTATCACAGATTGATCAACACTTTTAACACTTTTTTGTGACCAAAAACTTGTAAAAGTTTGGTTTCAAAATAAAAAGGATCGAAACGATTCTAAACTTCCAGTTTCAAGTAGGGTGGGTTGGGGTAAAATGGGTCAATTTTAAGGTACCTTCACTTTTAAAGTTTTATTTCATCAAAACTATTACTTTTTAATGATTTCTTTCAATTGGATCTTGACACTACAATCCTTGAGAACATTTTCATCTAATTTTATCAAATATTTTTCAGTTATAAGTTGCTTAACCCATTACTGCCTGACGTCCCTTTTTAGGGACGTTTTTTAAAAATCCTCCTATTTCTACAAAAATTGTTCCTTTGAATCAAAATTTGCACTGATGTATCTCTGATCTTCATAGAACATAAAGAACACAAGAAGAAAGCAGAATTTAAAAAAATATTTACTTTTTTAAAGTTGGAAGATAGAATTTTTCAGAAAAGTGCTTTTTTAAAAATTTTAAAAGAAAAAGCTTAAAAATCCTAGTTGTTATTTTAAAAAAATTTCAATGCTGATATATATTACTGTTTATACATTAAATCAGTTGGGGTGTTTTTTTATTTTTCGAAAATATTTTATCTTGACCATTTTTCGGACCCTCGAAAAGCGTCCCTAAAAAGGGACGTCAGGCACGAATGCCCCCGTGGTTTTCCACATAGTGAAATGCTAGTGTTTCCTTATTTTTTTCATAAAAACGCGTTCGATTCTTATGATATGAATTGAATAACTGACATTTATCAAATTGCTTTAGTTTTAGATAATAAATTTATTATTTTTGTTTATTTTTTTTGGAAAATACTGTTATTTCTGCTAAATTAATGGAATAAAAAGTCTTAAATTATAAGGAATTAATTAATTTGTATTAATTAAAGGGAATAAATTAATTATTTTACTATATTTATTACTTATGCAAATATATTCCGGTTATATTTTAATTAAAAGTTTAATAATTATTAGTTATAATGACTTTTTGTCATTAAAATTGCCAAAAAAGTCGCTTTTGTGATAAATTTTCGACTTTTTTCCTAATTAGATGTGGCTAATCATTGTGTTCTATACTGCAGATCAATCTGTATCATCTGGCTTGCTAATGCACATCCCACTAAGGCTTGATTTTTGGGGAGAAATTTGTGTTCCGCACAATAAAATTAAATAAAATGAAAAAAGTATGGGCATTTGAAAGACTTAGACTTCACAAATTGAGATATTTTGATGGATTTGAGGTGTGTAAAAGTAATTATTACTTAATATTAGGTAACATATAAACAATGAATGCCTTTTTCAATTAAAATAGTAATTAATTTGCAATTAACATAGATTTGGGAGGAAAAAACGTGTTTTAGAGCATAAAAAATGCTCAAATTACGTTAATTAAGGTTAATTTTACGGTTAATTGGATAAATAATTAATGCTTTTTGTTCCTTTCGATGTTACTGTATCGTTCCGATCACTTTTGCTGCACTTAATAAGGTAGAAAATGTTTTTGAGGCTTTAAAAAAGTTTTCTACCATGCGCTTACTATAGAGAAAAACAACGGGGGCATTCGTGCCTGACGTCCCTTTTTAGGGACGTTTTTTAATTTTGGTGTAGAAATTAAAATTTTAACCTGGAATTTTTTTCACTATTTTTCCAGTTGTTTTGGGGCTATTTACTATGTTTTTACCAAATATTTAAGAAAAATAAAAAGTTGGGCATTAATGGGTTAAACTTAGCATCAAAAGTAATGACCTATTTTACCCCAATGTGGGGTAAAATGGGTCTCATTGCAAAAAGATGTCAAAAATATATTTATTATTAAATATACATGAAAATAAGAAAAAAGGCAATCGGCAAAGCCGTTTTTACGTGAAGAAATTTGTTTTAATTCGTACTTTAATGAAATTGTAAACGTCCGAAGTTAATGAACATTGTTCAAATATAGCAATTAAAATACTTCTCATTTGGAGAAAAAAATAAACTTGTTTGACAGTTCAATGTATATTTGAAGGAAATAAGTTAAAAACATTGTTTTTAATTGATACAGAAGACCTCCTAACTATGACCCATTTTACCCCAAGTACAAAATATCGTTATAAAAGATAAAATATTTTATATTTTTCTAAGCTGATTGGCTTGAAATGTCTCTCAGACTTTCTTTTATGAAAAACTTTCACAAAAGTGTGCTGTAGTTTATTACAATATATAGATATTGTGGAAGTTAGTAAACCCTGTTTTTTCAATGACATCAATTACGGTTCAAATTAAATATTTTTCAGTCCTCAAATTCATAAATCTAAAGTTTTGACAGTCGAAAAAGGTTGCCAACAGTTTAAAGAATATAATTTTAAAAATTGATGAAAACAAATTCAATTTAAATTTGATTTACATCGAGTTAATTGAAACTCGCCCATTTTACCCCATGACCCACTTTACCCCAACCCACCCTATAGAAAATTACGCTTTGATTGAAAGTATCTGTCTTTAATCCTTTTAATCAAATGATAGAAGCGTAAAATACAGATTAGTTTCGGAAAGGATAATTTCGAAACTTGCTAAACTTATAAAACTTAAATGAATTAAATTCTACAGTTGAACAAATTGATAATTGCATCCGGTTTCCTTAATCTTAGTTTTGCGGAGAGAGCTGTAAGCGCAATAATTTATATATGTCGTAGACAGATCGTAGAAATTAAGACATTTCGTGAATTGCCTAGACATTTCATGAACTGCAGCCAGATCGTGTAATGATCACTCAGTTACACGAAATGGTTAACATTTTTAGACAGTTCATGAAATTCAATTGGGCCTAAGGGCCATATGCAACTCCGTTTTACGACGATTTGGTTGACGGTTGAAGCTGGTCGAATCCTACTTCCAAACAACTCAACTAACGTTTTCTTTAGTCATTTGCCCAGCTTGCCGCTGATTGGTTGGAATAAATAAATGGAGCTACGTCATCGGGCATTTCAACCAATCAGAGGAAAACGGCAGCGGATGAAACGGCCGACGCCTGCTCCTGACCTGACGTTACCGTTGTACGGTGGATGACGGTGAAATACGGTTCCTTAGAACGTAACGAAACGGAGTTGCATCCGGCCCTTAGACAGATCGTGTAATGTTCCAGAATTACATGAAATGTCTAAATTTTTAGACAGTTCATGAAATGTCTAATTCACCGTATTTCAGAAGGCATCCTTTACTTCTGGTTTGAACAGGAAGTGATCGGGTTTGTTTACATATTTCAGTTATGATGACTGTTATTGGTTATTATGACTGTTATGATCACATGAATCCGAGATGAATCCTGCGCACTTGCAATAGAATGGGAGAAGCACATTCTGGAAGTTGAGGAAGCCGGTGAAATGGTTTGTTTGTTTTTTTAGGAAACTAGGTGAATAGCTGTTTTGCCGATCGTGTGATACACAGAGAAAAATTCTAACAGAAGGTCCAAAACGATATTTTCACATTTTGGATGGGTTTCAGGGCGCCACGCGGAACTATAAATGATTGTCAGAAAGATCGAGTGTACATTTTGGTGACCAAACCTGTGATTGACTGTGACGTGTTTATTCAACCTGTTCACTCAATCTGCTATTTTCAAAAGAGAAGGAAAAAAGTTTTCCTCGCCCAATCAGGCATTTTTCTCCGCCTCTCGGGACGTAGGTGCTTTTTCCAGCTGGCTCTCAGTTCTTTACACTTGATAACCTAGACTTGGAAAAACTTCTTTCTCTGAGAGAAGCAGTGAAAAATTGCAGTGGATGGCAAGGATTTTTTCAATGCTCGCGTGCAGAGCTTCTGACATGCAAATGCACGAAAAAAAAAATGTGTGTGCAAGAAAGCTAACGTTATGTGTAACAGTCGATGTCACTCAGGTTTACCATGTGTAAATAAATAAAAAAGACGAAATATTTTATATTTGAAATTTTGTAAATAAGTGAAAAATGAAATTTTATTCATAAATAAATAAAATTGGTTGCTTTAACTAATATCTTATCTTTTTTTAGTTTATTCCTTTTCAATAATCAACTGCTCATAGATATTACACGATCGGCAAATCAGCTATTAGACATTTCATGAACTCTCTAAAAAATTTAGACATTTCATTGATCGACCATTACAAGATCTGGCTGCAGTTCATGAAATGTCTAGACAGTTCACGAAATGTCTAATTTCACGATCTGTCTACGACATATAGACATCTACATTCGAAAATAACACTAGTCGACAAATTTCAACTTTTTTTCGCTAACAAAAGTGAGATTAGGTATTTCCGACTAATTTCAGGGTGTAGAATTCAGAAATAGTTGTGAAAAAGCTGTAGCACGTACAGGTTTTTTGTTACAAATATTGCACTAGTACTGTAAGAAACGGACAAAAGCGTTGAAAACACTCCTTTTTAACAATTAATCTCATTATTTTACCATAAAATACTATCATAATTAAGATTATATACATGTTTCAGACAAAATAAAACTGAAAATCATAAAACATTCATTAAACACGATGCAATTTTATCACTTTTTGTCTCTTAAGTGGCGCTAAATCTCCTCTTTCAATGAACCAAGAGCTGTAGCCCAAAATTGCTATTTCGCAGTGACCTATGTATCGAGTAAATATCCTAAGGGAATCTTTATCCTTGTTTATGATTGACTACAGTGATAATTTCCGGAAATAAGTTCAAACGTGGATGTAAAATATGAATTTTGGGTGATGCTCAACATTCTATGGCTTGGTAAGACTAAAGAGGACCTTTTATTGGGATCAAAACATTTTAATCGGTCCTATTTTCTAAAAATCATCTTACCACTCTCCTAAGAACCATTTTCAAGCTTATAATGCATTTTTATTAAAATTTCCTTCATAAGCAGGGTCGTGAATTCTGAGGTTCATACTGACTTTGAGTTTGCCTTCACTTAATGGCGAAAAAAGTCCTTTTAAATACTTTTTGAAATGTTTTTTTCTGTATTTGTCATTGATATTAATAAATAAGATAATTTGAATGTCCTCCCCATACTATGGGGATAGTAATTTGCTTAGAGCTACTGTTGACTCTTACGCACTTAAAAAGAGCCACATTCTAACTTCTGCAACACACGTGAGGAGCCCAGATTTCATTTTAGTCACCGATTTGGATACAAATCGGTGGGGAAAAACCTTTTTCCACTTTTTCTGTTAAATATTACCGTTTAATTGTAATTTAAACCGTACCCAAATTTAGCAAAACGAATTGTGCATAAAAGTGCAAAATCTACACTGAAAACTCGTCAATTTTCAAAATGAACTGCAGTACAAAAACATCGCCACACTTTTAAAAGAATGTCTACATACTGGGATACTAGAAATAAATTAATTGGATGGGATTGCAGGGTTGCTATTGGACAAAAATGACGCTTAAAACGCAAAAATTAAGAAAAAAAGCAGAAAATCGAAAATTTTTGTTACGCAAAAATGGGACGTAGTGGAACTTTTTTACTTGCAGATATTTAAATAACTACATGAGTTAGTAACAAAAAGAGTAATTTGGTTGTTGTTAGGAAACCACTGTCGAGTAGTGTAATTACTCCGAGGATTTAGAATTAAAAGATAAAAAAACATGATAAAAATGACACCCTGTTTAATACGACTCTATAAATACTTGTACAATACTGGCAAAAAAAATCGACTCAGACCCTATATCTCCTGAACGGCTTGTGATATAAAGACAAATAAGGTATCATTTTTCATGACTTGAAGTATTCTATATACAGAAAATTTTTCAAGTTCTTAGGGGGTCGTCTTCATATTAAACGAAGCACCAACTTTCGTTTTTCCTATGGAAACCATCAAAGATTATTCCAGATTCTGAAAGAGCACCCTCTAAAACCCCCAAAACCAGTTTTCATGCCATTTGGTCCCCAAATGAAGCCAGGAGTGGGGGTTGAAGTTCGTCGAATTTACGTTGAAATCTCGTTTTTTACGTTGAATTCTCGATTTTGATCCTTTCAACCATCAACCCCGCAGGATCAAAATCGAGAATTCAACGTAAAAAACGAGATTTCAACGTAAATTCGACGAACTTCAACCCCCACTCCTGGCTTCATTTGGGGACCAAATGGCATGAAAACTGGTTTTGGGGGTTTTAGAGGGTGCTCTTTCAGAATCTGGAATAATCTTTGATGGTTTCCATAGGAAAAACGAAAGTTGGTGCTTCGTTTAATATGAAGACGACCCCCCAAGAACTTAAAAAATTTTCTGTATATAGAATACTTCAAATCATGAAAAATGATACCTTATTTGTCTTTATATCACAAGCCGTTCCGGAGATATAGGGTCTGAGTCGATTTTTTTTGCCAGTATTGTACATTAGGGTGGAGCGAAAAAATATTTTTTTCGAAATTCAAAAAGATACCTATGGCAAAAGTGGTCTTATGTAATAAGATGAAAAACCGCGCAAAAATTTTTTAAATCGGTTAATATCTCAGTTCGCGCATTGAGCTCAAAGTTTATAAAAATGCTTAAAAATGAACATTTTCCGAAATTTTTAAGATAATATTTAAATAAAATTTATAGAAATATTCTCGCTTGTAACCTCTTTATAAAAGCTCAAAAAAGTAAAAAAAATAAATTTAATGTTTATTTTTACAATATTTGGGTGCGCAATTTCGCTTCAAAATGAGAAATTTTCGAATAATTGGTAAGTTTGTTTCATTGTGCAGCACTTCACCCATTTTGTTAATTTCATCCTAAAAATAGCTATGGAATTACTTAATTCAAGAGCCAGGATCCTCTTATATTGGTCATGTGTCACCTCCCACTGTACATTTTTAAATAATTAGATATAAAAGTAACGACAACTGCATTAAATAGTAGTAGATATGGTATCTTAGATAGAGCAACGGTTGCAATAGCATCTTACAAGATATAGGAGTGATTACAGACGCAGATTCTTCCCATCTAATTGACAGATCCAAAGAAGCATATTGGAAGTGTTTTAAAGTTTTCAGAAAATATGGAAATTAATGGACTTTATTTTGACGGGCGAAAAGATACCCTATGCTTAGAAAAAATGAATAATAAACAATACCGTAGAAAAGTTAAAGAGGATCACTATTCTCTAATTCAAGAGCCAGGATCCTCTTATATTGGTCATGTGTAACCTCCCACTGTACATTTTTAAATAATTAGATATAAAAGTAATGTAATGCTAATTTTTCTTTTAAGTTTAATAGATTATTTGGTTTTCTAAGTGTTCCATTTAGAAACATTGTAAGACTCGGTATCCCTTATTTCAGAAAAAAGTGACGCTCTATGAGAAATAAATACACTGAAAAAAAGTTACATTTTGAAGATACAGTTAGGGACAGAGATGTTCCGCAGAGGTTCAAATTTAAGGGAAGTGGTCCGCAGACATATTTGAGTTGGGAACCACTGTTCTAGATGGATCACTGCTGAGTGTTGAGATTGTACGTAAGTGTCCTCAGCCCTTCTGAAAGCTTAAAAGAGATGTCAAAATTTATCTTAAAGTCATACAGATACATGCCTGTGTGGTTTAAAATTAAAAAAGAATAGTTCTTTCACACATGGGCCCAAACACGTCTTTCATGCAGTTCAAACAACTCTATATCTATCTGAGGATCTACTTCAAATAGTTGATCGAGTTGTTGAATGCAATGCATTCTTCGCACACCCGGAAAATTTATTGTTGTCAATTATTGTCAATGAAAGTGTCTGTTCGACAGATCGCAGTTGAAAGAATCTTGAAAGCGAGAGAATCTGCCTGGGGGGTAGAAAGGATTAGAAATTTTGTTCCCCCAAAATTAAATTTTAATGCAACGGAGTATACAGATATTATTGACTGGAAATCATGCCCAATTTATCCTCCACCAATTTTAAAAGACGTAAGTGTTGAAGATTTGAAATCATTAGTGCATTCTAACACAGAGCTCACTGCATACATAATGAAGTTCCCCTGCCACACTCTTGGCGCACTATGATCAACATTGATTCATGCGCCATAAAACAATAATCAAACCAAGCCACACTCAAGCGGTTGAGAGGTGTGTTAAGCTTAAAACTGAAGAATCAAAAAAAGTGTGTGGTCAGAAAGCAAGAGATGGCTTCATAAAATCAACTTTATATTCAAAATCAGTAATGCCAGATTAAAAAAAACGGAATTTAAATTTATTCCTGTTTAAAATTTAATTTTTACAAAATCACAAAAATTATGGTTGGTTGGGTAGGGGGTGGGGGGAACTGGATGTGCAGCCGGTGAGTTCTGGGCTGTTCTTACAAAACGGGCGAAGAGCTGCACAGTGAAACAAACTAACCAATGATTCGAAAATTTCGCATTTTACAAGCAAAATTGCGCACCCAAATATTTATTAAATATACATTAAAATTCCTTTTTTTACTTTTTTGAGCTTTTATGAAGAGGTTACATGCGAGAATATTTCTATAAATTTTATTTAAATATTATCTTAAAAATTTCGGAAAATGTTCATTTTTAAGCATTTTTATAAACTTTGAGCTCAATGCGCGAACTGAGATATTATCCGATTTAAAAAATTTTTGCGTGGTTTTTCATCTTATTACATAAGACCACTTTTGCCATAGGTATCTTTTTGAATTTCGAAAAAAAGTTTTTTTCGCTCCACCCTATTGTACATTGCATAGCTTTTAATTAAATTTTTAAACATTAATATAGATTGCAATTTTTTATAGGTGCAAGCATTATATTATATAAACCAATAATATTAGAGGTGTAACCATTTTATTATAAGTGTTTATATATTTTTATATTTAATTCTATAATTATTTTCAGTGCTCTTATTACTTCATATTGATGATTTTCTGTTTGCAAAAGAAAATAATCATACATTCCTTTTTCAAATTCAAAGTTTTTAAATTTTTTATATTATTTTTAGTGCAGAAATTTTTTTAAGTTAAGATATGTTTTAACGTTGACAAATAAGGGACAGTAAAGTGAAGGAATATTTAGCTTAACTATTAGGGTATTCACAAAAAAATTTTTCCCCTTAGATATTTCCAAGATAGTTTCAAAGCGGTATGAACAACTCTTTCAACTTTTCCATGCCAAATTTACCACTCCAAAGAATACCTGACACCTTTCAACTCCAGTTAAAATGGAAGTTCGATTTCTCTATATCCCGAGACGTAACCGAGCTAAAGTGAACACAATATATCCAAATTTTACTGTTCTCCGAGAATTCTA
The DNA here is from genome assembly GCA_024610705.1 of Tetragnatha versicolor. NCBI lineage: Eukaryota > Metazoa > Arthropoda > Arachnida > Araneae > Tetragnathidae > Tetragnatha > Tetragnatha versicolor. The sequence continues at coordinate 291,874 of JANDEH010000002.1, forward strand.
CAAAAGAATTATAACAGCGAAATTCTCAAGGGATGCATAGTCGTGGGAATATTTCTGACTCCTCACTATTTTGATGCTTGAAGCGGAAATCTGATATATCGTTTGAACATCACTACCCACAGTGATTCTTCTTTTTAACTACTCCAATGCGTTCATGGATTGTAAGACACAGAGATTTTTCTATGAATAGAATTTTAATATCTATATTTAATTGAGACATGAGACTACGTGTTGTGAATCTGAGTTTACCGGGATTTTTTTTATTTATTTCAGGTTTCAATTACACTAGTCGACAAAATTAAACTTTTCCTCCTAAAAAAATGAGGTAAGGTAGATTTTCGACTAATTTCAGGACGTAGAATTAAGAAATTGTAAAAAAGCTGCAGCACATACAGGTTTTTTTTGTTACAAATATGGAACCAGAAACGGCTAAAAGAGTTGAAGCCACTCATTTTTTAACAGTCAATCTCATTATTTTAGAATAACTAATTTTCAACTTTAGCGGTAACATATATATGTTTCAGACAATATAAAAATAAAAACCATTAAACATTCATTAAATAATACGATGTAATTTTATCTATTTTTTCTCTTAAGTGGCTGTTAAATATTACCGTTCAATTGTAATTTAAACTGTATTTAAATTTAGAAAAATGTATTGTGCTTAAATTAAATGTGCAAAATCTACACTGAAAACTCGTACTTTTCAAAATGAACTGCCGTATAAAAACATGGCCACACTTTTAAAAGAATGACTACATACTGGGATACTAGAGATAAAATAATTGGACGGGATTTCAGGGTTGCTTTTAGACAATAAGTACGCTCAAAAAGCAAAAATTAAGAAAAAAAAGCAGAAAATCGAAATTTTTTGTTACACAAAAATGGGACGTGGTGGAAATTTTTTGCTTGCAGATATTTGAATAACTAGATGAATTAGTAACAAAAATAACAATTTTGTTGTGGTTAGGAAACCACTGTCGACTAGTATAATTATTAAGTTCGACTGTAGAAGCCACAGAGTTGCGAATACAGTCAAACATGATTTTGTGCGGGGGATAGGGACCGCATAAAAAATTGCACAAAACTTTGCGAGTTGCTATAAAAAATAGTTTTCGCTACACAATTGAAAATGCGGTGGGTAGGGACCGCATAAAAAATTGCACAAAACTTCGCGAGTTGCTATAAAAAATAGTTTTCGCTACACAATTGAAAATGCGGTGGGTAGGGACCGCATAAAAATTGCACAAAACTTCGCAAGTTGCTATAAAAAATAGTTTTCGCTACACAATTGGAAATGCGAAGGGTAGGGACCGCATAAAAAATTGCAAAAAACTTCGCGAGTTGCTATAAAAAATAGTTTTCGCTACACAATTGAAAATGCGGTGGGTAGGGACCGCATAAAAATTGCACAAAACTTCGCGAGTTGCTATAAAAAATAGTTTTCGCTACACAATTGAAAATGCGGTGGGTAGGGACCGCATAAAAAATTGCACAAAACAATGTCAATGACTGTTTTTGAGTAGAACTTTCGAGCAATGAAACGCCAACTAAAAACCTGTAAATGGAATAATAAAATAATGAGTAATTGAAAAAAAATAATTTATGATATTATGTAGTTTATGAGTTAATAAAAGTTTTATAGCATAGAAAAACATCAAGTAACAAAGTATTGCCGACAGATGATGCGTAAAAATTAGGATTAAATAATTCTTTTTTATTGATTAAAATTAATTTTTAGAAAAATAACAAAATTTAATTTATAGTTCTAGATCACTGGAAGGTGATCTAGAACTATAAATTAAATTAGAACTATAGAATTTAAAAAACCTTATTAATTTATTTTAATTAAATATCGTTTGCTAATGCATATTTTTGAAGCTGAATGATTTTTTAATTTTTAATGTTCCAAATATTTAGTGAGTACTTTTTTCGTAAATATTTTCCCTGAATTTTTATTGTACGCAATGGCCAGTGGTCAGATATTGGTGATTGATAAAACAGTTCCACAATAGCCGATCACATTAAAATGGTTATTATAAATGTAAGTTGAATCTTTTTTTAAGTATTTCTAGTACTTTATTTCGGTTAATTATCCATGGTTTTTACATTTTTATGCAATGGTCGGATTTGGTACTAAGCAAAAAATACACTGCTCCATTTTCCATTGGTGCAGATTGGTAAAACAACGTACCAGTAGCCAACCACACTAAAATGGTTATTTAAAAAATTATTTGTTGAAAATTTTTGTACTTGTTATACAAATACAAATTAAGTCGACTAACTACAGGTGTAAGTCCAGCAAGGTTGGTTGGTTTATGTTTAGACAATTAACAATGCGGCCATGAAAAAAGAAAATCTGAAATAACGTTTTCAGAGAAATTATTCCTAGTGTTTTGAAAACATATTCACGATGTTCCTAAAAATACAAACAAGTCCAATCAACTTCCGGAATGTCTGCTTCTGTCGGAATGTATTTCTCTATTTTAAGTTGACGTCTTGCCTCACTGATAAATTTTATTTCAAAACATCTTAAATTTACAACGAAATTTAAGACAAAAAACATTATAAATTTATATTTTTTTATAATAATATTTATCAGTACATTCAAATTACTAATTCGAAATATTATTTTACTTTTATTTAAGATTTTAAATGAGCTGTGTCAACTAGTAATCGGAGAGCAGATATTCCGGAAGTTGATTAAACTGGGTGAAAGGGTTTGTTTGTTTATAGAGTGCTTTCAGGTGACGTCACGACCGTTTATTTTCTTCCTTGCTGTCGGTCAAACATTCTGTTGCTAAGGCCGTTGCTCGGTGAGGCGGTATCTGTTGCTGTCATGTGATTGCAAATGCTCCAATAAAAGCATTCCATTAACCAGTTATTTTCTTTTAACTGTTAACTAATGCAGGTAAAACAATCTGTTGCTAAGGCCGTTGCTAGGTCCGAGTCATGTGATTGAAAATGCTCTATTTAGGAAAATCGTGAATATCGACGTAGTTGCGAAAAATTTCTCAATCGGCCTCAAATTTTGTGTAGTGGCTTATTTTTGGGTGAAGAATAGATTAAAAGAATAAAAAAAATGCTGCAAGTTTCTTATTCGAAGTTCAGGGTTTTTATGAAACTTTCGAATAATTACGAATTTTTTTTCCTTTCATCGTTTAAAAATCATAATCGGAATGACAAACGTGAAAGTATAACTTTGAAAGGATTTTTTGTGTGGCAATCTCTTTTTATTTTCAAAAAGAACAGATAAGGTTATCCAAGAGCGTTTGAAATTATGAATGTACCTAAATCGGCACTATGAGTCTTTTTAATGGCTACTTCAACCAAATAAAATCACGCATCAGAAAATAATTTGACAATTGTAAAAGAGAAATTAACTATAATGATTCGTGAAGATGTAGAATAAATGGATAATATTTTAAATCATTCTGTGAGGACCTGGAATAAAAATTTAAATAGGTAATTTCTTTATTTTAAAGTAGTGGACAATTCGAAGTTTTTTTAGTGGTCGCTTCATCTTCGAATTATACAAGTTACACTGAGCTGGGTTTACAAGTTTTTTTTGTTCTTTTACTCCTTCCTAACCGCTTTAATACCCCCCCCCAAAAAAAAGATTGAATGGAAATCTCGGGAGTGTAAGATATAAAGGTTAAGCTTTTTCAGATAACAACAAAGTTTTATACCAATATCTTGTGTGTCCTGATGGAAATTCAATACATTGACCTTTAACGAGAAACAACCTTCAATAAATACAACACATCGAATTAAAAAAAATTGAGTACACTCCCGAACACAAAACACCCTTCTTTACAACATCGGAACAAACGGGTTCTGACCTCATTATATAGCATTTATTTGAATGGCAACAGATGTTGTGTGACGTCACCAAGTTTCGTAAACATCGATCGCGCGCGCATGCGAGGGCAAAACGAATGAACGGCAGACGATATTCCGTCTCAGAAGCCGAATCGGCCAGAAGAACTCCGGGAAAGAATTCTGCGCCGAGCCGATGGAATCCCGAGAAAAACGTGGACGCTTCAAAGTGATGGATGTGTGAGTGAGTCGTTATCGGAGAACCGGAGAGAAAATCTATTTTTAAAAACCCCAATCTTCGCTTTCTCTCTCTGCCGCCCGCGTGGAATTAATCCTTCCGAGATGGAATATCGTTTGCTAGGAAGATAACAATTCGCTTTCTGGCAACAGTTGTTCCCTCATATTTTGAGTGATGGAATTCTTCGAAAGAAAGTGATGTGATTAAAAAAATCCCTGTGGAATGGAAGTTGTTAGTGAAATAAAGTATGGTAAGTGGAAAGGAATGTTTTCGCGCGAAGCAGTTACCCTAGTGATGGAAGATAAGAACTATTGCTTGAAAATACTGAGGAAGTTCAATCCAATCTAGTCAGATGTCATTACGACAAGAAGTGAGATGACTTAGCATTTTCGTTTAATTACTTTAGATGTTGTAGATTTTTTTTATCTTTTCGATCTACTAATAGAAAGTAGATATTCCTGGTGGCATCAAATATAGCTTTTAAACTTTTAGCTGAGATAGAACTTTTAGCTAGAAATATTTCTATTTTTGTCTCTTGTTGAAGGGTAGAAAAATCAGTATTATTATAAAACACACGTCGTCGTGTATAAACAAACTCATTACAACAGGCTATTTTGTATATTTACGCTTTCAAACAATCGTATTTACTAGCATTGAGAATTACATGTTTTTATCGAAACTCACGTGCATGTGATAATAATATAGCGATTTATTTTTTACTATCATTTCTGGATTTCCCTTACTGTTGTCAAATTACTGATCTGTTTGAACCATAGGACAGTTAGATAACGTGCCAAAGATTACTTCACGTTCATCCCGTATTATAAATAATATTCCTCAGACATTTAGTGACTTAGCATCTATTTGTACGTGAATCCTTCGACTAGTCTATTTCATTAATAGTCTCATCATCAGAAGATTACTTCACGTTCATCTCGGATTATAGATCATTTTATTCAGAACTGTAGAGAAAAAACTAGAACATTTAGTAACTTATAGCATCTATTTCTTACGTGAATCCTTCAACTTGTCCATTTCACCGATAGTTTCATCATCAATGTAGTAAACCTCGTAGTACCCAATGTAGTCTTGTTAGCAACTCTGAATAGACTATCTGAATAGAAAAATCTTTCGAACAAAATGCGAACGAACAGTTCGGTGTACCCATCGGACTCGCCTGACCGCCACCAACGTTCGTCACTGGCAGTGGACGTCCTGAAAAGGACGTTGCAGACCGGCGACCGAGGACGCAGACTGACCGTCGCTTGCATGCCCCACCGCAGTTCTCTGTCCACTCTGGAAGACAGAGTCCGCCACCAGAGCTGGACAGAGCTGAGTTCTTATGGAATGCTGCGCAATTCTTCCCGTCCATCGGCCGGGACTCGGGGGAGGACTCAGTCTAGCGAGGATATATTTCTGGAAGACGTTCAGGATGAGGTAAGACACTTTCTCGATCACGTTTGTTTTTGTCACATAGAGGTTCGTCACTTGAGGTGGGTGATGCGATGAATTGATTGTGTGCGGTATCTCAACACTGTTTTTAAAAAAAACCAGTTCAACTTTTCACAATTAACTGGTTGAAATTTAGCTGCAACCTAAGGTTCGGTAAGAAGTTTCACCAAGTTTTCGATGCTTTCCGTAGTGAAATCCGGTGCTTTCTCTGAACCGAAAACTTGGTGAAACCAGTTCATTGTGAAAGGTTGAACTTTTTTTTAATAGTGAGGATGGTGCGATGAGAGGTTTATTAAAAAAACGAAACGCGTATTTATATCAGGGTTGGCAAAAACCCGGGTTTTTTTTTAAAAAACCCAAGTGGGTTGGGTTTTTTTCGGGTTTTTTCAATAAAACCCTGAAAAAACCCATGTAAAACTGGGTTTTTTCGGAAAAAGTGTGTTTTTTTTTTCAAAATTAAGTGGTATTCTCCTAGAAAGTAAGTGGGTTTTTTTCAAATTTTAGTGAGTTCTTTCTATGTTAAATGTGTTCTGTCAAAATAATGTCAGTTTTTCCACAGATAAGTGGTTTTTTTCAAAGTTTTTATACTTTGAAAAAACCCACTGAAATTGTAAAATCACCCCTTATTTTCTGAAAGCTGGTTTAAATTTTGAAAAAACCCACTAAAATTTAAAAAATATCCTAAACTTTGAAAAAACCCATTCAATATTGAAAGAAATCTATTCAACTTTGAAAAAACCCACTGAAATTTTAAAAAATTATCTTTATTTTTTATATCTAGTTTGAACTTTAAACGTCCTAAATTTTGAAAAAAAAAAACCTTCAATAATGAAAAAACCCACTGCACTGAATAATGAAAGAAATTTAACTTAAAAAAACTCCCTGAAATTGAAAAAACACCATTTAATTTTTAAAACCTGGTTTAAATTTTGAAAAAAAAACCATTAAAATTTTAAAAATATCCTAAATTTTGAAAAAAAAACACATTAAATTTTAAAGGAACTGCCAAAATCTTGATTTTTCTTGAAAAAACCCAAAATTGGGTCCAAAATGTGGGTTTTTTCACATGTTTTTTTTTGAAAAAACCATTGGGTCCAACCCAATTGGGTCCAATCCAGCCAACCCTGATTTATATGTTTCTTAAGCCTTATAAGCAAGCACCATTTCAAAATATTTCGTAATTATTAAAGTTTTCCACCACAGAGAGCATCTCTTATTGTGATGTGATGCAGGGTTAAGTTTTCTGAGTATGATAGGTTTCTAGATTAGAGATTTCTTTCCTTCTTTTTCTTATACCAAATGCTAAAATGTGTCGCAAATCATATATAAAAATCAAAATGTTTGCTTTCAATTTTTATGTGTAATTTAATAAACATCGTCCGTAAAGACATATTCGGTGAAGTTAACGCACAAATAATGAAAAAAGTACCCTTTTGTTGACTACACATTTAAGGAAGTGAGTTATTCAATTAATTTATTTTATCCTTAATTATAATAATTTCTGCTTAGAAAGGACTTACAATAGTTAAGTAATATTTTTTTCTACTCGATACTTGTTTTTCACTTTTTTAAATAGAAATAAGTAACATCTAAATCTATTATGGCTTAAAATAGTTTTCTGTGATTTAGTTTTAAATAGGGCTCAACCGATGCATCGCCTTGGCCGATGTATCGGCGCCGATTGTTTGAAAAAATAGCCATCGGCATTAACATCGGCGGCCGATGCTAAAATTTTAAAAAATCGGCCCATCGGCCTAAAAAAACATCTAAATGCCGATGTTTGGCCGATGGTTAGCAAATTTTTTAAATAAATTTGAATTGATATTTCAATCTTAAAAAATTTAAATAGAATATTCGTATCAGCAGCAGTAAAAAATAGTCTATAAACATCATTCTCAAGTGAAAACCGTTAAAAACTAAATGTTGAAATTTTTACTGGTTTTACCCCTTTTTCCTTTTTTTTTCGTTAGATTTATTGGACTAAATTAGTTTAATGCAATTTTTACCATCGGCCTTTAGCATCGGCCATCGGCATCGGCAATCGGCCTCGTAAAGACCCATCGGCCATCGGCTTGCCGATGGAAATTTTCGAACAATCGGCATCGGCCCATCGGCCAAAAAAGTGCCATCGGTCGAGCCCTAGTTTTAAAGTTCTTTAGTTCATACCTTTTGTGGTCTAATGCCTTATTATTCATGATTTATCTGTTAATATTGGTTCACATAAAGATATGGTGTCAGTAGTTCTAAGATGTAGGTCTAAACACACCCTATTCATCTGCTACAATAACTAATTTCTCTTAAAAAAATCAAACTCTTCTTCCCTCCCTTCTTCATCCTTAATCCCTCTTAAGTCAGTAATTCAAAAGAAATCGTATAAAAGATATACCACACGCATTATTTCTTCTGAATCGTAGGTACTACATTAAAAGGACAATCACAAAGCGCACTTGTATGAATTACAGTTGTTTGCGGAATTTAGATGATGCCTCGGAGTACTAAAAGCACTTATCCCCGATAGACGTCTTTAGGAGGTATACTAGAGAACCCCTTTGAGCTGTAGTGTGTTTATAGAAATCGATACTAGTCGATCCGTTTTCAAACTATCACAGCATACATTGAAATAAGGAACGTGATATTTCTTGGATATTTGATGAACGAATCCGTGGTTCTATTCATTGAGTAACGTTACATTCATTTCCTCCGATAAAAACTCATATAGGGTGTTTCAAAAGTCCGTTTCGCTGCTTTTATTTGGAACCAACGCGTTCTAAGGTCACGAAAGTAAGGTCTGCCCCTAGGTAAGTGACCCTGGAGAATCCATTGAGGTGAGTTACAGCGCCCCTAGGGGTGAAATAAATAAGTTAGAAAAATTAATTAAAAAACTAAAGGAGGTAGAGGAAAAACCTCAGTGAGAGTATTGTTGCCAACGTTATGAAGAACTCGTTAAAAAAAATTATGAAAATATCGTGACTATTATCGGAGATATTAGCATGTGAAAATAGCCCTTTTTAGGGCCTCAAATAAGAAAAAGTTCGCAAATTTGCGCAAGTTTTTTTTATAAAATTTTATCTTAATTGAACTGATAAAACACAAAACTACACAATGGCACTTAAAAACTTGCAAATAAACTTTTTCTTTTTTTAGGCCTGAAAAAGGGCTATTTTCACATGTTAATAGTATATCCGCGAATATTCAGGATACTTCAATGAAAATTATTTCAGTGAGTTCTTCATGACGTTGGCAACACTACTCTAACTGAGGTTTTTGCTCTATCTCCTTTAGCTTTTAAATTAATTTTTTGAACTTTTGGCACAGCTGCGATAAGAGTCGACCAGCCACCATGTTTACCTACAGCTCAAATTATATCTGTATGGTTGTGTGTCATCATTTGAGCTGTGGGTAAACATGGCGGCTGGTCGACTCTTATCGAAGCTGTGACAAACTTTATTTCGCCGCTAGGGGTGCTGTAAGTCATCTCAATGGATTTTCAATGGTCACTTACCTAAGGTTAGACCTTACTTCCGTGACCCTAGGGCACGCGTTGGTTCCAAATAAAAGCCGCGAAACGAACTTTTGAAACACCCTGTACACTACTACTTGAGGAATTCTAAGTTGATATGAACTTTGCATGCGTTAAACGCCCTTTCTAGTCCCCTTCAAAAAAAAACCGAAACGTTCAATAAATGGATTTGAAAAATCATGAATGGTGTAAAGTACCAGATTCTAAACAAATTGATATCACAGAAAGTTTTTTCATGCTGGAACAGAGCAATGCAATTTTATGAAGTAACACACCCCAAAAATACTAGTTCGTGATTCCTTTAGAAAGAGAGCGAAAGTTGTTCCACTTCTCCCATGACTTTCGTGTGTTGTAAACTGACCTCTGCGTCACGTGATAAAAACATCAGTGTGACCTCCACACTCACGATACACAAACCAGTTAACTTTGTTTAACGTTTTGAGAGGATGATCTCTTTTTATAGGTGAAACTGTTTTTTTAAGAACTGATAATAGGGTCATTGTTATACAGCTGTCCAGTTTTGAACAGAGTCGTCAAGTTCTCACGTTATGAGGATGATGTTTTATATTAGAACATGTCTACAGGATTTTTTTTCATGGAATGGCCCGTTTAACAAGCACATTTTTCCGTGTATAGCATGCAATCGAATTGAAACAAAATAAACCATTTGAAGTGTTATTGACGTTGGATGAGGAATCGTAAAACGTTTTTTATTGTACTTCTTTACATGACAAAGTATATCTTTTATATGATCATGAGCTGCTACAATAAATAGCGCAGAACACTTTTAACCTTATATTTCTTCTTCTTCTTATCTCCCACTGGTCAGATCAAACAAACCGTAGAATATAAGCATATCGATAATTAACAGAGAAGACTAGTAACCTGATATTTGTTTTGGTTTGATAACGACTTTCAAAAATTTCAAAGGGATCTATTAACCGTCTTCTCTGAAAACGCGGCATTTCTTCATAAGCGCTTATTAACGTTCTTTTAGTTCACCGAAAATAAAGGATTCAATGACATGGATGAAGTAACGGAAATTTAGCACACTCTATTGAAACAATATATTTCTTTTATAAATTTCAAAACCGTTGTATTCATCAAGTTTAATTTGATGAAGTAAGTTCACACATTTTACGATTATTTTCCCGTATTATTTACCCAGCTAAATTTCCCGAAGCTAATTTCGTTCCATAGAGTTTGTGGGAAGAGGAGTCGAGAATAACACTACGATTATTTTGAGTTCGAGTAAGTACAGCTTTGGTAAACACATAGTTTAAAAAATGATTCGTCGACTTTAAAATTTGATGATAATAATATTAGCATTATTATTCATTTCAATAAGCTTTAAACTATTTTGAACGGTTTAAGCTTATCCTCGTTTTTAATACTATCATCACAAATATTCTTTTTTTAATTAGAGTCAGTGTAAACCACCGATTGTGCGCTTTTGGCTTTGAACTACATTGTTCAATCCAATTAAGGGGACTCAGTACCTCCAAATCGGTCAAAATAACAAATTGATGATTTTGCTCTCAAATCGATGTTTATACTCATAAATTGATTCTGCATATTTCATAGTGATGCGCGAATTCTAAGCTAACAAATTTATAATTTTGATTGAGCACAGTTACCACATATTTTTTTAAATAAATCTTTTTCAAAACTACTTTTTCAGCACTTAAAACCCTAAAGCTTTTTTTCTACTGGAGTATTTAACTTGAAACTCTGTATATATATTAACCATAGTGTTTTCTATAAAGTAATGCATTCCAATTAGGGATACAGAGTATATTATAAGGTCTTAAAGTGAAAAATGTGTTTATTTTCATGATATTTTTGAGGTGTTTGGAGAAAATTTGTTTTTATTAAAAACTATTACAAGTATGACAAATATGAATGCATAGGGGAGGGTGGGGACGATTGTAACAAAATTTCTTTTTTGATCTCAAACTAAGCCATTTTTTATGTTAGAGTTATGAAAATTGGTATGAAAATAGGTTGATACATCCCAATTACAATTTTGTTATGAAAACCGTCCGGTGGACATGCATTGCAATTTAGTAAATAAAACATCGAAAATCGAAAAACGTTACAATCGTCCCCACTTGAAGGGTCAATTGTACCACATATAAGGGTCAATTGTAACACATATAAGGGTCAATTGTAACACAACACAAATTCATAAAAATAGATAGAAAATCATTCAAATTTATTAACAATTTATATTTTCTTGTTAAATAATAATTAAATACATAGACTAGAATGGAAATAATGAACTTTTCACTCAAATAATGAGTTTTAAATAATAATGAATGTTGATGAGTAAATAATAGTAAATAATTATTCACAATGGCAATTAGGGTATTCATAACTTAATTCCCCTGTTGTACAACGAACGTGGGACCATTTTTTGCACGAAAAATGGTTCCTCTTACTGCCCTTGATCGAAAACTTTATTGTGTTGATTATAACCCACTTTAGGATTTTCATTTTTTATTTTCTTCTGACAGAATCTGTATAATGTTACATAAAAATATCCTGCTCACGAGCAACACTTCTAATATACTTTTTAGACACAGAAACCACAACAGCCTCTCCCTCCATTTTTTCTAGACTAATCAGCCCCTTTCAGTTTTCCTTTTACGTGATCTCGGCATCTTATAAACGTAAAAACTCATAATTATATGCCAATATTAAGGGTAAGTATGAATTATAAATCAATACATCGAAAATACTTTTGAAACATGTTATTTTCTACATTGGGGTCAGTTGTAACATGTTACAACCGTCCCCGGCTGAAGTGTTACAATCGACCCCACGTTGCCATTTTTAGTTAAACCCTCGTTTTCCGCGTAAGTAACAACAGTATCATCTTGAAACTAAGCAGAATAAAACTAGGATACATGTACAGCTCTCGCAACAAAAAACGTTACAGTGGGGTTTGCAGGCGAACCACTTGGGCGAGAAAGACAAAAGAGGGGTCGTTTTTCATTAATTAAAGTATTCTTGGACTATAAAAATTTTCGAGTCCTTCGGGGGTCGTCTTCATATTAAACGAAGCACTAACTTTCTCTTTTCCAATGGGGACCCCCAATTATTATTAGTTTTTCTGAAAGGCAATCCCCCCAAATTTTATTTTTCAAAAATAAACTTAAGAAAAAATTTTTTAAATCGTGAATTTTTTTATGGTAATCGATTCTTGTAGTAATTTTATGTAGGAAACCAAAATTTTAATCGATTTTATCCAATAGTTTTTGATAAAAACGAATTTAATATGTTAAGGGGCCGTATACCGTTGCCGAATGCATACCGCAAATGCTCTTTCTCGTTCGTTTTATCAAAAACTAATAGATAAAATCGATTGAAATTTCGGTTTCCTTCATGAAATTACTACCAGAACCGATTACCACAAAAAAAATTCACGATTTAATTTTTTTTTTTAGAATTAGAATAAGAATTTATTTACAGAAAGAAAGAAAAAAAAAACAAAATACATATGTTGTTCACTAAGGGGCACAAGCCCTTCCAAGTGAAGCACTAAATTAATAAATAAATATTTATACTAAGAACAAAATAAAACAAATAATCGAAATACACATACAGTCATGAACAAAATACAAATATACATACAAAATAATACACACTAAGTACACACCAGAAAAAAAAATAATAATTTGGCTTACACAGAGCAACAAAATATAGTCAAATATCAGGCTCATCTTCAATTACAAGACCTTTATAGATTTGTGTCTTTTAAATTCAATAAATATGTAGACAGACCCTTTTTAAAAGAAAATTTATTTGAGTTAGAGGTTAGAGAAGTTGGCAATTTGTTATAAAAGAACGGACCCTGATAAAGAAAACTTTTACTCAAGATCTCTTTGTATGGCTGTGGGATATTTAATATAGGTGGTTGTCTGAGATTATAATGAATATTGGTACAGTCGTAGAAAAAAAAAGTGAGACAGTTCGCATTGTGAGCGAACTACTAGGGTTAGGATGATAATTTTTGTGTCATTTTTCATGATTTAACTTCTTCTTGAAAATAAATATAGTTTATGTCCTTAGGGGGCCGTCTACATATTAAACGAAGCACAAACTTTCGTTTTTCCTATGGGCGACATCAAAGATTATTCCCGATTCTGAAAGAGCACCCCCTAATACCCCCCAAAACCAATTTTCATATCATTTGGTCCCCAAATAAAGCCAGGAGTTGGGGTTGACGTTCGTCGAATTTAAGTTGAAATCTCGTTTCTTACGTTGAATTCTCGATTTTGATCCTTACAACCATCAACCCCGCACGAGAATTCAACGTGAAAAACGAGATTTCAACGGAAATTTGACGAACTTCAACCCCAACTCCTGGCTTTATTTGGGGACCAAATGACATGAAAATTGGTTTTGGGGGGTTTTAGGGGGTGTTCTTTCAGAATCTGGAATAATCTTTGATGTCGCTCATAGGAAAAACGAAAGTTGGTGCTTCGTTTAATATGTAGACGGCCCCCTAAGGACATAAACTATATTTTATTTTCAAGAAGAAGTTAAATCATGAAAATTGACACAAAAATTATCATCCTAACCCCAGTAGTTCGCTCACAATGCGAACTGTCTCACTTTTTTTTCTACGACTGTACTACCAAATGAGCTAATGTTATTATAAATAAAAAGTGATAATCTAAAATAATAAAGTTTCTTTATAGTTAATAACTGATCACTATTTACATGCTTAAAAATTCTTTTTTGCACATTCATTAAAGGTATAAGGTTTGATATGTAATCCCCTCCCCAAAAAATTATGCCATACTGTAAAATAGATTGAATCCAGGAGAAGTATAAGGTTTTCAAAAAGGATCCGTCTACATGATAACATGATTTTTTATGTTTATTTTTGAAAAATAATTTTTTTTTTAATCAATCTGGATGAAACTGGGTATTTAAGGGTTTGGGAGGATGGCCTTTCAGAAAAACTAATAATAATTGGGGGTCCCTATTGGAAAAAGAAAGTTAGTGTTTCGTTTAATATGAAGACGACCCCCTAAGGACTCGAAAATTTTTTTGGTCAAAGAATACTTTAAGTAATGAAAAACGACCCCTCTTTTGTCTTCCTAACCCAAGTGGTTCGCCCGCAAACCCCACTGTAACTTTTTTTTTGCGGGAGCTGTACATACAATACATAAAATCAGTGTTGTTGTGCTTCATACCTGCAGTGCAGGAGAAGGAAAGTTACACAAAAGTAGAAATTTACTTCGATGCTCGAAAAACACTCTTTTCTCAATTACACAGCCACAACTCAAAAGTCAGCCTTGGCAATCTCTGATATTCTTTCATTCACCTCCCTTTTACGTACTGTCATCTCCTTTTCGCCCAGGCAGCCTCTCATTTTGAAGAAATCTAAGTGTTACAATTGCCCCGGGTTACAATCGTCCCCACTCTCCCCTAGTTCCATGGACAATAACATAGATTACGTTGGGGTAAAAAAATCATACCAAAATTATCATAATTGAAAAAGAAGTAGCGTTTTAAAACTTGGTTAAAATTCTTGAAAATTTCGAAATTTCTCAAAATCTGCTTTTTAAAAAATCGATTTTTTGCTTGGATTTCAATTAAATGGTCATTACAAGTGTTTTGACGTTAAAGAACATCAAAAAATTTGTAAATTTAAGAAAATAAAAATTTGGGTACTGAGTCCCCTTAAAGGATACTTATTGGTGGATTTGATACAATTTGGCTAGCAAATTTAAAAATTGCAGAGGTCAAAGCTTTTTTTTCACAAACTCTTAGTCATCAAAAATATAAATCCATACAGTTAACATTTTTAATACAACTTAAGTTATTCTATCTCCTTCTATTTGTTGTTTTTAATTATTGCAGTATAATTTTAAATACACGTGAATATTTTGTACTTTTTAAAAACAGCGAAAAAAGTTTTCGAAAACAGTCTTCTTAAGATTTTCTGAAATATCCCCTTTCCCCATTCATGAACTATTATTAGTAGATATTTACCTTTAAAAAAGAAAAGTTTTTCAAAGGACCGAATTTCAGTATCGTCTGACTTCCAAACACATAGTTCTTTCTTATAAGTTAACCTTTAAAATATTTATTCGCTCCCCAAGCTGTGTTTTCCCCCTCTTTTCAACCCTTATTCCCATTCTTTTGTGTTCTGTGAAAACCTTTCTACGATCATGTAGGTGTGGGAGGCTGTCCTCTATAATCTTATCAAAATATAAAGTAGTCACGTTTTCTCGACGTACTGTTAATCTCTTTTTTGAAACGCGCTTCTTCCGTATTATCCGTGTGCAAAAATAGACTGGCATAATCTGATTAACAAAGGATTTATTCACTTTTTTATTCGTTGATGAATATTTTACCGTAGAGCACTTTCAGCCGGAGGGTTCGCCTCCTCCTCAACTATATATAGGGTTCGAAACTAAATATCTCTGAAGGAATCGAATGCCTTGGAATCGATTCCAGCAAGAATCGAGTCTTAGGAATTGTACTTCATGTTCTAATTAATACACATAATCAGTAAAAATTTTTTTCTCCGATTAATTAGCATTATGAAGGTTAATTAACATTTTACAGCAGGAATCGAATTATTAATTTTCTAACTATACAGATATATTAACCATTTTGTTCACTAATCAATAAGTATTTTGATAATTAATTAATATTAATTAAATTATTGGGTTGTCCCATAAGTTCTGTTACTTTTTACGAAGTTTTGTCTTTGAAAATTTTTTATGAAAAACTGGTAATAGGTGGAGATTTTAAACAAAAGGGTTTTTGATATATGTATATTTATGAACATAATGTGTGATTTTGGTAGTTCTCGTGATATTATTTCTTTTCAAAATGGCGGTTTGAAAAAAAGACCAAAAACGACGATTTTCGAGTAATTTTTTTCTTTTGTTTTAAAAACTAGGAAGAAGGCATAATTCATGGCTAATTCATAATTCATTCATAATTCTTCCCACGGTATTTTTTTAATTGCCCCTTCAAACTAGTGTTTAATCTTATTTTGAAACTCTTGCACTTAATGAAGGTTTCAGGTAGGGGGATACCTTTTAACAACCCCACTATAAGCGGACCTGGAAAAAGTTGTGACCTTCCCCCGAACCTAATAAAATTTGCCCAAACCTTTTGTATTGCTCCTATGGAGCATTCAGGCGAACTAGGTTCGGGCACTATTTCCAGGTCCGACTATAAGTATCATAATTTTGGTCATGTTACAATCCTAATTTTTTTTTGGGGGGAAGGAACCCACCCTTAGCCTTATGACATGGTGTAGTTAAAACACTATTTTTTAAAATTTAAATCCTCAAATATTTTTTGGAGGAGTATTCCCAAGCAGAAAACTGGGTATTTCCACAAAAAATTGAAAAAATCCTCAGCAAAACTCCTTTAATATAATGTCCAACTGTTTTACGATTAATTCAGTTTCGGTATTTTCTCTTGAGATTAAGCTGCATTTTGTACATAGGTAGTAATTAATAATATTGTAATTTTTTTACACATTTCATTCCATAAGAAATATTTAAAGCATAGATAACTTAATCGTAAACAATAAAATAATAAGTTGCAAAGATTTTTAATCATCCCAAACCTAAAAAATATCGCAAACCTTCTTTTGCAATTTTTTCCATTTCGAGCCCATTTTTGCCTTTAATCTCCTAGCCTTAGCCTACATTTAACTTGAGTGTTCCCAAGGTAACTCTCAGGAAGGCACTGGGGACCGCGGGGGGTCCGCGGATCACAGTTTAAGAACTGCGGTTGTGTAGATTATTTTGGATGACATGAAAAAAAGACGTGTACAACTTTAACTCAGATGCGGGTCGAATTATAACTAAACTTGCAGCGAAAAAAAATAGACCTGCGCTAATTGAACTAAAGTAGGTCAAATGCCCAAAAAATATTCAGAATTTCGAAACTTATATTGTCAGAATAACATCCTTGGGTAACTCCTTGCTTTTACCTTCAGTGCCTTTTGGAGTTCAGGGGTTTGGGTGGTACAAAGGAGGAAGAAAATTATCAAAATTTGACATAATTAGCAGACGAGGGTTAGACCTCAGCGGAATTATGCCTGATTCACCACGGCTTTCAAATAAGTCCTATCTTATCTGGCCGAAGTGTCTATAAGCCAATTCCACTTTAAGATATAGGATGATCATATAACTTGATCACTTAATAGAAATCACTCTATTGAGATTCCTAAGTGATGAAGTGGTCTCCGAGGAAATTCCCTGGAATTTCTATAAGTTATTCTGATAAGGCAGTGGGAATGGGTCTTGCACTGGTAATCTAGACGTGTCTGGGTAGAACTCATTTGTGTTACCGGAGCTCTTTTATGTGGGTTCCTCGACCTATTTCTATGCGAAAAATAGATGGGAACGATTGAGAAAGTTTTTCCGGCAGATAAATTATTATGCAAATTTAATTATATTAATTAATTAATAATTAATTAAATTAATATATTAATTAATTATTAATATATTAAAATACATATAAAATAATATATAGTTATTTCAGTACAAAAATTTCAAATGAAGAGAGCATTCAAGTTTTTGGAATCCCTTTTAATATTTTTTTATCTATCCTCGGACCAAACTAGGTAATTGTTATGAGATTAAAAAGGGTTTTAGTTATCAAAATATTCAATATAGGTTAATACCAAACTACTCGTGGGGTGGGTATTCTTGGCGTCCAGAAAACCAGTGTAAGGCTAAGCGCGCACTAGAGACTTTTGTCTCGGAGACAAAGACAAAATTGCTTCCCTGGCTATTGCAAGAAGCTAGAGTGCGCGCACATGGCGACGAGACCAAGATCACTAGGCCAAGAATTTCCTCATAGAAATGCATTGCTCTCGAGTGACTAGTGTTTTAAGTCGCCGAGACAGAAGTCTCCAGTGCGCGCTCAGCCTTAATGTTTGCTTCAGCAAGCAACAACTAGTTTTAATTAAACGCTTAAAAACTCTTCTACCATCAGGAGTAAGTAAAAAAACATGAACCAACCAAACAGAATGTTTTCAAAACATTATATTTTACAAAGTGGTTTTATGAAGCTATTTAAATATAAAATTAATGTTTTGTAAAAATTTCAGGTTTTGAAAAGTATGTCATTTCGAAAAAAAATCACATTTGTACGGCGGACTCTAGTAACAAAAGAAAGACTGACCTTGTAATTGTTTTTGACGTTATTAGATGCAAATTAGGGGACATCCATAAATTACGTGAGGTCAAAAAGGGGGGGGGGAGAGGTTTGGAAAAACCTCACCATGGGGGGAGGGAGGGTCGGTTAAAAATCTCATGTCAACTTTTTAAATTAGAAATTATACGTCTTTCTTTTTTTAAGTATGAGGAAGGAATACACACAGATAAGATACTGTGGTGATTTTTTAGGCGGAATTCTTTCTTTCTCAGTTAGAGAGAACCGTTACCTTACCATCTCTTTCGCATGTCATAAATTTTCTTAATCAAAATTATGCGGTTTTGCGCGGCCGTTTGTTCATCTTTCGACGCTCCCATGCTCGTAGCCTTTTTTGTACTATTCGATTCCTCCTCTCTGTCGCCTGACTAAGTCATAACTTTTCCGTCCAACGTAATCTTTTAATCTCCAATATTTTAAATTAATTGTGGAGATAAGAATACCTTGTTGTAACCCGTTCAAAATTCAGTAGATCATTTCTTTACTTCATTGGCAGTTTTTCTGGCGTAGATGAATGTCTATGGAATAAGTAAATATGTATCATTTTAAGCTAGATATTGTAAAATTTTAAATAGTTTTGTGTGATTTTTATAATAAAGAAAACCTGATGATAACATAATGTCCTTTTCCCCCCACATCATTAATGTAAAGGTTTTAGGACTACAAGTTTATGAAGCACAAAATGCAAACAAATAGGATATAAAATTATTTTTAAAGGTTGTAGGTAAATATCACGTGGGGGGTGGGGGGTCCAGCAAAATCTCACTAAATCTCACCAAGGGGGAGGGGGGTCCAGATTTTAGAAAAAACACATCACGTAATTTATGGATGTCCCCTTACACCATCTGGACTTAAATATCCGGAAACCCAGTTCTGATGCATACATTGATATGATGTTGGTCGCCTTACTCATTTAAATGCCGTATTCATGACATTTTCAAAACTGGCGAATAACGAAAAATGAAATCTGAGTACGTCACACAGTTCCAAATTGGCTCCTAAATTTGAAACACGAATTTACTCATTTCTTGAAAACATGCTGGTATTAAAAAATTATACATCTCATGTGCTAATTTTTATGTATATGTTACAGTTAAAGTCCGGAAATCAGTTAATTTACAGATAACCTAGGTAATTTGCAGATTAACGAGAGTGATCCGTTAAAAAGCGAATTTTTTTTCAATTTCTAAGATTAACTAGGTAATCTTGAAATTACCTAGGTATTCTGCACCCTACCGACTAGACACTCGTTAATCTGCATACTACCTGTAATCAGTTATTTTACATATTAACGAGGGTGATCCGTTAAAGTACAAAATTTTATTTTATTTTATAAAAAGTTTAAGCTGGTTGGGGGGGCTGCCGCCCCCCCAAACCCCCCTGCCCTAACTATAACCAAACTCGTTTTGGGGGTAAACAGTAACAATGACGAATCAAAAAAGGGGGATCGGTACTTTTTTCATATTACACAAAACACGCAAATCCCACAAAAATAGTAATGAAATAGCAATTTTAAAACTAGAATATAAAAACAATAATAATAGAATATTAAAGTACCAACTGAGATTTGTATCAATTGTGGTTTTCGATCTCGATTTGACAGCGTATTTCAATGAGCACTTAAACTAGCAAATCTTAATGAAAGCGCGGTGTAATCGGCTGGCAGCCTGCACTGAACTATTGCTAGGATTCGCGATCGATTACATATGTTAAACCCTTGCCCAGGTTCCAGCGATTGTTGAATTAACGTTTGTTGAAAAGATATTTCAACAGCTGGGACATTTGCTTTCGTTAAAAGAAATCTCTGTCACTCTGAAGTCGGAGCTTCAACACAATTGTTTCAAAATACCCGTTTTAGTAGTAATATACTGTACTTAATCATGTAAATTTACAGTACTTACTTGCTTGTATTATTTTGTTTTAACATTCAACATGACAACTACCAGTGCTACGCACTAAATTTGAAATCAAAACACCAAATATGACAACAAACTACGTATTGAAACCCAACTGCGCAGGGGTAAGCGCATGTCGCAGTGAGCACCTCAACATTTTAACAGAAAGTATTGAACGAAACAAACTATTTTGAACTTTAACTATCAAGAGGCCGTTATAGTGTAGATTCCCTAGGTAAAATGCGAAAAACTCAAAAATCCGCACATTAACGACAGAAATCAGTTAATCTTAAGTTTACCTAGGTATTCTTCAGAATAACTAATTATCAACTTTAGCGGTAACATATACACTAGCTGTTATATACCCGGCCTTGCACGGGTGGGGTGTATAAATTTTTTTTAAGTTTTCTTAAAATACATTTATAATTTTGTAAATTAGCAACATTACAAATCATCCCGGTATCCCAGGCGCCTCTTTCCTATCCCGGTGTTCCCGGTAATTTTCTAATCCCGGCGTTCCCGGTAATTTTCCTATCTAGGTGTTTCCAGTAATTTTTATAATCCGGAATTCCCGGTGTCTTTATGGTGAATTTCCTATCCCGGTGTTCTCGGTAATTTTTCCTATCCCGATGTTCCCGCTAATTTTCCAATCCCGGTGTTCTTGTCACTTTTTTCAATCCCGATGTTCCTGATAATGTTAAATATCTTGGAGCCTTTATAAAATAAATTTGAAACTATAATAAAAAGTCTAGTAAATGAAAAAGTCTAGTGATATGTCTCATTTGAAACAATGTTTTATTTAACTCGTTTTCCATGAATAAAATTATATTTTTCAGTAAATATATTTATTTCAAAGGAAAAAAATCTTGAAATGGAGGAAATGTCCACGCCTTCGGTGTGGTCTAAAAGGAGATGCGGAACACACATACATACACACAGCCACAAACGTGTTTATTTATATAGAGATTAATAAAATTGTCTAGTAACTACAACACTGGTACTACTAAAGTTTCCCTATTATTGCTTGCATGACTGGTAAAACAGGTTTCCAAACACGGAAAAAGAAGTGAAAAAAGAAGGAAAATGGGGAAAAAAGAATGAAGGACTAATTTTCTCTTTATAAATTACTAGCTGATTTGCCCGGCCTTGCACGGGTGGAGAGTATAAATGAATTTTTTAAAGTTTTCCCAAATTTAAGCACAATTTTCAATACCATTTACCAATTTCATCCCGGAATCTCCCTCGACTTTTCCCTATCCCGGTATTCCTGTTAGTTTTCCAAACCCGTTCCAGTAGCGGATATGCCCGGCCTTGCACGGGTGGAGTGTATAATTTTTTTTTAAATTAAATTTCCTCAAAATATATTTGTAATTTTTAAATCAGCAATTACCAATCATCCCGGTATCCCAGACGCCTTTTTCCTATCCCCGTGTTCCCAGTAATTTTTCATATCGTTCCCAGTAATTTTTCATATCCCGGTGTTCCCGGTAATTTTTCATATCCCGATGTTCCCGGTAATTTTCCTATCCCGATGTTCGAGGTAATTTTTATGTCCCGGTAATCCCGGTATTTTTTCCTATCCCGATGTTCCCGGTAATTTTTCTTTTCCCGGTATTCTCGGCAATGTTTCCTAGTAAATTAATGAGTCTAGTGAACAAAAATAACAAATTTGAAACAATAATAAAAGATCTAGTAAATTTAAAAGTCTAGTGAACCGCTTCATTTGAAACAATGTTTTATTTTCAAGTCGTTTTCCATGAAGAAAATTTACACTTTTCCATAAATATTTAAATTTTAAAGGAAAAAATCTTGAAATAAAGGAAAATAACGTTTGAAAATAACTTATTTGAATTTATTTTAGCGTTTTCACAACTTATATCCTTTTTAAATGGACAATTATCGAGTTTTTCCTGTTAAAATATTTGATTTTCGAGGTTTTTTTCATCTCGTTTACAATAGTGAGTCGAGCAGATCTGCTCTGGTAGAGAAATGGAGAAATAAGCGTTTTCGGCTATAAATTCGCTAATTACTCGTAATTATTCGATTTTAAAGCTTTGAAAACTATCTTAAGTTACTCCCCGACTCGGAATACGTCTATACGTCGAGTTTGGTTTCGGTCCGTGGTCTATTTCAAGAGATTACCCCGGACATACATACATACATATATACATACATACACACACACATCGCCCGTTAGCCTTTTATTTATACAGAGATAGCCTATGTGTTATTCTGATGTATAAGCTACATTATTGTAAAATTTCATTAAAATCCATTCAGTAGTTTTTACGTGAAAGAGTAACAAACATCCAGACAAACATTTCACAATTATAATAGTAGTAGGATTGTATTCATGTAAATTGCATTTCACAGATGCATTTCCGGTATTTTCCTAAGACTTTCAAACAGGAATTAAAAATAAGTATAATTTAAGTGGTAAACTAATGAATTGTGTGAACCTATAATTATTTCCTAAAATTTCTATATATAAATCATTTGATAGTCATATTAGAGAAACAAAAAGATTTATAACGGAAACATAAATTTACTCAGATTTAAAAGTGTTCTTTCTCACAGTGTTGGGAGGAAACATCGTCCGGTATATATCCATATCATAGTTTGTTTTCAACCACAACAAACAGGAAACAAGGGATAAACCACGAAAAACACTCCCACAAAATGTTGCTACGTGTCCGGATACTTTTGGACAGATATGATGAATTATTCATAATAGTGCAGGCGCAATACAACTGCCCAATATTTGGAATCGGATTTGTCACTCATTGGAATCCAATTGTCACTCACATTTGTTTCGTTTGACGTATCAATATAGGTTCAGTGGGACCTTAGGAGAGTGATTTATTAAGTTATTTGGGGGAGAAATAAATCATACGAACTACTTCTAGTTATGGTAAACCGCAAACAGCTGTCCTGGAAACAGCTCTAGAAAACTGTTTGCGCACGCAAAAAAAAACTTTAACAGGATCTCAAGCGTTTAATATTGATTGTAGGGTGAAACGACCAGTAATTGACCAGTTAGTGGAAAATCCTCCAAGTTTTATTTTTCTTTCCAAGTAAAAAATTTTTCTAAAAAAATTGACAGTGGTTTAATATCAATGAATGTATGAGGAATAATAACTGATAATCATTTTTCCTTTCACTTTTATAGAATTTTATTTATTTTAAAAGCAATTAATTGAGATTTTGCCAGTAGTTGACCACTTACATCCAGTATTTGACCACCATTATTCCAGTAATTGACCATTGCCATATTCACCATTTCCAGAATAAAAATCAAAATATACAGCTCAAGCACAAATCAACCAACTGATTCACAACGCAACCTATCATTTCCAAAAGAGCTATTTGTTCGAGCCCCACTGAAATTTTTCCCATTCCTTTAAAACAGGGTGTTCTTCCTAAAGTTGTCTGAAAAAATACTCAACGGAGACATTTGAAGAAAACGTTCCAGAAACCCTTACACAAACTTTCATTCAATCTGATGATTATAAAATTCACTCACAAAAATTAAGAATTGGCAAATTTTAGCAAATTTTTAAGTTTATAGTTTTTCTTAACAATTTTAAGCGCACCCGTGCCTTTTGGCATTTAACCATTTATATTTGACTTTTATTACTGGGGAAATCTCCCTTTGCAGCTTTTATAATCAATAAATTAAACTCTGGAACAGAACACGGAAAAATGTTCCTACTTATTAATTCTCATACTTTATTAATATTAAATCACTGTCAATTAAAAAAATAGTTTGTTAGAAAAAAATATAAAACTACTTAATTATTAATTAAATAATGATTTTTAAGGTGTATTAGCAAAATCATATATATTTTAAGCAAGAAGTAGAACATGTGTTTTAGTGTTTAACCTTTTAAAACCTGACTTAAAACCAGCGCGATTCGCCAGCTAGGCCACCTAGCGAGCGCTTGCACCGCGAATCGTTCGATTCCAGCGTTTACTACAGAAGGCTATCTAAAATACTAAAAATGCGTATATGTCTGACAACCAACCAACCACCCGAGGGTACGTATTTTAGGGCTTAGCGAGAGGAGTGACATATTTTCAAAGCGCAGGTGTGTAAAATGTAAAGAACCAATGAAAGAGTTATTTTGAATAAAGAGTCCCTATTAACAATGCTGGTTAATTACTGGAAATGTAACTTTTTTTTACAGTAAATCTGAGCAAAAATTGTACTGCAAGTAAAAATCTTTATGATCGCTCTTGGTTTAATAAGAAATCTTAAAAGCAAATAAAATCCAGTAGTTGACCACTTTGGTCAAATACTAGCACTTTTTCTATTTTAGACAGCCAGTGGTTGACCACCCCTCAAATATCAAATTAAATGGTTAATATACAACTAATAATAGTTTTATTTAATTAAACTAAACATATAGGACCTAAATACATCAATCAATAAACTATTGGAATAAAAACTAGCTGGATGATTTGAGATTGAACTAAATACTCCATACCATTATAGCTAGTAGTGAGAGCGCATGCTTTGAAGCTTTGTTGATAACTTTGTTTTCAACTATTTATTGTATCTTTTAAGAACAATACTGAAACTCAAGACTGTGCATGAGCTTTCAATAAAATGTTAGCTATGTTTTCAACGCAACAGATTCGAAATAAACACACAACAGTTCTTGTTTTTTGCAAAATTATGCTCAAATGGTCAACTACTGGTAAGTGGTCAACTACTGGTCGGTTCACCCTATTTACGTGAAACTTTGGACTTAAAGGTTTTCGAC
This sequence comes from Tetragnatha versicolor, assembly GCA_024610705.1. Lineage (NCBI taxonomy): Eukaryota > Metazoa > Arthropoda > Arachnida > Araneae > Tetragnathidae > Tetragnatha > Tetragnatha versicolor. The sequence goes on from JANDEH010000002.1 coordinate 316,771, forward strand.
TATGAAAGGTTTCAGATTATCAAATCAAAAGAAAGGATTTCGAAATACAAAACAAGGTTTTGGCAGAGTTTTCACATTTTTATGGTTTTTTTTAGCTTTTTCGTAATAAAACAAATTTTAAAGTGATAACGTTTAAGATAATTTTAAAAATCATACTAAACCACAAAATTTTAGACCATAATTAAATTTTTACCAATAGTAGTTCTTCTACAAATTGAATTTTTCAATAATTTTTTTGGGATGTCGCTCCATTTTTAACTCCTTGGGATTTGGTCTGGGACCCCCAAATCCTAACGCCCATATTCTACTCCTTTGAGTTTATCATGTTGTAACTTTACCATATGATTCCGTGTTACGACATGTAGTAAAAAATTTGATATTATAATCCATCTGGTTAACTTACAACGGTCGTAACGTGGCTTTCCAACCACCAAGCTGGGTCGCCATTTTGCCGTCCTAACAGAAATAACTAATCTGACTACTATAAGGAAGTTTCAATAATTATAACATATTTCATGAACTTAAAAACTCTTCAAACAATAAAAAAACTGATTTTGGTACAGAGAATATTGGTTAAAAATTGAAATATCATTTGCTTCAATCAGCAATAGTGCTGCCATCTATAAATCAGAAAGCTAAATGAAATCCCTTCTGATTATTGGAACTCCAGCAGACTATTTTAAATACATTAATATAACCTTTAATCTTGTAAAAAAACTTTTTTCAATGAAAGAAAAAACTACTTTCAACTGTTGCTTTATTGAAGCGATATCTGCTTCGGAAGTCAAATTCGTCCATTACATCCAGATCCAGCATTCTAGATGAATGAACAAGCCGAGACCGCCGATCGACGTTATCTAATAATTGTAAAAGAAAAATATCATCAATGTCATCTTCGATGTCAAACACGGAACTCCTAAAACATCTGAAATCCATTTAATTTTAATTTTAGACTCCGATAAGTTTAAAGATATTTTCAATTCGATTGTAAGCAAGCGCCACCATTGAAGTTTACGGCTTCAACCAATGAGCGTCATTCTCGCCAAATATCGTCTTTATCACGCATGCCCGAGAACGTCGTAATTCAACTTACCGCCCGAATTTACGAGATAAAATTTACCACCATGATATGTGGTTTTATGGGAGGAGTAGAATACGAAAAAGTCCTAAAACCAGATGAAACCACATGATATTGAGTTACGACGTTTGTGTAGAATACGGCCGTAAGTGATTCTGACTCGTCTGTGTCTACTATCCCCCCTAGAAGTTATGAAACACTTATTGAAACACCCTGTATATGTCTCAGTAGTAAACCCATTAATGCCCAACTTTTTATTTTTCTTAAAAATATTTGGTAAAAACATAGTAAATAGCCTCAAAACAACTGGAAAAATAGTGAACGAAATCCCAGGCTAAAATTTTAATTTTTACACCAAAATTAAAAAACGTCCCTAAAAAGGGACGCTAGACACGAATGCCTCTGTGTCTTTCCCAAACGCATGGTAGAAAACTGTTTAATTGAGCTTTTTTTCTTGTGTTTTCTATGTTCTATGAAGATCAGAGATACATCAGTGCAAATTTTGATACAAAGGAAGAATTTTTGCAGAAATAAGAGGATTTTTAAAAAATGGGTTAAGATTTTAAGGTTGGTTTAAAGTTTTAATGGGTTAATTGTAAAAATATTAAAATTTTATTAAAATTTTAAATTACAAACCCTCGCCACCTAACCAGCCCAATACTATAAATATCATCTGGTGCGTTACAGATGGGCTTCGCCAGTCCATTTTTAAAGAAGATTATTCTGGTGTGTTACAGATGGGCTTCGCCAGTCCATTTAAAAAAAATTCTTCTGGTGTGTTAGAGATGGGCTTCGCCAGTCCAAATGTGGAAATAGTTAAATAGAGGAGCCACTTTTATGTTTATGTTACAACAATGGATTTTAAACTGCAACAATCGAGAATAAGCCTACAACACAATTAAAGTTACATCTTCTCTTATGATATTTACAACAATGGGGGTTTTCCATGAAGTTAGGCACGAAATATGGGTTTTAGCATAAAATGGGCCAAAAGAGTTGTTAGGATGCATCGATTTCAAATTATTTTTATTCAGAAACCTTCCCTGGAGCGAGTAGATCAACGTGGTATAGTTTAATAGTTAATGTAGGTTCGAAAAGTTTAAAACTATAAAGGACATACATACATACAGACATACATACATACAGACAGACATTGATTTTTATATATATAGATAATACAGTATGTGAATATAAAAATCAAATTTCAGATCGGAGACCTAATGAAATATAACAAATACCGAGCTTTAATAAAGAAATCTTCCGCAAACATTTTTGTTATTTAGCACATAAAATATTTAATGGCTTACCTTTGAACCTACAAAACATCTCAAGTAATCAAAAATTTAAGAACTAATTATTTAATTTTTTATTGGACACTAGCGCTGACGCGCTAGGTTTCAGTTTTTTTATAAATATCATCTGGTGCGTTACAGATGGGCTTCGCCAGTCCATTTTTAAAGATTATTTTGGTGTGTTACAGATGGGCTTCGCCAGTCCAAATGTGGAAATATAGTTAAATAAAGGAGCCACTTTTATGTTTATGCTATAACAATCGATTTTAAACTGCTACAATCGAGATTATGCCTACAACAATTAAAGTTACAACTTCTCTGATTATATTTACAACAATGTGGTTTTGCCCTTTTTGTACTTTTTCAGATTAAGTTCATAACAGTAAGAATCCTACCAAAAAAATATAAAAAAGGCATATTTCCAATTTAAAAAAATATTTTTAATACATTTTTATCTTTTTTTGCAAATCAATATTTGTGATTTAATTGTAAGGTTTTTACTTAATTGTTCTTTTAAAACATGATTGTGAACCCCCATTTGAACTACCCAAAATCCTCTCCTGGTGTTGATTCTTTTTTATTTGAACCAGATTTGATAGATGGCTGGGTAAATTTGCAAAGAAAATTTGCGACATCTTCAATTCTACCATTTAAGGACTTTAACTACACATTATATTCTTTAAATTGGCAAAATATACAAAACTAATGGTTCATTGATATTGGTTCACTAATGATTGATGATAGGTCTCATCTCCCTATTACAAGAGGCACACTGTTGGGAAAAAAAGTATAACCCACTGTAAAAAAAGGTGTATAAAGAGTTCATGATCGTCTTATACAATTAATAAAGTTAGAGCACTCTTCCTAATCTAGTACAACACATTTGAATAAATTTAAATTTGAAAATAGATGCTTAAATTTTGGTATTAAAAGGTATTCGCTTTTTCAGTTTTTTTACAAATAATTTTACCGTTCCGGTACCTCTTTTTTTAGAAATCGAGCCCTGTATATATAGATGATTTAGAAATTTTTTTAAGTTATAGAAGCAACAAGTAATTTGTATGCCTTTGCTGTTTTGCCATTTATCTCTTTATATTGTTATTCAAATTATTTTTCTTATTATTTTTTGTGTATATATATGTATGTGTATCATTTATATTTAAGATACCTTTTTAATTTTATTTCTCATCGGTACTAATTTGTTTATAATCATGTTTTTGGTCAGCTAAATGGGCAGTCTGACTAATATGTTTTTCTCCTTTTTTCATTTGTATCGCATTGCACACAAATAAAGTTATTATCTCTCTATTCTAAAAAAAAGTTTTTGTAAATGGTTTCCAGAGAAAGGCTTTTTAATTACTGATCCGTATAACATGTTTTTGGTATCAAACTGTTCGGATTCTTTTGAGGATGTGCAAAGTGCCTTTAGAATTTCTAAAAAAATTCTCAATTCTAAGATATTTCCATTTTTCTGGATTACGGATAAGGTTGCAGTTAACAGCAAGAAACTGTCGTACAATTTATTATACCTCCAATCACAATGACCAACCGACGCTACTCATTAACGATGAAAATAATTCATTTCACGCTTTGAAAATGCGCTTCAAAATGTACTTTCTAAATAAAATATTTTTAAAAGACTGATAAGAGTTTTCCAGAAACTCACAGATCTACTATTCAAGTATAGAATTTCACACACCAAAATTAATTGTTTGTAAACATTGAGTGCAATGTAGATTTTGTCTCTTATCATTTTTAATAGCTTAAATAGTATTGTTTAAAAAGTCTGTTTTAAAACTAAAACTTGAATGATAAAACACTAGATATTTTGACGAGTTACTAGGTACTGTATTAAATTTAACAGATTCATTGCTGAACGTTTTTGTAAATATTGAATAACAATAGCACGAGCAGACTTGATGGATATTTTCAAGGAAAACGTGTTGATTAAATTATTGATAATTTAACCAATAAATATTCTAACTTTTAAGAGAGTGTGCTTCAAGAAAGTTGGTTGAAGTTTTTTCTACTAATTGTTATAACGAATGTTTTATAAATAAATAATTTTAGTGAGCAGGGTTTTGTGGGGATTGCGAAGCGATCCGAAAGGCCCTGCGTCAGCAGTTAACTGGGGTTGGCGAGCGATAGCGAGCAGGGGGCGGTAGCTCCCTAGTTATTAAAAAAATAGTAATGAAAAACTCCATTGCTCAAATTACAATATAATTTAGATCCCTTGCAGTTAAACGAGTTCTTGATACTTTCTTTTCGGTGGTTAGAATGGGGCTATTTAATAATATAATTTCTGATTATTTGATTTCAGGTGGGGTAGCAATTAACGTCTTGTACTGAAATTGAAAAGATCGGCATTTTCCATCATCTTGAAAATTAGTGAAATTGGTTTAAAAAATGGATATTAATTTTTTTTTATTTTAACATAGTAGATAGCATTATTTTCTGAAGCGTTTTTTTGTAAACAAAGCAACAGTAGTTTGCTCGTTAAAGAAGATTATGACTAACTGGAATGAGAAAAATAACATATTTTACCTGTAATCGTGAAGTAAAATCCTTTTACTCATAAAAAAATATTCAGAATGAAATAAATCTTACAAAATTTTCAGTGTCACCCACCGTGTGTCACTAATACGCGTGTCTGTTATGATATTGCACCCAGTTTTCTAACAGAAGTTTTTATTCTATCTTATCTAATCTTCAAATTAATTTTTTAACTTTCTTATTTTGCCACTAGCAGCAACAGAAGCTAATTCGATAGGTAGAAAAAGCTCCTTTTTTAAAGATTTTAAACTTCTGTAACTACACGAAAGGGTGTTTTACATTTAAAGCCGTGAATCGGAATTTTGAAACACCAAAAGAAGATAGAAAAAACCCTTCATTAATTAAACAGGGATTTAATTAAAAGACTTGTTGGAAGCCCCTAAAAAATCTAGCTCAACCGAAAAGCACTTTCACTGATTAGGATGTTTAATGGGAAGGGTACCAAGCATGTTATAACTTCAAGGAATCCCAATTTTTCCCCGTTAGTGAGTCTCGTCTGCCTTTTAGAACTTGTTAAAGTCACATATTCTATGAAGGTACTATACCTTAAGGGGACTCAGTACCAAAAAAATTAATTCTTTATTTTTGAGTTTTTTTATTAGGTTTTGGTGCCAAATTATCAGTTACCATCTTGTTATGTAATATTAAACACAAAAAGTTTAATTTTTTTTAATTATTTTAAATATTTAGAAAAAACAACAAAAATTTCACTAAATTTCGAAACGCTACTCCTCCTTCATTTTTCCCTTTTCTTACTAGTTTTTTTTCATTTTTATGTTAAATATGTTCTGTAGTATAATTTAATGTGGGGGATTTTGGATAATCATAGTAGTTTTTGAGAAAAAAGACTTTTCGGTGATTCCCATTTAAAAACGTGAAAATTCTATGATTTTTATCCTATTTTGCATAATAAAAAAAATTCTGGACCAAAATCATAAAATTTTGGAACATTAAGTTGATAAAGTAAACCCTATTGAATATAAATAGCAAGTTTCATAACTTTTGGTTCAGTAGAAAAAAAAGCCTTAGGGTTTTGAGAAATATTTATTTAAAAAAATATGTGTTAACTATGCTAAATAAACATTAAAAATTTTTTAAGCTTAGAATTCGCGCATCACTATGAAATTTGCTGAATTAATTTATGAGTATAAACATGGATTTGAGAGCAAAATCCTTTACTTGATATTTTGACCGATTTGGTGGTACTGAGTCCCCTTAAGTTTACTTTTGGTGCTTGATACGTGGATGAGGATTTCGATTTTTATGCGTACATTTAAAGATATTTTTTGTTTCCCTATAAATACATATTTCAAATTTATTGAATCAGACTTTTTTTAAATCATGCTTTTAAACCTTTACATTCCTGAACTATATGAACAATATAACACATCGCCTCTCAATGAAGCAAACATTTATACAGGGTGTCCCAAGATCCACACCCTTTAACTTTTGAACCCCTACAGATATAGTCGTGAAAGTGGGGTCTAGGTATAGTAAAGTGACCATGCCCTATCCGATGAGACCACTTTCAACGCCCTCTGGTGGAAATTTTAGGAGTTTTAATTTTTATTTTAAAAACTATTTAGAGTTTTTCTGAATTAGTCAATTACTAATGAGAGTAGAGCAGCATCGATTTAGTACGCAAAGACACCTTGTGCTGAGAAATGTCTTGAATACAACGCACGCTCAATTAGGTTGAATTTACGTAGCTTTTACGTCATAAAACGCTCCTCATAAAGCAGAAATTTTCATTTTTATGAACTAAAAATACTTTTAGTCATTTACCTAAATCGTAAAAATGAGACAATTGGGACACTCTGTATAGGAAAAAATATACTATTTCGTTTACAAGGAAACCGTACCCTTTTATGTAAGCTCTTGATTGAAATACAAGTTTTTAAATTTAGAAAACCTTTGTTACTTTCGATGAGTTAAAGGCAACAAAACGGTTATCATACCTTTAAGCAAAAAACAAAACTAGTAAATAGATCCTAGAATATTAGCAGTCCCTTCTTCACCTTAATGTCAAACACTACTAGTTTATATCTATTCTGCAAACTTTGGGAATCCTGATCCTTGTCGACAAAGCTCATTTGATTAGTTTTGATCTTTCCAGCTCGATGATGTTAACGCTTACGATCCAATCAAACGAGCTTTTCCTCTGGCAATTCCGAATATTCCCGAAGCAGAGACACTGTTATTTGATTCTATGATGACGACTTATGATAGGGGAAAGTTGGACAAAACCGGGATCCAAATTTTATTTTTTGAATAATCAAAACTGATCCAAAAACAGTCAAAATTGGTGTTAAAATGATACTCTTTCCTTGTGAAGAAAAGAAAAATAATTAATCATAAATAATTGCAATATAGGTCATAAAAGCACATATTTTAGATGCGTGAAAACAGAGAACTGGATAGAATAATAAATATTAAACAGTAACTACGAAAAAACAATGTTTATATTTTAAGAAAACTTGCATGTTGTTAATATCTAGAATTTCAATTTATATAAAATATTCATCAAATAACAATTTAATCTAAGGGTTAAACTTTTAAGGAACAAAATTTTAAATGAAAGTTTGATCTTTTCATCATATCCCACTCTTTGCTGTGAAGCACTCTATCCAAATCCCCTTAGAATGTTCATAGTTTCATCCGACTTAGATCCCGTTTTTTTTTCGTACCTTTTTCAAGACATTTTACTTAAGCGTTAAAAACAACTCTTAGGTACCAACATAAACTTCAGAAATAAATACTCCGGTATACTTACTGAGAGTAAATCCTTAGGTATTTAAGATTGGTGGCGTAATATTGCAGACGCTATTAAATGGTTAGTTTTTCTCACGAAACTTAAAAGTGATTCTCTCGGCAAAATGGGTTGGTTTATATAACATCTGCTCACTGGAAGTTGTCATGGTGCATGCCTGGAAATAGTTCTAGAAGTTTTAGCTAGATATCACACCAAATCAATGAATAAAGCCCAAATCCCTGTTTTGTCCACCTATACTACCTGGTTTTGTCCGACTCTTCCCTACTTTTACATTTGTAATACTATTTACATACTGTAGTTTAGTTACTATGTTCATACCTTTAGTTCATTCGGATAAAATATATCAGTGAAGAGAAGTCAAATGCATCTTACGATATAAATCACATTTAAACATTAAAGTATTAAAGTGTAGGGGAGAACGGGGATGAATGGGACAAATTTCACAGTTTTGCTAAATTTGAAAAAATATACATTTTTCAATCCTGTAACAAGTTTAAAACCAATAATTGAACTCTGAATAATTGAATAAAATGCATGTATTCAATCAATTACCCATTATTTAAACTCCAAGAAAAGATTTTATGAACGCATGTATTTTGTCCCATTCATCCCCGTGGTGGGGATGGATGGGACACCAAGTGGGGATGAATGGGATAGTTAAAAAAGTTCAAAAATTTACAAAATAACAAAGTTATTTTAAATATTGCACAACGTTTAGCTTTTTAAAGGAACAACACACTTCTATTTTCCAAAGAAAAAAATTAAAAAGGTATTTAAAGGGCAAAAAACAGCCTACATTTATTCGACTTCATGACAAGTAAAATTAACACATAAACTGAAGCAAACCCTTTTGTTCTTTCAGCTCAGTGGTTGAAGCTGGTGTTATTTCTATTAATTCTTCTCGCTTTTATGGGTTTGTACTTTTAGGAGTGCAAATAGATAATTTTTGATGCCTGGACCTAACCCCCAAAGCCATTCCTCTCCTTCAGTAACATTTTCCCTGCCATTTTGAATAAACTTTTCATAAAAATAGAGCATAAAAACCTAACTTGTTTGAATAATTGTTTAACCATAACATATTTGAGATGACAGTTGCAACTATTTGCTCCTTAAGACTAAACATATTCACACATGAGTTTGGAACGTGAAACACAAGTTTCAACATAAATTTTTGCACCGTTTTAGTAAACTTCATCAGAAATTACTTAAATGAGTTGAATATAGCAAGCTATTGATGGAAATTTTTGGAAACGGGAAATGAAGTGATGATGGAACTGTCCCATTCATCCCCGCAACTCTTGTCCCATTCATCCCCGTACCCACTTATTTTTGAAAAACTAAAATTAGACAAGGAAAAAATCCATGGATTTTCTTCGTTTAAATTGGAAACTATACTAATATAAGTACTCTTTCAACACACTATAAAATTTATAGCTTTAGTTAAATTATTTTTTAATAAATAATTATAGAAGTAAAACTATAAAAGTTACTTTTGGTATGGGAAAACACATTTAGTATTCCTATTTATACAAAAATGGAAGCTGATGTCAATGAACACAATTTTTTGAATAGGCTAGGTACTACTATCTTATGGCTGAAATAACAAAAATATAAAGTGAAGATAAGGTATAAAAATTTGAGCCGTCCCGTTCATCCCCTGTTCCATTCATCCCCGTTCTCCCCTACATAGCTTTGTGCTTTCATGAAAATGTGAAAAACTGAAAAGATATCCCACTGAAAAGCTACACTCCTAAAAACAGTCACACACAAAAATAAACTCATTATAAACGCATTTAAGAAAATACTCAAATTGATAGCACTTAAGTTGTTTGTTAGGTAGAACGTTTTAAACAATTTATAGTGATATGAGTACTGTACATATATGTATATGTACATATGTGATATATGTACTGAACATATTTGAAAAATGTTAAAAATGTGTTCTATCCAGCAATGTATTCTAAAAATAGTGTTATCAAAATACGTTTAGAAATTAAAAGTGTTCTTAAATTTGGATCGAAATACCATAAGAACACGTTTTCTGAGTGCCGGGCGTTGATAGCCAAAATTACCCCGAACGTATCGTCTGGCAGTGACTCAATAAACATCTAAATGCTACAAACGACGGGTGTCCGGGCGTCATTATTATTCATTATTGTTTTTTCAGACTTTTCATTGGGGGACACCCCCCCCCGTTTTTGCATATTTTTGAATCCAATATATTGTTTTTTCATTGGGGGGACACCCCCCAAACCCCCGATCATTCATTCTCTGTATTTCATTTGTCTTTAGTTTTAGGGGCACAGTCCCCAACCCCCGTGATCACTTTTTATTCTTGCTTGTTAGTCCTCCTTTTAACCGATTTCTGTAAGACCGATGCCCGCCATTCATTTTCCCCGTTCGTTGCTGCGAGCCGCCGTGGCATCTGACTCATCAAAAAATCTTCGCCAAGAAAGTAAAACTTCAATCACTTGAACTTGCGATTGAAAGTAAAACTTTCAATCACAACTTGTCTCATAGAGCATTAATAATCAATTTATGACCATAAATAAGAGAACCTAATCCCCATTCACTTAAAGAGCAAAATATCTTTCTCTCACTCCTTCCATCGATAAGAACGAGTGCCGGGCGTGATATTACCCCGAACGTATCGCATTGATCTGGCAGTGACTCAATAAACATCTTAACTGCTACAAACGACGGGTGTCCCACTTAGCCAAGAGGAGTGTTTACAAATATCGCCTACTTTGAGCGAAAAGGAGTGTGAAGGAAGACACTCGGGGAAAGGAGGTGCTTTAGGACGAAAGGGGCATAAGTCCAAAAAATACAATCTTTGAGAAAAACATTAATTTGGATTTCTTTAGTGGTGGCTCGAGGGGTAGTTCACAATTATATTATGGAAATGTAATTAATTATTTAATGGTTACGAAAATAAATTTCAATCTTAACTTAATTAATTCATTCAACGAGAAGTAGCTTTTACTTTTGCTTACCATAGACAAAAATAAATGATGATCCTGCTTAGTGTTTATTCGGATACTCCAGTATGCCGATTTTCAATGAAAATCTAGTGAAAATATACTTTTGAAATTTGCGCTCAAACTGTATTTTGGCCCAGAATGTTTTTCCAGCATTGATTATTGAAAAAAAAATGGAAATTATCTAAAATAATCTTACCCTTAAAACCTCTTAAAACCCGCAAAACTAAATATTTCAAGCAAAAACACCGAACAACAAGTGAAAAACTACATACAGTAGAACCCCGATTAACCGCGAGCGGATGATCCGCGGTGCGGATTATCTGCGAGTTCCACGAAAAAATTTTTTAACGATGAGAGCAACTTTTAGATAAAATTAGAGACATTTTAGATGTAGAGCAAAGGTTTCTGCTGTACTGTACACATTTTAAAAGTTTTACATATCATGTTTTTTGTACAATAAAACATAGTTTTCATGCTGAAATATTTTTTTCGTGTTTTCACCTCTTTTTTAGTCTTTTTTCGGGTTATCCGCGATTTTCGCTATCCGCGGTACCCTTGCCACCCAATTCCGAGTATAATCGGGGCTCTACTGTACTAGCAAATAAAGCTTTAACGAAGAAACGCAAACTGCGGCACACTCAAACTGTGCGATCGGGAAGTCGAGAGCAGTGTCGGCGAAGGATGAAACGGAAAGAAATGATTCCCGAGTTAACTCGGTGCTTTTCGCCTGCCTTTTTCTCTCGGTCGCACGTGCCGGTGAAGGCAGAAAATTCGTAAATCACTGAAATCTCTCAAAATTTTTGTCGCACACTTTCTTTTTAACGTACAAGGTCATCCTGAATAAGACACAAGTTGTAATATATATTAGTTACTTTTTAATTTATTTGGATTTGTCATTTTCACTGGGGGTTCATGTGCTCCTATAGACGAGTCGCCACTGCGTCAATGTTTTGTGCGTGAGAGCTGCCCAAAAAATACCTACTCCATTGGAACAACGCCAGGAAGAGAAATCCTTCATTTACCCAAAACTAATTACTTATCTTAACTTAATTACGTCTTATGCCACTTTCATTCAAACCGACTCAAATGTTCCAGGTCTTAAGAAATGCGCGTGGTATAGTTTAACTGTAGAATTTTAACACTCCTGATAATATCTGTAGCCCTAATGCCCTGGAAATTCATTAATTCTATTTTTATATTGCATCTCTTAAATGCTTTCTAAAGCTTTTTAGGACATAAATCTATGCTCGAAATTTTATCAACCTCTTTCATCCTTTTAAACATAGGGTCGATATCAGCACAACAGAACCTTAGATTTAAACATTAGATAAATACTTGATTGAGAAAGTTTATCTACTTCGGGTACTTCACGAACCACCAGTGTGGTGTGTAAAGTGTTTTTCTAAACTCTTAACATTTTTTATTGAATTCTCTTATTTTTCTTACCTTATATTTTTCATTTACTTGGGGAAAGATTTATCCTTGAAAGTATCAGGTAATAAAACAGTTTTACTTCAAGTTTCAGGAAAAGATTAAAAATAAAGCTTTATTATATGCAGCATTCTGTTTTCTTTCTTTGAAGTGACAATTTTCAAGAGATTATACATTACCTCCAATAAGAAATCAATGGAATATATAGCGAAACGTGATACTTCTCTTGGTACCTTTTTTAGGAGGGATTAACTAGCTAATGTAATAAGCTCATTATGCTGTTTGAAACTAGCTCTGAAACTGACACTAGTTAAATAGTTGTTTGAAGTAGTTTTAAAGTAGTTTAAAATTCAGAAAGTTATATGCTTTTTAGAAAGCTAGGTTAAGATAAGAAGAAAGGGAATAGGGGGTCTAAGGGTATAGTTAACCTTTCTTGCCCGTATTCTTTGAAGTTTTAGTTTAAAGTAATGAATTTGTTTTTATAGTTATGTTTTACTTAAAGGTGTTAATAGAATTTCGATACAGGATATAAAAGGTTTAAAATTATTTCTGTCTAATAAAGGGTCATTTTCAAAATTTGCTTACATTTGCTGTCCCGAAGGTAAAACATGAAAATTAAACAATTAATCATTATTAAAATTTCTGTTTAAACTTTGATTTAGGTAAAGTAGACTAAATAAAATATTTCTAGCTTTTAATTAATAAGAAAAGCTTTAAAATTATGGAAATAAAGATATTTAAAAATACGAAAATAGCCAAAAACGCTTGTCCCTAACGATTTTCACGAAATTAAAAGTAGTTTTATTGTTCCCAGGTAGCACACGAATATCAGCCAACGCCGGACCAATACCGGCTAACATCGCGAATACCGGAGAATGTCGGACGTCGAAATAATGATATCGGACGGTATTGGCCGGTATTGTGAAATTTTTTTCATATTAAAAACATATAAAAACCAATTTTAATAACATGATTTATGAGAAAAATAGGTGTAAAAGTGAAAATTAGGCTTTTATCCTTTATTTTGATAAAAATGAGAAACTAATGTCGAAAAAATGATTTCGATCAATAATGGCCAGTATCGTAAAATCGGTATCGCCATGACGATATCGGCCGTTATTTTACTGTGATGTGGGGCTGGTGTCAGAAAAATGTCGTAAAAAAGATATTGGCCGTTATTCGACAGCATTGTTAACTCAATGTCGTAGAAAAAATAATGGCCGTTATTCGACAGTATTGTAAACGCATTGTCGTCGGCGAGGTTATTGGCCGGTATTTGGCATTATTGGTAAATATTTTTCGAAAAGCAAAAAAAAATTCATTTTAAAGTTTCAAAGCATTATCAAATGCCAAACTTGAAATCCCTGATAATTTCAAAAGATTTGAGCTGGTAAAATATATTTGTACTTTAAAGAAACATATTTAACATCATCTTTTAACTCATTGTCGTAGAACAGGTATTGGCCGTTATTCGGCGGTATCGGCCGAGTGTTCATTTTTTTCGTCAGTAATGTGACGCGCATGCGCTCTAGTACTATTGCTATTCAGCGGTGATTGCATTCTCGGCGCCATGTTTGAAGAACTCGGATCATAAGGAAAGAACGAACAAAAAGAGCTCTCCGACGGTAGGAGTTTTAAAAGTTCTGGAAAGAAGATAATGCATCCTTATCCAAGTAAGTCGCATATTTAAACATTGCTAAATTCATTTGCTTATATCCATGTTGTTTTATTATAAAAATGCTTGTTTTGCAGAAAATTGGAATCGACGTTCGATTCGTTCATTGATTAGAATGTTGCGCTTTCGTTAAATATTTTTGTTTTGAATTGAATTACCAGAATTTTAGTCTTTTTTCGTTTTTTATAATAATGTCTTTTTTTTCTTTTAGTTACTGTTGACGGTTGAAATGTATAAACAACTGCGTCCACTTATGAGGAATACTACTAATATTAATTTAGGATAGACGCTTCCAGAATGAAGATTTTTGAAAAAGATAAATTGTAAGTAAGTAGAAACTAATTTTTTAATAATTTTAAATCATTGTTTACAAAAAAATTGGCGGCATAATGTTTAGAATCTTTGTTCTTAAAATGAAAAAAAGCAAACGATTAAAACATATTACTGTTAATTAAAATTTGCCCAATATCAAATGAAAAAATAAAGAAACCAAATGAATAAATCTTTCTTTGTTGAAATGGAATGGAAGTGGTCTAGAACTGAAAATGCATACATAAACACATAGTGTGTTTATTTTTTTATTAAGTATCGTCTGATATATATTTTTTAAGATGAACTGTTAATGTTACAAATGTTTTCTGTGTCTTAAATTTATTTCTTGCGTTTTTATCAGTATGCAAACTTTATTATTTTTATAAAAGGACTTTCCAAAAGCCAATTAATTGCAAGTAATATATTCAAATGCTATTCTTAATTCTTACCTTTTAATGGTTGGTTATTACTACTTTATTTGTGAAACCAAGTGTTGTGTTCGTGCTTTTTGAGTTTTGAGGATAGATTGAGTTTATTAAATTAGAACTACGCCTATCTTGTAATTACTGTTGACTTGTAAATTCTCTATATCCATTTCCCTTATTGTACTTCCATCAGTTTATTTTCCAGTCTATTTTCATATTTTAATGAGGCCATGATAAACTTTCTTTTGCAGTTTTTTAATATTTGAGTAACTTACCTTTCTCAATTATTAAAATCTAAAACAATTTGTAAATATAATATTGAAGTACCCATGTTTTAATTAAAACTGTTCCAAAGCATGATTTGGAAATGCATGCAATCTCTATTTAAAAATACTTATCTATTTTTTTTAAATAAATTCTTTACTTTTTCAGGGAGCTTTTGTATCTGTGTTGATTGCATTCAAAGTCATCAACAATCAATAGTTTTATTATGATTCCTCTGCAGTGTCAAAATTGTAATGTTTCTTTTTTTATATTATTTAAAAGCTAATTTTTATGTATTCAACGTTGGGTATTTTTATGTAAGAGTGTTTAACCTTAGCTGAAATCTAACTTACTTGAACGTGTCAAAATTATTGAAAATTGATGATAATTTCTTAAAAGGAAAAATGTTTTATTTGTTATAACTATAACCTAGATAAATATATCACTAAAAATTGTTGTATGTTACTGGTTTTTCTTCTTCAAATTCTGTAATATTGTAACTGGGAACCCCAGTTTTGTGTGTGTAATTTTATTTTTAATGTTAATTTGTGTTATATTTTGGTATACATCTCTTCGCCTGATTCCTAGGATACTAGAAATGGTATTTGTAAAATTTGTGTAAACATCTGTTCAATAAACTGCTATTTTTGTTTTACTTTTAATTTAATGTGTTCAGATAAATATTAGTTAAGAAAAAATTTTTCTAATGTTTCTTCCAGTCTTTTCACCTAAGAAAAATTAATATTTTTGCTTTTTCGAATAATTTATATATTATAAATATAAATTGCTCACAGTAATAGAAAATAATCTTCCATATAAAGAATTCTATTTTATATTAAAAAACATTTATTCTTGATTGACTGATGTGATAATTTTCTAAGTACTGGCTATTTATAAATAATGTTTAAATATGCTAACTTGATCCAATGATTTGACAAAATATATCTATAAAATTGATCATTTGAATAAAGTTAGCATATTTTAAACATTATTTATCTGTACTTAGAAAATTAACACATTAGTCAATCACTAATAATTTAAGTCGAATAACTGACAGAATCGGCCAATATCCAAAAAAACGAATTCCAAAATTCTGATAACGGCCGGTATTGTGCGGTATTTTTGTTGTTAAGGTGAATACCTGTCAGGATCGGCCAATATCCAAAAGTGTGAATTCCCAAATTCTGATAACGGCCGGTATTGTACGGTATTAAATATTGTGGAAACAGAAATTAGCCAATATTTAGCGGGAGGGTATTTTGGCAAAGGCCGATATCGTCAGAAGAATAATGGCCATTGTTGTGTTGCTATACCGTTAAATGTCGAAAAAAATAAATACCATCACTCCGGCAATGGCCATTATTCTCCGTTGTCGAAAATGAATAACGGCCGATGTCCGGAAAATGTGCCATTTTGGCATAGGCCGTTATTCGGTGTTACGATATTGGCCGGTATTCGTGTGCTACCTGGGTTATTTAATTTGACTTTTTGAAAAAAAAACGATAAATATCAAAATTATGAACTATTAAAAGGTTATTATAATTGTAAAATTAATTTTTTGAATTTAATATTTTTACAAATCAATAAAATATTTTGTCCCTCACTTTATGTCAACTCCCGTTACAGGCGAATTAATTTTAAAAAATATAATAATAATTATGCTTTAAAAATGTAGAAACACATTCCAAACGATTGTTTGTTTACTTTAGAATATATTTAAACCGTGTTTTTATTCTTCGGCTCGAAAACTAACGTGTTTTCAGAGAAATTATCTGTAGTCAAGGTAGCGTATTTTTATTAATGTCAACTCCCGTTACGGTAATTTTTGAGTAATTTTTAATATTAAATAAACTTTTTTGGAAATTTTAACCCAAGAAATATAGTTATTTATTGATATAAATAGGATATATGGATATTTATTTCAGTTTCCAACCATGCATGTATGTTTTATTCTTTCATTTTATTAAAATAGTCAACTCCCGTTACCTGTCAACTCCCGTTACTATTATGTCATTGATTTTGAAAGTAGTATCAACAACTTTCCCTTTTTACGAAGGATTTGACATTTCTCGCTTGATTTATCGTTAATTTCATTAAAAAAAGGTCTTACATGTTTCATTTAAAGAGAAATAATTGTAAATATTGTATAAAGAGATAAAAATATTGTAATTTATATATTAAAATAAATAATTTACCAGAGTTATAATATTTAAAACACTAAACTATGGGCAAAAGTGTATGACCAACTGCTGTTCCATATACTTGAAACATATATAAAAACTCCTATATTAATATTATTACGAAATTATGAAGTTTAAAAATTTTTTTTTTCTGAAATGTAAGCGTATGGTGAAAATGACCCATAAACAAGCGTACGAGTTTACTTTGAAAACATTAAGCACGTTTTAACGCCTACATATTATCTATTATTATGTTACGGGCAATGTGATACATCGGGCATTATTAATAATGCCCGAAGTTGAGGAGGGCAATGTGATAAATTCAATGGCATTTATCAATGAAATTTATCACTTTGCCCGCCTCCACTCTGGGCATTATTAATAATGCCCAATTAATTACTTTGCCCGTAACATATGTTATTCTCTTATGTGTGTGTCGCCCAAATTTTGCTGTATTTCTTTTCCTCGGTTGGCAACAATCAGTTTGTTTACAAAATGATTGCATTGTTTTGATTTGAAATTTTCCGATTTCCGTCGCTAATGATGTTTGCTGTTGAAGTGTGTCGAGGGATTAAATATTACTATTTTAATGTAATTTGATGGTACAATTAGTGCGTATTGACATTTTTCCGGCCTAAAAATGGAGCGTTAATTTTTAAATACGATTGGTAAAGTTTGTTATCCACACATATTGCCGTTTTGATTTCGCCGATAAAATCGACGCCATCAGCAGGCATAAGGGGACATCCATAAATTACGTGAGGTGTTTTTTCCAAAATCTGGACCCCCCTCCCCCTTGGTGAGATTTAGTGAGATTTTGCTGGACCCCCCCTCCCCCAAGTGAGATTTACCTACAACCTTTAAAAATAATTTTCTATCCAATTCGTTTGCATTTTGTGCTTCACAGCACCTAAAACCAGGGTTGCTGATTTTTTTAAATTTTTTTAAAAAAAATAAAAAAAATCGGATTTATTTGATTTAAATCGGACTTTTTTGATTTAAATCAGATTTTTTTGATTTAAATGAATTACTAGTTCTGAACTTCATGAAACTGGTTAATAATAAACTGATATTGTAATTTCAATGTGATATAATAATTTAGCATTACTTAATTACCCAATTTTAGTCTATTTTATACATTAACTAGCTGATATGCCCGGCCTTGCACGGGTGAAGAGTATAAATTTATTATTTGAGGAGTTTGCTATCAAAACCAGCTCATTCCATATTTTTCTGAAATCCACTTTTTTGCATATTTTGAAAATTTAGAGGGTCCTTCATAACCTGGCGAAGGGATATAGCTCAAACCCAGCTCATTCTAACCCAATAAACTGGAAAAAACTACTTCACAACTTAATTGAACAAAAAAATCTGAAAAAAAGTATGAAAAATCGTGTTTTTGCATCAAAGTCAGCTCATTCTAACCTAGTTAGCGCAATTACGCCCAAGGTAATGCAACTGAAAGGAAAATGAAAAACTAATCGAATTCTACCTACAGTTAAAAATTTAAAAAACATATTTAGCTTTAGAACTGTGGACGTGAGAAGTTTTTTGTCTCTCCTGTAAAATTTCCAAAAATGGAATAAGCTGGTTTTGATAGCAAACGCCTCATTTTTAAGTTTTCCCAAATACATTACTAATTTTAGATAATCAGCATTTACCAATCATCCCGGTATCCTAGGCGTCTTTTTCATACTCCAGTGTTCCCGGTAACTTTTCCTATCCTGGTGTTCTTAGTAATTTTTCTTATCCCAGTGTTCCCAGATGGATTAAAATTCCTTCAGTTCTTAAGCAATATAATTTTTGAATGATTTCCACATTTACATGGGAAAAATTAATCTAAAAAGTATTTAAAATTGCTTAGATCCCTTGATTAATCATATCTTCAGGAATTAACGTTTTCGGTAAAATTATTCAATAACTAAAGCTTATTCCATTTTGCAAATTAAGAAAAAAATCAATCTTTTCTAGTTGAAAGGGAGTTTTAATAGTTTTTTATTTGTTAACCAACTTTCTTAAAAGCTAAAATATTATCACCTTTTAATTTTACATCCTCGTTTCCATGGAGACTATTTTAACAACAATGGTAATAACAATAAAGCTTTTAAAATATAAAAATTAGATAAAATCTCAAATAAAAATATGGTTAACTATATTTAACTTTTAAATTTCGTGGAAAGAGATTTTTAAATTAGTAATATAATTTTTAAATATACTTGTACCTAGTGTTTCTATTAAAAACTTGTTGTTTAGCATTAAGTTTTCTTTGTAACAATGGAGTAAACAGATCTCTTCTGGAGGAGAAATCAAGCTATTTCAGCAAAATGACCATAAAAAGGGTCTAAAAGGGTCAAGGGGTCATTAAAAGTTTTCGAAACATAGCCTATGTTTTTTTCCGAGTTTTTTACGTAGGTATACCAAGTTTGGTGCAGATCGGAAGTAAACTGTGGATTTGTATAAAAGACAAACATATATATATACACACACTTAACTTTATTATATTAGATTAAGTAATTGAATGAATAATTGTACTCAATTACTAAAATTTTTATCCTTCTTTCTATAACTATTTCTGCCAAATTTTGATATTAATATTAGGTTTGAAAAAAATTTTGACTGATTACAAAAAACATCAGGCCTCATTTTTGTGTAAAAATTAATCAATCTTTTAATTATATTGATTCAGTTAATTAATTTTACTCAAATAATTATGTGTTTATTTCTTTAAAATAATTATTAATTAGTTATAAAAATAAAAATTCAGTTATTAGTTATTGATAGTTGTCATGCACACAGATAATAGAGCTCTATTTCTGTAATTTTGTATATGAAAAAATTAGTTGGGAAAACATGACTAAAATTATGAAAACGAGCTTTCAATAAAAATCATCCACAAACTTGTATTTTAAGATTTGATACCAGGTAAAAAAACAAGATTTTAATTCTTGTTTAGTTTATCACAATTATTGATTCCAAACCCTGCTATATTTACCCCTTTTTGTCATAAATATTTTTGTTATTGGTGGCAAAAATTTGATCTTGAAATTGCAGGCAGTTTTATGTAGAATAACTTTAACCTATCTCTCCCAGTTACATATCTAGCAGATAAATTTTTATTTAAATTGTGGCAGTTTTACATTTTTGATTTAAATAAATGATTTTTTTTTAAAATCAAGTGATTTAAATCGTGTTTCAAATCAAGCAACCTTGCCTAAAACTTTTCCATAAGTAATGATGTGGGCGTCGGGATAGCCACTCGGCCTGGACACACGCTAGTAATTAGCACCCCAGGCCCAAAGGCTACAGAAACGGAGATGGGCACCGCCTGATGGGCCACTAGGCCCGGGCAGACTTTGATTTGAATGATGTGGGGGAAAAGGACATTATTCCGCCTAAAAATCACCACAGTATCTTATCTGTGGGTAGTATTCCTTCCTCAAACTTAAAAAAATCGTTTAATTTCTAACTTCAAAAGTTGACGTGAGATTTTAATCGACCCCCCTCCCCCCTTGGTGAGATTTGGTGAGATTTTTCCAAACCCCTCCCCCCCTTTTTGACCTCACGTAATTTATGGATGTCCCCAAACGGTGTTTTCCTCATTTCCAAGTGGCACATGTGACGCCACATTGTTAAGAGCTTTCTGTAACAATATAATTATGTCATAATTACCTTAAAAAAAGATTGTGGGAAAAGACAAGCGTATTTTTGGAATCAGGAGAGAATTTTAAATAAATTAAAATTGAATATTCAGAATTTTAAGAGATGCTGCGATTTTCCATTGTTACACACATTAATTTAAATCTTACTTCAGAAGCAACTCACTTTTTAATAACATGTAAGTTGTATAACTATTCAATAGATATTTATTGGTTTGATTGGTTTGTTGAATTTTTATGGCACAAGGCCCATATCAGAGTGCCAACTACAGAAATATTTATTTAGTCGCATTTTCAAAGCAATTTGTTTTTGAATTGAAGGGGAACTTTGAAAATACTGGTCTGGTTCAAAACCATTTTATAAACAGCGAAAGAGGAAGAGAAAAGTACTGCTTCTAAATTTTGAAAATGCTTGAAATTGTTTTTTAAAAGGTAATACACCAGTAAAAATGTTCATTTTAAGCTTTTTTCAACTAAAAATTTCTTCGTCCACAGTTACAACTGGGTCTGTCCATAGGGAGAGCACGTTGTTGTACCTATGGACACAAATTTCGTCTAGTTATTAAAATGAATTTAAAATCCAATTTTGAAGATTTTAACTAATAAAAATATTACCCTCTTTGCTAAGTTGTGGACAATAGGTTGGGCACTTTAAATGTTAAAAATATGATTTTACCTGTTTTAGAAAAATCCAAACGTGATTTTTGTCCATAGGTACAACACTCTCCCCTATACCATTAATCTTAGTTGCTTCAATGTGTTAAAACGAAAAAAAAGTTAGTAACCTCATCACACCCAATCGGCCGCTTCTTATTTATCTTGAGCGATGCTTAAAATAAGAATCGTCCGAAGGAAGGAGAGAGTTGTTACAGAGAGCCGCATTCCTTTCATAATCCATAGCTGCCAAAACTCTTATTGTTTTCGGGGTCTTGAGTTGGCTGGCACTCAATTGCAAATAGAGCGCCAACGAATACCCCCAAGCAAAAATAGAGTACAATCAGAATGGCTACTTGCTATCTTTAAGATAGGGCACGGGGGGACTTATTATAACATTCAACATGTGGTGAGGATGAAGGCTTCGTTAGTTTTTTTTGTGGAGGTCGTGGTACTTAACACTCAAATCAACAAAATGATGTTTCTGCTCTAAAAATGTTTTGTTTTATTTGCGTGAGAGAATGTTACAGTGGGAGGTTTCTGGTACCATGAAATATCTCCTGGGGGGATATACAAGATGTATGTACATTAGGGTGGCCCTTATTTTCGAACTTTCGAAATGTTTAGCTCCCACCCCCTAACTTTGTTCCAATGGACAAAAAAATTATATCTGAAAAATTATAGCCAAATCGGATAATATTAACCCGACCCGCAAACGCCTTAAAGTTTTGAGTTTTTGGTCATTTTTTTGAAAAACTGACAAATAAACCAAGATAAAATCTTCACAATTTTTTCGCAATTTTTTTATGATGAACTACTATTGTTTAGGATATATCGCTCCAGGTTTCGCGTTTTTATCAGCCCTCATTCGGGAGTGGTAATTTTTTAAGTGTTACGCAAGTAATGTAAAGTTGTTTTTCCTGCATTCTACAAATAGCTATTACTCTCCAACCCCTCAACTTAAACACATAAAATTGGGCTTATTTTGTTCGTATTTTTATTCTCTTTAATGTTAAGTTCATTAAAAACAACTACCTTTTGAAAACATTTCAAAAAATTGAAGAAAAGGGGAAAAAATAAAAAAATAAATAAAAATTATAATTTTTTTTAAAATGTTGAAACAAAAAATTTTATTGCATTTCACCTTCTATAATATGCATTGATACCTAATATCAAGTCTAAAATTGGATTTTATCTCATTGAAAAAAAATTAAATTCCCCGTAAATTTGGTAGGTCCTTGGGTAGGTTTGCAATTAAAGCACCTTACCATGATTTCCAATTTATGGGTCAACTGATAAATTATCAGGAAGTCGATGCAGAAATAAGCAAGATTGCTTTAAAAAAGTTTTCAAACCATCTCTGGTACCTAGCTCCCGAAACTATTGCTCTGTCCATTTTCGATGATAATGTTCCAAGCTTAGTCAAGAAAAAATTGCTCAAGTAATGCTTGAAACAGACCCAGATGAATAACTTGGAGAGGAAAAAAATCATCCTAAAAGGTATATTCTACACCAAAATGATTTTTCTATCTTTATGAACAACGACTTTGCATCTTTGTTTACTCCTCTTACAAAGACCTTCTTCACAAGATTTAAAATCAGTACCGAATTCCTCAACCAAGACCCTTCCTTTTGGAAAGATGATCCTTCTTATATAAATGTAATTGAAAAGCTTGGCAACGTTTTTGTTTTAAACGATGCAGCAGAACGAGGTGTAAAACTGATCCAGGAATACAATAACATTCTTACGAAAAATGAAACGGAAAAACAGTTTGTTTTACAAATTGTTGCTGAAGACCGAAAAAAGTATCCATCGGCCACTAAATCTTCCCTTAGGGAAAAACTGTGTTAAATATTTATTGTTTTATTGTATGTTGTGATACAATAGGTGCTAATATACGGAATACAAGTTAGTTTTTTATGCAATCAGTTTTCTAATGAAAAATAAACTTAATGCAGTTTTATATTTTTCAGGTTTTTAATGATTTTTGCAAACTTCTCAAGGCGTTTGAGGATCGCTTTGTAATTCCCCAATTCGACTGAATTTCACATAATCTGTTTGTTGTTTAGTGGAACTATGGGAGGTGCATATTTTTAAGTTTTAAAAATCTAATACATAGCTAAAAGCCATCCTTAAAAACCAAGCCAAAAAGTAGTTTTATTAAAAAAAACCTACTTAATAGAAATAGTATCTTAATTGCCTTAACTATCCACTTAGCATAGCCACATTGGATGTTTTCGAATAAACAAAAATGAACCCTTGAATTGGGGAATTCTAAGGGGATGCACCAAAGCCTTTAAGCTGGAAAAAGTCCATAAAAAGAAAGTTTTAATTTAAACTACTTCTTACAGAATAGCAGTAATATTTTTGGAAAATTAATTTTCATTCATACTGTATTATTTTAAGAATCAAAATATATTCTAATTTAGTTCGTAATTTATTTAAGAAGTAAAATTCTGGTTTTAAATAGTAAAAAAAGATATGCCTTATGAGGAATTTAAAATAGATAGTAGTTAATTTAAAAAGCTTTAACCTCTTTTTGGAAGATCTAAGTTTTTTTTAGAGAAAATTAGCCTAAAAAAAACGCTTTACATCTTATGGTTGTTATATCTTTTGCATGTTTTTCAATCATACAAGCATTTCAAGTAATCATACGAGTTTTTTTGAGTTTATCATTCTTTTACCGGGAATTAGGGGGTTGTTAAGGGACCTACCAAATTTACGGGGAATTTAATTTTTTATCAATGAGATTAAACCCAATTTTAGACTTGATATTTGGTATCAATGTATATTATAGAAGGTGAAATGCAATAAAATTTTTTGTTTCAACATTTAAAAAAAAAATTATAATTTTTATTTATTTTTTTTTTATTTTTCCCCCTTTTCTTCAATTTTTTGAAATTTTTTCAAAAGGTAGTTGTTTTTAATGAACTTAACATTAAAGAGAATAAAAATACGAACAAAATAAGCCCAATTTTATGTGTTTAAGTTGAGGGGTTGGAGAGTAATAGCTATTTGTAGAATGCAGGAAAAACAACTTTACATTATTTGCGTAACACTTAAAAAATTACCACTCCCGAATGAGGGCTGATAAAAACACGAAACCTGGGGCGATATATCCTAAACAATAGTAGTTCATCATAAAAAAATTGCGAAAAAATTGTGAAGATTTTATCTTGGTTTATTTGTCAGTTTTTCAAAAAAATGACCAAAAACTCAAAACTTTAAGGCGTTTGCGGGTCGGGTTAATATTATCCGATTTGGCTATAATTTTTCAGATATCATTTTTTTGTCCATTGAAACAAAGTTAGGGGGTGGGAGCAGCATATTTTTAACTTTTTAAAAAACCCATACTGTTAAGGGCCACCCTAATGTACATACTTCTTTAGGTAAAAGCTGTTGCAAAATTTCTACCTATTTTATAAACATACTTAATGTTCGTCATATTTTTCTTATACCATTTGATTATTTTGTAATAAGAAGGATCGTGTTAATATAATACACCTCACTCGTTTGTTTAAAGTCCCCCTTTTTTAGACAATAGTTTGGGGTTGGTCCATATCAGTGAAAGGTGTGGCATTTTCAAAGATATTTCCTTTAAATAACTCGATACTGTAGCTATTTACTAAGTAAAAGTAAATTCTAGAGATGTATTAAAGAAATCCCTTTAAGATGTGTCAATAGGGAAATTCGAAATCCTAGTCGAATTTTTATTGTGAAATATAAAAGTGTCATGAATAATTTTAAAACTGGTTACAACTAGAGTTCTTATAGAACGCTTAATTTTTCTGTTAATTATTATTTTCATACTTACTACTTATGTTTCTGTTTTTTTATTATTTCAACGCAAAAAAAAATGAAATTAACAAGATATTTATGTGTTAAGACCAAAACTTTCGAATTGAATAACAAATATTCTTCAGAATTTTGCGAAATATTTTTAAGTTATATAATCTAACATATACTTATTATATACTACATTTAAAATAGTATTTCAAAGTTTGAAATATTTTTATCTTTGAAAAAAATTATTTCGCATATAAAGTTAATTAGACCTCTAATGTTCATATATTTTTACAGTTTCACCTTTAAAATTCAATACATTCAAGTAAAGTAACACGCTTTATAACCTTAAAACATATTATATCTCAGGAATCAAATCGCGAACTCGGCCAAAACGAGTAATAGCCTCCAACAACTAATGAAGCATATTGCATAAACTTGTATAGGAAGGAAGGGAAATGTTATTCCTTCAATGCCCCAATTATAGAACAAAATGAGTTCCATGAGTTAAATAGCGGATAAAGGCAATCAATTTCAGCGCCTACATCTTCATGTTTACCCCTTGGTTACTGGGAATAAATCGTGATCCTCGAATTGGCGGAAAATGAGTTAGAGGTTCATACGGAAGGTAACGAGTATCTCCTCCTTGATTAGAAAGTGGGCGATATATTTGAGTTTTCATTTAGAAACACTGTTAAGCTTACTTTTAATGAATCGTATGTTAAAAGAAGTGATGTGAAAAGGACACAAAAACAGTTAGGGAATTCGCGTTCGGATGTTGGTGCTTGATTGGGTTTTGGATTTCCAGAGCTTTTGTTCCGTTCCCGGGAATGGATTTCAAATTTGAAAAATACTTTCAGTTTGTTAACTTCAAATATGAAAATCTCCGGTTTCAGGAATTCATTTTACACGTTTAATTACGAATAAAAAATATTTTAGTTTTACTTTTTTTTTCTATTAAAGCATCTAAATACTACAAAACAAAAAAAATTGAAGTTTAAGATTATACACAAAATAAAGTTTACACGTGTTTTTTTACACTCCATCTAACATTTAAAAACATTCATAGTGTATAAATATACTATATTATAAATATAATTATTATAAATACAATAAATGATAATTATAAATTCTTATAAATATTTTTTAAAAACACAGAAACCTAACTTGGCTTTGAAAGTTCGAAATTAATTAATGATTGAAATTAAAGCCTACTTTCAATCAAAATAACAAAAACTCTACGAAAACAGCTGTTTTAAAATCTCACAGAATTCTCATAGATGGCTTACTACCAATACATGTATAACAATCAAGGTATCAATGAACAATCTTTCAAACGAAATCTCATCTTTTTCAGTTTCATATTTAGCTAATATTAACATTCCATAACTGAATCTCTCGCCAATTAAAGGTCATCTACCACCTGGCATTGCCAATTCTAAAATTGCAAAAATTTCCCCATTTACTCAAAAATTATACGCTATCTGCATATACTCATCTCTCATTCATTCACAAACTTTTTATTTAGAGTTGTTTTTTGCGTTGTTTTGTACACACAAACCCCATTTATTAATTACTTAAGGTTGAATCAGATAGAATTAGATCCAAGATTCGTAATTTTTTATGCTTTAAGTATTCAGACGGAAATAGTTTTTACTTACAACTTTTTTCAAACACAAAACAACTTTTTTACGATGAGTCACATACAAAGCGCTGTAGGTATATTAAGATAACTGTAATTGTAACTGTAACTGCATACAAATAAAAAATTTTAACGAAAACATATCTTGCGAAATTAGTTTCACATCTCACACGACTGAAGTCGGACAACGCCTAAAATATCTTTTTGTAAAACACACTTAATAAAATAATGTAAGCTGTATAACTTTTAGTTCAATTAATATGCTACGATTCCAGACGAACCGATTTTTCAATCATAGTAATTGCTTCAGCATTGTTATTCTTTCTTCACAAATAAACACTAGAAACTTTTATGGAGTATTTTCAAATTTAAAATAGGACGCCTATATAATAGATATTGTTTCAACAGATTATAATCCATAAAAAAAGAACTCTAATTAATTATTTTGCTCTCAAAAAAACCCGAGACATGAATGAAACTTCAGTTTATAGAAAATTAAATGTTCCTTCAAAAACTCTGCCTTCGATAAATTGATTAGAAATAATAAGATTAGATGAAAGAGTTTCTTGAAAGCCCACTTAAAAATATTTCATTGATACTAATACTTTACATTGTAAATTACATTTTTCTCGGAGTAATTTGATAACCTTTTACTTTTGTTTGTTCCTTTCGTATTTTTCGAAATCCTTGTTTTTTTTTTATTTCATAACTAAATTTTAATGTTCGATGGAAGATAGCCGCTTAAGGCGCAATATGACAACTCAATTCCCCATCTTTTAAGAAAGGGGGAAAACTAAATCTAACATTCTTTTTTTTGTAAATTTTAGTTATGAATAAATAAATAAAAGTCACCACGCTAACGATGAAAAATGCATCTCTATGGATGGAGCGATGGCAAAACTGACGATAGAAACGGTTCCAGGGCAGATGGATTTTTTGCGATGTTGCAGTTTATGTTAGTTATTAGCTGATGTGCCCGGCCTTGCACGGGTGGAGATAAGAGATTTTTTCTTTAAAATTTTTAATTCATTTTCTACCTTCCAGGTGCGGATCCAGTGGGTAGCACTCTGGACAGCGTCTCCCCTTGGGAACCCAAAAAGGTTGTCAAAATGAGTAAAACCCTACTTTTACCGGTCTAATTTCCAATTTTTTCTGGGGAAGGACCCCCATACGTCTCATTAGTACCACCAGGGGATCTTCAGTGATAATTTTTAGGAAATCCCCAATATTTTGACATTTTGGGTGAAAAAGTGAAGGTAATAATGTTGAAAAGTGCCCCCCTTAGACTAAAAACGTTTCTAAAAATGAGTTTAAACCAGGGGTTCCCAAACCTTTTTGACCCGTGGACCCCCTGACGACATTTTTTGTACCCCGTGGACCCCCGGTCTTAAGGACTGTTCAAAAAGTAGATAAAAATCTTATGTTTATTTTGTAATTCTAAACCACGCATAAATTTTGTAATTCTTTTTCAAGTGTTTTTTATGCATCGATAAGCATTTGATTTCACCATTTTTACATATTTCCATTCATATGGTTACACGATATTTTTAAGGAAATTATAGCAATCAAACATTTAAAAAGTTTGAAATAAAAACAAATCTAAACTTTTAATATCCAAGACACAAACACTTTTAATTTTAACAGTAAGTTTTGGTCGCAAACTTGTCACTGGCTTATGAGTGAGTTAATCATTCACCAAATTATAAAATTTCAGAAATAATTAGTAAAAGTATGGCACGTTAACAAACAATATTTAATTAAGTTTAACTATGAAAAGAAATAATTTAACAATTAAGAAATAATTTAACATTTATAAAATGGGGGGAAATGTTTTAGCTGTGGACCCCCAATTTTCATTTCCATGCCCGTGGACCCCCTGGAAGTCGCTGTGGACCCCTGGGGGTCCATATGGACCACTTTGGGAACTGCTGGTTTAAACCCTACTTTAACACGTCAAATTTCAAATTTTTCTGGGGAAGGACCCCCATACCCAATGGTACCAGTAGGGATCTTGTCTGGAAAAGTGCCCCCCTTGCAGCCGTGCTGGATCCGCGCCTATATTTTGATGAGTGAAAGGTTTTGAATCAAGCATCCAGTGAGCTCAAGTGGCGCCTGCGACAAGCGGTACCGGCATTAATATAGTAATTTTTCTTTTCCCGGTGTTTCCGGGTTGATTAAAATTCCTTCAGTTCTCAAGCAATATAATTTTTGAATGATTTCCACTTTTACAACATGGAAAAAATGTTATAAGGCAGTGCAGGCAGTGCAGGCGGAGAACTACTGCAACGGCCTGTGGTCTGAGGGGTGAAGCCGCAGGGCTTTCTATGGTGAATTGCAAGCTCCTGAGTTGTAGTAGCAACAAAGTCACAACTGTCACATTTAAAGGTTTTACAAGACCGTCTTTTCTTGGGTTTAGAGTCAGATTGATCAATTTGACCCAGCTGTAATATGAATCAATCTGGTCTTCCAGCTTTCAGTTTGGATTTTTTGAATAGTGCTCTGAATGATCTGAATGCTATTTTTTCGAGAGTTGGCGACAAAAGATCTTGTTCTGCCGGTGATAAATTGGAATTTACAGAAATTACAAAATCTATTTTTGACTGCTATGAACGCTATGAGGAAAGAACAGTTGATCGAGAATTATCCACTCTCTCGGCTACCGCGGTACTTGATCGACTGAACGATTTAAATGAACAATTCGCCAACATGCGACAGGAAATGAACGTTAAATTTGAGACCCTTGAGAACAGGATTCAACATGTGAAGTCTACGACAAAAAGTGTACATACTCCTGGACCTAGCAGTACCAAATCCTACGCTGACGTTTTAAGAGCAAAGAAGCACGTGTTGCCTGATATGACTGTTATCAAACAAACCGAGTCTGAAACGACTGTTGTCAAACAAACCGAACATCCCGCTGCTTCTATTTCAAGTTCCGGAGTGTTATCCTCGGCCAAGCAGAAATTCATAATTAGTGGATCCGATAAAACTTCTAGACTAAAACCTGCCTTGAGATTCCCGAGAAGATCGGCAATATTCCTGTCTCGACTTGATCAATCAACTCGACCTAAGGATGTATTAGATTCCTTGGCTTCCCTTGATCTGAAACATTTGGTGTGCACGAAAATGAAGACCAAATTTAACAACTACTCTTCTTTTCACATCGAGGTACTTGATAGTGATTTACAAGTGTTATTAAAAGAGGATTTGTGGCCTGATGGTTGCATAGTGTCAAAGTTTATGGGACGTTTAAGACCAGATCAGATCGTGGAAAGTGTTGGAACAAATCCTGACTCTGGTGATTCAGCGGTAAGCAATTCGGATTGACTATCTTCCAGTAGAACTACTACAAATTTGAACCTCAAGTTGTACTATCAAAACGTACGTGGAATGCGTACGAAATTTTCTGACATCTTTGAGACATGTTTAACTGAATCCTATGACTTAATTTGCTTATCGGAAACTTGGCTAAACGATGAATTTCTGAGTAGCGATCTCTTTGATAATAGATACGATGTGTTTAGAAGGGATCGTGACTATCAACTTACAAATCAGTGTCGTGGTGGAGGTGTACTGATCGCTGTTAAAAAAATCTTGAATGCTAAACTATTGTCAAGTATTGAAATTAATGGTGAATCTATTTGGGTTAAACTTTTATTCAATAATTATATTAGCATTCATGTTTGCTGTGCTTACTTTCCACCCTCCACAAATCCTGATGTGTTTCATGAATTTTATAATGTAATTGACACCCACTTTTTTAATGTTTCAAACATCATTTTGGTCGGTGATTTTAACATGCCTTTTATTAATTGGAAAACTCCCAACCATGTGGATTCTACTGTTTTTACTCAGGATTTTATTGGTTTTCTTACTTTACACAAATTAAATCAATATAACATGATTGAAAACCATATGGGTCGAATATTGGATCTTGTTTTGTCCAGAGCTGAACATTTTTCTATCTCTGTAGCTCGACCAGTTTTCTCAATAACGCCTGAAGATGTCTTTCATCCATCTCTAATAATTAATTTAACTAAAACTAAAAAGGTCATATATTGTAAGCCTGAGTCAAATGATCTTGAAATCAAATCATATAATTTTAAGAAAGCCAACGTTAATTTATTGCACTATCTTTTATCTATTACTGACTGGAACTTTTTGAATCAACATACTTGCATAAACAAAGCTGTTGACCAATTCTACTCTGTTTTATACAATGTCTTAGATATATGTGTGCCTAAAACAGTTGTTTTCAAAAGAAAATTTCCTATTTGGTTTACCAAATCAATCATGGATAACGTTAAATTATAAAATCTCTTTTTAAAAAAATATAAAAAATACAATTGCATTTCTGATTTAGAAATTCTTAAATCTCTACGTAAAGATATCAAATTGGACATTAGACAAGCTCGCAAAAACCACATTTATTCACTTGAGAAATCCTTAAAGTTAAATCCCAAAAAATTTTGGTCATACTATCGCCTAAAACATAAACCTCATAGTGCATGTCATATGACTTATAATAATTCTGAACTAAAGACTAACGAAGAAATTGCAGAAGCCTTCAGAAAATATTTTTCCAGTGTCTACACAAATAATGAAGATTTAGGCAACTCGAGTGATTTTGATCCTTGCCCTGATTCAACTGATATTGTCAGAATTCATAGTATATCCTTGTTGGATATTGAGGATAGTGTAAGAAAGCTGAAGGGTTCAAGTTCTCCTGGTATTGATCTTATTCCACCCTTTATAATTAAAGCCAATATTGCAAGTCTGATTTATCCCTTGTTAATCTTATTCAATCTGTCTCTTAATACTAGTGTTTTCCCTGAACTTTGGAAAAAATCAAAAATTATACCTGTGTTTAAAAAAGGCAATAGATCAGACATCAAAAACTATAGACCCATTACAATACTTTCCAGTTTTGCCAAAATTTTTGAAAGAATCATCCACACTAAATTAGCATTGCAGACCAATCATATAATTTCTCTTAACCAGCATGGTTTTATTAAGAAACGTTCTACAGCTACTAATTTGCTTTGTCTTAACATTAATATAATAAAAGCCCTAAAAAGTAATAAGCAACTAGATGTGATCTACACTGATTTTGCGAAAGCCTTCGATACAGTGAATTTTAAAATATTACTATCAAAGCTAGCTAAATTGGGTTTTTGTCCCAGACTTCTCTCTTGGATCAGTTCGTACCTCTCTGAACGACTTTTAT
Source organism: Tetragnatha versicolor (assembly GCA_024610705.1). Lineage (NCBI taxonomy): Eukaryota > Metazoa > Arthropoda > Arachnida > Araneae > Tetragnathidae > Tetragnatha > Tetragnatha versicolor. The sequence continues at coordinate 348,698 of JANDEH010000002.1, forward strand.
ACATTAAATACAAATCTACTTATTCTAACAGTTTCCACAGTACTTCTGGGGTACCTCAGGGATCAATTTTGGGACCTCTGCTTTTCAACCTTTTTATAAATGATATATCTTGTATTTTTCAATCATCTCTTCTGTTTGCTGATGATTTAAAGATTTTTAATACGATAACAACTCATTTGGACCAAATCTCATTACAAACTGAACTAAATAAGTTAAGCCAATGGTGTCAACAAAATCAACTTTATCTCAATATTGATAAATGTTTCATTGTTACTTTTACCCGGAAAACTCATCCTCTAATATACAACTACAAGATTAACAATTGTGATTTAGCTAGAAAGGACAATATTAAAGATCTTGGAGTAACTTACGAATCTTCTTTTACCTTCAATTTACATATTCAAAACATTATTGTTAAAGCTGTTAAAAACCTTGGATTACTCAAGAGAACTACTTTCGATTTTAGTGACTGTTTTGTTCTTGAAAGTTTATTTAATACGATTGTTCGCCCTATTTTGGAATACAACTGTGTCATTTGGAATCCTGTAACGAAATCTCTGATCATTTCAATTGAAAAAGTGCATAAAAAATTTCTTCGTTTTATTAACTTTAAGACAGGTAGTACTCCTATACATAGTTTTCCTTTAGAGAATAGAAGGCATATATCCTTATTTAAATTTTTTTACAATATATTTCACAATAATATCGACTGTTCTTTAATTCTTCATGAATTCAGTTTAATTGTTCCACAATACCATACTAGAAATAAAATAACTTTCCTCGTTCCTCTTCTCTCAAAAAATTACTTAAAACAACAACCTTTAATACAATTTATAAAACTTGTCAATAGTCTTCCCAACTCTGATATTTTTTTTGATAGTTTTTCAAAGATAAAAAGTGACCTGGATATTTATCATGCCTCTTTTGTTCCAAGAAATTTTTCCTCTATTTGATGTATACTTAAATTCAGTTTTGTTGTATTGATTTTTTCTAATTTTATATTGCTCCTTCTATTTTATATGGTATTTGTATCTTAGATTAACTTATGTAGTCTGTGTTTTGTCATTGTTTTCCCCATGTAATTGGATTTTGTGTCTGTTTGGGTGAATGAAAATAAAATAAAAAATAAAATAAAATAAAATAAATTAAATTCTGGACGATTTCTGCATTTACCACATGATTCCCATAAGGCAACAAATACGTATTAGAAAAATATTCTTCCAAAAATCACTTAAAATGCTCAATTAGAGCCCTAAATTAATCGTATTTTCATGATTTTATTATATCTTTGGTATAAAATTTAATAAATAAAATGTATTCCTGCAATTTAAGAAAAAATACAATATTTCCACTTAAAAGGGTTAACTCTAGTTTTTAGTCTGTTAAAAACCAACTTTCTTAAACGCTACAATATGATCATCATTTGATTTTTCATCCTCGTTTCCATGGAGACTATTTTAACAACAATGCTATTCCATGAAACTTTTTATTTAAAAAGTAAACTATCAAATAAAAATATTTTGTATTACTAGGGGGCTACCGCCCCCTGCTCGCTATCGCTCGCCAACCCCCGTTAACTGCTGACGCAGTAACTTTTGGACCGCTTCACAATTCCCCACAAAACCCAGCTCACTGCACTTACTCACTTTATAAAACATTCTTAACACAGGGGTAGTACTTCTCCGTGGTATTCTTTCAAAAATGGCTAATATTTATTCAGTGGTGGAATTTTATCATTTCCCTTTATGGTAACATGAATTGGCGGATCGCTTTATAATTCCAAGAAAGGTTCATATATAGTTCCCGCTAAATATGAACCTTCCCTTAATGTTTCAGTGCTCCCCTCAATGTATCTGTGAAAAACACATTACCTTAGGGAAATGGGTAAAAATATGTTTACATTGCTCTGTTGTTAAATTTCTTGGGGTTGAATTCCGTTATAGTTCCCGCTAAATATCACTAATCTCTTTTGGACACTATAAAGTATAAATATTTCTAAATTGTTTCAAATTCATAGATTAAAGTGTTTAATTAGATCTATAACTATTCAGTTTATCATTAAAAATTAGAAAAATTGGTTTACATTTGAATATTGAGCTTTCGAAAGAGATTGGCGATATTTAGCGGGAACTATAACGGAATTGAACCCCAAGAAAATTAACAACAAAGCAATGTAAACATTCTTTTACCCATTTCCCTAAGGTAATGTTTTTTCACAGATACAGAACCAAGACGTTCTCGACAACGCAAAACAAGCAAAATTATGGTTTTTAAAAGTACCTCTTTAGTTAACATTAAAAGCTCCCACAAACAAAAAAATGAAACATATAGCCTATAAAGCTTTCTTAGTCAAATGGGACAAAAAATTTTAAAATATATTCATTAGTTTTTGAAATATTAATTTTCAAAAAGTACGCTTTTTCAAGAGCTTTCGAGAGTATGGTTCTGATTAGGTACCTCGTTTATTTTTTCAACAGCTTATAACACCATATAAAATAAAAATTTATGTGCAGAAAAGTATATTTATTGCAATGCATTCAACTTTTAAGAATTTAATTGGTTATTTTGTTTGTTAAAAAATTGTAAACTTTGATTTTTTGAACTTAGAGAAAATGAGGCTGTTTTTTTTTCAAAAATTAGCATTTTTAAGAAAAATAAATATTTTTGGAATTTAAATGGATGCACTTAATACAGAATTATATTATTAAAGCTCATGCCAAATTTCATTAAAATATAATGGATAGATTTTTCTAGGGATGTACCCAAAAACTTAAAAAACACATTCTGAGAAAAATGCAAAAAACTAAACAGACAAGTGGGTGGAGAGGTTCGTGTTTACATAAAAAAGGTGTATTTTAATGGATTATTTAGCTTTGGACCTATACATGTTATGCATTTTTGGAATCAGCATGAAACATACTATTTTTTACGACAAAAATTGAAATATCGATTTTTTGAAGGTTGTTGACGTCTTGGTTCCCTTAGGGAAGCATTGAAATATCTCAGGAATAAATTTAACTTTCTTAAAAATTTGTAATGATTGACTTTTAAAAATGTAGTAATTATCTTAAACATCGCGAAAATTTAGAATTTTCGAACTTCGAAGTTGTGTCATTTTCATAGCAACGACACCGAATGTCAAGACTTCCAACATTTTCATCCTTATATCTAAAACATTCACCCGTGTTATTTAGTTGTTTGCGTTTTGTCATTATGAAATAAAGAGTTACATTTTACTACCTTAAAAAACATACTTGCAAAAGGATATAAAAATAAATGCAAAATTTAAAATTTCCGAAAGCGAGTGTATATTTTATTGTAAATATAGTAATGATTAGGTTGCCACAACTACAAAGATAAATATAAAAATATTAATTTGTTATTTAAAAATAAAAATAAATTAATTATATATAAGTTTAAAATATAATGAAAACCGTTTGAACAACAAAAATATAAATATTGTTAAAAATAACACAAAATATATTTTTTAAATTCGTGTTATAAATAGAAAGATGATTATTTAATCTATTTGAATATTAAAAAACCAGTGAAATATGTTTTCAATTGTTTTAAAATTCATAGTTTCTTGCTTTGTAACTGCGACCTTATCCGAAATCTAAAAAAATGGAAATATTTTAAAATTGAGATTTTTTTTAGAAATTCTAAAGGCACTTTGCACATCCTCAAAAGAATCCGGACAGTTTGATACCAAATATGTGTTATACGGATCAGTAATTAAAAAGCCTTTCTCTGGAAACCGTTCACCAAAAACTTTTTTTTAGAATAGAGAGATACCTACCAGTTTTAAAATTTTAAATTCATTTAAAATTTAATTTCATTTTCAGCAAAATCTCACTAAATCTCACCAAGGGGGGAGGGGGGGTCCAGATTTTGGAAAAAACACCTCACGTAATTTATGGATGTCCCCTAAGAAGTTTTTTTAGTTTGTTTTTGAATAATGTAATTTTAGGTGTTATTTGAATATCAATTGGCAAACTATGGTAGTGCTTGGGTGCTAGGTAAAAAAATGTTTTTGAAAGATCTCTTTATTTGGATGAGGAACACTGTAGATAACGCGTCGAGGATTAATAGTTGTTTTCTTAACACATAAATTAGGATTCTGGTAAAGATTGTAGCAATTTTTGAAAAAAAAATGGGTATTGAAAAGGGAGTATTTCGAGATATTTAAAAGAAATGATACTTTGATTAGTGGAATTTAGTATTATCTTTAGATATTTTTTTTTCAATTCAAAATTCTTTATTTGTTACGTACACAACATGAACATTTGACAGTTGGAACAAACACATACACGAAAAAAAACCAGGAAGACATATGAGTTGCCCAGGGGTCAGAAACCCATAAGGGCAACCTAAAGGAGTTGTATTTAAAAAAAAATTGAACATACAAGTATACAATACATACAGACATTACACATATAGATATTACACATAGAAAATGTATAATAGTGGCATCGCAAGGCAAGCTTCAGAATGACTAGATTGGAAATTAGAGAGCGTTTGTTCTTTTTTTTTAAAAAGTTCTTCAATATTTTCTATTGTAAAAATAAAAAGCTTTAGTAATTTTTTAAACTTAATAGGGGATTTTTCTGTTTTTATGTCATTGGGTAAAATATTGTAAAACTTAGGTGATAAATAAACATAATTTTTATGAAGAATTTCTTTTTTTGCTTTAGGTACAAAATATAAGTTTCTTGAACGTAAATTATAAGTTAAATTTCGTAGGTCAGATTCGTTTGCTTGCTTAGTAAAATAAACTATTGTTTTAAAGAGAAAAAGGTGACGAACTGGTAAAACGTTAAGTTTTTTGTAAAGATCAATTAAAGGGAACTGATTGTTACTGCTTAGAAATTTAATGATTTTATTTTGAATTTTAATTACTGGATTTATATTTTGTAAGTAATCCCCACCCCAGGCCAGAATACCATAGCTTATTATTAAATTTACCCAAGAGTGGTAAAGTTGAAGCAAGAAGATCTTATTTATTATCTTTTTTATTAAGTAAAGTTTGTGTAAAATATAGCGTAGTTTATTTGTTAGGCAATTAACGTGGGATTTCCATTTTAGGTTCGAGTCTACATTTAAACCAAGGTATTTTATTGAAGATACTTGTTCAAGAGGGGGGCAATTACAATTAAGACCTATACAGTCATTTACATGATAATAAAGACGAAGATGCTCAGAAGGCCCGTAGATACTGAAATTGATAAATTTTGTTTTATTTACATTTATTGCTAATTTATTATATATAAACCAGTGTTCAATGGTCAGAAGATCCTTATTTATGTTATTTTGTAGTATACTATAGTTAGAACATGAGTATAGAATTACAGTATCATCTGCATAGGTTATGATTTTACCATTTAATTTTAGTTTACAGAAGTCATTTATATAGATTATAAAAAGCAAAGGTCCAAGGATTGAACCTTGTGGTACACCAGACTTTATGTTTAATAGACTACTTTTAGAATTTCCCAATTTTACGAACTGTTTTCGGTTTTCTAGGTAGGAAATGAACCAATCCAGTTCACCGCCTCGAACCCCGATTGCAGATAGTTTTTTAATTAAAATTTCATGATTCACACTGTCGAATGCTTTTGAGATGTCTAGGAAAATTGCAGCTGTTTTGTTGTTTTTATCTATACTGTTATATGTATATTTAGTAAATTCTATTAGCACGTTTTCAGTACTGAGACCCGGCAAGAACCCAAATTGATTATCAGATATTATATTGAAAGTCTTTAAATAATCATAAAGTCTGGCGTGTACAATTTTTTCAAGAACTTTGGAGAAAATTGGTAAAAGAGAGATTGGTCGGTAATTATTTGTGTCACCAGATTTATGGATAGGTACCACTAACGCTGTTTTTAGGGAAGCAGGGAAAGTACCACTTGAAAGGGATAGGTTTATGATTTTTGTGATGATAGAGATATGGTGGTTTGCAGCAATTTTAAGGGCTTGAGATGTTATGCTATCATAACCAGGGAATTTTCTGTCGTCCAATGATCTGATAATTTTTTCAGTTTCTAGATCATTTGTTTCGGCGAGAAAAAAAGAATTTGATTGACTTGTTAGATATTTTCCATGATTACTATCATTAGTGTATACAGTATTTGATCCCATATTTATAAAAAATTGGTTGATATTCTCCACTAGCAAATCATTATTTTCAGATAAAGGTATTTTGTCTTTTGCATTTGAGTTTGTGATTTTATTCACAAATTCCCATTGCCTTTTTACATTTTTACACTTTAAGAATTCAGACAAGAAATAATTATGTTTTGCATTTTTTATTTTTATTTTCAGTTCTTTTTGTAAAGATTTATAATTATGTTCGTGAATTATATCAAAGGGATATTTTTTATGTTTTTTATATAGTTTTTCTTTAGTTTTGATCAATTTTAAGATTTCCTCGTCTATCCAGTTTTTTTTTATTTTACGATTTGGTAGCTCAAAGCAGTGGGTAAAATTGATTATAACATTTTTTAAAACATCTGCAAATCCGTCATATAAATAATTCACATTCTCAGAATTTTGATTTAAAGGAAAGGTATAATTTAATAGAAAATTGTTAATCTTATCATATTTTACTCTTGAAATCTTTACCTTTGAAATCTCATCCATACTAGGATTTACACTGCATGTATACTTTAATTTACAGGCGATCGGATTATGGTCTGTTAAGTTATTGTTGAAAATTACAGATTCAGCAAGAGAGATATTGAGTAACACCATCAATAAGGAAAGTAAAGCCTTCTGAACTAAGAAGGTTTTTATACTCTTCTATAGGATTTGAACATGTTAATATATCTATGTTTAGATCGCCGATTAAGAGCACGGTTTTAGATTTTAGATTTTTTAGCTTACTCGATAATTCAAAATTAAAACTATCAATGCTGAAGCTTAAGGAACGATATAAACAAATAATAGTCAAATCAAGAAAATTATTATACAGCAAAATTGACTCAGCAGTATTCATAGAAAACAAACAATCACTAAGAATATCTAAATGTTTTTTTACATAAACACCTATACCTCCAGATTTGTTAGAATCTCTACGATAGAAATACGAATCATAATTATTTAAATTATAGAGAGAGGTTTCATAATTAAAAATCCAAATCTCCGACAAAACAAGTATATCAATAAAATCAAAAGAGGAACTTAATAATGCTTGAAGTTCATCGAAGTTTGAGCGAATGCTTCTAATATTAAAGTGAACAATTTTTAAGTAGCAAGAATTATAAGTGTTTGGTTGGGAAAGGAAATTATTAAAATCGTTTAGGTTATCAACATAAATAAAGTTACATTCTTTATCAGCAAGAAAACCAAGAACAGATACTTCATTATCTGGATGCATTTAGATTTATAAGTTCGTCTGTACTTACGATACGGATAACCTTAGAGTTTTCGTTTTCCCTAATAAAAATCTTGCCATCTTTAACCCAAGCAAACTTAAAGTTGTTAGCCTCTTTAAACTTACGACAGTGGAAGAATAATTCTTTTAGCCTCGGAGTAAGATGTTCGTTGAAATAGATCGGATCGTTCTTATGTCTTACATTCAATTGCGATGCATTGATTCTTTTCGCCCTCGCAGCCTTTAAACACGTGTCTCGGTACTGTTTGTTTGTAAACTGAACTATGACTGGCTTTGGTTTGTCTTTTTTCGAAGTAGGGACTCTGTGGGCAATAGACACTTGATCCATCAGGTTAACCTCCAGGCAGGAGAAAACACTCGTTAAGACATCGTTAATGTTTTCACTTTCGGATTCCGGAAGATTAGTTATTTCTAGGTTTGCACGCCGAGAGTATTGTTGCAGATCGGCAATTTCGATTTGAGCCTGTTTTAGTTCGTCTTTGATTTGGCCGTTCTCTCTTTTTAATTCATCGTTTCGATCTTTCAAATCCTTAACCTCTGAAGACAAGACAGTAAACTTCGTTGATAGTTCCTTGATGAGACTGCTGCTGAACTCCAAGTTTTTTTCATATTCCAGAAATTTAGATTTGATGTAATCCTTCAGGCTTCTGTTTTCCTCCTTGATGTAAGCCATTAGATCCTGGTGCTTTGAAGAGTCGGAGGTAGCTGGTTTATCTCTGATCTCAGTGATGCTGGAACTTACACTCAAAACAGGGTCATGCTTGCAGGCGATGCACTTCCACAGATCTGAACTTTGTCCATTCTTCAATTTTCTAAAATTTTTGTCAGAAATACCAACACATCTGTAGTGAAATTGCCTGCAGCACGGTCCAGAGCAGGAAATACTCTCATTTTCGTCCACAATTGGATCATTACATCCCAAACAGATGTTAGCCGACATGATGAAGTGCTTGGAACAAAAGCAGAATTTTATGAAGTATAGCTCAATCTTGAAAGATAAGATTATATTCTGAAGCTCGCATGAAGTATTATAACATGGAATATAATATTATTTACTTTAAAAAAACCAAATTTCAAATATAAATATCAGCTTGTTAAGAGCGAGAGAAAAACGCCGCACCGTGCGATAGCCACACTGTTGCCATTGGATTCTTTCTGAAAAGGAAAAGGAAAAATTCTTCTGGAAAGAAAAATCCTAAAAGCATTGATTTTGAAGTAAGTATGAATATCTAAAGATATCAGGATATCACGTTAAGTAGATAGTAAATAATGTTTTGTTGATGATTTCTCTGGCACAGCTTGGATATACGTCGACCAGCCGCCATGTTTACCCACAGCTCAAATGATGACACACAACAATATAGATCTAATTTGAGCTGTGAGTAAACATGGCGGCTGGTCGACGTATATCCCAGCTGTGCCATTTCTCTATTAGACTTCAGCTGGATTCTAAACATGTAATTTTTCATTCAAGCCTATAAATTTATTCATGTATTTACCGATAACTTTTCTAAAAGTGGTAAATAACATATTCAGCCACTAAATCTATTAATGTTTCCAAGTTCCTTCATAAAGTATATCAAGCTTTTATTTTATAAATTAAAACTCAACCAAAAAAAATCCTAAAAGCATTGATTTCGAAGTATGAATTTTGATATAATTTAACTAAAAGAATTCGAAACTGCTTAAAACGCTGTATTTAACGTTTAAAAGTGTTAGGACTCAAGAAGAGACTAGAAGAAAACGTATACTATATCTTCTCTACAACAAAACATGGTGTTTCCAAACAAGCAAGTGACGTCATGTCTAATGTCGTCTATTGGTGTAGGGTCGCAAGTCCAGTTAAAGGAGTGAAAATCAGGGGTAAAATTAGCAAAAAAACCTCGCATATCTGGGCAAAGAGATGCAATTGTTCGATTCCGGACATTCAACCAATTCAAATTTGTCGTGTAAAAAAGAGATTTAAGTGTTTATTCTAATTAAAAACAGACAAATAAATGAATTGTTGTTGAAGGTAGATTAAAGTTACATTTGTCCCTTTCCCAGACTTCCTTGCGCCATATAACTCCAAACAACCAACCAATCAACAAGACTCTAGCATTAAAATGTTTTCCTTTTCGTCGTGACTAGTGATGGGCAAAATCGATAATTTTAGGTATCGAATACTTTGGTATCGAATACTTATAGGTATCGAATACTTTGGTATCGAATACGTATAGGTATCGAGTACTTTTAGGTATCGAGTACTTTTTTCAATGTCGGGAAATGAACCTGAAGGGACAATTTTTTTAGGGCCTATCCATAATCAGACTAATATTCAAAAAACTGAAAGCGATCCATCAAAAAGCCCCGTAGCTACGGGCCTGGAGGTGGATAGAGGCGAAGGATTTGGCGGGGGAAAAACCTAGCCGCGTCAAATTTCTCTCGCGGATGATAACGACTTGGGTTTAAGCGTTGAAAAATGAAAACGGAAACAGGCTGCGTTTGATCTACAGTAGGTATTATAAAGATTACTTCATTGAAAAATTTAAAACGAAATATGTCAATAAAGTATCGATACTTTTGTGGGTATCGAATACACTCGATACCTATAGGTATCGAGTACTTAAGTATTTGGTATCGATACCTGCCCATCACTAGTCGTGACACTTCCCATTACAGTCTATCTATTTTTTTTTAGTACCTATAACGCATGCCTGTTTCATTTATTGGTATGTTTTTGATTAGAATAAATACTTTAATATCATTTTTACATGAAAAATTTCATTGGTTGATAATAACAAATTCAATAATTGAACAATTGCATCTCTTTCTGTCCAGATATGCGAGGGTTTTTTGCTAATTTTTACCCCTGATTTTCATCCCTTTAACCCCACTTGCGACCCCCTAACCTATACCAATTCTTGTTCATCTTGATTTACCCTACCTCCCCTAGAAGTTATGAAATACGTATTATCTGAAACATCCTGAATTCTAATAATAAATGAATAATTTCAGAACACAGGAACTGCGTCGTTAAATCTTTTACCTCATCAATCAGCAAATTCCGATTCCTTCTCAAGTATCAAACCTAATCATAATTGAATTTTCTCTCTTCTAAATGCCCACTTATAACTTTCCTACACCAAAAAACTCAGCTCTACCTCCCAACTAAAGCACAACTCACTTTTATCTATATACCTAAATGCACCCCTTAATCCCTCCCTCTGGGCCAGCGGATATGATTGCGTCCACCAAACGACGTCCATTTACCGTCCAAGTCTGCGTGATTGGAAAAATCGATAGCTTTGCGAATCGATTTTTAGGTATCGGATTAGTTAGCCAACAGCATCTGCCCCTTTTCCATTCAGGAACAAAAATAAAAATATTTTGTTGAATTAGAAGATATCTTTTAAAAACAGAACAAAAGAGTAAAAAGATGTTTATCTCCGTATGAATAGGCATAATATCTCGTAACATTTGCTTTTAAATGAAAGGAGTATTTCACCATAGTCGCTGGTTAGCGGACAATAAGTGTATAGTTCTTTCCGAAAAAAAATGAATTAAAAGCAAATAAGTGTAAACTCACAACTCTCAAGCGTCGCCTCCAGCCATGGACCGGTTTCATCCTTGTTAGGAGTCATCAGCACGGCATAGGAAGGCAACGCAAGAGAGCGGAGGGTAGGGACTTGTCTAGCCGACTATTAAATCTGCCGGGAATTAAATCTGTTCTAGGAATTACAAGTCATTCCAGCAGATAAGTGGAGGACTTATCAATGGTCACCACTTTTTCCGTAACTAAAAACTTGCCCTCCGCTCTCTTGCGTTGCCTTCCTATACCGTGCTGATGAGTCCTAACAAGGGCGAAATCGGTCCATGGCTGGAGGCGACGCTTGAGAGTTGTGAGTTTACACTTATTTGCTTTTAATTCATTTTTTTGGAGAGAACTGTGCTTCCTTAGCGTTTCTTCCATACAAGGTGTATTAAAAATCCTTCCAAAAAACTAGAGGAATGAGAAGACTTTACAAGACGTACAAAAATTGCAGCGTAACATGTGGTTGCAAATAGCGTTCATTGAGCAAAAATCGCGAAAATAATAAAAAATAATAAATTTTTCTTCGTAAGTCAGGACACTGATAAAATTACTCCTTTATTAAACTCTAATGAAGACACTAATAGTGGAAAAGATTGTGACCACTACAGTAGAAATCAATCGAACCACTTTGAAGGATTTTGGATACAGTCAAACCTGTTTTTGTGCGAGGGACCACACACAAAAATCACATAAAAAATTCGCTCTAAACTCCGCGAGTAGCTTTAAAAAATAGTTTTCGCAGCATATTTAAAAAATCCGGTGAATAGGGACCGCATAAAAAAAGTATCACGTAGGACCGTAGTGAAAATCCCTCAACATAGCTGAATTGAAACACTCTTTATATTCGGACCGTAACGCAATCCCCTCCCTACAGCTGAATTGAGAAACTGTTTCTATACTTTTTTCCGTTACCATGTAGTCAGCGACGAGTGTTGTGTCACTAGACCAGGGGTCGGCAACCTGCGGCTCGCGAGCCGCATGCGGCTCTTTCGATGTAAAGTTGCGGCTCTCCAGTTCCATACGAAAAAATTAATAATTTATTATCATACCCTTAAAAAATCAGTTATACATTTTTAAGTACCTAATCAAATCAATGATACTCACAAGGAGAGGTGTAAACCCAAAATTCTCAAGATGTGTGTGAGTCAAAACTCTACTTTTAAGGGTAAAAATTCCAAAATTTCAGGGGAGAACTCCCAAGCACTATTCAAAGTTTTGAAATAAGTGCTGTTTTCCCTTGAAAACTCTGTGATTTATGGAGTGGATCCTCTCAGGAGTGGATCCTCATTTGGTCATAATAGAAGTTCTAAAAAACGAATTAAATAACTACTTTTAGGAGAAAATTTCCAAAATTTTTCTGAAGTGGGATCCCCACCCCTCTCTAAAGTTTGCTGTTTATTTTAACTATTCTATTTTTACTCGAAAGTTCTGCCACTTAAAAAATGAGAGGTGCTCTTTGAATGCAATCCAAAAAGGCCTAAAATACAAAGCTATTTGAAGAAGAAATTTCCAAAAAATTTTCTGGGGGAGGACCCCCAGATACTCCAATTTTTCTAGGAATTTATTTGATTTAAAAATTTTTGAAATTAAGTCACTAAAATTAATTTACAATGTGTATGTAAGTCATCTAAAACTTGATGTAAAAAAGTGCCCGAACCCGAAAGGAGGTACTTCAGAAAAAATGTGTAAAAAATGCTCCCCAACTTATATAAAATATATAATAAGCATATACTATAACATTGAAGCAAAACAATTTAGTGGCTCTTTAAAAACTGGGAAATTTTTAAAATTGTAACTTTTGTCCGTTTCAAAAGGTTGCCGACCCCTGCACTAGACAGGCACGGATTAAAGAACTTTTCAAGGGGGGGGGCGGTCTGATTTTTTAGGGTCAATTTTTTATATATTTGTGAAGAACAATTTGTAAGCCCCGTGAAAGAGGGCCGTAGCCACAGAAATGTTTCGAGAAGGGTTTTTGACCTTTAAGGAAATTAATTTAAAAGTTTTATGGGTAGCATGGAAACAGCGAGGGTTTTTGTTTTTGAAATAAAAGTTTGTGTAATTTGACACTGGAAAAAGTTTTGTGGCAACTTTGTGGAAATTGGGGACCATTTAGGTTGCACTCAAGGTGGATCACTCCTTGTATAACCTTCAGAATTTTCAAGGTAAGAAGCAACATTATAGACATAATAATTCTGAAATGGGAGTCAACTCCCTACCCCCCTTTGATACGGCCACGGGTGGAAGCTCTTATTTTTTTATTTTAAATCAATGGAAATTTATTTTGGCAGGGGCCTAAAAATATTTTTTAGCCTCATTCATTCATATTAATAGGATTAATGTAGCCTTTTAACACTTTATTAGGTAGAATTTGCGTTCAAGAAAAATTTATGTAAGGAAAGTTTAGTTTTAGTTTAGTTAAAGCTCAAGTTTCAAAGGGGGGTATGGGGGACCTCCCCCAGAAAATTTTTGGAAATTTGACTCTAAGAACATATTTTTAATGTTTTTTTTGTACACGTAAACCCAAATCTGGACATGCATTTTTTGGTAGAATTTAGATTTTAATGAACATATTATTGGAAAAAAAGTGCAAATAATAATGGTTTAAATACTAATGGGGGGCCTGGGGCCCCTCCCCCAGAAAAATTTTGAAAATTTGCCCCTAAAAAACTGGGTTTTAACAAAACTAAAAGTAAAGTAAAAATTACTCGGGATCGACTTAGAGGGGGCAGCTGCCCCCTGGCCATGCCCAATTTTTGTTTTTTGAAACCATAAATTTTTTTCGTTCCAGAGCAAGGGGGGGCGATCGCCCCCACCGCCCCTCCCCTTAATCCGTCCTTGGCACTAGACCCATGTATGTCTCGGTAGCCGGATATACAAGATTTTTGTTCCAATTTGAAATTTTCATACACCGCACAAATAAAATCGAAGGGAAAATCGCACAAAAACAGGTCCCGGTATACATTCCCTTACACTTAACAGTTTCAATATGGCGGGACATATGATGTCCCATCAATGAAGCTTGTAATACCATATTGTTGTTGTTGAAACGTCGTTATTGGATGGTTTATTATGCGAATGTCTGTAGGTTTAAGAGACACATTTTAGACAGAGACACAGAGAGGTTTAAGAGACATGTCCCGCTATTGACAGTGTTAAACCCTTGAGCTTATTTAATAATCAAAACTACAACATAGAGTATTAGATATTATATATAGCTAAAATCGACCCGAGTATGTCGAGTATCCGAGTATCGGTATGTCCGAGTATCGGTACCTAAAAGAATCGATCTCTCTCTCTCCCTCTCATAAAGCCGCGTCTCTGGTTCCGTCTGATGTGGGAAAGGGGGAAGGGGCTTCATCTTTCAGATGCGGAGGGATCGATCCGAGGCTGGCTACAGTCCAGGGGAGGAGGAAGATTCTTGAGGTATCCCGGAAGTGGGATAAAAAAATCGGAGCGATGAGAAAAGAATTTTCCTCTGCGAATAAATGCGAGTGTTTAAAAGGAAGTAAATAAATGTTGGAGGTGCTTTATTTTTTGGAGTGGGTTGAGGTGGGTGCTAAGAAGGCTTCATGAGATGCCATACTTCATCGAAAATCGGGAAAATCTTCTTTTGCAGTAAAGTAAACTTCGCTCCATGACAGGCGCCTGTAGGAAAGGTTCTATTATAATGTTATTTTTATCTCTGAGCCATGAGAGGTTTTACTATTTCGGCTAATTGTAGTCCCCCTAAAAAAATCGCTTAGCACTTGATTGCACTGGTCTGCTTAGAAAATGCTGATAACTTTTTCTAAGTGTAGACGTAGAGTTGAAATCATTTTAAAAAAAGGAGTAGGTGTATCTCTACTAACCAAAAAAGAAAAAACAAGAACTCTGTAATTTGATCTAATAAAATCCACTGGTCCTGCGGACCAGTGCTTTACCAATCTTACTGGTTCGCAACAAAAATTACTGGTCCGACAAATTAAAAAGGACAAGTTTAAATATTGTTATAAAGTGACTATTGCACTGAATGTGAGTACCAAATAGTAATGTTAAAAATTAATACATATGCATGCAATAGTAAGTTACCAGCTGTTAAATATAAAATTTATATAAAATAATTAATAAAATGAAATTATGAAATAAGAAATAGCTCTAAATAATCAAATAATTTTGAAAATATCTTATTTATTAAATAATTTTCTTGATTAAATAATATTTCTCTAACTGACAAAATCCATTCAAAATCAACTGACCAATTAAAAAAATAAGAACTTTTCTTGAATAAATGATATTGCACACAAATTAATACATAACTTAACTGGAGGGAGGGATATTTTTTCACCATTGGTCCAGCGCACCAGTGAATTTCTGATTCCACTCGTCCCAGCCGTTTTTAGTTGTCCCGGACCAGCAATCCAGTACAATTTCAAAACGCTGCGTTAAATGTTACGTTTTAGAAAACTTTCTGTTCGGATGTCGAAATTTTGAGTCACAGTGAGCTTCTGGTAAAGATAAGAGGTGTGGGTGTCCTCCCCCAGGAAAATATTTTTGAAATTCGACCTTTAAAAATAGCTTTTAACACATTTTGAGACTATTCGGGTAACACTAGAAAAGTATATTGCTCCTTACAGAACTTAACGCTCTCGGCACCAGAACATCAAAAAAGTGAAAAAAACTTTTTTTCTTCTTCTCAATACATCCAAAATGCCCCTATAATTTGTATGGAAATTTTTTTTCTTGTGTGCACTCCTTCCTAGTTATTTTTATGAGCCTCATATGAGGCCATATTTTTTTCATTTTAACAGAAAATACTTGGCTTAGATCTTATTAAAATACATGGTCATAATATTAGAAGGTTACGAAATAAGAAAATATCTACCAACCTATAAAAAATGTTCTACAGAAGCTATTATGTAGCTAGTATTTTCTTAGTATTCTAGCTAGTATTCTCTAGTATTTTGCTGCCATTTAGGAACGAATTCAGAAACCAAGTAGAAGTCTCATATGAAGTCTACATGAATCAGTGAAGTCACTGATGAAAAGAAAATAAATTTGCGTGTTTACATCATACAAAAATTGAGCTCATAAGTAGGAGCCTCATATGAGGCCCAGGGTGGCAAGAGGGTTAAAATGAAACTTCGGGGTTGACATTAATGCATTTCATGTCTGTCAAACTGCGCGATTCCAATATATCGATGGCTAAAGCTTTTCCACCGATCCTTCAGATAGTTTTCCCATCAAAAATTCTATTTATATTTGGAATAGAGAGCGAATATCGCTTATCCGAAATCAACTTCATTCCTGCCATGTTTCATGACAAACTCCCGACAGTCTGACAAAGGAAAGCCACCAAAGGAGATAAATAGTGACTGCTCCCAATGCCGAATTTGCTCATTTTTTCGGCTCCCGTCTTCTCGCGAAGTGACACCAATTTGTTTCCCGGTGTCATTGCTGAGAAAAATAATAACCACATGTTCGTCCAGTTCACCAAACACGCTCTGAAGCGCATCTGGACAGAATTACAATGGTGAGTTTGAACTAATCGCTATTACAATTGAAAACGCTTCAGGAACATCCTCATTGTCATAGTTTTTTAAATGGTTAAAATGGTTTTTAGAGGGGTAAAAAGGATACAGGGATTTTACAGGTTACATTTTTATAATTTATTGGAGTTTTTTTTGGCATGCTGATTTTTAATGAGCGTTAATAAAAATCAGCATTCACATTCAGCAAGCATGTGATTAATAAAAAGCATAAAAATTTATAAATTTAAACTGTTAACCCTACAATGCACGATTTTTTAAATTCACTTGAAAATCATTTATGTGACTTCTATTATGGTGAAAATTAGTAAATAAATACTAAAAAATTGATTTAATTCTTTTCTACTTTTTATTGGCAAAAAACTTTGTTTTCAAGCTGAAAAAATTTTTTATTTTAATTTATATGGTCCTTTTATTTTGGCGTTTTCTGTGTCTTGACTTTCGTCTCACTAACTACTAATAAATGTCTCAAAATAGTACCCCTGCTGTGATCTACTGGCAGTCTATTTATTGTACTTATTGCATGGTGTTGCCGTTTGCAAATGAAAGTTCGAGTAGGAAATGGGGAAAAATGTCGTGTTGCCAAATGGCAACAGTTTGCACTGTAGGGTTAACATGAAATGTTCGCAAAGAAAAATAATCACATGTTCGTCCAGTTCACTTAACCCATTAACGCCCAAATTATTTTCGATCAAAGTAGAAAACTTGAACTTTAGCCCATCCCTATTACAAAATAAATGAAGCAAACGCAAAAAACACAGGGTATTAGGATTGAGAGATGTTTTCTCTTGCCATATGTGCAGTTTCGTTAGTGTTGGGTGAATTTAAGGTAATTTAAGAGAGCATTTATGACTCTACTATACAGGGTGGTCCTTAATTCATGGTACAAACTTCTAGGGGTGTTAGAGTACACCTAGACGAACAAGAATTGGTATAGGAAGGGGGGTCGCAGCTACACCGTTAAAGAGCTAGGTCCTAATGTAGTGCGAGAGCGTTACAAAAGGACGTTTTGCCAAGGCCCGTTTAACGAAAAAAAAAAACATAATGAAATGAAAAAATTTATTGCATGAGGTACAGCAGTATCCGTATTACTTACATCATAAATTTGATAGAACTTGGACCACTTTCTAAACCGTGGGGTGAGTTTTAAAACGTGCTCTTAGTCAAACAATGGAGTTCCATTAATGGTATTTAGAAAAATGATGATCGGGGAAGGAATTTTCAATGATCAAACAGTTTCAATGATCCATGTTACGATCATTGAAAATTCCTTCCCCGATCATCATTTTTCTATATACCATTAAGGAATGTGATTCTTTGACTAAAAGATTAATATTGCACTTTTGAAACTAACTCCGCGGTTTAGAAAGTGGTTCAATTTCTATCAAATTTATGATGTAAGTAGTACGGATACTGCTGTACTTCATGCAATAAATTTTTTCATTTCATTATGTTTTTTTTCGTTAAACGGGCCTTGGCAAAACGTCCTTTTGTAACGCTCTCGCACTACATTAGCACCTAGCTCTTTAACGGTGTAACTGCGACCCCCCTTCCTATACCAATTCTTGTTCGTCTAGGTGTACTCTAACACCCCTAGAAGTTTGTACCATGAATTAAGGACCACCCTGTATTTGGCGATCTAGAAATAGATCACTGAGGGGGGGGGCGCTAATGGGTTAATACTCTTTACACTTGACACCTGGATAGAAGTTTGGAACTAACCATTAATGTATAATTTAAAATATTTCAGAAGCATCCTCATTGATATACTCTTTTCAATATAGTTAAAACATGAAAGGGTTATAGCAGGGATGGCGAACCTTTTTCGATCAGTGTGCCATTTATATTACGGTTTATGATTTTCAGGTGTCAAGTGTGCCACTTGTTATTTTTTTAATAAATTATCTTTAAATGATTGGAAAATGAAATCCTCCTTTGAGGGTCGATAGTTTAGAACAGGAGTTTCTAACTTAAAGTGCTCAAGTGGTGAGTGGTGGGCCGTAAAGTCTGTGGTGTATATAGAAATTTATTTCGGGAGGGGCCAAAAATTGTTCCTCAGTCCCTCCCATGCATCTTTAATAGGTTTAATGCAGATTTTTAATACATTTTTGGTAGAATTTGCATTTTCTAGAATTTAATCTAAGAAAAAATGTTAATGAAGTTCCAAGTAAAGGGGGTCTGGGGGTCCTTCCCAGGTAATTTTTGGAAATTTGACCCTAAAAACATGGTTTTGAACAAGTTTTTGGTGCATCTGAGTCCGAATTTCGGACATTTTTAGGTAGGATTTTGATTTTCATGAGTATTATAAAAAAAGTTTGAAGTAGAAAAGGGGGTTTTGGGGCACTCCCCCCAAAAAATATTTGAAAATTTACCCGAAGAAACTGGGTTTTAACTTGTTTTGGTATACCTTGCCCGAATTTTGGAGGGGAGCAGGGCCCCTTCGCCCCCCCCCTTATATGCCTCCTTTTTCGTAAAGTAATCAGGCTCCTTTTGCATCCATGATTTTGTTTTCTAACGGCTTAATGTCAGTTTCCTTACGCAATTATTATAAGGGCGGTTGGTATTTGCTTACCTTGCTGACAAAAGAGGAGGAGGGAGTCCAAAATGACCTAGAAAATGTTGTCATGTAATATTTGAATGGCCAAACGGCACCTAAGAGGTGAGTGGGGGGTTCGGTGGTCCTCCCCCGAAAATGTTTTGAATTTCAACAAGCTAGTAGTAAGAAATATCTAGTTTAGTACTAAAGTTTTTTTGTGTCATTTTTAGTGAATGTCGCGTGCCACCGAAATACCGGTCGCGTGCCACCCAGTGGCACGCGTGCCACAGGTTCGCCATCCCTGGGTTATAGGGTTAAATGGGAAAATACAAATACAAATTAAGTCGACCAACTACAGGCGTAAGCCCAGCAAGGTTGGTCCAGTCTTTTTAACCCACACTACCGGAATCCCAGTATCTGTCAATTTTCCTCTTGAACTCGTTTACCCCACTTGAATTTACAATTGTTTCAGGCATCGCATTCCATCTATCCACTACCCTATTAAAAAAAATAATGCTTCCTACAATCCGTCTTAAATTTTCCTTTATTCAATTTGAATTTGTGACCCCTTGTTCTATTACCCGTATTGAAATCTAGTCCCTCTGTGTCCCCTTGCTTTACAAAGGTCACTCTTTCTATTTTCTTCTCAAAATTTGCACAAAGGACGGGAATTTATAGTTTAATAATTTTACGAGTCGCTTAGAAATTGCTAATCACTATAGAAATTGCCGATCGGAATAACTTAAGAGAAATCGCAATATTTCTCAGACAACTTTTTGTGAACTTTTTCCTACGTTGACGGAAAAAAGCTCAAAATGCAAATAAATGACTCTAAATAAAATCTAAACAAGAATTCGTGAAATATTTTGGTATGAATAAGCTTTTACTTACCAAAAAATATTTCTTGAATTAAGTAAAAACAAAAAATCACGAAGGCAAAAAAAACATTTTAAGACATGATTCGAAATCTTAGAAGACACTTTTTTCGTCTTTCAAGTTGGATTACTTAAAAAATGTTTGCAGCAAATAAACTTGCCTCTTGGGAACGTACTTTTTGTCACAGACGCAATTTCAACTTTTAACTTTTTTTCGCCCCAAAATGTCATTTTCTTCTAGTATTAGTAGCCAGGCAACTTGTTAAGCAACGAGAAACGGAGGGTTTTTTTGCACGAAACGTTAAGTTTAGAAGATCATTATTAATTTTTAAAAGGGGGAAATCAGTATTTATATCCTTTTTTTCACATAATGTGTCCAGTCAAAATTGGAAAATATTATATCTCATCTTCTATAAACTTTCTTTCTTCATTTTCTAATGCGGAAAAAGAGATCACTCTGAAGTTTTATTTTGGTTATGATCAGACTATTCTACCTATAGTATAAACAAATATCTCTTAAATATATCTAAATGTAGCGTTTTAAGTTATACGCGAAAATCTACACTTCTTACGTATCTTAGGAAATACTTCCTTGTTGCGTAATTTTTCTGTTAGGGATTTTGGTGTGACTTTTAATAGTAATCTTGATTTTTCCGAACACATTCAAATTATTACAAATAAAGCTTACAAAATTCTGGGTTTCTTAAAACGCAAAACTACTAACTTCACCAGTCAGAAGGCACTGAAGGTTCTGATGTATTTTGGCCTGGTCCGCCCCAATCTTGAATATTGTACCCTCATACGGTATCCTTACTACGAGAATAGCAATAGTGTCATTGAAAGAGTACAGAATAATTTTTTTCGTTTTTTTGTATTTTAAGAGTTTCCACACTGCTTCTCGGGAAGTGCCTTCTAGTGTACTCCGTAATATGTTCAACATTTGTACCCTTTAAGTCTAGACGTCGAGTTTGTCTTTTGTTTTTTATAAAGTTCTTAATTAATGATTGATTCTATTTACGTTACTTAAAATTATATGTGCCTTCTAGAGTTACACGCAATCGCTGTTTTTTTATTTGAATTCAAATCAGCCTAACTATATTTTAAATTTTTGTTATAAATTTTATAAAACTTATAACAGTGTTTTTAAGGAACTGGATATATTTTGTATGCCTTTTAATATTTTTAAAGCTAACTGTCGGAGGCTATTCTCATTGTAATGTTTTTTTCTTTTTTTTGTTTTTGATGTCTTTTATGATATGCATTGAAATTGGATTTTTTCTGTTATCATTCAGACATCGCATATTCTAAGCATTCCTTTTAGAGACGCAAATACTTATTTATTCTTTCTATGCAAAATCAGATTGTATTCGTAATGTAGTACCTAATCTTTTTACCTTTTAAAGTTTTTGGGTAGTATTTCTTTTGCATGTTTGATAGATTGTGAAGGCAAGGCGGAGTTAGAATTCGGAATTTTAGGAAATTGAAAACGGCTAAGGCGTGATTAGTAATGAAAACTATTCCAGTTATAGTTCTTTTACAATTTTTTAAGTGAAGTGTTGTCCAGTCTTAAACCTTATCACGGCCTCTAGAATGCCTGGAGCTATTTCCATAAACTTGGTGCCCATCATGCGCTTTCCGATGAAATGAGAAATTTTCCTTTTAAGGATTTAGGTAAATGAGTAAAAGCTTTTCTTAGATAAGGAAAAATTCTCATTTTAGGGTAGAGGAGGTAAAAACTCGGGAAATTCTATCTAATTGAGAGTGCGTTTTAGGGGTATTCAAGGTATTTCTTTGCACAAGTTGTCTTTTCTTACTGAATTGATGCTGTTCTACAAATTCGCATTGAAATTTTTCTCATAGTATCTCTAATACACTGCTGTGCAAAAATTAAGGACGGAACTGTTTTTTCAACGTAACACGTAGTAGAACTATTGTTCATTCATGAAAATTATACCAAAAGATGTTTATTGGGTGAGAATACAGGGCCCGAGAACAAATTTTCCCTATCCATATTTTAAGGGGGTAAATGGACCCTCCATTGATAATGGAGTTCCATTACACATTTGTAGCAGTGGCAGAAACGTTTATGTAAGAGGTATTTAACCGAGAAATTTAAGGTTTTTGCAATGAATATGATTATTCCTGAACTCAATGCATATTTTTAAACGTTTGTGCCGCCTTTAAATTGTATTTTTTTAGGTTTTATTGAGAGATATTGGTCTAATCATCATTTTCGGTAGGTTTTAGCTTCTGGGTCATTTTTGGTAAGTTGTATCTTAACGTTAACCATGTTTTTAGTAGGTCTCACATGTGCCTAACTGAGTTTGGGTCTGGGGACCTGAAAAGTAGCTTTATTTTTTCAATAGCGTTACTTATGAGCAACTTTGAGAAAGTGAAATTGTGATTTTCAGCAGCTTTTTAATTAATAAAGAGAAATATTTGATCCGAGAGGTCTTCTAAAAGATATAAAAGGAACATGAGAACACAGGTACGCAATTGCAGGTATCAGTGAAAACTTCTGTGCTGTCTAAAGGGTGTTGAAACGGCATAAAGAATTGCATAGTTTCACAGAAATGACATCTGTTATTAAAGTTTAAAAAAAGAAGTATTTTTAGTGTTTATGGACTTATACACGTCTAAAAAGAAAGATATATCTGTAAAAGTATCTCCATTATCTTTAAAATGAAGTTTAAAGAGATCGAATTTTTTCTTTCAATCTGTACTATGCTTATGGACATTTCAACACCTCCTATTCTCAAAAGAGATTTTCCCTGATGTCTGCAATTGCATATCTGTATTCTCATGGCCCATTTGCTTCTTTTAGAAGACATTTTGGATCAAGGATTTCTCTTTATTAGTGAAAAAGCTGCAGAAAATCACAATTTGACTATCTGAAAGTTTTTCATTAGAAACAATATTGAAAGAATAAAGTTACTTTACAGGTCCCCAGACCTAAACGCAATCAGGCATATGTGAGATCTTCTAAAAACATGGTTAACGGTAAGATACCACTTACCAAAAATGACCCAGAAGCTAAAACTTGTCAAAAATGATGATTAGACCGATATCTCTCAATAAAACCTAAAAAATACCATTTAAAGGCAACACAAACGTTTAAAAATATGCATTGAGTTCAGGAATAATCATATTCATTGCAAAAACCTTAAATTTCTCGGTTAAATACCTCTTACATAAACGTTTCTGTCACTGCTCTAAATGTGTAATGGAACTCCATTATCAATGGAGGGTCCATTTACCCCCTTAAAATATGGATAGGGAAAATTTGTTCTCGGGCCCTGTATTCTCACTCAATAAACATCTTTTGGTATGATTTTCATGGATGAGCAATAATTCTACTAGGTGTTATGTTGAAAAAACAGATTCGTCCTTAATTTTTGCACAGCAGTGTAGTTTTTGAGATAGGTATGCTAATTCTTAAACTTTTGCAGTTAGATGGCTTTGAAAGCGGTGTCATCGGAAAGCGCATAGGCGTTTTACTAGAGGTAGGCACCAAGTTTAGCTCCAGGTATTCTAGAGTAAAGGCAGTGATAAGGTTTAAGAATGAGTAGAGAAGTAAAATGTAACACAAAAATTTTTAAAATCGGTTAAAAATTGCCTTAGTACATTGGTCCTAAAATTTGAAAAAATATGCTATTTTCATAAATCTTAAAAAATCAAATTAAATTAAATAACTTCTATACAAGGTATCTAAAGGCATAAATTAGAAGAGAAAAGTTAAGAAAAAATATATTTAATGGAAAGAAAGATGGTATTTTACAATATAAGGTTGCACTTTAAGGTTACACTTGGCATTTATCATTTTTTTCTTCAAAAATCGCATTTTTCGATTGAATTAAAAATTTATATTTCCTGATGGTGCATAGTTTGATTTGTAACAAAATGTAGTCCTTTACTGGTTATTAACTTCTTTTGGTAGTTTGAAAGAATCTTATGTTCCTCTGTTGGATTATTTATCAGTACTATAACATAAACTGTATTTTAGTACTGATAATAATCCAACAGATGAACAGAAGATTTTAGTTTCTTTTATATTAAAATCAAATTAATTTGTCTGTATAATTCTTTATTTAGAAAAGTAAATGGTTCTAAATTTGACCTGGACACGTGTTTAAAGTGATAGAAACATCTAGATTTTTGCCAAAAATTTTTTAGAAATTATTGATCCAATGATTAAACAAAATGCCTTTTTTGCTCATTCTCAAAACTTGCTTTTGGGCATGATCATAGATAAAAGGGATCCTATATGAGGGAGTTTGAATTAGAAGAACAATTAAGGCTAGAAACTCAGCTTCTAAAAGAAAGTCAGTTAGGAGTTTCCATCCCCCCAAACCTAATTTCCAAGCTACAGACCATATTGACCATATATAGAACATACGTAGACTATATAAAGATTAGCTGGAATACTGCTTCTCTTTCTCCCCACCTATACTACGAAGATTCACCGATCAAGAGATATAGTCTATGACAATGACTGGAACTTTAACAGATTCCCATGTCACACACAAACAGTCGAACGTTGTGTAAAATTAGTAACACAGAGGGCATCACGAAAAGTCATCGGTATGAATGCCAGGAGATGGGTTTATAAGAACTATTAATCTTTCAAGATCTTCAATGCCAAATTTTTCAATCAAGTCTTCTTTCAAAATACCGAAAGAAGTTAATAACCAGTAAAGGACTACATTTTATTACAAATCAATGCACCATCAGGAAAAATAACTTTTTAATTCAATCGAAAATGCGATTTTTTAAGAAAAAAAGGCGAAACGCCAAGTGTAACCTTATAGTGCAACCTTATATTGTAAAATAAGATCTTTCTTTCCATTAAATATATTTTTCTTAACATGTTTCTTCTAATTTATGCCTTTAGATACTTTTTATAGAAGTTACAAACCATCTCCATCACATAAATGTCAAACACTGTCCTCAGCTTACATCACCACGTGACAACCGACCCTTCAAGCAGAATCTTCATTATAAAGGCGAAAATCTTCATAAATAACAATACTCGGGTAAAATTTCAGAGTAAACTCCAGGAATTTCCCGACATCTGAATATTGCTCCTTTTCAAAAGACATCTGACGAAACAGATCTAATATCCATTTGTTGAAG
Source organism: Tetragnatha versicolor (assembly GCA_024610705.1). Lineage (NCBI taxonomy): Eukaryota > Metazoa > Arthropoda > Arachnida > Araneae > Tetragnathidae > Tetragnatha > Tetragnatha versicolor. Next base: position 373,737 of record JANDEH010000002.1, read on the forward strand.
AATATGTATTTTCCTTCCCACGCGCATAAGAGGAGTATTCTCTTACGGGAGGGAGGGGGATTGAAATCGGGAAGGAAAATGTTGTGCTCTCATTGTGTTCTCTATTTTCTCCGCTCTCATCCTAAACGTCAGAAGGGACACGGCTCTTGATGACATTATTTCTGTAACGGCCTTTTTTCTCTCCCTTTGGAGTGCTCCAATTAGTTCCGAAGGAATATTGAATTAATGAAGGAAAGGTGGAATAAATTGCCTCCAGAGTGCAATTTATCAGGTGATGTTGAAATATTTCTGTAATTAGTTGAGAAACTGTGTGTTGGTTGTCGAGAGAAAATTTCTTCACTTAAGAATTATGTCTTATGTGATCTACTTGATAAAGGGCCTGATTACTTTCAGATACTTTTTTTATTCACTCTTAATATGATTTCATTTTACTATTTCAAAATTAAATAAAGAATACTACATGGTTTACAAGGGAAACCCAGAAAGCTTTAAATTCAAAACAAAAAAACCTACAAAGTATATAAGAGCACAGGTAAGGACAGAGACAGGGAGACATATCTGATAGCCAGGAAGGAATTTAAAAACATGAGTAGGAGGCAAAAGCTGTCCTTGGAGGAAAAACTGGCAAGGGAGATAAATACAAATCCAAAAGAATTTTTTGCATATGCAGGTGGTAAAAATAAATTAAGTACTACACTGGGCCCGTTAGAGGGGAGGGAAGGCGAATTAATACAAGATGAGGAGGGTATGGCAAATGTGTTAAACAACTTTTTCCTGGGGGTCTTAAATGGAGAATATAAATTAAAAGATGATCATAGGAATGGAGTCTTTGCTGGGGGTGCAATCAGTGATTGCAAATTTAACAGGGAAGACATAGTACATCAGCTGAAAAGTATAAAGCCAACTAAAGCACCTGGGCCGGATGAGATCTATCCGAGAGTATTGGTGGAATGTGCGGAAGAACTGGGGGACGTAATTCTAATGATGTTCAATATTACTTATAGCACGGGTTGGGTACCAATAGATTGGAAGTTGGTCAATATAACCCCAATATTTAAAAAGGGAGTAAAAAGTGATCCGGGCAACTATAGACCAGTAAGCTTAACTTCAGTAATTTGCAAAATATTCGAATCATTGTTAAAAAGGCATATAATGTTATACTTGGAGGAAGGGGGATTGCTATCTGATAACCAGTATGGGTTTAGGAAGGGAAGATCCTGCTCTACAAATTTATTAAAATTCTATGATAATATAACTGGGGAGCTGGATAAGAAGAGAAGTGTAGATATCATGTACATAGATTTTCAAAAAGCCTTCGATAAAGTACCTCATGAGGCACTACTGTATAAATTGGAAAGACTAGGGATTCAGGGGAAAACATTGGTTTGGATTAAGAATTGGTTATTGGGTAGAAAACAGAGAGTGCAGGTAAAAGGAAGCTATTCACAGTGGACAGAGGTACTCAGTGGGGTTCCACAGGGATCTGTTTTGGGACCAATTTTATTTATAATATTCATAGATGATATAGGTCAGGGGATTAAGAATAGAATCAGTATATTTGCAGATGATTTAAAAATATGGGGGACAGTGGATACCAAGACACAAATTGAAAATTTACAAGGTGATCTTGATAGGATTTCTGAATGGGCTGTAAAATGGGGTACGTCATTCAATTTGAGGAAATGTCAAGTACTGCATATGGGTTATAAGAATAATGAAGCCGAGTACAGGTTGCAAGGAGTAAGGGTTAAGGAGGGAGATACGGTCAAGGATCTTGGGGTGATAATACACAGTGACTTTAAAATGGGTCACCAATGTTCTGCTGCGGGTAAAAAGGCAAATAGGTTATTGGGGTATATCAAAAAGACTGTAACTTCAAGGGATAAGAATATAATATTGCCATTATATAAGGGCTTGGTAAGACCTCACCTTGAATATGCTGTACAATTCTGGGCTCCATATATGAGAAAAGATATAGAAGTAATTGAAAGGGTTCAGCATAGAGCTACAAAAATAATTAAGGGAATGGCACACCTAGATTACAATGAGCGTTTGAGTAGGCTAAACATGTATACACTGGAGAGAAGAAGAAGGAGGGGGGATTTGATTCAGCTCTTCAAGTTCGTAAAGCAAGGGGATACAGAAGGTTTAGACTTTAATAGGGATAACAGAACAAGGGGCCATGGGTACAAATTGAATAAGACTCATTTCAATCGGGATTTAAGAAAATACTACTACTTCAATATGGTAATAGATATATGGAACGCATTGCCAGAACATATAGTAAATTCGAAGGGTGTATATGAGTTTAAGCTAAAACTAGACAGTCAGTGGGAATGGGTGAATTAATAAAAAATGGACCAGCCTTGTTGGGCTTCGAGCCTGTAGCTGGTCGACAAAATTTGTATTTGTATAAAGATAGGTTTAAATTTTATATAATATTAAAGATTTAATTATGCCAGAAAATTTCAAAATATAAACGTTCTTATTCCAAATGTTTCTTAAGTTTATGTATTATGTTATTGTTTTGTATAGCATTTTTTGTTACTTTAAATTAAGGGATCTTTAAAGTTTCTATTTAAACTCCATGGTTTAAAAATTAGGATCAAAACAAAAAAAACCTATTAACTAAAGCACTCTTTATCTACATTTTATAGATAGGCTGACCTTAAATCTTTCTTAATCTTCATAAATAGATTGAAGGATTTCTTTCATAATTTTTTTTTAATTCACAAAAATAATTTACCCTTTTTTATTAGGACTATTTTAGGAACAGCTTTTTACTTTAGATTTCTAAGAAAACAATATTTAGAGATTCTGTCAGACCTTCTCCAGAACGTCTGTTATACAGTTTAGAGCTATTTTTCCCAAGACAATATCTCTGCTGTCTTTTTCCATATGGCCCTATATCGGGTGCAATAGCTCTTTCATCGTTACCCCTAGTCTTCTTCTGTATTTTCAAACTCAATCCAGCCATCTGGTGGGTAGTCTTCGTCTTCCCGAAAAGGTAGTCATCCTAATACGACCAAGAGGGTATTAAGTCTCTTTCTTGAAGCTTCTTCACAAACACACATTTAGTTTTTAAGATTATTTTAATAGAAGTATTTATATTTACAACTTCCAGTGAGAACAACTTCTTTGTCAGGGGTTTTCCCTGTGTGTTTTTGAATCTTAATACTAAAAAATTATTTAGCAATGAAAATATTACTTATAAATTAGTATATTTTCATAACAAGGTTCCATTTTAAACGCGCTATCAGTATCATTTTTAACACATTCAAAGTTCGGGAATCAATTCCATTTTTCCTATCAAAATGTGTATAGTTAATAACTTAATATTTTTTAACTCAGGCACATTAAATAAAATCGTTCTCCAAGTTATTATTTAAAAACTTTTCTTACATAACCAAATGTCTTAAATCCTCATCTCTCTATTCTAAAAAAAAGTTTTGGTAAATGGTTTCCAGAGAAAGGCTTTTTAATTACTGATCCGTATAACATGTTTTTGGTATCTAACTGATCGGATTCTTTTGAGGATGTGCAATAAGCCTTTAGAATTTCTAAAATTATCCTCAATTCTAAAATACTTCAATTTTTTCTGGATTACGGATAAGGTTGCAGGTTGCAGTTAACAGCAAGGAACTATCATACAATTTATTATCCCTCCAATCACAACGACCAATCGGCGCCATATTTTATGATGAAAATAATTCCTTTCACGCTTTAAAAATGCGCTTCAAAATACTTTCTAAATAAAATATCTTTAAAAGACTGTTAAGAGTTTTCCAGAAACTTACAATACTATTTAAATATAGAGTTCAAGTTCTATAATAGAGACATGTGCTGACTACGGGGAGTCGCTTTGTCTTCTTCTTCAGATATGGTCACAGATATTAGTTGGTTATTGAGTGGGTTAAGTTGGTTAAGCAGGTGTTTCGAAAGAGTTCAAGAATAAAGCCAACGCCATCTTTATGTATTTCATTTCTTGAATAAGTTTTTTGGAACTACTAGAAACTACTATAACTACTAGAACTTACGTCTCTTTCCTACCGAATGGTAATGTTTTTTTAATTGGATATTCAATTGATTTATGAGTTTCCTTTGAATAAATTTATCTTAATGTTTATTCAATTTTTTCTTTGTTTATATCAAGATCAATGAGACTTTTAAACTTGATCCTCTGTTTCACTTTCGGAGTCGTTAGATTAGATGATTTTTCTACGCGTCTTAAGAAATTTTCCAATTTATAATTAAAATCTGTAAAGGTTTGTGCTATTTTTTTGCTGAAATCTTCTTTGAATGAATTATATTCACCGCTTGAACTCAGTCTTTCTTTCTTTCCTCTCTTGTTCTTTCGGATTCTCTCTCTCTTCTACCCTTTCACTCCAATCACGATGAACACCGTCACCTTCACCCAGAACCTTCTCCAAGGATTGAACCAGATGATGAGTGGTTTCAGTAATGCGATTAAGTGGCTCCTCGACCTTGATTTTAATTATTTGAGTGACCTTTGTTTCTATGTCTTCAGAGATCTTCTTTGAGTTTCTTTGGTCTTCGATTAAATTTGGTGTCTGTCTAGATAATTCCTTTGTGATGATGTTGGTCAGATTTACAACAGCATTTTCCAGACTTTCTATTCTAGCGTCTAAAGACGCGTTAGACATTTCAGTATCTTTATCTTGATTTTTTTCTTTTTCTATTGATCTTTGTATATTCTTGTTTCCCTGTATTACTTCTGAATAGAGTTTTTTTGAAATTGACTCTTTATGAGCAACTGAAAATGATCTATTTTCTGCCTTAACTTTATTCTCGATCTTGCATTCTTTTTTCACAAACGGACATTTGATATCGAGAGCAGTGTGATTTTTACTTTCACATCTAAAACACTCCGTATTTATTTTACTGCATTCGGTTGTTTCGTGATTATCTCCACAATTTTTACATTTGGGATCTTGAGCGTTGCAATCTGCTCTGAAGTGACCGAAGTCTAAACATCTATGGCAGATTTTTACCTTGTCAATAAATTGGTAGGGTGGGTTGGGGTAAAATGGGTCAATTTTGAGGTATTTTCACATTCTAAGTTTTATTTCATCAAAACTATTACTTTTTAATGATTTCTTTCAATTGGATCTTGACATTACAATCCTTCAGAACATTTTCATCTACTTTTATCAAATATTTTTTAGTTATAAGTTGGTTAAACTTAGCATCAAAAGTAATGACCTATTTTACCCCAATGTGGGGTAAAATAGGTATCATTGCAAAAAGATGTCAAAAATATATTCATTACTAAATATACATGAAAATAAGAAAAAAGGCAATCGGCTAAGCCGTTTTTATCTGAAAAAATTTGTTTTAAGTTGCACTTTAATGAAATTGTAAAAGTCCGAAGTTTATGGACATTGCTCAAATTTAGAAATTAAAATACTTCGTTTGGATAAAAAAATAAACTTGTAAGACAGTTCAATGTATATTTGAAGGAAATAAGTTAAAAACATTGTTTTACTTAATACAGAAGGCCTCCTAACTATGACCCATTTTACCCCAAGCACAAAATATTGTTATAAAAAATAAAATATTTTATATTTTTCTAAGCTGATTGGCTTGAAATGTCTGTCAGACTTTCTTTTATGGAAAAATATTACAAAAGTCTGCTGTAATTTATTGCAATATATAGATATTTTGGAAGTTAGTAAACCCTGTTTTTTCGACGACATCATTTACGGTTCAAATTAAATATTTTTTCAGTCCTCAAATTCATGAATCTTAATTTTTGACAGTCGAAAAATATTGCCAACAGATAAAAGATTATAATACAAAAAAATTAGCCAAAATTATTCGATTTAAATTTTATTTATATCGAGTTGGTTAAAACTGACCTATTTTACCCCAAGACCCACTTTACCCCAACCCACCCTAGACTTTATGTGATGCATAATCAAACTTGAGTTTTTGTCTATTTACGAATCCTAATTCTCTAATAAGAACTGCTGTTGATGGTTTTGTTTCTCCTTTTTTCGTGAATCTAGTTATTTTTTCACAAAAATTTTCTGATCTTGAAGTACTTCCGCTAATTCTCTTACCGGAGTTTACGATCAAGTGTAAGTCTTCTCGAATATTTTTCTTTCAATTTCTTTGTGTTTTTTTTTCTTATATTTAATACATTAAGGGCTGAATTTAAACTCTTTGCAGTTATTAGCACGCACTTATTCTTGGTTAAAACTACTTTCTTCGTGGTTCAAAATTCCTTTAAACTCAGCTTTTAATTCTGAGTATTTGATTATATTTTCCTCTCTGTTAATCCCTCTGAATCCAAACTTGATTTGGCTTACTCCATTATCAAACGCCTTCCTTATTTGTATCTCCTCTGATTCTTTGTTATCAAAAATAAAGTCCTGCCTAAATTTTTTATCTCGAAAGTTATCTTCGTCATCTTCCAAACATCGTTTTACACCAGTCCCAGTTTTTTCAAATTCCATCTGCTGCTTTTCATTTTTTCCTCAAAAAACTAAAATAATATATTTTTGGCTGCTTCTTGCTCCATTTAAATCTCAAATTGTTGACGAAAAAAAACAAACTCAAATATTACAGAACTTCCTTTCTTACAGATCGAACATCGAACCTTCGCCAATTTTTTCTAATCTCCGATCACACTTTCATTTAAATATAGAATTTCACACACCCAAATAAATTGTTTGTAAACATTGAGTGTAATGTAGGTTTAGTCTTTTACTATTTTCAATATCTTAAATGGTATTTAAATAGCTGAAAGGTATTTCAAATTTCAGTAGAACTATGATATTTAAAACACGCATACAAATATTTTTTTATAAAAAGTTTGGCGTTTCTATTTTTTAAAAATTCGAATTAGCGAGCAGGGGCAGAGCTCCCTTGTGTTTTAAAACTTCTTAATTACATTCATTGAAGCCGTTTTTATACTGTGTCTACCAAGAACTGTCAAGCTAAATAATTGAATGTAATAAATGAGCGAAAAAAAAGTAAAGCAAAAACAATTAAGTTTAAAAAAATGTAACATCTAACGACTTGTGGTGATGGATACAGGAGCCCTAGAACCACTAGCAATAGTCTTTCGAACTGTCCCCTATAACAGCCCCCCCCCCGACAGCAGAAATTAATTTCAGCAAATAATATTGCCAGGCTGTTATATAGAAAAAGGAAATAAATAAATAATTTCTTGAATATTTATCGTAAATGATCCCATCAATCTTCCTATTTGATAGGTTCTTCAATTTCACTTTGATCTCATTTTGGTGCCCGCCCCCTTATTAATAAATCTGCGTGTTTTATTGTTCAATTTTCTTAACTCTCACACCGTGATGTACACAAGCCAGACAGCTTATTATTTGGGAGAAAAAATGAGGTCACAGGCTATTACTAGGAGTGGGGATAGAGTTGACAAGCGTGTTTGCTTTCGTAATGCAAATATCTTCTATAAACATGCGACAAATTCACAAAAGAGGGATCGAATACCCCCCTTTTAAAATAGATGCTAGATCAATATTTTCGAGGGAAGGCACTTTTTGCCCTTGTCCTTTAAGTAGTACCTCTTTCCCCAGTTCCTGGGATCGATGTTTAACCGTAATCTTAAGCGGTGGAAAGGATATCTTCAGTCACCTTCGAAATGGACGTTATGTTAGGTACACTTTGGATACTTTTGAGTGTTGTATGAGAAAGGTAGGTTAATGAGTATCGTCTAGGGTGAAAATCGATGCATTTTTCTTCACTGTAAAGAATACGGGTAAATGTAAAACCAAAGTTTTTTATTTCCTGAATCTTTGGTGCAATGAAAAAGCCAGATTGTACCAAAAATTGGTAGTATAATTGAAAAATACTTTTATGGTGCGATCGGTTGCACCAAAGAGTGATAAAAGGATCTAACTGGGATCGTTGTTGAGTTGTGTTCGCGCGCTCCGCAGTTTTGTTTTCTCATGCGTTACAAATAAAAACGATTTTATAATAAGTTTTAAAGTTTCTGAATCCACGCTGGGGCAGAGTGGTTGAATAGCATGCGGCAGTGCGTAGGTTCTACCCCCAGTGATTATTACTTTAGTAAAATTTTCAAAAAACAGCAAAAAGTACACCATATTATGGTGCAACCCCTCTCTAATTTTGAGTGCTTTAAAAGCACCATATTAAGGTGCTACCTCTTTCTGATTTTTGGTGCTAGTGATAGCACCATAATATGGTAAAATTATGAGCCATTTTTTGTAGCCAGCAAATGAATACCATATTTAGGTGCAACACGGCCCAAACTTTTTTTTACAGTGTATAGGAATTAAATTGTCAAAGTTCGTTACCAAAAGTTAAGTTTCAAGTTTCGGCATAAAGAATCGTTTTTCAACAAGTTTTTAAGTTGTTGCAGAAGTAATTGCACGTTCAGGTGGTATAATCTCTCTACACTGTTAAAAAAAGCAGTTCAACATTTCACCAAAAACTTTCAACCTTTCACCAGAAACTGGTTCAAATTTAGCTGCAACCTAAGTTTGGTAACAAGTTTCACCAAGTTTTCGGTGCTTTTACTAGTGAAAATACCGAAAAATTGGTGCTTTCACTAGAGAAAAAACCAAAAACTTGGTGAAATCTGTTACCAAACCTTGGTTGCAGCTAAATTGGAACCAGTTTCTGGTGAAAGGTTGAACTGATATTTTTAACAGTGTATTCTAAAAAAAGTTTTTAGTGAACGGTTTCCAGAGAAAGGTTTTTTAAGTACTGATCCGTATAACACATTTCTGGTATCAAACTGTTCGGATTCTTTTGAGGATGTGCAAAGTGCCTTTTGAATTTCTAAAAAAAAATCTCAATTTTAAAATATTTCCATTTTTTTAGATTACGGATAAGGTTGCAGTTATAAAGCAAGAAACTATGAATTTCAAAAAAAAAATTAAAACATATTTCACTGGTTTTTAATATTTAAATAAATTAAATAATCATCTTTCTATTTATAACACGAATTTAAAAAATATATTTTTAACAATATTTATATTTCTGTTGTTTAAACGGTTTTAATTATATTTAAAACTTATGTATAAATAATTTATCTTTTATTTTTGAAATAACAAATTAATATTTTTACATTTATCTTTGTCGTTGTGGCAACCTAATCTTTACCATATTTACAACAAACTATAAACTCGCTTTCGGAAATTTTGAACTTTTGCATTTATTTTTTACAATTATTATTATTTTTATATTCTTTTGCAAGTATGTTTTTTAAGGTAGTAAAATGTGACACCTTATTTCATAATGCCAAAACGCAAACAACTAGATTACACGGGGGACTGTTTTAGAAATTAAGATAAAAATCGAAAATGTTTAAAGTCTAAACATTCGTGTCATTGCTATGAAACTGACACAACTTCGACATTTGTTTGTTCTCATGAAGATAAAATTCTAAATTTTCGTGATGTTTACGGTAATTACTACATTTTTCACAGCCAATCGATGAAAATAGTTACAAATTTTAAGAACGTTAAATTTATTCCTGAGATGTTTCAGTGCTTCTTAATGGATCTGTGAAAAAACATTACCTTGGGGAAATGGTAAAGGAATGTTACATTGCTCTGTTGTTAATTTTCTTGGAATTATAAGGCGACCCGCCAATTAATGTTACCATAAAGGAACTGTTAAATTTCCGCTACTGAATCCATCATTTTCGAAAGAATACCCCGGAGAAGTACTAACCCTGCTTTAAGAATGTTTTATAAAGTGAGTAAGTGCAGTGAGCAGGGTTTTGTGAGGAATTGCGAAGCGGTTCAAACGTATTTGCGTCAGCAGTTAACGGGGGTTGGCGAGCGATAGCGAGCAGGGGGCGGTAGCTCCCTAGTTTCTAAAAAAATTATTAATTTTAAAATATTTCCATTTTTTTAGATTACGGATAAGGTCGCCGTTACAAAGCAATTACTATCAAACAACATATGCATCCAATCACAACGAACAATGGACGCCATACTTTATAATGAAACCTGAAACAAATTTTTAACCTTTTTAAAAATGTACTTTAGAGTACTTTCCAAATTAAATAGCATGAAATTACCGATAAAAGTAATCTAAAAACTTACAGTTACGATATTTCAAGCTAAAATTACACACATTTTCTCTGAAATTTATAATTAATTGAAATTAATTGTAAACATTAAGTGTCGTGTAGGTTGTGTCTCTTATTATTTTCAATGGATTAAAGAGTATTGTTTAACAAGTCTACAAGGTCTGGGCTAAAACATAAATATCAATCATAAAACAATTAAAATTAAATTACAATTAAATATTCATTGGGGTACTGTTTCTTTTTCAGAACGTTGATTAAAAATTTTTATTATCAATAGTTAATTAATATAATAACAGATAAAATTAATTATCCTGGATATTTAAAAAGCATTTTGATTAAATTATTAATAATAAGGAGATAATAAATATATTCAAACTTTTTGGGGGAGATTTAGGCTAAGCGCGCACTAGAGACTTCTGTCTCCGGCGACTATAACACTAGGTCACTCGAGAGCTATGTATTTCAATGGTGAGATTCTTGGCAATGAGCCAAGTGTCTCGTCGTCGCCTGTGCGCACGCTCTAGCTTCTTGCAAAAGCCAGGGTGGTAATTTTGTCTCTGTCGCCGAGACAAAAGTATCTAGTGCGCGCTTAGCCTTATTCATGGAGATGGTCTTGTGATGTATATTTGGAAAGTTGGTTGTTGTTTATTCTGCAAATTGTTTTTACGAATGTTTTATAAAGCGAGTTAAGTTCAGTAATTTGGGTTTTGCGAAGGAATTCGAAAGGTTCTGCGTCAGCAGTTAAAAGGGATTGGTGAGCGATAGCGAGAAGGGGGCTCCCTAGTAATTTATAAAATAAAAAAAATGCTATCAACAACGTTTATTTTGCATATTTAACTTAAAAAGATTTTAAAAATATAAAACACAGACATGTTTCGAGGATCGATGTAAGTATGACTGGTAGTATTAGGTCATACCACGGCTTACTAGATACTACTACAGGCTGACCAAGATGCGGAAATCGGCAATAGTTAACATCTAGCAAAGCAAATCCACAGAGTTGAAGGCGGGGCTTAATGGCTTTATGGCCAACAGTCAGCAGTTTGGTCTTGAAAACACGCCTTTGTTTTTCCTTATTTGTCAGTGTGTTTATCCTATTGGTTAGGACGTTATTTAACCGATTTGGGGCGATCCTAGCGGGAAAAGTTGTTAAAAGTTTTAAATAATTCAAAACTCGGCCAGCCTGTAGTAGTATCTAATAAGCCGTGGTCATACTTACATCGTCACACTGACGAATAGGCATCCTCGAAACATGTCTGTGTTTTAGATTTTTTAAATCTTTTTAAATTAAATGTGCAAAATAAACATCGTCTTATTGTATTTTTCTACTTATTTGCACAGTTTGCCCTCATTACGTTATAATTTATAAAGTTTGGGTTCAGCCTCCAAATTCAGAAATATTAGTTTTTGTAAATAAAAAATTGGTGTTTTTTTGGGGGGCATTTTTAATGTATTTTTGGCCCCAAACTACATGGATAAGCCAAAAAATAAAATTTTTTATTGTTATTTCTGGTAAAGATCATTAGAGGGTTAAGGTATGTACCCGAAACTAAATCTGATCTTTAAAAAGCGGAAAATATATGCAACGTGTACGTTTCGTATTTATTTTTTTGAAAATATATAAGGTAAATGTGGGTATAGTGGACACTTTAAGGAAAATTTTCGCTTAAATTCTTAATAAATACCAACCTATTTGCTTGGACACGGTTATCTTCCTATTTTTAGGTTAATTGGATCTTCTTCTTTCGATTTTACCATTAAAAATTTTAATTAGATTGGGTAAAGTATTTTTAATTAATTTTTTAAAAGTACTCCAAATTGCATCTATAGTGGCCACATAGATGTAAATGTTGTATCTATGGTGGACACCTCTTGCATCTATAGTGGACACCTCTCTTTTTCTGCTTATATGAGGGGTTTATGCATGGAATTGAGGGGTTTTTTTTGGTATTGTCGTTTAGTTCTAACTAAATCTTCCTTCCCAACGAAAAGTATTTTAGATCCAATCAAATTAACTTTATTTAAAAAAAAGACTTGATAATTTTCTGCCCAAAGCCTACGCTGTAGCTGATTTGAGAGGAATTTAGTATGTAATTCAATGTTTTAGAAACCTTGGTTCCCGAAGCCAGAATGAAACCAAATTAATACAACACTCATTTTAAAACACGTTCAACAGATTATGAAGAAGAACTGATCCAAATTCAATGTTATTTAAGTTTCTATTAGAAGCCATTGCGGTGGCCACTATTGGAAAATCTAAGATTTTGTGTTGGTATAGTGGCCATCCTCATAAATCCCTCGTAAAGTCAAAATTTTAAAATAAATTTTATTTAATATCATTTTATACACTCTTCTTTACCTTAATATAAATTGAAAAGTCAATCAAACGGCTATAAATACAAAAAAATCAGTTCCGATATACCCGTTTCCTTACGCGATTCAATAAGCAAAATCAAATTTCAGTCACTCGGCCGATGTTGTTATTTTCAAATATTTAAATATCCTTCCCATGCTGATCTGTGGTAATTTACCAGCTTACCTGATTGTACAATCTACTATGCCTATGCATTTTGACGCTTTTTGATGCCTCTAACTCGTTTTATTTCGAATTAATCAGCTATGTGGCCACTATTGGTACAGTGTCCACTATACCCACATTTACCTTACCTCTCCATGATTCGAAGGAAGATAATTACTTTTACGTTGTATATTTTGAACAAAAAACTTAATTAATTTATAAAGGGAAAAACTACCAAAGCTCAAATATTCCGAATGCAAAATATCAGAGTAATAAATATAAATATTCTAGATGGGAGGTAAAAATGAAGTTAAGTTACAAATCCAATTTATTCTGTGCCTTGTAAACCTATCTGATAAATTATCCGGAGAAAAGTAATTGCGTTCCTAGATTTTAACTCTCCAATACCGGTTTTGATAAAGAAATCTTCTTTGTGACATTCAATTGTTTCAGTTCTATTTTCAAAAAATAAAACTGCATTAAAATTTTACTTTGTTTTAAATTAAACATTCAAATGTAGACAAAACGTGTGAAATATTGTGTTTTTCAAGAAAATTCAAATTTAATAAATACTATTTTAGTGTTTCAGAAAACGACTTTCAAATTAGATGTTAAATTCGAAACAAGGATGTCATAACAATGTATCCTCTTTCACGGTGTCATTAAATAAGCTTGACCAAAACTATTCCTTATCGAGACATTTCCTTTTGACGCATATTCCATGCTTTGGCATTTCCTGTGGAATTTTTTTTCTGACAGAAACTCCAAGGTTTAAAGTTAGTAAATAACGTAAGAGATTCGGTAAATAATATTTTAGAAATTAAGATGTACAGAAAGTCTTAGAAACTTTTTAATTAACTTTTCTAATCCTCATTTTCAGATAAACATTTTACAACTTTTGAAAAAAATCGTTTACACTTATTTTGAAAATTTCTACAACTAGGGAGCTACCGCCCCGTGCTCACTATCGCTCACCAACCTCTGTTAACTGCTGACGCAGAACCTTTTGAGTTGCTTCGCAAAACCCAAATCACTGAACTTAACTCACTTTATAAAACATTCGTAAAAACAACTTGCAGAATAAACAACAACCAACTTTCCAAATATACTTCACAAGACCATCCCCATGAATAAATCTCTCTAAAAGGTTTGAGTATTTATTATACTATACAGGGTGTTTCAAAATTGCGCTTGTTATAGTATCGGAGGTTGTCACTCCAGTTTGTTTTATAGCTCAGTGGTTAGCCCAGAAGTCCTTCTTACAATCATCAAAATTCCCAATCATGCAAAGCGTGTCCTAAAAACTTATACATTAAAGAGGAAAACTCGGATATTCGCTATAACCATTTCTCCTCATCTTTTTATCATACTTACCCTAAACAATCGATCACATCTGCCACAAATAAAAATGTGCTTTTCTGAACCGTCACAAAATACGGGAAAAACACGGGGGGTACTCCATAAAAAAACGAACCCAATAAAGAACCCTCAACCCCCATTATATCCAGCCGATTTATGTTTGAGAGAGACTCTTTGACATCACGGGAATAATTTCAAATTGAGCAGATAATGAATACATGGAAAAATTCCCCTCCAATTTTCCCTCTCCGCTAGAATGTTTTGTTATGGTGTGCATCGTCGTGAAATTTATTCATCAAAACAGTTGCTACGCAATTTTTTTCTCTCGTGCTCAAAGGGATAAATCAATGCCTTTGCACGGTGACTGTTTTTATTGTGGTTATCGATTACACTGTGTATTTCGTCTTAAAAGGCTTGTGTGCTTAGTAGTTGCGTTTTGTCGATGGCTGGGCCATTGTAAGATACTTTATCTCTTCGCTGGCTATCTTTAGACGGGTCATGCGCACTCTGCTGTGTGCCGTCTCTGTTGAATTAAGTTAAAGATACCAAACATTAAAGGAGAATTAGAAGAAGAGCGTGTTGCACTCCCCCCCTTGAATCGACACCGAAAAAGTGTGTGCGCCCGTTTTTAACTCTTCATCAACTGCATTATGATTTTCTGCAATTCTTTTAACTCTTAAAAAGACAGTCTCAAAACCGAGTAAAAAGTACTCAAACTGGATCCAATCCAAATGTACTCAAATTTGGAAACATGAATATTGCCTTGATATTATATCGCAATGGGCTGAAAAATGGGGTATGTCCTTTAACATAAGTAAATGTCAGGTACTTCATATAGGTCGGGGGAATGGTAGGGTAGAATTTTTTCTGCAAGGGGACAAAGTTAAAGAAGGTAATATGATCAAAGATTTAGGGGTGATTGTAAATGCGGACTTTAAATGGGTTCAACAGTGTTCATCTGCTAGTAAAAAGACTAATAGGATATTGGGATACATTAAAAAAACTGTTTCTTCAAGGTCCGAGGATATTATTTTGCCACTATACAGAGGCTTGGTGAGACCTCATCTAGAGTATGCTGTTCAGTTTTGGTCTCCATACTTAAAAAAAGATATTGATTCAATTGAAAGGGTTCAGCATAGGGCTACTAAAATGGTCAAGGGTATATCCAGTTTAAGTTATGAGGGAAGATTAAAGAAGCTAAATATGTTCACTCTAGAGAAAAGAAGGATTAGAGGGGATTTGATTCAACTTTTTAAAATGGTAAAGCAAGGGGACACAGAGGGACTAGATTTCAATACGGGTAATAGAACAAGGGGTCACAATTTCAAATTGAATAAAGTAAAATTTAAGACGGAGTGTAGAAAGCATTATTTTTTTAATAGGGTAGTGGATAGATGGAATGCGTTGCCTGAAACAATTGTAAATTCAAGAGGGGTAAACGAGTTCAAGAGGAAAATTGACAGATACTGGGATTCCGGTAGTTTGAGTTAAAAAGACTGGACCAACCTTGCTGGGCTTACGCCTGTAGTTGGTCGACTTAATTTGTATTTGTATATACTCATTTCTGAAAAAGTGCTTATACTCAAAAATGAAACATCGTGAGTTCATATTTGAGTTCAAGCTCACGATGTTTCATTTTTGAGTATAAGCACATTTTCAGAAATGAGTATATATATTCATGTTTTCGAATTGGAGTACATTTGGATAGGAGCCAGTTTGAGTAATTTTAACTCACTTTTGAGACTGTTGTTTTAAGAGTGAATGTTTTTTTGAGTCACTAAATTGAAAATTAAGGGATATAATAAACAGTGGCGTTCCTAGTACCCCAAGCAGTGTCGGCGAAACTGGTTTGCGAGGCCCTAATACCAGATTTAATAAATTATTGTAAAATATTTGGCATTTTTAAAATTAATAGTATTATTAATAGCTTATTTAATTAATAACATAATTAATTTTCATGAAGATAAATTATAATTTTAATTAATTGAATTATAAAATTTAGTACTTTAGGATAATCAGAGAGCAAATGGCAATTTTACTCACAAATCACGTAAAATTAAACTATTAATTTCAGAAATACAAATTTAAACTGATTTATAATTGCTTTTTTTTACTTTTTATTACTTTAAATGTAATTTTGAAATATTTACGAGTTAGTCCGATTGGATAAATTTGTGTGCGGTTTATCCTGAAAGTGGCCAATATTTATTTAGATACTCTTTTGCTTATAATAGAAATATCAACTTTAGAATTAAATGAAAATTTTAAATGTGAATGACTTTTAGTATCACATAGTTATTTACATGATATTAAAATTAGTTTCAACCTTACTAGATCAAAAATTTTCTAAAATACAGTAATTGAATATTAAGTTAAAGTAATGAAATCAAAGTCAAGCAAGTATTAAACTAAAATATTTTATTTACAGCAAAAACTTCCTAACGCCAGTAAATAATAATATACTAACAAAATACAGTGGCGAATATAGAAATTTATTTCGGGAGAGGCCAAATATTCTATTTTTCATCCCCTCCATAAATATTTTATTACGTCCAATTTAGTTTTTTTATAAATTTTTTGTTATAATTTTACATCTAAAAGAACTTAATCTAAATAGTTGTGAATAATTTATTCCGTAGTACCAAAGGGGGGTCTGGGGGTCCTCCCCCAGAAAATTTTCGAAAAATTTGACTCTATAAAACTGGTTTTTAACTAGTTTTTACACACCTAATCCGAACTTTGGATTTATATTTTTAGATAGGATTTGCATTTGTGTGAACTTAATGTAAAAAAAGTTGAAAATAATCGAAATCAAAGTAGAAGGTTTTGATACCTATAGACTTAATTTTGAACATATATTTTTAAGTAGGATTATGATTTTGATGAACTTATTATAAAAAGTTTTAAATAATAAAGTACAAAGGAGGGTTTGTGGGGGTCCTCCCTAGGGTGGTCCAAAAAAACTTTTTTCAAGCTAGCCCAAACGTCGCCCCCTAATTTTTTTACATTTACCAATAGTATCATCCTCCTTTAATTTTAGCTTTCTACTCCTATTTTTAGGGGGTGCTCAATGACCCTTCTTTTTGACACTTTAAAAATTTTATGGATTTGCTTTTAGACATCAAGTGCTTAAAAAACAATTTTTTTTCGTAAAGCCTGATGTTTCTAAGCGTCAATATGTCTTATTATATTGTATTTAGTTTAATTTTTATATTTATCTAAATTTTTCTCTAGATCCGCAAAAATGCGTTAAAATCATTTGTGGTAAAATCCTGTTTTTCAGTGTGTTATAACAGCAAAACTATTCTTTGAAAAATAAAAGTTGAACAGTGCATTTGGTAGGAAATTTTGTTTACTTTAACTTTGTAATTCAAGTAATTTTCGAGAAACTAATATTTTTTGAATTATACGAAAAAATCTGAAGATAAAGTGAAAATTTTGCAATTTTTTCACATATTTTTGCGTTTTTTGATATGAAGCCGACCTTCCACGTGAAAGTGAACTAGATATTCGGAAAAAGCACCTCAAAAAACATATAAAACCGTCGAAGAAAATAACTTAAAAAATTTTTTTTGAAGCAACTGCTGGTCATCAGACTATATTACTATTTTCAGCTTTTATTGTGAATTTTTGTTACTTTTTAAAACGAATTGCATATTTTTGTAACCCGAATCATGTTTTTGACCCATAAAGCATAATATTTGACCCCCAAAAATGTCTTTCTATTATTAAAAGAACCGAAAATAGGCCCTCGGTTGGCCATTTTGTTTTTGACCGGAAGTCCCAAACGGCACTTCCGCCAGAGTGCTTCTGGTCGATTTTGGATTCAGCATGTTTTAAACTATATTTCCACCAATTTTGGTGCCTCTTGCACTTTCTGAACAGTTATTCCCTTTAAAAGCCCCGCTATTGTTGCTTCCTAGTCAACAAAAAACAAACTCGTCAATATTGTTTCTAAACATTCATACTTAACAAAATGATGCTTTTAACTATTTTATTTTCAATTTATTATCATATATTAAGTGTGTAAATTAAGTAGGTGTCAAAATAATTTATCTTTTATTTATTTTTTAACCAATTTAGCCAAAATTTCGAAAAAATTAAAAAATTGCAGTTTTTTAGGGCCATTGAGCACCCTCCTAAAACTGAAGTAGGAACTTGAAACTTTGCCAGAATAATACTATAGGTAGATGTAAAAAAAAGAGGGGGCGACGTTGTGTCTAGGACGAAGTTTGTTTTTTCCCATAGGAATGTGGACCACCCTAGTCCTCCCCCTGACAATTTTTGGAAAATTGACCCTAAAAAGCAGGGTTTTAGACTGTTTTGGTACACCAAGTCCGGATTTCAGGGGGGGCAGGGCCCCCTCGGCCCCTCTTATTTACGGCACCGAACAAAAACAATTGTATATATGCTATTCGTTTATTTCCGATTTCAGCATGAGAAGCGCATAGGTTTGTCTTCTTTTTCGTAGGTAAACATAACCCCTTGTTAAGAAGTTAGATTTTTGATGTTTTTGAAAGTGATGGTTTACTTTGGTTAAGAGCTCTTTAAGAAAAGTTTTTAGAGAAGTTTTTCTGGAGGGTGCTGCGCATCCACAAAAAATTATGGGGGGTGCTCAAATACCCCGCAGTTGGTACTCCTGTGTATAATGCACTAAAAGAGGCCTCAAGCTTGGACTCTAAAAAGGCCTCGCGCTTGAGCTCCAACAAAAATCTTCGCACCTGGGCTCCCCAAAAGGCCTCGCGCAAGGGCTCCAGAAACATAAAGACATTAAAAAACGTAATTTAACAAACATTATATTTTTGTAGTTAAACACGGAATCAAATAGTTTAAATTCTTGCGAGGCCCTTAAAGTGCGAGGCCGTCGGCGGGGGCCGACGTCGCCGACGCCTAGTTACGCCTCTGATAATAAATAAAAGTTATGTGAGAAAACTCCTGCTCTCAAGCGTCACCTCCAACCGTGGACCGGTTTCGCCCTTGTTAGGGCTCATCAGCACGGTATAGGAAGGTAACGCAAGAGAGCGGAGGGAGAGCTTTTAGTCACTGCATTCTAGGGCGTATGGCAGCAAGCAATAAGAGTTGAAAAAAATGTTTGTGCGCATGCGCTAAGTAGCAAATTTCCAGCAAATATTTGGCGAAGGAATCGCTACTTGGCGAAGCTCTTATCCCAGTTTCAAATTGCCGTATATTTTTGGTTTGGGTCAGTTTTCAAAGTCCAAGAGTATATTTCTACGAGGGTTGTTTTTTAATTAACTTCCGTTTTTCTCCTGAAAAAAAAGTAGTAGGAATTTCGAAACAATTTTGGTGCTGGTAGTTAGATACATCCTTCAGGTTTAATTTGCCACCTTACTGAATAAAATCGGACATTTCTTCTATTTTTTATCGATTTTACAAGCGCGCTCCTCGAACTATTTTCCCGCCAACCCATAGAGAATTCGGCTTTTTTTCGCCCTTCGCTCCGTCCGCGATCACCTGCCCACCCATTGTTTAATGTTAATGCCTGCTCGCGGACGGAGCGAAGGGCGAAAAAAAAGCCGAATTCTCTATGGGTTGGCGGGAAAATAGTTCGAGGAGCGCGCTTGTAAAATCGATAAAAAATAGAAGAAATGTCCGATTTTATTCAGTAAGGTGGCAAATTGAACCTGAAGGATGTATCTAACTACCAGCACCAAAATTGTTTCGAAATTCTTACTACTTTTTTTTCAAGAGAAAAACAGAAGTTAATTAAAAAAACAACCCTCGTAGATAATTCGTGTTTTACATAGGATGTAAAAGAAAAATCACAGGAGCTTATACTAAAACGATCCCTAACATTAAAATATTTAAAATTATGAACATCAGGTCATCAAAATTTATTTTCTAACATCATAACTACACAAAACTCTCAAAATTTTTAAATACAATAAAAAAATTCTTAACAAATTAACATTAAATTGAGTAATAACTAAATTCTTTAATTAAATTAAATAATGTTATCAAATTTAATAATTAAAAATATTCACATTATAACTACAAAACTTTTATCAAAATCTATAAATCTAATGAAAATAATTATATTTAGTTTTTATTAATTAAATAAAAACTAAATTCTTTAAATTAAGTATAAATTTGGTAAAACAAAAATAGCAGCTACGAAGATGTGCATGAAGTTGGCCGTGGCATGGTAGCCGTGCCAAATGAAAATGGTGCAGATCGTTACTGCATCGTTACTGCCCGTTACTGCCAGCAAAATTAACGTTACTGCCCTAAGCCTAATGGTCGAAATTTTCGAAAACGTTTCCACGGCCAGCTTCACGTTGCCGTGGCAACTTGCTGAAAAAACCCTCTAAACCGTCCCAAATTGAGGCATTACATCAGTCATCGTTACTGCCATACATATTGACGTTACTGCCATCAATAACGACGTTACAACCCCGCCTATTCGCTTCCAAAAGTAAAAAATGGTTCCCGCGTACTTTACACTGCCGTGACTGGATAAACGGGACACATGCTAATCTGCATAGCATATATCGTTACTGCATCGTTACTGCCCGTTACTGCCAGTAAAATTAACGTTACTGCCCTAAGCCTAATGGTCGAAATTTTCAAAAACGTTTCCACGGCCAGCTTCACGTTGCCGTGGCAACTTGCTGAAAAAACCCTCTAAACCGTCCCAAATTGAGGCATTGTATCAGTCATCGTTACTGCCATACATATTGACGTTACTGCCACCAATAACGACGTTACGACCCCGCCTATTCGCTTAGAAATGTAAAAAAACGTTTCCATGGCCAGCTTCACGTTGCCGTGGCAACTTGCTGAAAAAACCCTCTAAACCGTCCCAAATTGAGGTATTATATCAGTCATCGTTACTGCCATAGATATTGACGTTACTGCCATCAATAACGACGTTACGACCCCGCCTATTCGCTTAGAAATGTAAAAAAACGTTTCCATGGCCAGCTTCACGTTGCCGTGGCAACTTGCTGAAAAAACCCTCTAAACCGTCCCAAATTGAGGCATTATATCAGTCATCGTTACTGCCATAGATATTGACGTTACTGCCATCAATAACGACGTTACAACCCCGCCTATTCGCTTCCAAACGTAAAAAAACGTTTCCATGGCCAGCTTCACGTTGCCGTGGCAACTTGCTGAAAAAACCCTCTAAACCGTCCCAAATTGAGGCATTGTATCAGTCATCGTTACTGCCATACATATTGACGTTACTGCCACCAATAACGACGTTACGACCCCGCCTATTCGCTTAGAAATGTAAAAAAACGTTTCCATGGCCAGCTTCACGTTGCCGTGGCAACTTGCTGAAAAAACCCTCTAAACCGTCCCAAATTGAGGCATTGTATCAGTCATCGTTACTGCCATACATATTGACGTTACTGCCACCAATAACGACGTTACGACCCCGCCTATTCGCTTAGAAATGTAAAAAAACGTTTCCATGGCCAGCTTCACGTTGCCGTGGCAACTTGCTGAAAAAACCCTTTAAACCGTCCCAAATTGAGGTATTATATCAGTCATCGTTACTGCCATAGATATTGACGTTACTGCCATCAATAACGACGTTACGACCCCGCCTATTCGCTTACAAATGTAAAAAAAAACGTTTCCATGGCCAGCTTCACGTTGCCGTGTCAACTTGCTGAAAAAACCCTCTAAACCGTCCCAAATTGAGGCATTATATCAGTCATCGTTACTGCCATAGATATTGACGTTACTGCCATCAATAACGACGTTACAACCCCACCTATTCGCTTACAAACGTAAAAAAACGTTTCCATGGCCAGCTTCACGTTGCCGTGGCAACTTGCTGAAAAAACCCTCAAAACCGTCCCAAATTGAGGCATTATATCAGTCATCGTTACTGCCATGGATATTGACGTTACTGCCATCAATAACGACGTTACAACCCCGCCTATTCGCTTCCAAAAGTAAAAAATGGTTCCAATGTAAAAATGGTTCCAATGGTAAAAATGTTATGCAGATTAGCATATGTCTCGTTTACCCGGTCACGACAACGTAAAGAACGCGGGAGCCATTTTTTACTTTTGGAAGCGAATAGGCGGGGTTGTAACGTCGTTATTGATGGCAGTAACGTCAATATGTATGGCAGTAACGATGACTGATACAATGCCTCAATTTGGGACGGTTTAGAGGGTTTTTTCAGCAAGTTGCCACGGCAACGTGAAGCTGGCCGTGGAAACGTTTTTGAAAATTTCGACCATTAGGCTTAGGGCAGTAACGTTAATTTTGCTGGCAGTAACGGGCAGTAACGATGCAGTAACGATATATGCTATGCAGATTAGCATGTGTCCCGTTTATCCGGTCACGGCAGTGTAAAGTACGCGGGAACCATTTTTTACTTTTGGAAGCGAATAGGCGGGGTTGTAACGTCGTTATTGATGGCAGTAACGTCAATATATATGGCAGTAACGATGACTGATACAATGCCTCAATTTGGGACGGTTTAGAGGGTTTTTTCAGCAAGTTGCCACGGCAACGTGAAGCTGGCCGTGGAAACGTTTTTGAAAATTTCGACCATTAGGCTTGGGGCAGTAACGTTAATTTTGCTGGCAGTAACGGGCAGTAACGATGCAGTAACGATCTGCACCATTTTCATTTGGCACGGCTACCATGCCACGGCCAACTTCATGCACATGCTACGAAGATTCGAACCCACGACCATTCGTTCAGCTAGCGCTCATCCTACCCACTGAGCCATCGTTGCACACCAGTTTGGTAGAAATTACATTATTTAAACTCAATACCTCCAAAGAAGCCAAAATCTCGCCAAACATCTGTCGCCAACTCGAGCATGCGCACAAACCAATTTTTCGGCTCATAGGATGTGCCCTTACGATTCAGAGGCTATACTTTTAGTCTAGCCGACTATAACGGAAAAAGTGGTGACTATTGATTAGTCTCCACTATCTGCCGGAATGAACTGCGCATTCCATAGAACAGATTTAATTCCCGAAAGGACACAAGTGGAAACAAATCAATAGTCACCACTTTTTCCGTTATAGTCGGCTAGACTAAAAGCTCTCCCTCCGCTCTCTAGCGTTACCTTCCTATACCGTGCTGATAAGCCCTAACAAGGGCGAAACCGGTCCACGGTTGGAGGTGACGCTTGAGAGCAGGAGTTTTCTCACATATCCCTCTAACCAGAGGTAGTGGCTCCCTTTTCAATAAAAGTTATCTTTGGGAAATTTAATTTGCGCTTTATCGCTTGCTAAATAATTATAAAACTGTTACAGGCATGCGCTAATGCTTGGTGACAAAATGCAATGTTAAGAATGCATGCATTAGCAACAGTGCACGGCATTAAAGTTCGAAAGCGGAACAATGGGGAAGTTGCATGATTTTATATTTTTTAATCGATTCTTCTTGCAAAAAAAAAGCAACTACCCAAAATTTGAGGCCGATCGAGTAATTTTTCGATTGCCAAAAAAATTAACAAAAATCCCCTTTTTTAAAGCGCGCGAAAACGCCAAGAGTTTGGGATGTGACATCATCGTACGATAAACATTGTTGGAAAGCAATGGAGTTGATGGTATGATTGTTGACGTCATCGTTACTTTTTAATCAATAAGCGTTTTCAGTCACGTGATTTTTTCTCGACTTTTAAATTAAAATATTTAATTACTTGTACATTGAAAAATTGACTAGATATTTCATTTTACCATACAAAAAACCATACGGAAGACTTGTTTGTTTTTGAAAATCTGACACATGCATCTTCCTTATTTCTAGTAAATCCGAGTTGTCACGTGTTTGCGGTATTTGGCGATCTTTCTGGAAATGATCTCAGTCACTCTTTAGGGTTACCATTGCTCGATCACTCTAGGATACCGAACTTGCGTGAAAAATGCTTTTAATCCGGATATTTAAGAAAGTCATTTACGGCCGTATTCACCGGTAACCTGACCAGCGGTCAGGTCAGGAAACCATGGTTTCAGCCTCTGATTGGTGGAAGGAAAATATTGAATTATTTTTCCACCAATCAGAGGCTGTAACCATGGTTTCCTGACCTTACCGGTGAATATGGCCGTTAGAAAGAGCTTAGCTACCTTTAATAAAAATAATTCCGAGATGTTATCTCTTCTCTTTATTGATAATACCTTTAAGTCTCTGCTTTCTATACTTTATAATCTTTAGTTATTGAAGTCTTACGTAATAACTTTTTAATACGATTGAGTAATCCTCTCCCTTTTTGATTCTATGGCATAAGATTGTTTTAAGAAAAGTTTTGATTCAGATTAATGTAATCTCGTTTTAATGGTTAATAACTTAAAGACATAGAAACATTGAAAGAATATTTTTTGCGTCGGCGTTTTGTCGATATAAAAGCTCTTCAAGAAGAAAGGAATTGCATTCATGCTTTTAAGAAAATTGTTCCAGCAGAAATATTAAATCAATAATATAATTATACCATTAACTATTCTATTATTAACTATTTCCCAGATAACCTGTCTTTAAAAAACCTCACGTTTTAATAACCAGTTTTTTATAAGAATATATAAAGTACTCCAACATTTAATACTTTTTATGAACAAAACAATCAGTTCCATTTTCTATTTTGCTATTCTGTTATTCATATTAATATTCTGTTATTCATATTAATATTCTGTTATTCATTTTAATATAACATAAATTCTTTGTATTTATGATTAATTTATAATTTCTTTTGAGTTTTCACATTTTTCTTTTCGAGTAATAATCTTTATTGACAAATGATGGAAAGAAACACATAAAATAAATGCAAATAAAAAACATATGATACGCCAAAGGGGAAAAGAAGATCCCGTTCTGGTGTAATAGAAATTAATACATTAAAAATACAATGCAATGGAAAATAGCAAAAAAGAGAAGAAAAAAAACAATACAAAAACACACACACACACATAAAAGAATTCTAGAACAAATTGAAATAAATACATCAAGATTCAAATATCAATTAAAAATACATTGTGATTCAGTTAAGAAAATAAATGAACAAGACAAAATATATTGAAATTAATAATTTTGTTCCTATTGGCAAAGTAAAACACTTATTTTCTCTCAGTTATTTCCAACGGAGATAATAGCCCTTGGTTGTCTTCAACCATTTAATTTTCTAAGTGAGACCTGTTTACACTAAAAGCTCATAATTAATATGCCAACTAGCTGATATGCCCAGCCTTGCACAGGTAGAGATGGAGATTTTTTTTCTTTAAATTTTAATTTATTTTCTACCTTCCAGGCGCGGATCCAGGGGGTAGCACTCTGGACAGCACCCCCCTTGGGAACCCAAAAAGGTTGTCAAAATGAGTAAAACCCTACTTTTACCGGTCTGATTTCCAATTTCTTTCTGGGGGAGGACCTCCATACCACCCATTAGTACCACCAGGGGATCTTCAGTGATAATTTTTAGGAAATCCCCAATATTTTGACATTTTGGGTGAAAAAGTAAAGATAATTGTGTTGAAAAGTGCCCCCCTTAGACTCAAAACGTTTCTAAAAAGTGAGTTTAAACCCTACTTTTGCACGTCAAATTTCAAATTTTTCTGGGGGAGGACCCCCAATGGGATTCTTGCCTGGAAAAGTGCCCCCTCCTTGGAGCCGTGCTGGCTCTGCGCCTTTTGATGAGTGAAATGTGTCGAATCAAGCATTTTAAATTCTGAACGATTTCTGCATTTACCACATGATTCCCATAAAAAAACAAATATTAGAAAAATATTCTTCCAAAAATCACTTAAAATGCTCAATTAGAGCCCTTAATTAATCGTATTTTCATGATTTTATTATATCTTTGGTATAAAATTTAATAAATAAAACATATTCCTGCAATTTAAGAAAAAATACAAGATTTCCACTTAAAAGGGCTTTGAATATTAACTCTAGTTTTTGGTGTGTTAACCAACTTTCTTAAAAGCTACAATGTTACCATCATTTGATTTTTCATCCTCGTTTCCATGGAGACTAATTTAACAACAATGATATTCCATGAAAATTTTTATTTAAAAACTACTCTCAAATAAAAATATTTTGTACTGTACTTACCAGTTTTAAAATTTTAAATTTCATTTAATTATATTTTTAGATTAGTGTTGTAATTTTTAATTAGACTTATATCTAGTTTTTCTTTTTAAAAACTTGTTATTTTGCAATTAGTTTTTTTTGTAACAATGGGGTGAATAGATCTCTTCTTGAGGAGAAATAAAGCTATTTTAGCAAAATGACCATAAAAAGAACAAAAAGGGGTCGATTAAAGTTTTCGAAACATAGCCTATGTTTTTTCTTGAGTTTTTTTACGTAGGTATACCAAGTTTGGTGCAGATCGGAAGTAAACTGTGGATTTGTATAGAAGACACACACATACACATTCAATTTTATTATATTAGATAACGGGAATGTAACGCTGTACATATCAGAAGAACCCACCATTATTGTTTAACAGCCAGGAGTTACCGATATACAAGTTTATGAGAAGGGTAAATTTGAATTTCACCAGTTAATAAATTCTTTACTCTAATACATGTATGAAATCTGTGAGATGGTAAATTTTATAAAGATAATGTTTCTTTAGAATATTTTATTTATTTATAGAAATAGAGTAGAGCACAGAATTTCAAAATAAAATGTAAATATCACCTGGGATCAGTTGATAAGGGTTATAAGGTTGATAGGTTAACAAATAATATGTAAATATACAGGGTGTATCTGAAATGGTGCAACAAACTTTCAGGGATGATAGTACTCATCAAGACGAACAAGAATCGGTATAGAAAGGGGGTCCCAGGCCAAATCCCAGGGAGTTAAAAATGGAGCGACACCCCAAAAAATCATTGAAAATTTCAATTTGTAGAAGAACTACTATTGGTAAAAACTTAATTATGGTCTTAAAAATTGTGGTTTAATATGATCTTTAAAATTACCTCAAAGGTCTTCATTTTAAAATTTTTTATTATGAAAAAAGTTAAAAAACACAAAAAAATGTGAAAAATCTGCCAAAACCTTATTTTGTATTTTGAAATCCTTTCTCTTGATTTGATAATCTGAAAGATCATAGTTGAAAACCCTTAAGTCCAAAGTTTCACGTAAATACAATCAATATTAAACGCTTGAGATACTGTTCAAGTTTGTTTTTTGGGTTCGCAAGCAGTTTTCTAGAGGTGTTTCCAGAACAGCTGTTTCCGCACGCAAAAAACAAACTTTAACAGTATCTCAAGCGTTTAATATTGATTGTATTTAAGTGAAACTTTTGACTTAAGGGTTTTCAACTATGATCTTTCAGATTATCAAATCAAAAGAAAGGATTTCAAAATACAAAATAAGGTTTTGGCAGATTTTACACATTTTTTTGTGTTTTTTAACTTTTTTCATAATAAAAAAATTTTAAAATGAAGACTTTTGAAGTAATTTTAAAGATCATATTAAAGCACAATTTTTGAGACCATAATTAAGTTTTTACCAATAGTAGTTCTTCTACAAATTGAATTTTTCAATGATTTTTTGGGGTATCGCTCCATTTTTAACTCCCTGGGATTTGGTCTGGGACCCCCTTTCTATACCGATTCTTGTTCGTCTTGATGAGTACTATCATCCCTGAAAGTTTGTTGCACCATTTCAGATACACCCTGTATAAATACAAAATTGAACACATAAACAATAAAATACACAACATACAAACAATGAAAGAGAACATAGCAGTAAATTAAAGTAACAAATAATATCGTGATAACAATCAGAGTGTCTTAAGATATATTTCTTTTGTGTCATCAACTACAAAAAAATACAATAGATATTATACAAAAAAATCTCCATTTTATTAATTGAAAAAAGGAACTTTCTTATAATTTCTTCTAAAATATATGTTTCGATAGGCTATTTTGGATATCTATTGGTGATAAATTAAAAATTTAGTTAGAATTAAGTAAAAGAACTGTTTACAAAAAATTGTTTTTTCAGGTTTAGGTACATTGTAAGTTACACTGGGTCTTCGCGGATTAACTACGTAACGCTTCGTACAAAATATTTGGATTTAAATGGAGATGAAGACTTGTCTTATAATAAAAGACGTAGCGAACGGGGAAAATATTAAATAAAATTTATTTGATAGCTACTTAAATCTCGTAATTTATTACGCCTTTATTTACATAGAAGTTCAAATCGAAATTCATAGCAATTACATAATGCAAACGGAACAGTTTTAAAGTCTAGAAGCTGTCTCCTGTTATAAAAAATAGTACTCTAACTTAAAGAAAATCAAAAACCTAAAAATAGAAAAAATCTAAAAGACGTTCAAAATTATAAAAAAACAAGGCCAGTGAGAGATCTTAAAAACGCTCTCAAGTGCTTACGGTATGTGAACTGACACAATGCACGTTGCTATCGCTCCATAGCAATTAAAACCAAGCATTCGCCATTGATCCTATGTGAGAAAGGACATCGATTTATTGCAATTTTCGCTTGACACGTGGGAGAGCTACAGGTGTCGTGCAATGTGAAGAACCGCAGAATTCGTTTCGTTCGGATCCTCGATGTTCATCGCTCTCTAGAATAAAATTTCCCTTAAGAGAAGAGACACGTTATTGCTTAGATATGGAAAAATGTCATTTATATGTCTGTTCGGAATATAAGGGAATAGAAGAATTGAACCGGCTGAATAATTTTTCATCTGGTAGATGAATATCATCAGATTATTATAAAGATAGTGCCTTTGTCGATGCATGATGTTAAATACTTATAAAAAGCTGTTCCGAGTTATGATAAATTATTTAATTTTTTCGTCCTGTTAATGGAAAAATTTGAAATATTTTTATCGATATTTAGAGATATCAGGTCGAGGAAGATTGTTTTTTGCAATTTTTGGTTCTTATAAATTTATAACAACAAAATTTGTCTTTCTCGTTGCAAGATGTAAAATCTCTCTATTCTAAAAAAAAGTTTTTTTGTGAACGGTTTCCAGAGAAAGGCTTTTTAATTACTGAACCGAATGATACATATATGGTATCAAAATTTCGGGATTCTTTCCGGATTTCCGAGTAGGCCCTTCGATTTTTCAAAAAAATTCTCAATTTTAAAATATTTCCATTTTTTTAGATAACGGATAAGGTCGCAGTTACAATGCAAGTATACTGTCAATCAAATTATTATGCATACGATCACAACGACCGATTGACCCTATATATTAAGATGAAACATGTTTTTTCACCATCTAAAAAAGTACTTTCTTGATGAAATATCACTCAAAGACAGATAAAAACATATTCTAAAAACTTACATGTACGCCATTTTATACTAAAATTTCACATTTTTTGTCCAATATTTATAATTTTTAGTCTGATTTCATCGAAATTAATTGTAAACATAGAGTGATGTTTTGTCTCTTATTATCTTAAATTGCTTAAACGGTATTGTTTAACAAGTCTGGGTCTAAAAAAATATGAATGATAAACACTACGTATATTATATACCAGTGGTTCCCAAACTATTTTGGTCGTGGAACCCCTAAATTTTTTACCAATGATCGCGGAACCCTGAGTATTTTTTAATCTAGGCGCGGATCCAGCACGAGTCCAGGGGGGCACTTTTCCAGACTACTTTTACCTGTTGGCAAAAATGTCAAATTCTTGGGGATTTTCTAAAAGCATCACGCAAGATCCCCTTCTGGTACCGCTGGGGGGTATGAGGGTCCTCCCCCAGAAAAATTTTGAAATTTGACTTGTAAAAGTAAAGTTTTAACTCATTTTAAGAAGCTTTTTGGGGCCAAGAGGGGACTTTTCCGGACCATAACCTTTATCTTTTGACAAAAAATGTCAAAATGTTGGTTATTTTCAAAAAGTATCGTGCAAGATCTCCTTGTGGTACTGTGGGGGGGTCTGGTTTTGGTCTACCAGAAAATTTTTGAAATTCAACTGGTAAAAGTAAGGTTTTAACTCATTTTTAGAACATTTTTGGGTCCAAGGAGGGGCAGAGCTGTCCATTCTTATTTTTTTACACCATTCTACTTTTTTTTAAAATAAAATAAAAATTGTCCCATGGAACCCCTAAATTTTTTCGTGGAACCCCAGGGTTCCACGAAACCCACTTTGGGAATCACTGTTATATACTAACGAGTTACTTTAAAATATTGGTTTTTGTTTGTTCCGAATATTGATAAACAATTAGAACTAATTATTTTTATAATCATAGATTAAAAATAATTAAGATGAATATATTTAAAAACATTTCGTTTAATTTTTTTGATAAGTTCGAGTTAATATACATACATATATACAGGGTGTCCAGTCATGAACCGTATCACGGCCTTTACTCCGGAATACCTGGAGCTATTTTCATAAACATGGTGCCTACCCCTAGTAAAACGCCTATGCGCTTTCCGATGGAACCGCTTTTAGCGCCCCCTAACGACAAGTTTAGGAGTTAGCGTACCTATCTCTAAAACTATTAGAGATTCGAGAAAAATTTTAGTTACAAAGTTGTAGAGAATAATCAATTTAGTACAAAAAGACACCTTGTGCAGAAAAATACCTTAAATAGAACCCCTAAAAAGCACGTTTCTTTATTATGGTTCTAGTAACATAATATTAAAAATAAATTATTTCATAATTTAATCTTTCACATAAGTTGGTTGCTACAAAAATTACATTCAACTTTTATTGAAGGAAGGTCACATATTTTTAAAGATTGTTTTTAAAGGTGTCTTTTTGTACTAAATTGATGATTTTCTACAACTTTGTTATTAGAGTTTTTCTCGTATCTCTAATAGTTTTAGAGATAGGCACGCTAACTCCTAAACTTGTCATTTGGGGGCGCTAAAAGCGGTGCCATCGGAAAGCGCATAGGCGTTTTACTAGAGGTAGGCACCAAGTTTAGCTCCAGGTATTCTAGAGTAAAGGCAGTGATAAGGTTTAAGAATGGACACCCTGTATATTTAAACTTTTAAGGGAGATTTATTCATGGAGGGGATTTGGTGAAGTATTTTTGGAAAGTTGGTTGACTTTTTTTCTGTAAATTGTTTAATAAAGTGTATTAAGTTTAGCGAGTTGGAATTTGTGGGAATTGCGAAGCAATTCCAAAAGGTCCTGCGTCAGCAGTTTACCGGGGTTGGTGAGCGATAGCGAGCAGGGGGCGGTAGCTCCCTAGTACTTATAAAAAAGCTGTTCCGCTTTATTATGAATTATTTTTAATTTTTTCGTCCTGCAAATGGAATAATTTGAAATATTTTTATCAATATTTAGAGATATCTGGTCGAGGATGGATTGGGTTTTTTGCAATTTTTGGTTATTAAAAATTTAAAACAACAAAATTTATAGATCCTTTAATTTATGTAAATGGTCCCATAAAGTAATATCACACAATTCAAGAATAACCTTTATTATTTTGAACTTAATATTCAACCTCGGGCAAGTTCATTGCAAAATAAAAACCAAATTTAACGGATATTTTATAGATTAGATTAGAACACACATATAATGTATTTTTGGATAAAAAACCTAAACTTTTTTCAAAAATATTGCCTAAAATTTTAAAGCTCGAATTATCTGACGTGTTCAAGATTAATAATGATGAAGTCGGTCTGCATTTTACCTTAACATTTATAACCCGATATAATAAATAACATTTAACGCAATTTATACGGAATAAAACATTTGTTCCTACAGATTAGAACACGCGATTAGAACTTTTCATATGACACACTAGCAATGTTTTGCAAACATTCTGTTACCTAACCTACAAACAATCCTGTATGTTTCGAAATAAAAAAACTCCTTTCCTATTTTTAAAAGACTTTGAGGTATAGATTGAAGTGGAAGATTCATAGAAAAAAAGGTTACTCCATACTACATTGTAATCAAAGGCTCAATGAATTACTGTTTTCTAAAGCCCATGAAAACTGGACGCGGTTAAACGGATATTATGTAAAAGTGAACTTTTTACAATTTTTTTGATTGCTGCAACTTGATTGCTTTTGATATGATTGAAAGCTTTTGCAGTAGGATATTTCCTGATTGAGTGCGTGTGTTTACGGTTTTGTTTAATATGTTGGAAAAATGATTATACTAGCACTACACTAAAAAGGTTTAGTAAGTTAAAACTGGCAAAACAGATATCTTTATGTTTATTTTGTTTTTTACTCGATTAGTAATATACTTCAGGATATCTTTTAGGGATGATTGAATAAGGCTAAGCGCGCACTAGAGACTTTTGTCACGGTGACAGAGACAAAATTATCACCCTGGATATTTCAAGAAGCTAGAGAGCGCGCATAGGCGACGAGACACTTGACCCATTGCCAAGAATTTCACAATAGAAATACATAGCTCTCGAGTGTCCTAGTGTTACAGTCGCCGGCGACAGAAGTATCTAGTGCGCGCTTAGCCTTAGACTAAGTATTTCTGTAAAAGTGCAAAAAATTTTGAAAACTAATTTGAATTTAATTTTTAAAATTTTCTACTATAATTATGGTTATGATAACTACCTATAAATATTTATTTTCAATGCATTGAGCACAAGAGTGATAAAAATATTATGCAATGCAATTTATCTTTGTAAAAATACCAGACTCGAGTGTCTGGGATATGTTCCATTTACTTACACCTGGACAAATATTCAGTTTCGTCTCTAAAGTGTCCCTATAGCGTTTCGAATATAAACAGCAAGGAAATAAAAATATAACCAATACAAGAGGAAAATGGGAGAACTTCTCGTCAGATTGTATTTTTGTCTGAGGATGACTGGTTGGGAGAAGATCCATTATGATACTGCTTAGCCAACGATAGTAAACGGGTCACGGGATTTTTTGCTTTGGTATTTTTATTTTATTTAAAATGTACCGTTTTTTATGTATATAGAGGGTCTAACTAAGGTTAGAGGGAGTAAATGTCTCTTTCGATCAACTGCCCCTCAGCTTCTTCTTTTCTCCCCTCCGAGTCTGTCAAAATCACGAGACCCTTTTACTATCGTTGGTTAAGCAGTATTTATTAAATTAGATATATAGTAGACCAAATATTTTCTTACTCCTCTTCTGACCTGTTTTTAAAATAAAAGCATATAATCATCAATCATGCACATTTATTTGTTTTTTCATAGAATAGAATTCATGTTTACTATTGTGTTCTTTTCAGTTGTTTTATCTAATTAAAAAAATGTTTAAAGACCATTAAAATATGTTTATGTTTTTTTTTAAATACTGGTACTTTTTACAATACTGGTATGTGATAAACCAACAAGTTAACACATGTAAAACTAGAAAATGTAATTTTTAAAATATATTAACTGTTTATTAAACTCTTATTTTTGTTTTTATTTGTAAGTTAGTATATTTGTATTTAGTATTTCAGCTTTTGCTGACTTAAATAATTCCTAACCATGTCATTGTAATCGGGTTTAATACTACACGTGGACTAACTATAGAAATAAGCTGCTTGGAATCACTGTTTTAGGCTGCTTACCGTGCAAAAGATATAAATATTTTTGAAGTCAGCTAAAGTGTGCAATTCAAAACCCGAGTTTTATAATTTTTTTTCCCTAGGGAGATGGAATTACCAGAAACCAAACTGCCTCCCAATTTAACTTCTACAAGTACAAAAATGGTAAAGGGACCAACTCCTATCTTAATTTATACTAAAAGACTCAATTAGTAGAAAAGAAACTATTCATTATTTTTAAAATTTCAATTTTGATTTTCATTATGACAATTCTGAGTATGTGTGTCTTGTATAAATTTCACAAATGACTTATAGACTGTGTAATAACACTGTAAAATTTTGAATTTAATAGGAACGAATATTGCATCTAGTTTGTAGGGGAAGGTTTTGTATAGGGGAGAGTGTTGTACCTACGGGCGGTTGTACCTTCAGCCACCTCCTTTTAAAATTCGGGAAAAAATGTAAATTTGAATTTGTGGTCGATTTTAAATGTAAACAGATGCTATCTAGTTGCTAACGTGAAATCAGCTGTTTAAAATATTATTTAAATTTTCTATAATAAAAATACTGTTTTCAGGTGCTCAAAGATTTTTTTTAGTGCATCACTACATTAATTATTTTCTTCTTCTATGATTATGATATGATAAAATGGGATATATGGGGGAATCCCAGAGATTTTGTCTTTTTAGTTTTGATATTAGAAATTGTCAGATCTCAATTCTTTTATCTTTTATAGAACTTTGAATGCAAAAACACCTGATGTTGTACCTTCGGACACCATAAGTGTTGTACCTACGGACACGTTCTTGTGGGTATCTGTAGCTAATCGGCGATTTAGAATCAGGTTTCATTTAACTGAATGCATTTTAATAAATGTTAAATTAATTCTAAATGGTAATCTATTTGTCAGCGATTATTTTCAAGTGAATTTTAGATGAAAAATCAAATATTTTGTGATCTTAACTGTTTTTTAAAATTTATGATTCTACTTGGAATTTAATGTAAAATATGGTGTAAAACCCTAAGCACCCTATCGCATTTAAGTATTATGATTAAAAAAACTTAAACTTTCCACTGAAGAAGATTTACCACCGAATTATTACTGTTATTACCACCAAATGCTTGCACAACTAAGTGTCGATCGAATTGGTTTTTTTGGATCAGTGAAGTTGTCAGATCAATCAGCATGATTGATGAAACTATTACCTTAAATTCTGATCTGAAAATACCATGTGATTTTTGTGTTTTTGGTAAAAAATCAAGACTTTTATCATTCAACTTCGTTTTAATGATCATTTACGATCTAAAACTACATTACTTTAAAAAATCTATTTTAAATTTTAAAAAGGCTTGAAATAGGTTATTAAATGGTAATTCATCAATAAAAATATTCATTCTTAGCTTTTTTCAACTAAAACTTCCCTTTTTAAGGGTGTCCACAGGTACAACTGGGTCTGTCCATAGGTACAACAGGTTGTTGTACCTTTGGACACTAATTTTTCCTAGTTATTATACATGATTAAAAATCGAATTTTCAAGATTTTGGCTAATAAAAAATATCTCTCAACTCACAAAGGTTAGTACTATAGGTTGGGCACTTTAAATGGTCAAAATGTGATTTTACCTGTCTTAGAAAAATCCAAACGTGATTTTTGTGTGTGTGTGTCCATAGGTACAACACTCTCCCCTATACCTTGGACCTGTTTTTACCCTGTAAATAAACTAATGAAAAATTTTCAACACAAGTATTTTTTGGAATTTTAATTAAATATTTCGTTCAATTCCGTTAACGTTCCCGCTAAATATCGCCAAGCTCTTTTTAACGCCATGTATTCAAATATCGACGAATTTTTCAGATTTTCTATTGATAAACAAACCAGTCATTCATCTGGCTAAAAAATTTAATCTATGAGTTTGAAATTATTTAGCTATATTCCTACTTTTTGGTGTCCAAAAGAGCATGGTGTTACTTAGCGGTAACGTTAACGGAATTGAACAGAATATTTCAGTACATAGTTAGTGAAAGTCATATAGTTACATAGTTAGTGTGAAGTAAGTAGTGAAGTACATAGTTAGACATAATACGTAAATAGGTCCAAGGTACACTAGATACACTGGCAGTGTACCTAGACATAATATGTCAAAAACAGCGGGATGTTTACGTGCAATGGGGGCCGTCTCATTAGGGTGTCTCAAAAAAAACCTTTTTTCGAAAAACCTCGCTCCCCAGGGCTTTTCCCATTCCTTTTGGTCCCAAAAGATAGTTTGTGAAGTTTCAGCCCCCTAAGTTAACTCTAGGGTTTGCCTGTAGAGCCCCAAAGTTTGAAAAAAGTGGAAAAAATTACTAAATTTCAGAATTTTCAAAACATTTATTTTATGAGTTAAACTGGATAAAATGGTTCACATGTGTTACTTAGGACTTATTTAGATGGGTTATATTTATTTATGTGTAATAATTGTACCCTATAGCCCCTGCAATTTAAGATTAAAACGTACTACTTAGGGACGTTGCGCTCACCAAAGCTAATAATGCACTACCGGTGGACGAATTGAATTGAATCCGAATTTATTTGAAGGAACTCTCTCAAATGATGCCATTTGGTGCTAAATTGATGTTATAAACTGTAAAAGCTAGTGAAATAACAATGAGGCCCTCCACTGAGCTTTTAATATAAAATCTGATTTTCTTCAAAATTGCTCGTTTCCAGCTGATAAAACCCAAAATTTATACTAAAGAGGGAGTTGTTGTACTTTTTTAGATACCAAACTTTGAAACCTTTATAAGGGTTTCATTTTTAATAAGTAGAACTAAGTTTTAACCGCAGCGATCAGAAATGACATAGATATTTCCTATACCAGAAGTGAAAATCGGTTTTCTTTTTTTAAGTTAGGAAAATTACTCCCTTTTAACGTATTAGTGGTAAGTTTTATTATAAAACTTCTTTCTTAAGATTTCAACCAAGATTCACACGTATTAAACTATTTTCTTAACTTTAAAAAAAGAAAATCGATTTTAACTTCTGGTATTGGAGATATCCGTATTATTTCCGATCTGTATGGTTTAAAATTAACTTCTACTTATAAAAAATTAAACCCGTATAAAGGTTTCAAAGTTTGGTATCTAAAAAAGTACAACAACCCCCTTTTTTAGTACAAATTTTGGGTTTGATCAGCTGGAAACGAGCAATTTTGAAGAAAATCCCTTTTTACATTATAAGCTCAGTGGAGGGCCTCATTATTGTTATTTCACTAGCTTTTACAGTTTATAATATCAATTTAGCACCAAATGGCATCATTTGAGGGAGTTCCTTCAAATAAATTCGGATTCAATTCAATTCGTCCAACGGTAGTGTATTATAAGCTTTGGTGAGCGCAACGTCCCTAAGTAGTACGTTTTAATCTTAAACTGCAGGGGCTATAGGGTACAATTATTACACATAAATAAATATAACCCATCTAAATAAGTCCTAAGTAACACATTTGAACCATTTTTATCCAGTTTCACTCATAAAATAAATTTTTTGAAAATTCTGAAATTTAGTCAGTTTTTCCACTTTTTCAAACTTAGGGGCTCTACAGGCAAACCCTAGAGTTAACTTAGGAGGCTGAAACTTCACACACTATCTTTTGGGACCAAAAGGAATGGGAAAAGCCCTGGGGAGCGAGGTTTTTCGAAAAAAGGTTTTTTTTGAGACACCCTACCCAAGTAGCAAAAATCGTTGGCATAACGTTGGCCCTTTGTTTCCATCCACGGTTGGACAACTTGCATGATTTGGCACACTTGCCATCAGTTACCCAACTAACCCATACCCAACGATGGGCCAACAGTTGGCCCAACCACGTTTACCCATACATGCCAACAATGGCCCAACCAAGTTTAAATCGTTGGCATAACGTTGGCCCTTTGTTTCCTTCCACGGTTGGACAACTTGTATGATTTGGCACACTTGCCATCAGTTACCCAACTAACCCATACCCAACGATGGGCCAACAGTTGGCCCAACCAAGTTTACCCATACATGCCAACAATGGCCCAACCAAGTTTAAATCGTTGGCCCTTTGTTTCCTTCCACAGTTGGACAACTTGTATGATTTGGCACACTTGCCATCAGTTACCCAACTAACCCATACCCAACGATGGGCCAACAGTTGGCCCAACCAAGTTTTACCATACCTGCCAACAATGGCCCAACCAAGTTTTACGATACCTGTCAACGATGGCCCAACCAAGTTTTACCATACCTGCCAACAATGGCCCAACCAACAAATACTATTCAACCAACAATGGCCCAACCAAATTTCGATTTTATTTAGAAATAATTTCGAAAGTTATGATTTTTTTACTTCATTTAGAACATATATGTTCTAAATGAAGTAAAAAAATCATAACTTTCGAAATTATTTCTTAATAAAATAGAATGTGTACCTGTGAAGACCTTGTCAATATTTTTTGGCCAAAACCCTTATATAAAAACTCTAATAATTTACTTCATTTGGAACATTTTTTTAAACAAGTAGGCATTTATCATGAACAGTTTAGAAGATCTATTGGGTCACATTATATTTGCGGACTTCTTGTATAATTCTACAATAGTCTATATTTTAATAAGAAAATTTTAATTTAATACTTGTTTATATGGGACATAAAATGAAAAGTACACATTAGTCTTTAGTTGCAAATTTAAACGAATACGTGCAAAATCCTCACTTGTAAATAAAATATACAAATTATAGCATCACACATTTTATTAATCAGTTAACTAATTTACAAGAAAATCGTAAAACAACTACTATTACAAGTAGTAATTTGACAATTGCTTTAACATTTCAAATTAAATGTTTCTTATCATTCTTTCCATAAATTATCACTGCTTCAACCCACAACTTGTCACCAACAGTTAAAACATAAATTTAAGTTCATGATACATTCAAGCCTCTACCTTCTTTGATTTTAAGGAAAAATAATAAAACTTCAAGAAAAAAAATTTCTATTCAATACACTTGAAATTTTATATATGAGGGAACTGCACACTTTGAGGAAACAAATCTATAACTAGGGACAAGGACGAACAGGGACGATAAAAATTACATTTAAATTTAAGCAAAAGAGAGCTAACATCATAATCAAATCAATAATTAAACAACATTATCATTGCATTCATGCATGCAGACTATTTGCATCGCCCTCTCGTATCAACTATTTCAGGGATCTGTCCAGGACAAATTTACTACCGTTTTACGGTAGCTTCACAAATTCGCCGATCCTAATTTTAAAACTTCTTCATAATTTTAAAACTTCTTATTTTCACAATTAAGTGCTAAATTTTCACAATTTATAACTGAATTTTCACAAATTATTACTTAACTAATAATACTAATATTTGAAAACCTTAACTCCCCTTAAAATGTATATGTAAAGTGATTTTTAAAAACATATTTTTCAATTCATTTTATTACGCATATTTTATTTTTACAAATTAAAATTTTTTTCACAAGTTATTTTTAAATTTTCACAAAATAGGTAGTTGGCAAAAAATCCTAGACAGATCCCTGTGTTTACTCACAACACAACTATTTGCTAGGGTTGCACTCTGTTAGCGTGAGAGGGTGTTTGGCGGAAGCCAATCCCAACAACTCGGCCATCCTGGTACGGATGTGACCTCCCATGTCCGTAGCAATAAGGCAACAGCCCAAAAATATTTTAACACTATAATACTCTGAAATAAAAATTAACCTCAAAAGAAAATATTACTAATGATAAGCTAGAATTACTAAACATACTACACATTAGCCACATAATTATTTTTTCAAGCAAAAATAACTCATTATTAAGAAATCAACACTACGAAATAAATGGAATATTGTACTAATTCATAAATAATTCAGAAAAACTTTTATATGCAAACTAAAGAAATTATTGTCAGAATAAAACACTAATTGGATATCAAAATGGAAGTAATTTTTTCACCCCTATCAAATTAATAAGACTAATATTAGATAGACTATGATTCATGGATTTCCTTTTAACATTAGCTAACTTAAAATTCTAAATACTATCCAAATCAACAGACTTAGAGATGACATATAACAGATTGGAAGATAAAAATGAACATTCAAATCATGACCAATTCTAAATACTATCCAAATCAATAGATGTAGAGATGACACATAACAGACCGGGCACAGCTTCGATAAGAGTCTACCAGCCGTCATGTTTACCCACAGCTCAAATGATGACTGACAACCATAGAGATTTAACTTTTGATCCTAAAATAATGATCTACTAAATATATTATATACCTTAGGATCCAATAATAATGACATTAATAGTTAGATCTATATGGTTATGTGTGTCATCATATGAGCTGTGAGTAAACATGACGGCTGGTAGACTCTTATCGAAGCTGTACCCAGACCGGAAGATAAAAATAAACATTCAAATATGGCAAATTAAAAAAATGAACAGATGGAATGGAATTCTCATACAATCCAGGACTAATATTAGAATTACACTTATAAAATAAAGAGTTAATCAAAAACACACACCTTGAGTGGAATTTCAGTCCATAAGGGTAGTCCATTTCTGTTTCTGCACTATTTTGAGCAAAAAAGGCGGAATGCAGAAACGCTGTGAATAGACAGAATAACAATTTAGGCCCCCGCGGGACTTCCTTCCAAGGGTAGTGAGTACTTGGTTCAGGACTCCCTTCTGATTGGTTTTGTACTTTTGGTAGTCAGAGTCAGTAATGGCTTTGGAGGAAGAAAATGCTTGTACAGGGTGCTGGGGGGCTCTGAGTCGCGTGGTCAGAGCAAGCGCGGTGGAAGAGTCACACATGTCAGCAGATGCAGAAACCGATTCCCATATGGACCATGTCAGGGGGAACATGGTGGAATAGTCACACACGTCAGCGGATGGAGACTCCGATTCCCATGGACGATGTCAGAGAAAGCGCGCTGGAAGAGTCACACATGTCAACGGATGCAGATTCCGATTCCCATGGAAGATGTCAAGGCGAGCGCGGGGGAAGAGTCGCACACGTCAGCTATTGCAGACTCCAATTCCCATGGACAATGTCAAGCCGAGCGAGTCGGAAGAGTTGCTTCCAAGCCGTCCACTTCTAATGATGATGTATCTGTAGGAAAAAATATATTTAATATCAAAACAAAAAATTTACTTTATTTGATTTATTTCGTGATAATCGTATACATTAAAGAATATTAGGTCTACCTGAAAGTTTAGTCACTTAAGGGTGCGTCTGTTTATACGTTTTCAGCACTTCTCCATAAATTGAAACCATTATATTCCAACATTGCTTAATGTGATGGTGGTTAATGAACATAACGATTTATGTTAGGAAATTTTCTGAAAGTGAAACTTTCGGGTAGGTAGACCTAATATAAGTATCAAAAATATTGTACCTCTCAACTCTTCTACCAGTTCTTCAGGAAGTTTGGCCAACTTGAACTGGAAGGGGGAATCTGGGAGGGAAATCTTCCTCTGAAGTGTCCTCTTCATGGCTAAAGCTAGTTTCTGTTCTTCCTTCTTCAAATGGAGGGTCTTCCTGCTCAGAGACCTGTGCTGAGCTTTCTGCAGCTGATTCCACATTCAACCTTTTTTGCACTAATTGCAGTATCATCTGAAAATATTTATAATATATTTTTCAGAAACAACTTTTAAATCTAAAATTTAGATCTGAACAAACTTTTAGAGGATTTAGGTAATTCTCCCGTTAGTCAGGCGCAGGCGGAAAACCACCAAATAATGTAGAACTCCGGCAAATTTCTTACAACCGTCATTCGCTTCGCTTGGCAACTTGGCTTGCGTTTGGTCCACAATTGGCGACATATGCACTTGGCTAACGGAAAAGTACCATAAGTTTGAAAGACAGAAAATTACAACTAACCTATCAAATCAGAGCATATGTTTGTGAATGTCCATTCAAAATCAAAACACAAATGCCAATTAAACTAAGCACAGCTATTGATAATTGTTTTGATATTTTAAACACTTATAAAAAGTAAAACCCATAAAGGTCCAGTAAAAAACCTGGTAATTCATATATCTCTGGAGTACTATCATCCTTCATCCTATCATAACACTCTATCATTGCTAAAATATTATGGCAAAAAACAATAGGTACTAATTTTGCAACCTCCATTCATATTTACAACTCAAAGAACAGATAAAAGTTGTAAAATTGTCTTATTGGTGAGATTACTTTGAAAAACGGGTTAATTAAGCGAATCCGGCCCGCAGAATATACCATGCAGAGCATATCCCAATGCTCAAATTGGTTGTCACTGCTTAGGAAACACGCAATACTTCCATCATCGAATTCCAGTACATGAAACATGGTCTAGAAGAAT
This sequence comes from Tetragnatha versicolor, assembly GCA_024610705.1. Taxonomy (NCBI): domain Eukaryota; kingdom Metazoa; phylum Arthropoda; class Arachnida; order Araneae; family Tetragnathidae; genus Tetragnatha; species Tetragnatha versicolor. The sequence continues at coordinate 415,459 of JANDEH010000002.1, forward strand.
ATCAATTTCCTATACAATCAGAGAAAATATATTATTTAATTGGATAAATATTTCATGCTATTAAATATCACACGTTGATTTCATCTGCTTTCGTTTTTGCACAACCCATAGCCAGCGATGTATCTTGTAACAACTTTTATAAAAATTACAATAATTTTGATTTGAAAATAAAAACAAAGTTGATTAAAAGATAAATATAAAAATATTACAGAAATGAAATAACTAACCCCAATGCAATCTGAAATCCATACTGCAGGCTCCACTTCCACCGACTCCAATCACACATCACCACTAACAAAACTAAACAAAACGAAAACCAACACAAACAGAAGTAGAAGTTGAAGTTTCCTTGCCAACCATTTCCCAACGTTGGGCCACTCGAACGGTTTTGGGGTGATAGGCGTGCGGTTCTCCAATTTATTCTCACAAATTATTTTTATAAAAAAATTCGGTGAATATAGATTCAAATTTGTGATATAAGAGAAATATTTTAAATTTACTGTTAAAAGAAAGAGCACAGACTTTTTACAGTGAGTGATTGACGAACGTCGAACATTGTTTTTTTGCGTGTTTTGCCCACTGAGCTATATAACAAACTGGAGTGACTAGTTAGCGTGCTGAAACCGCATCACACCGCGGAAAGGATTTCCATCTTCTTTTAAATTTCTCCATCTGGTAGCACAGTTGTATGCACAGATTGAAACGACCATTCTAAATTTTGCTCATAATATTTTGAAAAACAGGCATGGGCGGATTAAAGGGGGAAATGCTCTTCCAACTTTGCTTCAAGCTTGCCCCGATTGCTGAGAGCAATCGGTGCATTGTAACCTTCCGCGGTGGCATGATCAATCGCTTGTCGGAGGTTGACACTCCAGTTTGTTTTATAGCTCAGTGGTTTTGGCACGTTAATTTTTTTTAAAGGGGGGTTGGGGGAGATTTGGAACGATTAGAAATTTATTAAAGAATCAAAGTCAATATTAGTGTGCGGTTTTTTACATTGAAAACGATATTTTAAGAAAATGGCTAAAATGGTCAAAAAGAGATATTTTTTGTAAATTTCTCTGGAACTAAGCAAGGTAGAGCTTAGAGTTAAAAAAATTCAAATTTTTCGGAACGAATTGCTTCAGAAAAGTGTTACTTCACTCTCCGGAGCGTCCTTAAAAAGTGGAAAATGGTCCGGGAACGTTTTGGCGGGAAAAAAGTGGGAATCTTAATTTTGACTCACAACCTAATGCAATACATCGTTCGATTCCTTAATTTTAGGATGCACATATACCGAAATTTCAGAAGTCTAAAGCAAGCGGTTCGGATGTAATCCGGGAAAAACGGAGTTTTAGGAAAATCGGTTTTTTAGGAAAAACTCTTGATTTAACAATCTCACATCTTAACGATTTACATATTTGTAATCTGTGAAAAATTCCCAATTTACCCATATAAGACACTTGGGGTGGAGTCTAATTTTTTCCGTAACTCTCCAGACACGACTTGCCCCAAAAAATGGAGTAATTGGCGTTAAATATAAGTAGTCCTAATCTTGTTCTGAAAATCCTGGATGACGAAAAAATCACCGTGAATTCCCGTAATTCTGGAAAAACTTTGCCATAACTATTAGTTACTACAAAAAAATTCAAAAAAATTTTAATATTAATATTTTTCGGATTTAAAAGCTTTCTTTGGACTTGTGTTTTTTCGTCGAAATCTGAACTTTTTTCAAAGTCTAATCACTGTCTTAATTAGCAACCGATTTTAACCAAAATCAAATATGAAGTGTATGGTAGGATATATTTTAAGATTTTAAGGTCAAAAACGCGATATCCTTTTTTGATTTTGGTAAAAATTGCGACTTTATTGCGACTTACGCACAGGTCTAGGGACCTTACTTTTTGTCGCAAATTAATGGAATTCCAGATTCTGAGAGCTTATGGGAATGTAGTGAAAGAAAGGTGAAAGAGATTGCCACCGACCCGATGAAAACAGTTTAAAACACGGAATTCTGAAAATTCAACAGCTCTATCAATAATCTGCGGTCAACGGTGCTAGCCTATATCAGCCGGTTTTTAAGAGGAGGGTATAATTTTCTTAGAAGATAATATCGTCGAAAATATGTGTTCCGGTGTTAATGTGCTTCCCGACTTAGTTTTTGAAAAATTACATTCAAGTGCAAGGGTATTTTTTTAAAGTTCAAAACACACAAAAATGACCTGTACATTGAAAAAGATAGAAGGGGATATTTCACCCCTTATTTTTTTTAAGTGAGGGGGGCGATTAGAGATATTACAGAAAAGTGATTTATAACTTTATTTTTATAAAAATTGCTAAAAGTTAAATAAAGTTATATTATTTAGGTCCAAAAATATATTGAAAAAATTATTTTACTTGTTAAAAAATTAAAAAATGGTCTTGGATCCAAAATTATCATTTAATCACACTATTTCAAATATAACCACGAAGGTTTTCCCATTTTGTCATTGTTATTTTTCCCAACGGGAAATCAATGTTGGGCCAATGGACTTTCTGTCAACCGTTGCCAATCACAATAAGCTATGGTTGGGATTTAGTTGGGTAATTGATGGCAAAACTGCAAGCAGTGCCAACCATTTCCCAACGTTGGGCCAACGACTGTGTTACTTGGATGGTTTTTTGTAAATTTCTCTGGAACCAAGCAGGGTAGAGCTTAGAGTTTAAAAAATCGAATTTTTGGGACCGAATGGCTTTAGAAAAGTGCTACTGCATTATCCGGAGCGTCCTGGAAAAGGAGAAAATGGTCCGGGAGCATTTTGGCGGGAAAAAAAGAAGGAATTTTGATTTTGACCCATCCCCTAATGCGATACATGGTTTAGATGGTTCAATTCCTTAGTTTTAGGGTGCATATATACCAAAATTTCAGAAGCCTGGAACAAGCGGTTCGGGCAAATTAAATAAAAGTTTAGGACCAAAAATACATTGAAAAAATTATTTTGCTAGTTAAAAAATTATAAAATTTTCTGGGATCCACAATTATCATTTATAATCACACTATTTAAAAAATAACCACGACGATTTTTCCCATTTTGTAATGGTCATTTTTCCCAACGGGAAATCAATGTTGGGCCAATGGAGTTTCTGTCAACCGTTGCCAACCACAATAAGCTATGGTTGGGATTTAGTTGGGGAATTGATGGCAAAACTGCAAGCAGTGCCAACCATTTCCCAACGTTGGGCCAACGACTGTGTTACTTGGGTGTTTTTTTGTAAATTTCTCTGGAACCAAGCAGGGTAGAGCTAAGAAATTAAAAAATTCGAATTTTTGGGACCGAATGGCTTTAGAAAAGTGCTACTGCACTGTCCGGAGCGTCCTGAAAAAGAAGAAAATGTTACGGGAGCATTTTGGCGGGAAAAAAGAAGGAATTTTGATTTTGACCCACCCCCTAATGCGATACATGGTTTAGATGGTTCAATTCCTTAGTTTTAGGGTGCATATATACCAAAATTTCAGAAGCCTGGAACAAGCGGTTCGGATGTAATCCGGGAAAAACGGAGTTTTAGGAATATCGGTTTTTTAGGAAAAACTCTTGATTTAACTATCTCACATCTTAATGATTTACATATTTGTAATCTGTGAAAAATTCCCAATTTACTCATATAAGACACTTGGGATGGAATCTAATTTTTTCCGTAACTCTCCTGACACGACTTGCCCCAAAAAGTGGAGTGTTTGGCGTTAAATATAAGTAGCCCAAAATCTTCTTCTGAAAATCCTGGATGACGAAAAAATCACCGTGGATTCCCGTAATTCTGGAAAAACTTTGCCATAACTATTAGTTACTACAAAAAAAATTCAAAAAAAATTTAATATTAATATTTTCGGATTTAAAAGCTTTCTTTGGACTTGTGTTTTTTCGTCAAAATCTGAACTTTTTTTCAAAGTCTAATCACTGTCTTAATTAGCAACCGATTTTAACCAAAATCGAATATGAGGTGTATGGTAGGGTATATTTTAAGATTTTGAGGTCAAAAACGCGATATCGTGATTTGATTTTGGTAAAAATTGCGACTTTAGTGCGACTTACGCACAGGTCTAGGGACCTTAATTTTTGTCGCAAATTAATGGAATTCCAGATTCTGAGAGCTTATGGGAATGTAGTGAAAGAAAGGTGAAAGAGATTGCCACCGACCCGATGAAAATTGTTTAAGACACGGAAATCCGAAAATTCAACAGCTCTATCAATAATCTGCGGTCTACGGTGCTAGCCTATATCAGCCGGTATTTAAGAGGAGGGTATAATTTTCTTAGAAGCTTATATCGTCGAAAATATGTGTTCTGGTGTTAATGTGCTTCCCGACTTAGTTTTTGAAGAATTACTTTCAAGTGCAAGGGTATTTTTTTAAAGTTCAAATCATTCAAAGTTGACCTGTACATTGAAAAAGATATAAGGATATTTCACCCCTTATTTTTTTAAGTGAGGGGGGGGCGAACAGTGATATTAAAGAAAAGTGATTACCACTTTATTTAAAAAAAAATTGCTAAAAGTTAAATAAAGTTATATTATTTAGGTCCAAATGTATATTGAAAAAATTATATTACTAGTTAAAAATTAAAAAAAAATGGTCTTGGATCCAAAATTATCATTTATAATCACACTATTTAAAAAAACAACCACGAAGGTTTTTCCATTTTGTCATTGTTATTTTTCCCAACGGGAAATCAATGTTGGGCCAATGAACTTTCTGTCAACCGTTGCCAATCACAATAAGCTATAGTTGGGATTTAGTTGGGTAATTGATGGTAAAACTGCAAGCAGTACTGACCATTTCCCAACGTTGGGCCAACGACTGTGTTACTTGGGAGGTTTTTTGTAAATTTCTCTGGAACCAAGCAGGGTAAAGCTTAGAGTTTAAAAAATTCTAATTTTTGGGACCGAATGGCTTTAGAAAAGTGCTACTGCACTGTCCGGAGCGTCCTGGAAAAGGAGAAAATGGTCCGGGAGCATTTTGGCGGGAAAAAGAAGGAATTTCGATTTTGACCCACCCCCTAAAGCGATACATGGTTTAGATGGTTCAATTCCTTAGTTTTAGGGTGCATATAATATACCAAAATTTCAGAAGCCTGGAACAAGCGGTTCGGGCAAGTTAATTAAAAGTTTAGGACCAAAAATACATTGAAAATATTATTTTACTTGTTAAAAAATGGTCTTGGATCCAAAATTATCATTTAATCACACTATTTAAAAAATATCCACGACTATTTTCCCAGTTTTTAATTGTTTATTTTTCCCAACGGGAAATCAATGTTGGGCCAATGGAGTTTCTGTCAACCTTTGCTAACCACAATAAGCTATGGTTGGGATTGAGTTGGGTAATTGATGGCAAAACTGACTACAGTGGCGACCATTTCCCAACGTTGGGCCAACGACTGTGTTACTTGGGAGGTTTTTTGTAAATTTCTCTGGAACCAAGCAGGGTAGAGCTAAAGAAATTAAAAAATTCGAATTTTTGGGACCGAATGGCTTTAGAAAAGTGCTACTTCACTGTCCGGAGCGTCCTGGAAAAAAAAAGAAAATGGTCCGGGAGCATTTTGGCGGGAAAAAAGAAGGAATTTTGATTTTGACCCACCCCCTAATGCGATACATGGTTTAGATGGTTCAATTCCTAGTTTTAGGGTGCATTATACCAAAATTTCAGAAGCCTGGAACAAGCGGTTTGGGTGTAATCTGTGAATAACGGAGTTTTTGGAATAGGTTTTTCAGGAAAAATCCCGAAATAATTATCGGGATCACACTATTCACACTATATCCCACTATTTAAAAAATATCCACGACCATTTTCCCATTTTGTAATTGTTTATTTTTCCCAACGGGAAATCAATATTGGGCCAATGGAGTTTCTGTCAACCTTCGCCAACCACAATAAGCTTTGGTTGGGATTGAGTTGGGTAATTGATGGCAAAACTGACAACAGTGCCGACCATTTCCCAACGTTTGGCCAACGACTGTTTACATGGTGGTTTGGGAGGTTTTTCAGGAAAAATCCCGAAATAATTATCGGGATCACACTATTCACACTATATCCCACTATTTAAAAAATATCCACGACCATTTTCCCATTTTGTAATTGTTTATTTTTCCCAACGGGAAATCAATATTGGGCCAATGGAGTTTCTGTCAACCTTTGCCAACCACAATAAGCTTTGGTTGGGATTGAGTTGGGTAATTGATGGCAAAACTGACAACAGTGCCGACCATTTCCCAACGTTTGGCCAACGACTGTTTACATGGTGGTTTGGGAGGTTTTTCAGGAAAAATCCCGAAATAATTATCGGGATCACACTATTCACACTATATCCCACTATTTAAAAAATATCCACGACAATTTTCCCATTTTGTAATTGTCATTTTTCCCAACGGGAAATCAACGTTGGGCCAATGGAGTTTCTGCCAACCGTTGCCAACCACCATATGCTATGGTTGGGATGTTGTTGGGTAATTGATGGCAAAACTACCAACCGTTTGCCAACAGTGCCGACCATTTCCCACCGTTGGGCCAACGAACGGTGCTACTAGGGTACCGTCTCATATAGGAGTTGCTGGAAACAAGGCGGCTGATTTCCTGACCAGAGAGGATGCTAATGCCCCTTCTGCCCCACATGCTAATTTGACATTCCTAGAAATATACTCTAAGAGAAAACTTATGGATCTGCAAGTATGGAAAACCCCTCCGTCACATGCCTGGTACAGGAGAAAATCTCCTGGTAGTGCCCTCACCTTTGTGGGCTCTCGTCTTGAACAAACCTGTTTATCTAGATTCGTAAGTGGACATTTAAGGGGCCTTTCTTATGAACAGGGGCAGAGAATCTTTAAGACATGTACCAAATGCAGATCTGACCCAGCCTCTCCCGAGCACATTTTGAGCTGTCTGGATTTTACTTATGACGACGTTTTACTTAAGCCTTTTTTATTTCTGGACTTTCTGAAAGTCTTTGGACTCATGGAGTTGGTCTAGCTTTCGCTAGACCAACTGGAAATTAGAAACAACAACAACAACACACTGCAAATGCTCCACAAATTTAAACACTTTTTTTGTCTTCAAGTTAACTACACATTAGTTTTTTGTTAGATAGAACACTTTAACCCCGGTGTGACGGTGATCTGAATATGTTTAAAAAATGTTAGCAGTATAATACCCGGAATGAAAGAATCACACATAAAAAGTTAAACTAGTTTAAAAGTCAATCTAGCTTAAGTCGAGCATAAATTACATGCTCGACTTCAGCTAGATTTATACTTAAACTAGATTAATTTTTCATGTGTGAATGTAGTATAAGTGTTCTTAAATTTAGATCAAAGCACTATAAAAACACATGATTAGAAGAGTTTATTGATTATGTTTTTCTTAGCACACACATAGCAAAAGTGTTTCACGCATAAGCAGTTCACTAGGGTGTCTCAAAAAAAACTTTTTTTCGAAAAACCTAGCTCCCCAGGGCTTTTCCCATTCCTTTTGGTCCCAAAAGATAGTGTGTAAAGTTTCAGCCCCCTAAGTTAACTCTAGGGTTTGCCTGTAGAGCCCCAAAGTTTGAAAAAAGTGGAAAAAATGACCAATTTTCAGAATTTTTAAAAATTATATTTTAAGATTGATACTGCGATAAAACTGGTTCAAATGTGTCATTTAGGACTTATTTAGATGGAATATATTTATTTATGTGTATTAACTGCACCCTATAGCCCTTATAATTTAAGATTAAAACGTACTACTTAAGGACGTTGCACTCGCCAAAGCACTACAGGTGGACGAAATGAATTAAATTTGAATTTCTTCGAAGGAACTCCCTCAAATGATGCCACTTGGTGCTAAATTGATATTATAAATTATAAAATCCCTTGAAATAACAATAATGAGGTCTTCCACTGAGCTTTTAATGTAAAAAGTGATTTTCTTCAAAATTTCTCTTTTCCAGCTGATTAAACCCAAAATTTATATTAAAAATGATGGTTGTTGTACTTTTTTAGATACCAAACATTGAAATCTTTATAGGGGTTTAATTTTTAGTAGTAGAATTAAATTTTAAACCGCACAGATCGGAAATGACATGGAACATTCCTATACCAGATGTGAAAATTGATTTTCTTTTTTCAAAGTTAGGAAAATAGTTTAATGCTTGTGAATCTTGATTGAAATGTTAAAGAAAGCAGTTTTTAATTAAAATTTTCCCCTGATACGTTAAAAGGAAGTAATTTTCCAAACTTAAAAAAAGAAAATCGATTTTAACGTCTGGTATAGGAAATATCCATGTCATTTCTGATCTGTGCGGTTTAAAATTTAATTCTACTTATTAAAAATGAAACCCCCATAAAGTTTTAAATGTTTGGTATCTAAAAAAGTACAACAACCATCATTTTTAATATAAATTTTGGGTTTGATAAGCTGGAAAAGAGAAATTTTGAAGAAAATCACTTTTTACATTAAAAGCTCAGTGGAAGACCTCATTATTGTTATTTCAAGGGTTTTTATAATTTATAATATCAATTTAGCATCAAATGGCATCATTTGAGGGAGTTCCTTCTAAGAAATTCAAATTTAATTCATTTCGTCCACCGGTAGTGCATTATAAGCTTTGGTGAGTGCAACGTCCTTAAGTGGTAAGCATTAATCTTAAATTATAAGGGCTATAGGGTGCAGTTAATACACATAAATAAATATATTCCATCTAAATAAGTCCTAAATGACACATTTGAACCAGTTTTATTGCAGTATCAATCTGAAAATTTAATTTTTAAAAATTCTGAAAATACGTCACTTTTTCCACTTTTTTCAAACTTTGGGGCTCTACAGGCAAACCCTAGAGTTAACTTTGGGGGCTGAAACTTTACACACTATCTTTTGGGACCAAAAGGAATGGGAAAAGCCCTGGGGAGAGAGGTTTTTCGAAAAAAAGTTTTTTTTGAGACACCCTACAGTTCACCCTCTCTCTCGTCTAAATATTCTAATGAGGTATTCTCACGTTTTTGAGATATAAATTTTTGAAATTTCAATTTTTGTTTGGGCGCGAAAACAGTTTTGAATCACAAATCATTGCGCTTTGACGTCACATCCAATAGAAGCCCGTTTTCTGATAACGTGACTTTTCTGACGTTTTGGCAAAAATAAAATTGAATTTTAAACTGTTTAAAACACATTTTGAACTTAAAAATCAGAAATTTGGAAGTTTTGAACCATAACGTATCATAAAAGTATAAAATCAAGCAAATCCATCACTCATGCAAATACCTCCATTGGATCATGTGCCATAAAAAACCTCAATCAACCAACGAACCATACATTCTGCCTCTCAACTGGCGTGTTTCTTTTCCTCAGGACCCCCCTGGCTTCCCGTCGTCCCCCTCCACCCCTCTGCGACACGGCGCTGAGATGTCCACTCTGTTCTTCCGCGACGGTCTCCGCAAGGTCGACTTCGTGCTGGCATACGAAGACTCCGACTTCAGGCGAAACGAGTTCCGGGACATGTTCCAGAAGAACCTCCGCAAGGCTGGACTGGAGATAGAGCTTGAGGACAAGGCGGTAAGCAGAATAATTGAATAAGGGCAGTGGCGTATGTAAGGGGTCCCCCCGAAATTCATACTTGGTGTACCAAAACAAGTTAAAACCCTGTTTTTTTAGGGTCAAATTTCGAAAAGTTACAACTTTTTTTTATTCGAACCTATAGTTGAAACCATGTTTTTAGGGACAAATTTTCAAAACTGTTCTGGAGGATGACCCGAACAAAGAACACATTTTGTACTTAGAAATCCATCATTATCTATAACTTGTTTCATTAATTTCATCAAAATGCAAATCTAGCCTGACAATTTATATCTCAAGTTCTAACTAGGGGTACCAAAACTAGTTAAAAACCTGTTTTTTAGAGTCGGATTTCAAAAACATTTCTTGGAGTAAACCCCCAGACCCCCTTTTGTATTTAGAACTTAATTAATCATAACTTTTTTATATATAGAGGAGAGGAGGGTATTATGGAACACCCTTTATATATTTAAGAATAACTCTATTGGTTTTAAATAAAAATCCGCCGAATCATTTTAAGTACATACTATAATTAATGACAATGAAAGACCAATGGTCAAATAAATCAGCATTTATTTTTTTAAAATAAAAAAATGTACTTTAAGAAAAAGTTACAAATGGAGGGTAATGTGGAACAGTCGGGTAATATGGAACAGTTGGATTTACAGCTATTAAAAACTAATTAAACCTTAGAGAATATAGTTAATCTTAACTATAAAAATATATTTAACAATTTACGCTCAAATAGTTTTATTCATGAGTCTATTTACAATAGTCACAAACATAATCGTCTTTTTCTGACCCTTTGCTTATGGTATGTTCCATAATACCCGACAGGCCATCTTGTGCTATGAACCCTTTTACTGACCGATAAAACATGGATTGCTAAAAAACGACTGCAGTATAAGAAACTACTGATCTTTTAGTGTACATTATGCTTAGCAACAAAATCAAAGTCTCACAGTTACTGGTTAAAAGGTTTGAACATTTACCGTCAAAAACTTTCGAAAATCCTAAAACACACTTTGCTTTGCTGCGACTGATCAGACAACAACAAGAAGCTTAACTCTTTGCGCACTGTATCACGGGGGATTTCTTAAGACTTTCGAGCCATTGCCACGTGATAGCAACACGAGGGGGAGCAGAAACTCAGGTGTTCCATATTACCCGACTATTCCATAATACCCTCCTCTCCTCTATACATGGGATGGGTTGAGAAATATTTTTGGGCCCCTCCCGAAATAAATTATAAATCTCCAAGCTTTGCTCTACACATGAGTGGAAAGAGGAGAAAAATAACTCCCCCCCTATAGGGAGATATAGCCCCTTGAAGTCGCGAAATCAATGCCAATTCATTGTATTTTGTCAGTTAATTTGGAATTGAAGTTAATTTGTCTTTCTGTTCGTATTCCTTATGGTGTAAACTAGGCTAAAATAAAATTTGCTTTTAATTGAAAAGTGTTCTTAACTTTTTTTTATCCAGGGAATGTTTGACTCCCATTCATATTAACTTACTCCATTGATACTGCTTTAATGACTCAGTAGGGTGTCTCAAAAAAAACTTTTTTTCGAAAAACCTCGCTCCCCAGGACTTTTCCCATTCCTTTTGATCCCAAAAGATAGTGTGTAAAGTTTCAGCCCCCTAAGTTAACTCTAGGGTTTGCCTGTAGAGCCCCAAAGTTTGAAAAAAGTGGAAAAAATGACCAATTTTCAGAACTTTTAAAAATTATATTTTAAGATTGATACTGCGATAAAACTGGTTCAAATGTGTCATTTAGGACTTATTTAGATGGAATATATTTATTTATGTGTATTAACTGCACCCTATAGCCCCTATAATTTAAGATTAAAACGTACTACTTAAGGACGTTGCACTCGCCAAAGCTTATAATGCACCACAGGTGGACGAAATGAATTAAATTTGAATTTCTTCGAAGGAACTCCCTCAAATGATGCCACTTGGTGCTAAATTGATATTATAAATTATAAAAACCCTTGAAATAACAATAATGAGGTCTTCCACTGAGCTTTTAATGTAAAAAGTGATTTCTTCAAAATTTCTCTTTTCCAGCTGATTAAACCCAAAATTTATATTAAAAATGATGGTTGTTGTACTTTTTTAGATACCAAACATTGAAATCTTTATAGGGGTTTAATTTTTAGTAGTAGAATTAAATTTTAAACCGCACAGATCGGAAATGACATGGAACATTCCTATACCAGATGTGAAAATTGATTTTCTTTTTTCAAACTTAGGAAAATAGTTTAATGCTTGTGAATCTTGATTGAAATGTTAAAGAAAGCAGTTTTTAATTAAAATTTTCCCCTGATACGTTAAAAGGAAGTAATTTTCCAAACTTAAAAAAAGAAAATCGATTTTAACGTCTGGTATAGGAAATATCCATGTCATTTCTGATCTGTGCGGTTTAAAATTTAATTCTACTTATTAAAAATGAAACCCCCATAAAGTTTTAAATGTTTGGTATCTAAAAAAGTACAACAACCATCATTTTTAATATAAATTTTGGGTTTGATAAGCTGGAAAAGAGAAATTTTGAAGAAAATCACTTTTTACATTAAAAGCTCAGTGGAAGACCTCATTATTGTTATTTCAAGGGTTTTTATAATTTATAATATCAATTTAGCATCAAATGGCATCATTTGAGGGAGTTCCTTCTAAGAAATTCAAATTTAATTCATTTCGTCCACCGGTAGTGCATTATAAGCTTTGGCGAGTGCAACGTCCTTAAGTAGTAAGTTTAATATTAAATTATAGGGGCTATAGGGTGCAGTTAATACACATAAATAAATATATTCCATCTGAATAAGTCCTAAATGACACATTTGAACCAGTTTTATTGCAGTATCAATCTTAAAATATAATTTTTAAAAATTCTGAAAATACGTCATTTTTTCCACTTTTTTCAAACTTTGGGGCTCTACAGGCAAACCCTAGAGTTAACTTTGGGGGCTGAAACTTTACACACTATCTTTTGGGACCAAAAGGAATGGGAAAAGCCCTGGGGAGCGAGGTTTTTCGAAAAAAGTTTTTTTTGAGACACCCTAATGACTCAGTTTCATAATAATTTTGAAATTGCCTTTGTCTTAATCTTTCTATTTCTCACTTTTGTGTTGTGAACTAAGCAGAAATATATAATTTAAACTTCCATTTAAATGTTTTTAAAGATTTTCCTTCAGTTGAAATTTCTTAAGGTTGAAAAGGGAATTATTCCATTAACCTTATTCGACTGTAAAATACTTTTGAATACGTATACTTATATTTGTTTCGATGATTGTCATTTTCCCCAGTAAAATTCCCAGTATTCCCAGTAAAAATTTGGTAGTTATGCTACAAAAATTCCATTATTTAAACCGTTTTTTTCTCTATTTTCTCAAACTTGTTTTTTTTTCTCATAATATTATCTAGAAAATTTTAAAAACTCGCTAGTAAAATAAAAATGTAAAAACCATTTAAAAAAACTTTTAATGTTTGAACTGTTGCAACAGTAAACAATTTATTTGACTACATTAAATTCTTTCAGTTATTACTAGAAATTAAACTGATGATAATTAACAATTCCATTAATAGCAAAGGCGATGCACTAGTAGCTCTAAGTTCTAATTTTCTTTTGGTTTGCATTATTACTATACATCTGGCATCACATTTGTTTGTTGTTCCATCAATTTGTTAGGGATAGTTAACAATTGAGAACCTCCGAAGACACAGAATTCAATGAGGTTCCGAATTTAATTCACAGAATTCAATTCACAAGAGCTTTAATATCCAGAAGGGGTCTCCAAACGCTAAGAGCTTTCCTAAAAGATATTTACAACTAGATTGGTCTTACAGAGTATTGAAATGCTTATTATATTAAAGAAGAAGACAAAGTGACCCTGATGGGTCAGCATGTCTCTACTCATCTCAATCTTTAAAAAAATCAATTCGTTGAACTAAGACATTTTTGATTTTTTATGCTTTTATTTTAACTTTACTTATTCAACTTTGATTTTAACCCTACAATGCATGATTTTTTAAAATCACTTGAAAATCATTTATTTGACTTCTATTATGGTGTAAATTAGTAAAAAATACTAAAAAAAATTAATTTAATTTTTTTCTACTTTAAATTGACAAAAAACTTTGTCCTTGTGAAATTAGCTGTGAAGTGAAATAAAACCAAATGATCTAAAATATAAAAAGCCACTTATCTTTTCAAAACAATTTTTTTCAAGCTGAAAATTTCTTTAATTTTAATTTATATGGTCCTTTTATTTTGGCGTTTTCTGTGTCTTGACTTTCGTCTCACTAGCTATTAACAAATGTCTCAAAATAGTACCCCTGCTGCCATATACTGGGGCAGTTTAAAGTGCTAATACAATGAAATGTTATATTTATTGTACTTATTGCATAGTGTTGCCGTTTGGAAATGGAAGTTCGAGTAGGAAATGGAGAAAAATGTCGTGTGGCCAAATGGCTACAGTATGCACTGTAGGGTTAATAGCGATGGTCATCAAAAATTACACTACTGTTCATAAATTAAGGACGGAACTGTTTTTTCAACATAACACCTAGTGAAATTATTTTTCATCAATGAAAATTATACCAAGAGATGTTCAATGGGTGGGAATACAGGGCCCGAAAGCAAATTTTCTCTACCAATATTTTAAGGGGGTAAATGGACCCTCCATTGATAATGGAGTCCCATTACAATTTGGAGCTGTGGCAGAAACGTCTGTGTAAGAGGTATTTTACCGAAAACTTTATGGTTATTGTAATGAATATGATTACTCCTGAACTCAGTGCATATTTTTAAAAGCCTGTGTTACCTTTAAATGGTATTTTTTATGTTTTATTGATAGAAATCGGTCTAATCATCATTTTTGGCAAGTTTTAGCTTCTGGGTCATTTTTGGTAGTTGGTATCTTACCGTCAACCATGTTTTTAGTAGTTCTTACATGTGCTAGATTATGTTTAGGTCTGGAGACCCTGAAAGTAAATTATTTCTTTCAATATCGTGACTTTCAAGAAACTTTGAGATAGCCAAATTGTGATTTTGTGCAACTTTTTCTCTCATAAAGAGAAATTCTTGATCTGAAATTTCTTCTAAAAGAAGCAAAGGGGACATGAGAACCCAGGCACGTGATCGCAGACATCAGGGAAAATTTTTTTCGTGTATAGGGAGTGTTGAAATGTCTATAACAGTAACAGAGTATCAATGGAGAAATTATATCTCTTAAAAACTCATTTCAAAGGTAATGGAGATATTTTTACAACTATATGTTTCTTTTTAGGTATGTCTACGTCCATAAACACTAAAAAATACTTTTTTTTCAAACATTAATAACAGATGTCCTTTCTGTGAAACTATACAATTATGTTGTGCCGTTTGAGCACCTCGTATACACCGCAGATATTTTCACTGATGTTTGCTATTGGGTACCTGTGTTCTCATGTCCCATTTGATTCTCTTAGAAGAAATTTCAGGTCAGGAATTTCTCTTTATGAGAGAAAAAGTTGCACAAAATCACAATTTGGCTATCTCAAAGTTTCTTGAAAGTCACGATATTGAAAGAAATAATTTACTTTCAGGGTCTCCAGACCTAAACATAATCTAGCACATGTAAGAACTACTAAAAACATGGTTGACGGTAAGATACCAATTACCAAAAATGACCCAGAAGCTAAAACTTGCCAAAAATGATGATTAGACCGATTTCTATCAATAAAACATAAAAAATACCATTTAAAGGTAACACAGGCTTTTAAAAATATGCACTGAGTTCAGGAGTAATCATATTCATTACAATAACCATAAAGTTTTCGGTAAAATACCTCTTACACAGACGTTTCTGCCACAGCTCCAAATTGTAATGGGACTCCATTATCAATGGAGGGTCCATTTACCCCCTTAAAATATTGGTAGAGAAAATTTGCTTTCGGGCCCTGTATTCCCACCCATTGAACATCTCTTGGTATAATTTTCATTGATGAAAAATAATTTCACTAGGTGTTATGTTGAAAAAACAGTTCCGTCCTTAATTTATGAACAGTAGTGTATTATTACAGCGGTAATGTTAACATTGTTAAATTAATCTCTCTATTCTAAAAAAAAAGTGTTTGGTGAACGGTTTCCAGAGAAAGGCCTTTTAATTACTGAACCGAATGACACATATATGGTATCAAAATGTCCGGATTCTTTCCAGATTTCCGAGTATAGGCCCTTCGATTTTTCAAAAAAATTCTCAATTTTAAATTATTTCCATTTTTTTAGATAACGGATAAGGTCGCAGCTACAAAGCAAGTACTGTCAATCAAATTATTATGCATCCAATCACAACGACCGATAGACGCTATATTTTAAGATGAAACATGTTTTTTCACCTTTTAAAAAAGTACTTTCTTGATGAAATATCACTCAAAGACTGATAAAAACATATATTCTAAAAACTTACATGTATGCCATTTTATACCAAAATTTCATACTTTTTGTCCAATATATTTATAATTTTTAGTCTGATTTTATCGAAATTAATTGTAAACATAGAGTGATGTTTTGTCTCTTATTATTTTCAATTGCTTAAACGATAGGGGAGAGTGTTGTACCTACGGACGGTTGTACCTTCAGCCACCTCATTTTAAAATTCGGGAAAAAATGTAAATTTGAATTTGTGGTCGATTTTGAATGTAAACAGATGCTATCTAGTTGCTAACGTGAAATCAGCTCTTTAAAATATTATTTAAATTTTATATAATAAATTTACTGTTTTTAGGTGCTCAAAGTTTTTTGTAGTGCATCACTACATTAACTCTTTTCTTCCCCTTTAATTATGACATGATAAAATGGGATACATGGGGGGAATCCCCGAGATTTTAACTTTTATTTTTGATATTAGAAATCGTCAGATCTCAATTCTTTTATCTTTTATAGAACTTTGAATGCAAAAACACCTCATGTTGTACCTTCGGACACCATAAGTGTTGTACCTACGGACACGTTCTTGTGGGTATCTGTAGCTAATCGGCGTTTTAGAATCAGGTTTCATTTAACTGAATACATTTTAATAAATGTTCAATTAATTCTAAATGGTAATATATTTGTCAGCGATTATTTTCAAGTGAATTTTAGATGAAAAATCAAATATTTTGTGATCTTAACTGTTTTTTTAAATTTATGATTCTACTTGGAATTTAATGTAAAATATGGTGTAAAATCCTAAGAACCCTATCGCATTTAAGTATGATGATTAAAAAAACTTGAAATTTCCACTGAAGAAGATTTACCACCAAATTATTATCGTTATTACCACCAAATGCTTGCACAACTAAGTGTTGATCGAATTGGTTTTTTTTGGGGGGGGGATCAGTGAAGTTGTCAGATCAATCAGCATGATTGATGAAACTATTATCTTAAATTCTGATCTGAAAATACCATGTGATTTTTGTGTTTTTGGTAAAAAATCAAGACTTTTATCATTCAACTTCGCTTTAATGATCATTTGCGATCTAAAACTACATTACTTTAAAAAATCTATTTTCAATTTTAAAAAGGCTTGAAATAGGTTATTAAAAGGTAATGCATCAATAAAAATATTAATTCTTAGCTTTTTTCAACTAAAATTTCCCTTTTTAAGGGTGTCCACAGGTACAACTGGGTCTGTCCATAGGTACAACAGGTTGTTGAACCTTTGGACACAAATTTTTCCATGTTATTATAAATGATTAAAAATCCAATTTTCAAGATTTTGGCTAGTAAAAAATATCTCTATACTCACAAAGGTTAGGACTATAGGTTGGGCTATTTAAATGGTCAAAATGTGATTTTACCTGTCTTAGAAAAATCCAAACGTGATTTTTGTCCAGAGGTACAACACTCTCCCCTATTGTTTAACAAGTCTGGGTTTAAAAAAATATGAATGATAAACACTAGGCATATTATACTAACGAGTTACTTTAAAATAATGGTTTTTGTTTGGTACGAATATTGATAAACAATTAGAATTACTTATTTATAATCATAGATTAAAAATAATTAAGATGAATATTTTTAAAAACATTTCGTTTAAATTTTTGATAAGTTCGGGTTACATATATTCAAACTTTTAAGGGAGATTAATTCAAGAGGGGATTTGGTGACGTATTTTTGGAAAGTTGGTTGACGTTTTTTCTGTATATTGTTTAATTGTTTTATAAAGTGTATTAAGTTCAGCGAGTTGGAATTTGTTGGAATTTGTAGGACGCAGGACCTTTTGGAATTGCGAAGCAATTCCAAAAGGTCCTGCGTCAGCAGTTTACGGGGGTTGGCGAGCTATAGCAAGCAGGGGGCGGTAGCTCCCTAGTGTTATAAAAACACGAATATTTATTGTTCAGATAGAGTAGCGCTTGTCCCCATAATGGCGGACGATTGTTGAGCGAAGGGTGCTCGCTCCATCCGGGGCTTTTTTTGGTTTAGCAAGAGTTAACCGCTTTCAGAAAAATACTTCCTTTTCTCCACCTCTACACAAAACATTTACTTTTCAAACAAATTCTTATCAGTAAAAAGAAAAGAAACCTCCGCGCGATTCCCTCCAGTGCATTCTTCATTACAAACTGCTCGAAAGACTGGAAGAACACCATTCTACTCTTTATTGTTAAGCTTCACGTGGAAAAGACAAAAGATATGAGAAACTTTCTGTAAAGAAAACTCTTCGTACAAAGTTGGATGAGGTTGCCATAGTAAAGAAGAGAAAAGTTGCTTCGATTTTCCAGACGATAATCCCTCGAAGAAAAGGCACTGCAAAAAAAAAGATTCGGTGAAAAGCTGAATACTTTTTCAGCCTCTTAAAGGTTAATTAAATCAAGAAGTTCGGAGAATTGGTGTTGAAATGCTGTGTCATGTTTCGCAGAAATTCGCCCTGTATCTCATTAGTAGTCATAAAATAAAATTGAATTTCGTTCATTGTGCCTTATTTTCGTTAAGAGAAAATTCGATACACTCATTTTGAAACATAATATCAAAATATTATGTCATCTGCATCAGGAGATGAATCTATTTATCTCTTTAGCGTAATTGCTGTTTAGGTACTACATTAGTAACACAGGTCTGCAATGAAAAAGCTGTTTGAATAATTTTAGCGATTTCCTATGTATTTTGGTGTGCTGATAACGAAAAAAATACTGAAAAAAATCCTATACGTCAGGATTTTTCACAAATTGCAAAATTATATTCGAATTTGTCCATTTTTCATAGTTTTTGTACATTTCTAGCTCCTTTATTTTTTAAAATTAGGAGCTGTGAATGGTGCACATAGTGAACTATCTCATCAGGACATTATAGAGATGGAAAGAAAATATTAGGGAAGATTTAATCGGGCAATAAAGAAGGATTTTTGTTGTATAGTTCAAAGAAACTTTCTTTTTGCTACTCACAAGGGTAAATGTACCAAGGGGAGCGTCATGAGGAGGAAAAATTGGCTTTAGAGTGTGTAAATAAGTTAATTTTAGATATATAATGTTTTTTTATGAAGAATATGTAATAATAATTTTATTTTATGAACCTATTTTCATGAAAATTGAAATAATGACTTATTTTACAATTTTACATAAATTTTCAGGAAAAACAGGACATTCAGGGCAAAACAGAGACCATTTTTGAAATCAGGGCATAAAAAAACCTTAAAACAAATAACCTTAAAGACAAATTTGGATTAAAAAATCTACTTCTCAAGTGTACTTACATTTTATGTGAAATGTTGCTATACTTGTTCAATTTGTTACAAATTGTGGTGTCTTAAAAATCAAAAGAGGTATTTTTTAGATTCAGCACACCAAAAAACATAAAAAACTAATTTCAAATAAAGTTTGAGTCGAAAAATATTTTTTTTAAATATTTACTTTTATTTTCTTAAAAAAATGACGTTTTTACTTAAATTGTGAAGAAAGGTGAAGTCCTATGATAAAAAAGAGGCCAGAATTAGATTCAGCACATCAAAAAATATAAAAGAAGATTTTGTGGAAAAAATTAGAATAAAAAATTTAGTATAAAGAGTTAATTTTACAAAATTTTAAGCCATTTCCCAATAAAACATAAAAACATGAATTGTCAAAAAATGTGACGTCCCAGGACAAAATAGAGGTCATTTTTGGATTCAGCGCACCAAAAATAACAAAGTTCAAGCGAAATATCCAAAACAGCTCAAAAAAAGTTTTTTTTGCAGACCTGTGTAATTATCGGGACTTGTATCAGTATTTTTCAGAAATGCCTGAACAAAAATATATTAGTTTCATTGATAATGAGAACTCTTATGGTAAATTAAATTCCGGCGCTATATCAAAGCAAATATTTGATGGCCTTATATTTGTTCAACTAATTTCCTTAATATCGTTGTTTTCACTAAGGATTTAAAATGAACTATTTCTGTATTGGTATTCGTATTTGGATACACAAATTTTAGCAAACCTAAATGTTTCGAATATTTAATTCAACCCAGCCTATTTTTGAAGATAATGCATGGCTTTTGAGCCTATTGTGTTTTTAACGGAATTTTTTTTTTGGAAATCATAGTGCGTGGTTTCAATAGAAGGATATCATTGGTAAAACTGCAAAAATGATTGAAACTGCGACTCTGTGGGAAGTCACATTATATTTTGGCTTTTATTGATGGAAGCTTTAAGAATCCGATATTTATTAGTTTCTTTGGTGATGGACATGGGAGTATCTGAAAACTGTCTTTTAGAATTCGAAAGGCATTAATATTAGAGGTACCAATGAAAGGAGGGGGGGGGAACCATCATTGTATAGGAAAAGACAATCTCATCAATCATTTGTTGTCCTTGTATCTAATTCAATCGAATGTTCGTAATTTGATGGCTCTGTGTAAGTTTTTCTTATCACTAAATGTATTTTACATACACACTTTGTATATTTTTAAAAACTTAATAATGATTGTATACTTTATTTAAACTATAGTAATAATGAAGACTTAATAAGACGAAATACTTATGCATGATTTATACTTCGCTAATACCCGGTTCATGAGAAGTTAAACTAGTTTAAGTGCCAATCTAGCTTAAGTCGAACATAAATTACATGCTCGACTTAAGCTAGATTGACACTTTAACTAGTTTAACTTCTCATGTGTGAACCGGGTATTAGTTTAACATTAGTCCTGGTATTGCGTTAAAGTATACGTTAGTATGAAATACATGGGTATTTTGGTAACTGAACCATTATATTCAAGCCATTAATTGAACCATTATATTGAGGAATTTTGGTTTTATTATATAACGAAAATATTTGTCATATAAATTAACAGGTCTTTTGAATCTCAAATTGTTAATTTTAGAAACAAAACCTTGGAAAAAGAATTAGATAAATAATTCTTGCTAAAAGAATGTTATTGGCTAGTAATTTAAAGAAAAGTTATCAATTAACCAATAAATTATCAATTTATTGAATCTTATAATCTTTGTTACCCGAGTCTACAACTTGATCTAATCCCTCTTCTAATTTCAAATTTTTAAAATATCTCCACTCTGGTATAGCATGAAACAGTTTTTTTTTCATTTAAAATTTCAATGTCTTATCAGGGATATAAATTTGTTACGTTATTCCAATATTTTTTTAACCAATCGGTAACAAATATCGCAACAAACTGATTTGATCATAGTTCATCCCTATTTATACGTTACTTAATTTAGTCCTAGGGCTTCAGATTATGGGTAAATAGGGAAAAGCTCACGCAAGCATTATTTTTTTTACTTCCATAGAAAAGGATTCGATCGATCGATTTATAGCTTGGTAGAATTTAACACTCCCTAAAGGTCGATCGATCCAAATATTTGGAATTGTTAAAAGAATCCTAGTTTGAATTGCACTTACAGAATGGGGAATTGCGGTACTACTTTTTGGTTCAAACAAAGTTAAGTGTCTAAAATTTTAATATGGATAGTTTGATGTGAACATGGAAAGTTCGTTTGAATACAACACGTATTGTGCATAACATTAGGTAACCATGAGACGCACCGTGTAAATTGACGCTAAATTTAAGTATTAAATAACAGATATTTCCAAGGTTATAGTCTGTTTATTTAGAATAGGCGCCTGAAAAAGGATAAAAAATGCTCAATAATGCTTAATACCGTTCATCACACAACTTCAGTGACCGATTTTTACAGTATTTTAACTACTTCAGTTTGGGCCGCCTTGTCATTGCAGAAGAAAATTTTTTCGATGATAATTGCATTAGTAAGTGCTTCTAATGCATTGCGTCTTAGGCGCCCATTCTAAACGAACAGAGTATAATGTATGTCATGAGAGAGAGAGAGAGAGAGAGAGAGAGAGAGAGAGAGAGAGAGAGAGAGAGAGAGAGAGAGAGAGAGAGAGAGAGAGAGAGAGAGAGAGAGAGAGAGAGATTATATTTTAATTTACACACACACAAGCACGCGCACACACACACACACAGTCGGTTATTAGCCATTTTCTTGAGAGAGGGATAGAGTAAGAGTTGGAAAATCTTTCCATTCCGAAGATGTTAAGGTTCTTGGAACTAACTTTTGTAAAAATATAAAGATGAAAAAGATAACAAAATTTGCGGAAGGATGCATTAATCGAGTTAATGAATGCATATCTATGCATTTTAATCTTGTAAGAAATTAATCTTAAGATGGTTTTTGTCTCCTAGGTTCATGAAAGTACAATTTACCCCTAGGTAAGTAACCCTGGAGAGTCCATTGAGGTGACTTACCACGCCCCTAGCAGCCACAAACGTTAAAAAATAATTCCATAGAGCAAAAACCTCATTGAGAGTATCGTTGCCAATGCTATGAAGAACTCACTGAAAAAACTTCATGAAAATATCGTGCTGAGATATTAGCATGTGAAAATAGAGTTTTTCAAGCCTACAAAAAGAAAAGGTTTGAAAATTCAAAAGGGTTTTTTTTTAATTTTTTATTTAATTTTGTCTTTATTTAACAAAAAAACACAAACTACATAATAACACGGAAAACCTAGCACATTTTGGAACTTTTTTTGAGGCCTGAAAAAGAGCTATTTTCAAATGCATTCCGTGAAATTCGAGATATTTTCATGAAATGTTTTTCAATGAGTTCTTCATAGCATTGGCAACATAGCTCTCAATGAAGGTTTTGCTCCTTTACTTTTTGAATTATTTTTTAAACTTTTTGTTTCTCCGCTAGGGGTGCAGTAAGTCATCTCAACTGATTCTCCAGGGTCACTTACCTAGGGGTAGGCTTTACTTTCACTACACTAGGAGACTTTGGTGATTGGTTCCAAATAAAATCTGAGAAACGGACTTTTGAAACACCCTGTATGGTTTCGTATTAAAAATAGATTATTTAATGAAGTGAATGGAAACAGAACTAAAATTCAAGGGGGTATACCTATACTTCTAAATAGTTTTCTTTCAAAGTTAATGTTTCCCTCGGATCAGCGTGTTTTTGTCTGAGCTGCGATCCTCATCTAGTGTTCTTGCTTTTCCAATCCTTCCAAGAAAAACGCTAAGCTTTTAGTTACGTAGAAAAGACAAAACTTCTTTTCTTTACTCCTTTTCTTGTTAACGGAGTGAAGTTGGGGTTCTGCAGATACGGTGATCTAGGCTAGCATAGCATTCTTGAAGCCTATAAATTTCATAAAATGTTTTTTTTAAATATTATCTTAGTAGATAAATTTTTAAAAAGGGAGGAATTTTATTTTGAGTAGACAAATCTTATTTGAACTATTGTCATTAGTTGGAATAAGATAACTTCGTTAATAGTTTAGTATCAATCAAGAGAATATCGTTTACATTAGATAACAACAACAAAAAAAACTAATCTCTAAAGTTATGAGCATTGCATACATTCACAATTTTCGCGACTATCTATGCAGTTAGATTAATATCTAGAGCAGGTATGGGCAACCTTTTCGAATCCGCGGGCCGGATTCAATGATTATAATGACGTGGAGGGCCATAGAGTAGATAATAGGTAATATTCTTTTCAGTAAAAAATGAGTAGTTTTATTATATATAATTACGAAGTTTAATACTAAAGTTAAAATTTAATCTGGACTTATACAATATATTGATTACATACAATAATTATAAAGTTAGTTACATTAATCTGGACTAAAAAATTGATTACATACAATAATTATAATGTTTAAGTTACATTAATATGAGCTAAAATAATATTCAGAGCTCAAAGTGATGAAAAAATATTTCAGGACAGTCTTTTATCAATTGTCATTACATGTTAAGGAAAATTAATGTTCAGGAGGACAAATTAACTTTAGTAGCATTGGGAAAGGCAGAGAATGAATATAGTCCGTATGGTAGAGCCGGCAACAGCCGGATTTTTTTGGGTGAGAACCGAGTTGTTGTAGTTAGGGTGAAACGAGAGGGGAATATCAACCGTCGGCGATCGTCCTTCGTGAAGTAACAACTCTCCCACGCTTATAGACGCCTCCAAAGAACGAAATATAGTTCTACAACACGTTTTAACTGCTAAAATTAAGTTATTTTCGGGGGAAAGCTCTTTTTGGTACAATTTTTAAAATGTTCCGCGGGCCGGACCAAATGACGAGGCGGGCCGGTGGTTGCCCATCGTTGATCTACAGGGTGTCCCATAAATAATGGGTCACACTTCTAGGGGGGATAGTAGACACCTAGACGAGTCAGAATCACATTGGATTTGGGGGTCCCAGACCAAATCCCAGGGAGTTAAAAATGGAGCGACACCCCAAAAAAGTTATTGAAAAATTCAATTTGTAGAAGAACTACTATTGGTAAAAATTTAATTATGGTCTCGAAAATTGTGGTTTAATATGATCTTTAAAATTATCTCAAAAGTCTTCACTTTAAAATTTGTTTTATTATGAAAAAAATTAAAAAAACACAAAAAAATGTGAAAATTCTGCCAAAACCTCATTTTGTATTTAGAAATCCTTTCTTTTGATTTTATAATCTGAAAGATCATAGTTGTAAACCCTTAAGTCCAAAGTTTCACGTAAAAACCATCAATATTAAACGCTTGAGGTCCTGTTAAAGTTCGTTTTTTGGGTGCGCAAACGGGTTTCCTATAGCCGTTTCCAAAACGACAGTTGGCGGAAGTAAAAAACGGACTTAAATCATGCTTCAAAAGGATCTCAAGCATTTAATATTGATGATTTTTACGTGAAACTTTGGACTTGAGGGTTTTCAACTATGATCTTTCATATTATTAAATCAAAAGAAAGGATTTCGAAATACAAACTGAGGTTTTGGCAGAATTTTCACATTTTTTTGTGGTTTTTTAATTTTTTTCATATTAAAACAAATTTTAAAGTGAAGACTTCTTAGATAACTTTAAAGATCATATTAAACCACAATTTTTGAGACCATAATTAAATTTTTACCAATAGTAGTTCTTCTACAAATTGTATTTTTCAATAATTTTTTTTCGGGTGTCGCTCCATTTTTAACTCCCTGGGATTTGGTCTGGGACCCCCAAATCCTATGTGATTCTGACTCGTCTAGGTGTCTACTATCCCCCCTAGAAGTGTGACCCATTATTTATGGGACACCCTGTAGAGCAGGGGTTCCCAATAGGTGGTCCGCGGACCCTTGGGGGTCCGCGGGTTTTGTCAAAGGGGTCCGTGAAATGTCACCGAAAAATTAAGTATTTTTTATTTTCCTTAATTTGAAGTAACCATTATCCTACTCAGCAGTTCATTCATTAGTTTTGTTAGTTAATTGTCACTGTAGTACAAATAGATTAATGTAGGTAGCGCAGCCTCTGTTTACCACCAAAGATAATCCATGTTTTGTTTTTTACAATTTTTTTATTGACTAAAATACGATAGTTTCGGTTTTGAATACATCGAGTTTTGGTTTTAAGATCGATTTTTGCCTGAAATCGATTGAAAATTTAAGTCTTTAAGTTCAAGGGGTCCTCGTCAGTAAATTAATTGTTAAGGGGGTCCTCGGCAAAATTTTATTGGGAACCCCTGCTGTAGAGAAAGAGTTAGTTGAGTCAGTGTAACCATTATAATAAACCATTATTATTAAATCAATATTATTGACAGCTTAAGACAAAAGCTCCTTAAAAACAAAATAAAAGAACTTTCAACCTGTTTACAAAGATGTTAGCTGCAGGGAACTGGGTGAAAAACATGTCTTGAATGCAGCCTTTTTATTCAGACCATAAAGTAGTAGAATGTTTTATGTAAGCAAGCCAAACAGTAAAAAAGTGGAAGTGTGATAAGTGTGCATGTGGAGGGCTCAGAATTAAAATGGACCAAGTCCACCTTTTGTAATTATTGAGTTAGTAAAGCTATAACATGCACCAAGTATGTAAAATTTCAGTGCAAGAATGAACCAAGTCCTAGTTCTGATAATATCCGCTTGGAAGAAGCAAGTTCTATTGCGTTAACATGTAATTTTCCTATGAAGCTTTAACTTAAAACGTCTGTAGCTTAAAAGTAGCTAAAGTGGACTTGTTTCACTTCTATTCTGAACCCTCCATATAACTTTTTCATTGTATTTTTATGCTTTCTTTGAAACGCACCATAAATAAGTAATTGCGTAAGAGGATATTTTTTTTTCATATTCAACGCAGCGAACAATATTTTATGGATAAAGGGAGTAGATAAAAAGCAGATTACTTTCAAAATATATTTATACAGTGTATGTGTTGTTTTCTCAAATTTAATGTATCATGCAAGTGCATTGAGATAACATGTTTATTTATTGAAATAAGATACGTGCGTTTGAAGGAATTCGAATTATCGAAGTGTTTCGGAATATATTTAATATATCTGTGGAATTTCAGTTTCAATTTTTTTTCAGCTATCACAAGATGGAAAGACATATTTTTTGAAGCTACACGCACCATACAGCATATTGAAGAAACACGCAGAAGTGTTGAATATAAAGAGACCTATAAAGGTAAATAAATTTATTAAAGTTGCCAGACTATATACTATAACTGTTACGTATTCCTATTTAAGATTTGATAACGATTTCACATTTTTGCAACTTAAAGTTTTGTAATGAAATATATTTTAATTTCTTTTAGACTCAAATGCTTACCAATATAGGATTTTGAGAGACGAAACATGATAAATATATACTCATTTTTTATTATTTTCTTATTAATGTCGTAAGTCGTGTCTTGATTTAAATTAAATTTTGAGTAAATATGTTGTGCCTAGCAGAAAACTCTCGAATATATATATATTTAATATATTTTTTTATTATTGCTTACAATTTCAATATTTTGATCATATCAAAATATTCAAAAGTATTAAATCATCTAGATAAGGTCCTTTTTAACCAATTTAAAGTGAAATGTATTCATGCAGTCTTACGTAAATTATTATTTTTTAATATTGTAGAATTCTTCCATCAACTCAATTAGTTGTAATTTAAGAAAACTTCTATTTATTCCTTGTATTCCTTACCAGATAGGGGGCCGTTCAGATATTACGTAAGCACTTTTTTGGTCATTTTTAACCCCCTCCCCCCTTGTCAGCAAAGATAAGCAAACCTGAACCCCCCACCATAATTACGTAAGAAACTGCCGGACCCCCCCCCCCGAAATTTTGACATCCCTATTAGTAAGTACTGTTTTTTTTCTCCTTGAAAATTAGGTGACTCGTACAAGGAGCTGTCCTTTTTAGGTGTAACGCTATAAGGGTTCAAAAATGAGTCGAAACACTACTTTTCGGGGTTTCAATTTCAAAATGCTAGGGCGGTCCATCTCCAGAAAAAAGTGCTTATGTCAGATTTCCTAATTCAATTATTTGTTACATTTATTTTTGGTTGAATTGTGAAATTATTTATGCTTAAGCAAGAAACAAGAGATTTTCGAACATCCACCATATTACGTAAGCATCCCTCATATCCCCCCTTGTCAGCAAAAATAAGCAAAGAGCAAACCCCCCTCCCCCCTTAGGTGCTTACGTAATATTTGAACGGCCCCTAGCTACTTTCTTGCCTCATTTTAAATAAGGGAAATATCTTTAATGCAAATAAATTCACTCGGATATCATTACAAAGATTTACATAAATTTCTCCCTATAATATATTCTCGAAAGCAAAAAAAATCTTGTTTCATCATACATCGGTTTACGTTCGTTTTCTTCTCGAAACCGAGATAGATGCCAAATTAATGTCATATAGCCCCAAATGCCAAGTCTAATGCAAAAGAGTGCATTAAGGAGCGCAGTTTATTGCTGGCTCTCAATATTATTTACGTCCTGAATGAGAATAATAAAGACGCGTTCAGCATGGTCGATAACAGAGGGAGAGATTGCAGTGCGACCTTTGATGGTTTCTCTCTCTTACAAACAGAATCGTGTGTTTCACTTATTTATCGAGAGGGAATATTAGTATTTGCTTATTTGGTTTCGGTGAAATTGGTATCTCGAGAAAGGGCTTCGCATCTCTTGGGGGGAAATATCGAAAACTTGTTTGCATATCTATAAAAAGTTTTTATTGAACATGATCAAGTTTATCAAGTGTTCGGTGTAAAAACTTCAAATAAAAAAATTCTCCTAAGTCTGTATAGTCAAATATTGATAGGTCTGACCTTTTCTTATAATCATACCCTCGATTAAAATTCCCTTATGACAATGAGGAAGTTGCATGTTTTTTTTTCTAAATTTTTTTAATCGATTCTTCTTGCAAAAATAAGCAACTACCCAAAAAAATTTGAGGCCGATCGAGAAGTTTTTTGATTGCCAAAAAAATTAACAAAAATCCCCTTTTTAAAAGCGCGCGAAAACGCCAAGAGTTTGGATGTGACGTCATCTTACGATAGGCATTGTTGAAAAGCAATGGAGTTGATGGTATTATTGTTGACGTCATCCTACGATTTAAACAATAAACGTTTTCAGTCACGCGTTTTTTTTCTCGACTTTTAAATTAAAATATTTAATTACCTGTACATTGAAAAACTGACTAGATATTTCATTTTATAATACAAAAAACACACGGAACACTTGTTTGTTTTTGAAAATCTGACACATGCAACTTCCTTATTATTTTATAATCATATTTATAGAAATGTTATGGAAAATTAATCTTAACCCTACAGTGCATACTGATGCCATTTGGCAACACGACATTTTTCCTCATTTCCTACTCGATCTTCCATTTCCAAACGGCAACACCATGCAATAAGTACAATAGATATAACATTTCATCGTATTAGCACTTTAGACTGCCAGTAGATTGCAGCAGGGGTACTATTTTGAGACATTTGTTAGTAGCTAGTGAGACGAAAGTCAAGAGACAGAAAACGCCAAATTAAAAGGACCTTATAAATTAAAATAAAAAAAATTTCAGCTTGAAACAAGATTGTTTTGAAAAGATAAGTTGTTTTTTTATATTTTTAGAGCATTTGGTTTTATTTCACTTCACAATTAATTTCACAAGAGACACAAATTAATTTCTCAAGGACAAAGTTTTTTGCCAATAAAAAGTAGAAAAAAAATTAAATTTATTTTTTTTTAGTATTTTTTTACAAATTTACACCATAATAGAAGTCACATAAATGATTTTCAAGTGAATTTAAAAAATCATGCATTGTAGGGTTAAAGAAACAAGGAAGGCTTACAAGGTTGGAATCGATATCACAAAATATAAATATTCCAGACTGTAAGTCTGGAGAACTGGTGGTAAAGAACTGTACATTGAATCTCTACTTCTGAGGTCTTCATCAGCCGGTTATACAAAAAGGATAATGTAATATAATGAAGATTCACGTCAGTCCCGCAGTAAATAACTAAAAACCCGAAATAACTGAAGAGGTAGTTCAATCACTAAGCCCCATCCTCTTACCTAGCCCTTTAATTGTCACTTAGAGTACCCATTTTATTTTAGAATATTTTCTAATAATTAATAACGATAATATATTAACTTTAAGGATAAGATATCAGTGCTTTAATATAGTCATTCTAAGGTACTTTTCCGTTAGCTGGGTGCAAATGTCGCCAATTATGAACCAAACGCGAGCCAAGTCGCCAAGCGAAGCAAATGAAAAAACAAGAAAATTTGGCGGAATTCTACATTATTTGGCGATTTTTCGCTTGCGTCCGGCTAACGGAAAAGTACCCATTCTAAGAATGGCGATAGGATGAAGGAAAGACATAACACGCATGGACTGCTTTTGAAAGAAGAAATACAGGGGTGCAGAAAATGTTTCAGGGTCCGAAATTTCCCCAGAACACATTTTTTTCTCTAAAATTTCCCCCAAAATGAGATTTCATTTAAAAACGTAGCTTTTTTCCATTTATTAAACTTCTTTCAGATTCAATAATTTTCACATAATCCATAGATTTCAATTTTAAGGATTTTCAGACTCTCCTTTTTAGTCTTTCTTACACACTTACAATCTTAAAGCTCAGAAGTGCTTCCTTTCTATAAAATATGAAAAATTGTCTACTTTTCTCAAATTTAAATTAAATATATATTTCTCCTCAATTGACTCAACTTTTTAGAAAAGAACATCGGTGTGATTAAACAAGAACGTAATTATCGTAAAAATTACCCATCTTACCACGAATACGTTGTTTTTTCTGCATAACAATCGGAAAGCAAGGAAAAGCCAACTTTCAGGTATTCAATTATAGAAAACTAAGATTTGTAGTGCAGAGAACCATAGTTTTCCCATTTAACATTCGTAACTCCGCTGTATTCCCCTGATTTCTGTTGAAATTGGAGGTTATGATGCAGTCACTACCCAAAATATTTGTTTGTCAGCTAATGATGATTGGATTTTTTTAGTTTTTCTTTCTATCTTGGGCAAAAATTTCCCCAGAGCTGCTTGAATTTCCCCCGAACCTCGTTCGGGCGTTCGGACATATTCTGCACCCCTGAAGAAATATAGAGTATGCTTGTGTGTGTTGAAATTTTTCCCCCGTATTAATACAAATGTATAACCCTTTGTTTTGGCCTGGTACCGATTGCAGAGTCAAGTGGAGAATGAGCAGGATCGTCACAGTCGGCAGCAGCCTCGATTTTCAATAGCGTATCAACGGCATTTGAAACTGATGGCCGAGGTACTATAATATACAATTCGAAATAATAAAGGTCGTGGTTCTCCCACTAACACTCTATCTCTTGATGCTTCTTATCTGCTTAGCTTTTACCACCTCACCCTGCTTTTCTTCACGCATCTCGGGTTTGGCTTTGGATAATAATTGCACCTGGCATACTTCTGCAAACGTTTTCACAAATCATGTTCTCATTACACTTTCGTGTTCCTAAAGTAAGCTTATTTAAATCCAATAACTTTGTAAAATCCAATCTATCAACAAAAATGGATTTTATACTATAAAATGCAAATTTTCTAGTATAATTTTATCGTTAATGGTTCTAGTGACAAATCTTAGGAGTTTCAGAACTCTCAAATTTGCTTAGGTTCACAATTGAGTATTGATTTGAAATTTAATTACAAAATATGTGCAGTTTTCTAGCTAAGGGCACAATAGAATGCTATTAGCGTTATAAACTATTTATTCTGATCTAAATAGTTGCTGGCAGAGTTGGTTAATTGCATTTTCTTCCATTAGCAAGCCTTTATGGACGGGAAGCCTGAGGTGAGTACGAAAATCTTCGTTATGAACATTTAACTTTTAAATTAAGGGAAAAATTAATAAAACTTTAATGATAGTTGTATGAGATGCTAGTTTTGCAAGTACAGGAATTATTTAGCTGAAGGCAATAATTATAAATGCATTTGAAATATTTTGACAGATTACTGATATTTTCAAGAATTTAATATTTATACAAACAGCTTATATCACATTTTAATACTGAAAACCAAAGCAATTATACTTAAAGCAATAATAATGACTTTTTATTGGTAATCTATAGTAATATTTTCAGCAAGAAAGTGGAATAATATTTTATGTTGACTTATGATCACTAGTTTAACCCTCTCGCCACCCTGGGCCTCATATGAGGCTCCTACTTATGAGCTCAATTTTTGTATGATGTAAACACGCAAATTTATCAGTGACTTCACTGATTCATGTAGATCACATTTGAGACTTCTACATGGTTTCTGAATTCATTCCTAAATGGCAGCAAGATTGTTTATACCTCAATGTGTACATTTTAAGCTGTGATGCTTCTGAAGAGAAAATACTAGCTAGATATCTGTAGAACATTTTTTATAGCTTGGTAGATACTTTCTTATTTCGTAACCTTCTACACTGCTCACAACAATTAAAGGATATTGGTGGTTTTGGTACATATTGGCAAGCTAATAAAAAAATTTGCAGTGGTTCAAGCATTTTTCATAAACTTTGGGCCATTTCAAAGCTAAATCCATGCAGTTATCAAAATAAAAATTTTATTTTTACTTTTTTTCATCAAAATTGGAAAATGCACATTTTTGTGTAGTTAAGCAAAAAAACTGAAAAACCTATCAATACTTAATTGAAACCCCATTTCGCTTGGGGTATGCTTTTTCCTGACTTAAAACAACGTTGTGGGACTGTTTGCCACCAGATTTGTTTGTTTATTTTTGAGGGGCTGGGATGTTTTCTCCATTTTCCCCTTTTAGAGCATTTTTCAGCACCTGAGCTGTTTGGGAGGTATTGGATGGGCAGAAATCGGTTTCTCAAGCATGTCCTAGACTTGTTCTATTGGATTCATGTCGAGAGAACGTGCTGGTCGATCCCTTTCTAGCGATTTCTTCATCCTGAAGAAAATCATTAAGTAAGGTAGCACAATGTTTTCTGCAATTACCATCCCTGAAAGTTAAATTATCACCGATTTCTCCTGCATGAGGGGCAACCAGATGTGTAAGGATATTGACCTTATTATCCTGAACCACCAGAAACGGCCCCTTTGGCTGTGGGGGGTCTTTATTCAATAGATAGAGATGGTGCTCTATTTCATCACTCCACATCTTCAAATCTGACTCTCAGTTCATCCTGATGACTTCTGATTTTTGTCTGGTGGGTATAAGGAACACAAAATAACCCCTTTTTTGTACATGAAGAAGTCAGATTTGAAGATGTGGAGTGACGAAATAGAGCACCATCTCTATCTATTGAATAAAGACCCCCACAGCCAAAGGGGCCGTTTCTGGTGGTTCAGGATAATAAGGTCAATATCCTTACACATCTGGTTGCCCCTCATGCAGGAGAAATTGGTGATAATTTAACTTTCAGGGATGGTAATTGCAGAAAACATTGTGCTACCTTAGTTAATGATTTTCTTCAGGATGAAGAAATCGCTAGAAAGAGATCGACCAGCACGTTCTCTCGACATGAATCCAATAGAACAAGTCTAGGAAATTCTTGAGAAACCAATTTCTGCCCATCCAATACCTCCCAAACAGCTCAGGTGCTGAAAAATGCTCTAAAAGGAGAAAATGGAGAAAACATCCCAGCCCCTCAAAAATAAACAAACAAACCTGGTGGCAAACAGTCCCACAACGTTGTTTTGAGTCAGGAGAAAGCATATCCCAAGCGAAATGGGGTTTCAATTAAGTATTGATAGATTTTGCTTAACTACACAAAATGTGCATTTTCTAATTTTGATAAAAAAAAAGTAAAAATAAATTTTTTTTTGATAATTGCATGGATTTAGCTTTGAAATGGCCCAAAGTTTATGAAAAATGCTTGAACCACTGCATATTTTTTATTTGCTTTCCAATATGTACCAAAACCACCGATATACTTTAATTGTTGTGAGCAGTGTAATATTTTGACCATGTATTTTTTGAAAACCAAGTATTTTCTGTTAAAATGAAAAAAATTTGGCCTCATATGAGGCCCATAAAAATAACTAAGAAGGAGTGCACACAAGAAAAAATAATTTCCAGACAAATTATAGGGGCATTTTGGATGTATTGAGAAGAAGAAGAAAAGTTTTTTCACTTTTTTGATGTTCTGGTGCCGAGAGGGTTAAAATCAGAAATTTCCCACAATTAATCCTGTTTTCAAGTGTAGTTATAAATATTAATAGAACGGAAGTATTTAAAAGAAAAGTAACAAAACAATTGTTATTTTAACACTATGATTAAGCTCATGGCATCCACTTAAAAATTGCTGGGAAGGTGAAAACTTTTACACCACAGAATAAACAAGGGTGATAGTTTTCATTAATTAACCGATTTCCG
This sequence comes from Tetragnatha versicolor, assembly GCA_024610705.1. Lineage (NCBI taxonomy): Eukaryota > Metazoa > Arthropoda > Arachnida > Araneae > Tetragnathidae > Tetragnatha > Tetragnatha versicolor. The sequence continues at coordinate 449,090 of JANDEH010000002.1, forward strand.
GGGGAGTGTTAACTTTATTAGACGGATTGGGGAAGAGAGAGATACACACAAGATAAAAATTCAAGAATAATAAATTTATTATAATAGAAAGAAGTCGGTAACACGAGCTTCATAAATTAATTTTCCTTATCCTTTCTGACGAGCATTACCAATTCGGGGAAAACGTCAGAAAAATAAGATTTTCTCATTTAAATTCTTGAATAGATTTATATTTAGGAGAAAATTGCTCTATTATCTAAAGTTAGTTGGTCAATTAGTCTTAAATTACGACTATTTTTAAAACCTTCTTAAGGTAAGCATTCATCATAAGTATCTATATAGTAATTTAAATGTTTTTCATTTTTTTAAGCAGATTTCTTTATTTTTTAGAACCATTCTGTTAAAGATATTATTTTCTTATTTTATATGAAAAGAGCATCGAATAAAAATTTTAAATTAAAGAAAACGAATAATGGATTTAACTCGAGGCATGCTAATATTAAATTCTTCAGTGCGCTATTTAAAAAATTTTTATCAGAAAACATTTAAGTAAGCTTGGTCCAAGTCACCTTTTACTTGAATAATAGTTTTTAAACTTCTCCTTAGAATGAAAAAACTAATTATGTTTTACCAGTTGTTAATTTTTTTAAACTGCTCCATGTTACAATTTACCCCGTTAACCTAATACTAAAATTTAATAGTTTTTGTATTTATATCAGAAGTTTTTCAATGCCTTATGTTTTATCCTCACAAAAAGGCACAAAATGTAAGTTTATACACAAAAACTAAATTTAAAACAGCTAAAATTCTAAGTTTGATAACTCTCTTGGGTATATAACCTCTTTCGAAACGGAATAAGAATGAAAAATTTATTTTTATACATAATGCGATGGGTTAACCAAAAAAAAGTTATTCAACTTAGTGTTTTTTAGGGTTTTCACATATTTTTTCCTGTTAATGCTGAGTTCATCATAATCTGCCAAGAGACAAAAATTTCGAGGATAAAAAAGTTTTTAATGTAAAAAAAACCTTGCAATTGATGGTATTGCAGAGTTGTATTAATTATCTAGGGACAAATTTAAAATATTTACGTTTAAAATAGTAAAATATTGTCTCAGTGCTATTTAAACTATTGAATATGCTATATTGGCTTTTAGATTTAACTTCCACGTATGAAAAAAGATGTATAATTTAACTTAATATGTGACAGTTTTTCTTTCTTATTGCATTTAATTTTGGCAGTACTCTAAGCTATTTTGATCGTATTTAAAAATTTTCAAATAATTTTGAATGGTTTAATGTAAAAATTCTTAAACCCGTTTTAATGTTTGTTTTGATAAACCTCAAGAAGTAATAGTTCTTCCTAAATCTTCAAAAGTAAATTTGATGGACTATTTATCTTCATGTTCCAAAGAATCGAAATAGATAAACATATTTTTTGTCCTACATGAAGAAAATTCTGAGTAAATTTTGATAAAATTATTATTTTGCGCTTAATTATGTCACACAAAAAAAGATATAAGTATTCTTAAATGGTTTTAACCCTTTATTTACCGACGGTACTTACAAGTACCGCCAACTTTAAAATTACATAGAATAACCATCCTTGCGAATATATTGATGATAATTTGCAGGAACACTCTTTCAGTTATCCTCTTCCAGGATAAAAAGCAGCGAAGGTTCTATGATGAGTATTTTAGCGGGAAATGCGAATAGATTTAACTGAAGTTGTAAGTTAAGCTGCCATTTCGATCGGATTCACATGATTGTCATTTTTGTTCCCGCAAAAAAGTAGTTAAAGTCAAAAGTTAAGTGTATTCTTTTTTAAGACTTATTACTGCGATAAAAAAGCTATGTTTGTCTTGTATTGTGAGAATATTTTAGCACTCCGTGTACTGACAGTACCCAAAAGTATCAATTTAAGTAATTGGCTCTAGCGGATTCAATTTTCCAAAGATGATTATTTTACTTATGTATATCCCTTAATTTTCAATTTAGTGACTCAAAAAAAGTATTTGCACTAAAAAAATTGCAGCGAATCATAATGCGGTAAATAAAGGGTTAAAGATTAATATAATTTTCTTATTCTAATTTGTATATTTTATAATTTGAAAACTATAAAAATTTTACAATGACTTTAATTAACTACATTATTTTATTAAAATAATATGATAAAATTATATTTTTTTACTAATTAGAAGTTCTTATTTCTAATAATTAAAAAAAAGAAGAAAATATAAAGAATCAAATAAAATATTGGTGGAAAAGTACATAGTGAATCGTCTAAAAATATTCTAAAAAATTGTTATTGAGTACTTTATTAAAAAATTTCCTTCAAGTAAGGTTATGTGGTTATTACGTAAACTAACAAAAAACTATCTCACTAATTTCTTTCACAAGAAAATAAACACGATTTCTTGTACGAAAGAAAAACAACTCATTGTATTTCATACATTTTTTCACAATTTTATTAGTCTATTTTGGGCGCATATTTGCGTAATTTTTATGCTATACATAAGTGATATCATTAAAATAAATGCTTGGAAATGTACGGTATCGCCTTGTTTTACAACAAAACAGCTTTAAAGAAACATCATTTGCCCCTTGAATAACTTTCCTTGGAGCTTATTATTGTTTCACCCAGAGCAGCTTTTATTTATTTTTTTGTTTTTATGCCACTTGGAATATCCAAGCTCCATCAGCAAAGTTTTTCAATCTCGGAGGTAGAACGTTAAGTAAGTACTGATTTCAGCATGTTAGGATAATGACCTCCGTCAGTGTGTGTGTGCTCTGCCATATAAGAACGAAAAAAAATCTTGGGGGTTCACTTCAGAATTTTCAAGCTGTTTGAGGCATACACCCTCAAGATTCTTTTTTCTCATATTGAGGTCGACGTTTCTCGTTAAAATAAAGACGGCGGAAAATTCCCTCTTTAATCTTTTAGTGAACAGACGCAAATACGTATTCAAAATTTATAAAAAAAAAACGATGCTCCCCGTTTAGCGTGGAGCTCCTTCACCCTATTTTTTTTAAAGTATATGGGAACTTTTATTCGGGTAGTTCTTATAAACTTTTAAAGTATAAATTATTTATGAAGAGAGATTGAAAAAGTTTGATAACACTTCGTATGAAGATGGAATAAGGAATTCGTCTCTGTGTTTATGGGTATGGCTTTGAAATTTGATTTCTCGCCTAGTATCTTACGGCAAGAACTTGTTCATACTTCGAACTCTACGTTTTCTTAATAAATAAATAACATTCTATGTTTTCCGGAGGTTTTTTTTTATGGGTTATAAGTAAAAAAAGGAAAGGATATAGCTAGCATAATGGCTAAAAGTTCAATCCACACTGTGCAAAATACTAATGGTAAAAAAGACAACGTAGATTTATATGCACATAATTAAAAGTTTATTTAAAACATCCCCTTCCTGACTGTGATTGTATCCCAGTGACGTTGTATCACACTGACTGTGATTGTGTCACACTGATTGTGATTGTATCACACTGACTGTGATTGTATCACACTGACTGTGATTGTATCACACTGACGAAGGGATCCATGCATCCCCGAAACGAGTCGTTTGTTTTAAATAAAAAAAACTTTTAATTATGTGCATATAAATCTACGTTGTCTTTTTTACTATTAACATAACTACTTACATTAACTGTCATATTTAATTCTTCTTTGGGATTCTAATACCTCATATTATTAAAAAACGTTTGGCAAGATTCTACGAAATTTAATGTTGTTTTAACTAAAGGAATCTTTAACTTGTGTAATATAACTATAACTTACACAGGGTGTATCTGAAATGGTGCAACAAACTTTCAGGGATTATGGTAGTCACCTATACCAGTCAAAATAACATAGGATTTGGGGGTCCCTGACCAAATCCCTGGTAGTTAAAAATGGAGCAAAATCCTAAAAAAATCATTGAAAAATTCAATTTGTAGAAGAACTACTATTGGTAAAAATTTAATTATTGTCTCAAAAATTGTGGTTTAATATGATCTTTGAAATCATCTCAAAAGTTTTTACTTTACAGTTTGTTTTATTATGAAAAAAAGTTAAAAAAACACATAAAAATGTGAAAACTCTGCCAAAACCTTATTTTGTAATTCGAAATCCTTTCTTTTGATTTGATAATCTGAAAGATCATAGGTAAAAACCTTCAATTCCAAAGTTTCACATAAATACAATCAATATTAAACGCTTGAGATCCTGTTAAAGTTTGTTTTTTGAGAGCGCAAAGAGTTTTCTAGAGTTTCAAAGAGTTTGCGCACGCAAAAAACAAACTTTAACAGGATCTCAAGCGTTCAATATTGATTGTATTAACGTGAAACTTTGGACTTGAGGGTTTTCAACTATGATCTTTCATATTATCAAATCAAAAGAAAGGATTTCGAATTACAAAATAAGGTTTTGGCAGAGTTTTCGCATTTTTTTGTGGTTTTTTAACTTTTTTCATAATAAAACAAACTTTTAAGTAAAGACTTTTAAGATAATTTTAAAGATCATATTTAACCACAATTTTTGAGAAAATAATTAAATTTTTACCAATAGTAGTTCTTCTTCTACAAATTGAATTTTTCAATGATTTTTTGGGGTGTCGCTCCATTTTTAACTCCCTGGGATTTCGTCTGGGACCCCCAAATCCTATGTGATTCTGACTCGTCTAGGTGTCTACTATCATCCCTACTATACACCATGTATAACTTAAAAATCAACCAATTTTTCATAGATTATTCAAACTTCCTTCGAGTTCATAATGCGTTATACAAATCGTTGAAACTGCATTATACTATAACTGTATATTCAACTACTATAACTGTGTATTCTGTATACTATAACTGTATATTCAAACTACATACATATCGTACTACATTAATTGTAGAGATATCATTATATTTTTATCCCTTTACTTTATATGAAACCTTTATCCTATTTCTTTGCATAAATAAATAATATATTATGCATCATAAAGCTTTTTAAAAAATTTAGTATGTATTACGAAAAATAAATATTTCACAATCGTTAATTTCTCGCAATATATCAGGCTTTCTATTAGGAAGAAATCTTGTAATACGATTATAGTATTAATAATTTTAAATTCTACATAAAGGTACTTCTTTTAAAATGTAATTGAATGTTATTAAGATTTCTTAACGAATATTTTCAAACACCGAATTTTTACTTTTCCAAATAGAACGTCGAGGTTATTGTATTATTTTCAATAACTTTTTTTTATGCGAATAAACTATAATTGAGTTTATTGAAAAATCTGTATGGATATAATTACGGCGTCTAAGTATCACAAAATGAGTATCACAAAATTTAATTTGAATAGAATCGAAATATTTACGCAAAAATTTCATTTAATATGTTAGAAATTCTGTTACATAATTCATCCGTCTTAGCAATTACAATACCCATTTTTGTGATGAAAACCTAAACCAAATTATTAATCAATTACCAATTTAGGCTGTATTACAATTTTTAATTAGCTGAAATTTCTTAAGTATAGGAATAAATAATTAAAATACAACAACCATTTTTAACAGTACAAAATACTCGAGTCCTTTTTTTTATACTGACAGTAAAATTTTGCTATTTTACATAAAAGTTCTATATTTTATTGTATTTCTTAATGGATAATTGCAGTAAATTTTCTTAATCTTAACGTTTTCAGAATGGCTTAAAACCTCCAAAAAACAATTTAACTTACCTTTCAAAGCCCTAAATTTTAAGTTATTTTCAATTAAAAATAGCTTCTTTTCTGTCTGAGCTGAAACGGCTTGTGACGTCAAAAAATGTGCCTTTGTTTACTATCATTCCGCTTTGAAATACTGAGCTCTAGTTTTTTTTATATCCTAGTGCATTGTTTCTAAACCTTTTTACTCTCACGGAACCCTTTTGACAAAGTCCAAGTTCCGGGGAACCCTAGTGTCGATGCAACATTGGCGTATATAGAAATTTATTTCGGGAGGGGCCCAAAAGTATTACTCAACCCCTCTAATACATATTTAAAATAGATTTAACGTAGCTTTTTAATATATTTTTAGGTGAAATTTGCATTCAAGAGAACTTATAATATCATAAAAATTGTGATTATTAAAGTTTTAAGTAGGAAAGGGGGGTCTGGGGGGTCCTGCCCCAGAGAATTTTCAGAAATTTGACCCAACAAACTGGGTTTTAAATTGTTTTTGGAACATTTAATCCAAATTTTGGACATACATTTTTAGGTAGGATTATAACTTTCATGAAAGCATAATATAAAATAATACAATTTCATGCACTAAAGGGGGTCTGGGGGTCCTCCCCAGAAAAATTTTGAAATTTTGACCCTAAATAGCAGGGTTTTAACGTGTTTTGGTATGCCTAGCCCAAATTTCGGGGGGAGGGAGGGCCCCCTCGCCCCCCCTTATATACGCCACTTTTTCTTGCTGTTTTGTCCTCCCTCAGAATTTATTTTGAAAATTCTCCTTTAAACTAGTGTTTTATCTCCATTTCAAACTTTTTGTGGAACACCCAAGGAGAAAAGCTTCTTGAGACAGCAGAATGTTCAATGGAAAAACGCTGTATAACAGGCGTCAAAATTTTTGAGGGAATTTCGGAGTTCTCCCTTGAAAATGTTTCGGAATTTGCCACTCAAAGTAGAGTTTCAGCGTATTTTAAGACCCCTTGAGTTTCATTTGAAAAGAACAGTTTCTTGTGAAACACAGAATTTTCAAGGGGGGGGAATGTAATTAGCGTCAAAATTTTAAGGGGGGCTAGGAGGGGTCCTCCCTCAGAAATTTATTTTGAAATTCCCCTTCAAGCTAGTGTTTATCTTCTTTTCGTAAAACACCGAAAGGCTACGGAAGCAGAAGAAAATGTTCAACGGAAAAACACTGGCTCGCATTTGGCTGGCTGTTCCTTAATTTATTTAGGGTTATCCTAAAATGTACAAAAAAAAAGAGATTTTTGGATCCCTCGCGGAACCCTTGAGGAAGCCTCGTGGAACCCCGGTTGAGAATCGCTGTCCTAGTGTTTCGATGAAAAAGGTGTTTCCCATATTTCCAAGAGGGCACATGTGACGTCACACCGTTTGGCGCTTTCTGTAATAAAATATCTCGTAATTAAGTGAAAAAAAAATTGTGGGAAAAGACAAGCATATTTGTGGAATCAAGAGAGAATTTTTAATGATTGAAAATTAAATATTCAAAATTTTAAGTGATGCTGTAATTCTCCATTCAAAGTGTCGCTGTTGACTCAACTTGTTGAATCCATAATATATTCTTACCAACCACTTTGATAACTGATGGTTGTTGAACCGACAAGGGTCTCTTTTACTTTCAAAAATGCATGTAAAATCTCCAATACTGAAAGACCCCTTTAGATCCTATCAAAATGCAAGGAAAACTAAAAAATCCTTCATTTAACATAATTAAATACGTCTGAGCAGGTTTATGAATGATTGATTAACATAGGTGTGTTTTTTGTTCAAAACCATTGCTTATGCAGATTTTGTCTCTCGTTAATTCAGATGGCTTCAGAACTTTTTTAACGAAAGCATTTAAGTAATAATGAACTTCAAATATTTTCATAGCATAATTATAATGTTTAATCAAATTAAGTTCCTTTGAGGCCTAATAAGAGTCAAAATTTGCTTGAAGTGTTATTTTTATTCTCTTATTAGCCTAGTGGTGAACATTGAGCCAAGCCTGAAACAACATGGCTCCTTGTCGGTTGCAATAACATTTCTGGATCGCGTCGTGTCCACTCTAATACAGTTCCTATGGATGAAATTGTCTTTTTGTATTTGAGTTGAAAATTTATATTCCTTATCGAAGTCATGTGGACCAAAATCTACACTACATACAAGTTGATTTTGAATAAAAATGGGAAAGTTTTTTTGTATCCATCCTAGTACAGATTTTTATTATTTAGTACAGGTGGTTCGAATTGATTTGTTTATAGATATTTAGTGGACCTTGGGTATGAAAAAGTTGAGAATAAGTGGTCTAGGGCACGATTGTTTTTAAAATTTCACAGGTAATATATTTATATATAGGGTAGGTGGGGGTAAAAACCCGCACGGGGCAAAACCACGCACCGCGATTTTTAATTGTTAATGATCGATTCAAAAGTTGAAAACCAGGTGGTTGGTTTGTCTTATTGTGACCTATTGTTCTACGAAAGTTCGTACCCCTAAGTCACTCATAAGTTTAAAAAATGCTGTAAGTTAGTTTTTCATCATTTCGATGTAATTTTTCTGATCTTTTACTTAAACATTACATAAAATAGGACTTGTGGAGAAATACAAACAAATAGACCAATGATAGGATAGCAATTCAACTTCAGTTTAATTTTGAAAGAATTGCCTCAACATGTCTTTAAAAATAATAAGGCTTGTTTTTCAAAATAAAGTAAAACGGGGCAAATCCACGCAGGTGTTTTGGGGCAACTCCACGCAGCTTAAAAATTCCAGGAATTCGTCCCAAATGGAAAATGGGACTACTTGATCTCAAAAGAGGTTAATAAGGTGTCCGAGATGCCAACCCTTTACCTAAAACCATCCTTTCTCCCTTTTGAAAGATATCTGGGCAATCTGAAATGAATTGCTACAACAGGTTGACAATTTTCATTAAAACTGATAATATTTATCCTACTACTATTATAATTGTGAATGTTTGTCTGGATGTTTGTTACTCTTTCACGCAAAAACTACTGAATGGATTTTAATGAAATTCTACCATAATGTAGCTTATACATCAGAATAGGACATGGGCTATATTTTATAAAGAGAAAATCAGTCCTTCATTCTTTTTTTCCCGTTTTTCCTGCTTTTTTTTCACTTATTTTTCCGTGTTTGAAAACCTGTTTTACCAGTCATACTACGAGTTAAAAATAAAACATTGTTTCAAATTAGACAGATCACTAGACATTTTTATTATTTACTAGATCTTTTATTTTAGTTTTAAACACTGGTTTTAAATTCGTTAATTTGTTCACTAGACTTACTATTTTAATTGACTTTTTACTATGGTTTCAAATTTGTTATTTTATAAAGGCACCAAGATATTAAACATTATCAGGAACATCGGGATTGTAAAAAGTCACAAGAACACCGGGATTAGAAAATTAGCGAGAACATCGGGATGGAAAAATTACCGGGTTATAAAAATTACCGAGAACACTGGGATAGGAAATTTACCATAAAGACACCCAGAATACCGGAATATAAAAAATTACCGGGTACGCCGGGATTAGAAAAATTACCGTGACCACCGGGATAAGATTACCGGGAACACTGGGATAGGAAAGAGGCGCCTGGGATACCGGGATGATTTGTAACATTGCTAATTTACAAAATTATAAATGTATTTTAAGAAATATTTAAAAAAAATAAACTTATACACCCCACCCGTGCAAGGCCGGGTATAACATAGTATTTAATATTGTTGTTTGGCTTAGAAATATTAAAACAACATTAAGAGGATTATTTCTAGTGTTTTATAATGAAAAATTCTGTTTATCCATGTTTATTTCCCTTGGGCACCAAGATTTGCAAGTGCGGGTCTTTGCCCCATTTTGCGAGGCAAAGCCCCGCGATTTTTTTTTGTACTAAATTGTAAATTTCTTCCAAAATACCATCGATAAGAGTTTAAACTTGGATTGGTTATCAAGCACATCTTCAAAGAGAAACCCAACTTCATCACCTACCCTATCATCCAAGCAATTAGACTAGGAAAATTCCCAAAACCATGGAAAATTGCCAACGTCGTACTGATTCCAAAGACTGGTAAACCTCCTGAAGAACCGGGCGCCTACAGACCAATATGTCTACTTTCCACCTGGGGCAAACTTCTAGACAAGATACTGACAAATAGACTCACAGCATATCTGGAATCCAACCACCTCCTCAGTCCCAACCAATTCGGATTTCGAAAGAACCATAACACAGTAAAGGCACTACAAGAAATAATGAGCAAAATAAACGAAACCAAGGAACAAGGATCTATCAGCACCATAATATCAATAGACTTAAAAAATTCATTTAACTCTGTAGACTGGACAATAATCAAAGATGAAATCTACAAACTGCAACTAGATAACAACACCAAAGCCTCCATCCTCGACTTTCTCAACGAAAGAAGAGTGAGAATCAACGAAACGGAAATATCCTACTCTAGAGGAGTGCCTCAAGGATCCAGCCTTGGTCCAATACTTTGGAACCTAATGATCAACGAGCTGCTGGAGGAAAACCTGGGACCGGAGGTCCATATTCAAGCCTATGCTGATGATATCCTGTTACATCTAAAGACAAAGAAAATTTACCACATCACGGAGGCAGCGAAAGGACCTCTAGTGAAAATAGATGAATGGATGCGAAGAAACAACCTAGAAATCAACATAGAAAAGACAACCTATATGATAGTCCACAATAAGATATCCAGACAGCCCACGATCAAGCTCAACAACCGAAGCATAAAGTACAACAAGAACTTGAAGTACCTAGGTGTTATCATTGATAATAACCTGACATTCGTAAACCACATCAAAAGCCTCGAAGAGAAAGTCATCAAGCTCCAGTATCACCTAGCAAACAAATGCAGAGTACACTGGGGACTCACAGCGGACGTCAAGAAATATATATACAACCTAGCCACCGAGAAAATCATCACATATGCCTGTGAGATTTGGTACCAGCCCACGGCAAGGCTTCAGAAGCAAAAGCTACTGAAGCTACAAAGAGCGGCACTCAAAATAATAACTGGCACATATACCACGGTTGCCACTTCTGCGATGCAGGTGCCAGGTTTGGCATACACCCTAACAGGCAGGCATAGTGCCAGGGTTGGCTAGATTGGACCCAATTGGGTTGGACCCAATGGGTTTTTTCAAAAAAAACCATGTGAAAAAACCCACATTTTGGACCCATTTTTGGGTTTTTTCAAGAAAACTCAAGATTTTGGCAGTTCTTTCAAAATGTAATGTGTTTTTTCAAAGTTTAGGATATTTTTACAATTTTAATGGGTTTTTTCAAAATTAAAACTAGGTTTTAAAAATTAAATGGTGTTTTTTCGATTTCAGGGAGTTTTTTTTAAAATTAAATAGGTTCTTTTATTATTCAGTGGGTTTTTTCAATATTGAATGTTTTTTTTTTTCAAAATTTAGGACGTTTAAAAATCAAACTAGATATAAAAAAATAAGAAAGATTTTTTTGAATTTCAGTGGGTTTTTTCAAAGTTGAATAGATTTTCAATATTGAATGGGTTTTTCCAAAGTTTAGGATATTTTTTTAATTTTAGTGGGTTTTTTCAAAGTATAAAAACTTTGAAAAAACCCACTTAACTGTGGAAAAACTGGCATTATTTTGACAGAACACATTTAACATAGAAAGAACTCACTAAAATTTGAAAAAACCCACTTACTTTCTAGGAGAAAACCACTTAATTTTGAAAAAACCCACACTTCTTCCGAAAAAACCCAGTTTTATGTGGGTTTTTTCAGGGTTTTATTGAAAAAACCCGATAAAACCCAACCCACTTGGGTTTTTTCCAACCCTGCATAGTGCCTATCCATCTGAAAATCCAGGAAATTCAGCGACTCTACAACATCCGGGCTGGAAAGGAACACATTGTCATAGAAAATCAACTAATAACATCAGCGGACATTGAAAATACTATTGATACTATACGATGGAAGATTAAAAGATACCCCTGGAGTCACTACACCAAAGAAAACCCAGCCAGCCTTAGTCTCTATACAGACGGCTCCAAGATTCAAGATAGAGTTGGACTGGGTATAGCAACCTACTTACAGAACCAGCTAATATATGAAGAATCGAAGAGACTCTCCGATCATTCCTCTATCTCTCAAGCCGAAGCTCGTGCCATATTAGAAGCCCTGAATCTTGCAAAATCATCAAATGAACAGCAAATAAAAATAATAACAGACTCTCAAACCACACTACAAAAAATATCCGGATACGACAACCTAGAAGTTATAAGAGACATCAGACTAATAATCAATGAAATCAAGCTCCAAAACAAAACAATAGAGTTGGAGTGGATCAGAGCACACGCTGGTTTCAGAGGAAATGAGAAAGCAGACGTCCTCGCCAAACAAAGTACTACGAAGCTGGCAGTTGACATCAGAACCAAGGTACCGATTACTAGGATCAAGGCGGCACTGAGAAGCGAAACTCTGGGGATCTGGCAAGACGACTGGGAGGATGACACGACAGGAAGAGTCACTTACAACTTCTTTCCAAGAATCAGAACCAAGAGAAAAAGTGAGACTTTTCAGATGTCCACTGGCGAGGCGAGACAGAAGGGTGTTAGTCTGCCTGTCACAGGGAAGGGAAAGAGATTGTCCAGGCCTTTTGCCTTTATACCAATTGTGGGACGGAGGTATTAACCATTTTTCTTTATTTTTGACTTTTTGCTTGGAGAACAGTTCCAGATAGGTGAGCTTCGAGGTGAAAGGTGTTGGATGGGCAAGACCCTCTTTAGCAAGAGTATCGGCCAGCTCGTTACCATAGATATCAACATGGGAAGGGATCCATTGAGAGTGGACTTATTGCTTAAGGAATATGAGGTTTAGTTTACGTAGGATTGATAAGCTAGTTTTAACTTCTCAGAGAGACCAGTTTCTGAGGTGTTGAATTGAAATTTTACTGTCAGAAAGTATCCAAAGATCTCCGAAGTTGTTTTCGTACATTATTTTCTCCAGTCCCATGTCAATAGCAATTAATTCGCTTCGAAATACGGAACAATAATCTGGATTTCGTTGCTTTAGGAAGTACTTCTCTTGAGGAGTTTTAATGTAAGTTCCACTACCTGCCTGAATATTCATTTTGCTGCCATCTGAATATATTGTAATATGGATCTCAATCTAACACCTCCAATTGAAATTTCGGGATTATCTACCCCCTTTCGACGACAATGTTAAAAATACAGAAAATTGCGTGGCTTTGCCCCCACCTACCCTACATATTTTTTAATTCTCTCGTTAAGGACATTTCAAAGAGATTTTAAGCTAATCTTTTTTTAAGTGTAGGGTGTTGCTCTTAAATTTCAGTGTGACACGCACTGTTACGTATAAATAGGCACCGTGAGAACTCCGGCATTTGGTTTTTCTAAATTAAAAGTGCATTTCGATCGGAAAGAAATTAGGAGTCCTTATCATTGTAAAAATGATTCCGAAATCTCATCCCAGATATCATAGAAATTTATATGTTTCTATATTTAGATACTTAGGGCTAGTATACGATTTATACGATACATAATTATTGTTTTCTGTAATGCATAAACTTTACGATACGAAACTTTCTCAACGTATCTTCTATCTTCATATTTTTGAGTGTACTATATAATTGACATTTTATAGTATATGAAAAATACCAATAGATTAATATTCGTGCTTAATGCGAATTCAATTTATTATTTAAACAGGTGTTAGTAAACACATTCGTTTTCTCATAAATTGATTGTGTATTCGGTATGAAACATCTTATTAACGACAAAATCGCATTTTTTGGGGAAAAAACTGGTATAGATCCGAGTCACCCTGCCTCAAAAGTAAATCAGATCCCGTCAGTTAAAAATATGTTTAAAATTAACCGTTCACGATGAATCAAATTTTTAACGGGCCTCAAAGGGACTTAATATCCTTTTAAAAGCATCCTAGAATCTTTATAGAAAACTAGCTGATATGCCCGGCCTTGCACGGGTGAAGAGTATAAATTTATTATTTGAGGCGTTTGCTATCAAAACCAGCTCATTCCATATTTTTCTGAAATCCACTTTTTAGCATATTTTGAAAGTTTAGAGGGTCCTTCATAACCTGGCGAAGGGATATAGCTCAAATCCAGCTCATTCCAACCGAAAATTAGATTAAACGGTGAAAACTGAGATCTCAACTGTGAAATTTCAGATCATTTGAAAAAGTTAAGTGAATGTCATTTATTTAAAACTCGTAAAGATACAAATATTAACTGTTAAACTGGAAAAATCAATTTCACACAGTTTAATGGAACAAAAAAACTGAAAAAAAAGCATGAAAAATCGTGTTTTTGCATAAAAATCAGCTCATTCCAACCTAATTAATGTAATTACGCCCAAGGTAAAGCAACTGGAATGAAAATGAAAAACTAATCAAATTCTAGGTGGTTATACCTTCAATTAAAAATTTAAAAAACAAATTTAGCTTCAGAACTGTGGACGTGAGAAGTTTTTTGTCTATCCTGTTAAATTTCCAAAAATGGAATAAGCTGGTTTTGATAGCAAACGCCTCATTTTTAAGTTTTCCCAAATACATTTCTAATTTTGTATAATCAGCATTTACCAATCATACCGGTATCCCAAGCGTCTTTTTCATATTCCGGTGTTCCCGGTAACTTTTCCTATCCCGGTGTTCCTATAGTAATTTTTCTTTTCTCGGTGTTTCCGGGTTGATTAAAATTCCTTCAGTTCTCAAGCAATATAATTTTTGAATGATTTCCACTTTTACAACATGGAAAAAATATTATAAAAATTATTTAAGATTGCTTAGATCCCTTGATTAATCATATCTTTAAGAATTAACGTTTTTGGGAAAATTAGTCAATAATTAAAGCTTATTCAATTTTGCAAATTAAGAAAAAAATCAATCTTTTTTAGTTGAAAATGAGTTTTAATAGTTTTTTGTTTGTTAACCAACTTTCTTAAAAGCTAAAATATTATCACCTTTTAATTTTACATCCTCGTTTCCATGGAGACTATTTTAACAACAATGGTATTCCATAAAGTTTTAAAATATAAAAATTAGATAAAATCTCAAATAAAAATATGGTAAACTATACTTAAAACTTTTAAATTTCACTGAAAGAGATTTTTAAATTATTAATATAATTTTTAAATAGACTTGTACCTAGTGTTTCTATTAAAAACTTGTTGTTTAGCATTAAATTTTCTTTGTAACAATGGAGTAAGCAGATCTCTTCTTGAGGAGAAATAAAGCTATTTCAGCAAAATGACCATAAAAAGGGTCAAACAAGGGTCAAGGGGTCATTAAAAGTTTTCGAAACATAGCCTATGTTTTTTTCTGAGTTTTTTTACGTAGGTATACCAAGTTTGGTGCAGATCGGAAGAAAACTGTGGATTTGTATAAAAGACAAACATATATATATACACACATTCAATTTTATTATATTAGATATTTGGTAGCGCAGTTCAAAGTTGAAAATAAATCCGATCAAGAGAAATTACCAAGGAATTGTATTTCAACTTTGATTCCTTAGAGGGTAAAATGATATTACTCTACAAATAACATCATAAAACCCAACCCTAAAATAGAAAATTGGCGTCCTCGTTTGGATGTGTATAACCTTAATTTTTTTTTCACTTTCTGGTTGCAGTTTATTATCTAGGAAGGAAATTTGATTTTTAAGAGTCTTAGAATTAAGATTAAAGTAATTCCCTTACTTAACCGAATAACTTTCAATATGTTCATCATCGATATTATTATTTAATTAGTAACCGTTTTTATTATAAATTCTATGAAAGAAAGTATTTCCTATTTTATAATTGGAAAGCTCTTTGAGTAATTTTTCTGAATGTATTTCGATCTTTGGAAACAAATCCATTGCTTTTAAAACTGTGTGTACAATCATGCTTTTATAGGAAGATACAGGTTCAAAAGTTGCACTTTCCATAGATTTTTTTCCAAGTCACAGACTGAATTTAAAATGAGAGATTCGGCTATTGTATTAGGCTAGGCGCATAGTGCCGCCGATTTTCAGATTTTGAGAGCCAGCGCAATGCGCAGAGCCGGAGATCTCTCCTCTGCGCATTGCGCTGGCTCTCAGAATCTGAAAATCGGCGGCACTATGCTCGTACCCTTACTCTTGGTCATTCACTCTCAAAACAAATGCCTGTCCTTTCTTAGTACATTTTAAGTGCTTTGAAAGGCGCTTTCTTGATAAGAGAAAATATCGTACCTCCCGAAGAAGACTCTGCTTCAATATCAAAATCTAAAAGTTTCACTACGAGTTCCTCTCGAGTTTCTCGTCAACACGTGCCAATGTGTTGGCGAACTTTGACGCCCAAAATTATGCTTGCCCATGTCTGACATGTTTATAATATCTGGATTATTTGATGGACGATTGATTGATTTTACCTTATAACTATCACTATGATGGATCATCAATAATATGATCCATATGTGGATAACATACATTGATATGATAAATTCATTTAAATCAGCTCAATTAGTTTACTAGCTAAGCTGATCGGCAATAATGAATCTGTATTAATAATAATTAATAAGGAGATATTACTAAATCGTTATTGCAGTATTGTCTGTAATGATTGGAGATTCGAGCCAGCCCGTCTCGGGGCCGTGAGAGGGCGCCACCACGGCTTGCATATAGACTAAAAAAACTTTATTGAAAAACATGCAAAAAACGAATATCGGTGTGAATCCCGCTATGTAATCTCTACGAGCAATGAACAACAATGAGGTATTTGCATGAGTGAGGGATTTGCTTGATTTTATACTTTTTCGATACATTATGGTCTAAAACTCCCAAATTTCTGATTTTTAAGTTCAAAAATGTGTTTTAAATAATTTAAAATTCAATTTTATTTTTGCCAAAACGTCAGATAAGTCACGTTATCAGAAAACGGGCTTCTATTGGATGTGACGTCACAGCGCATGGAAACCATTGTGTTTTCTGTTTTCACATGATCAGAAAACGGGCTTCTATTGGATGTGACCTCACAGCGCATGATTTGGGATTCGAAAGTGTTTTCGCTCCCAAACAAAAAACGAAATTTCAAAAAATTATATTTCAGAAACTAGGCTACGGAAATACTTGATGTAAACGTCATTCTTCATGGTTTTTTATCTACTATTTTAATAAAATTTAATCTCAAAACGTGAGAATACCTCATTCGAGCCACAATTTGGTGAGTTCCCTTTAGACTAAAATCTTTACTTCTTCTGGGGCATATCTAGCAACTTGCATATTCTATTCAATTCATAAAACCCCAATGATATAACCATGATCAGCAGTATTAATATGATCAGTTTATTAAAGTACTTTTAGTCGTATTTTGTGCTCAAAATGAAAACAACTTTTAATTTTTTTTGAAGGGACACCAGAATATTCCCTGATTGGATCTTCAAATTCAAATTTATTTTAATTTGAACCGAGGTTAAACATGGCGGCAAACTATATCTGCCAAATAAATGCGCCAAAGGGGTGAAAACCGCAGGCGATCGAGAACAAGAACTATACTAGACAGCAACTTAAGTTGAACCTATTACGTCACTAACAAACAAAGTAGTTCCCATCGCGGTGTCTGTATTTCGAGTGAAACAAAGAACATCAATTTTAAAATATGATTATTTCGTTAAACCCATGTATAAATAGTGTCATTTTTATCACAATTCACGTATTGAAATTCCTCCTAGCAACCCAACAGGCTTTTTGTTTACTCACTCTCTCCTTCCGCGTAAGTGACGTACTGGGTTCAGGAAACGTTGCTGTGAAGTATAGCACTGAAACTTAAAGATTTTGATATTGGAGTAGTTTTTTTTCGGAAGGTACGATATTTCGATTCTCAGAAAGGACACGTAAGTGTAAAAAGATCCCCCCCTAGAGTATGTATGTCTGTTGCAGGGTGAAGATAGTGTGAAGAAGGAAGAGAAATCCCTAACAAGGTGGTTACCTGGATCTTTAAAAGATCTCTTCAGCTACGATCGTACTCTCATACCTGATGACATCGATAAGAACGATCAGGGGTTTCTTCGAGGCTGCTCGGTGAACGGGTGAGAAATTTTATTTATAAATAAATGCCATCTATTCAGAATGAAAAAACGCGTAGAAGACGGGAACGATAGGGAAACGGCGAAAATCTCTAGTACGAGAGATTTTAGACGACAAGTCCTAAATTTCAGCGTTTCAAATCTGCGATCCGTTAAAATACACTAGCGGAAATAAAAATCCCAACACCCAGAAGGAAAGGAGATATCAAAGTCAAATTTATTTCTATGATTGCACATAGTATCAATGTGAATTGCTTAAAAAATCAGCCTTCCTTGATATTAGGGGGCCGAGAAAATCGGTGAAGAGTGTTGTCTCCATAGGTGTCCATTACCGCCGTCACACGTCATGGTATTGAGTGACAGGGGCTCTAAATGACTTTTGAGGGATTGGAGGACCATGTTGCCTCCTCAGGTAGTCCAAATTCATATGGTGCACTAGCGGACGTTGCATACCGGGCTAGGTGATTTCTCCTCTTTCTCCGGACATGTTTTGTGAGTGTTGGTTCTTACGAACGGATAGGCCAGGGTAAAAATGCAATATAGGGGGTTAAGAAGAAAGCTTGGACATTGCATAAAACATGTGTTTGTGCATTTTTCTCTTGAAATTTGTCCCCAGGACAGGTATGAAGGTAAGGACGGACAACCGGCTAAAAAACCTCAATGAAGCAGCTTTGGTTGGCCAAAATACCGGTAGATTATACTGAGGTTAAGCGGCAGTGGAATGGATGTCGTTTGCAGTATTGCGGATCGTCCGTTCGGTCCGCATAGCTTCTTACATCTTTGTCTATAAACAAGGGGCTGAAAATGGGCATTTCTGTTTCCAATAGTGCACGAATTAAGGAAATGAAAATCCCAATTTCATGACATTGTGTTTATAAGAGAATCCTGCTTCGGTTTGGAGCACCACGACGGTTTGGTATGAGTTTGAAGACACAATTGAGAGAGCGCACTCGGCTGATGATTTTCTAATCGTTCCATGGAGTGGTAATGCAGGGTAACGGAGTACGGATGCATTGGATTCCATTTCTGCAACTTCTGAGTATGATTCACCAGTACTTTTTCCAACCAGAGCTGCGTCATTGAGATTTTGCAGCCGGTAGACCGTCCTTACCCTCAGACCTGTCCTGGGGACAAATTACAAGAGAAATATGCACAACCACATGTTGTATGCAATGTCCCAGCTTTCTTCTTAACCCCCTAGTTTGCATTTTTACCCCGTCTTTCCCGTTCTCTAGAACCAACACCCACAAAACAAGTCCGGTCAATGAGGAGAAATCACCTAGCCCGGCATGCAACGTCCGCTGGTGCACCATATGAATTTGGACTACCTGAGGAGGCAACATGGTCCTCCAATCCCTCAAAAGTCATTTAGATCCCCTGTCACTCAATACCATGACGTGTGACGGCGGTAATGGATACCTATGGAGACAACACTCCTCACCGATTTTCTCGGCCCCCAAACATCCAGGAAGGCTGATTTTTTAATCAATTCACATTAATACTATGTTCAATCATAGAAATAAATTTTACTTTGATATCTCCTTTCCTTCTTGGTGTTGGGATTTTTATTTCCGCTAGTGTAGTTCCACAAACACTAAAACAGCTACTTATTGTCGAAAAAAAATATACTTCAATTATTAATATATTTTGAAAGCGATATATTATCAAGTGAATACAATTTGCCACAGATGGTGTCAGCATCACACACTTGCAAGTAATTTTATAGTATTAACTAGATTTGATACTATAAAATTACTTCTTTGAGTAATTTTAGCTGTTTTAGTGTTTGTGGATCTAATAAAAGGGCCAAAAAAAGTGTAAAAGGAATCCGCCGCGATTCGAATCTCGGAACGATATGGGAACGAGCTCCTGAACCTAGATTTGTTTTTAGCCAATCCGTCAACTAATTTACTCGTTTTTTAAGAAGACAGGCAAGAAATGGGAACTTAGGACCTGCCGTCTCATAGTTGTATATATCCAAGAGAATTTTCAGTTTCCGTATCGTTCCCATCTCGCTTCTTCTACGTGTTTTTTTTTCATTCAGAATAGGCCTTAAAGTAATGCAAATTTTTAAATCAAGATAAATTTAATTTTGGTTCAAAAGTGGAATGCAGTTTTATGCTTAAAATTGGCATTTTGTTGTATTTTCTAAATTAAGTCCTTCCGTGAAGAGGCCATCATTATGGGAGTAAATAATATTAAAAGTCCTCACGCGATGTAGATTATAAATATGCTTACCAACACTGCATTATATTATATAAATTCCTATTAAGGGCATTAGTTAGATTAAAAGTATGTTATGTAACGCTGTATTAGGTTGAATGTGAAGGCTTGTAAATAAAATAAGCCTATTTGGAAGGCGGAGGAAATTCTAAGGGATTTAAAGAGGTTGGTAGAAAAGGATTATGCCTTAACGTGGGGGAGACCAAAAGGGGTTTCCCAGGTCACAGATTAAATCCATCTAATCACCAAGTATTTTAAGTGTGGTAAAATACTAAGTAAATTAATTTACAGATTTCTTCGATTTTTTTTAATTTGAATTTATCCTCACCTAAATAAAAGAACTAAACTCTGCTTGATAATATGGTAGACTTTATATTTGAGAAGTTTTCTTCTGATAAGCATGAAACGTACTTTCGAATCACCTTGTATGCACAATATTTTAGTTTATTTAATCCCTTGCCAATGGCGTTTAAAAATTCAAAGTTCTAGGTATAATTTATTTTGAAGAAAGGGTTAAATGTAAAATAGATGGTTTTGGAGACTAAATAATATTTTCAAGAACTGTTATAGCAAATGATAATGTACTACTGACATCAAGCTGTGCATACGAGTAATGATAATACGAAAACGTTTATTTTCCACTTGTAATTTTAAACTTTAAAACAGACATTTTTCTGTTGTTCACTGTAACTTTGTTTCCTGCTGTATATTATATATTTACTGATCGCCATGACGTCACACTGACGAAGAGGATCCCAGTATCCTCGAAACATGTCTGTGTTAAAGTTTTAAATTGCATATGCAAACGTTGTTTTTTTATTACCATAACTGTTATACAGGGTGTTTCAGATAAATTTTTCCTAATTTCTATGGGAGGTAGGGTACATCAAGGTGAACAAAAATTAGTTTAGGTTAGGGGGGTTGCAAGTGGAGTTCAAGGTGTGAAAATCATGGGAGAAAATTAGCAAAAAACCCTCGCATGGCAGAAAGCGATACAATTGTTCGATTCCGGCATTTATTTCATTCAACCAATTCAAATTTTTCATGTAAAATGAGATTACCGATGTTCTAGTACTGTGGGATCCAGAGCATCTATAAGAGAGAGTATCATCAGGTACACCGATGCTCAGCGCAGTCGAATCGTGTGGGAGATCCTCATCAGAACTCCTCATCACGGAGATGGAAGAGCTAGCACGGGTGAGTTCATTCAGCTCTTGGGTTTGATTGAGAATTTTCTTTTTTGTACTTTGAAAAGAATATATACAGGGTGTAAAGGAAAGTCCCTTTATCCTGAAATAAATTGCTAACGGAGCAAGCTAAAGCTATGCAGTTAAGGTAACTGTTTAGTAAAGTGACCAATTTTCAATTTAATGACTTATGTAAATGATTAAAAGTATTCTTAGCCCTTTAAATTGAAAATTTTTCACTTTCGCCTCGTGAGGACCGTTTAAAGACGTAAAATCTGCGTAAATTCAACCTAACTGAGCGTGCGTTTTAAGGGTTCTATTCAAGATATTTTTTTGCTTAAGGTGTCTTTTCCTACTAAATCGATGCTGCTCTACAACTTAGTAATTGATTATTTTAGCATATCTCTAATAGTTTTAAAATAAAATTTTTAGCTCCTAAAATGTCCGTTAGAGGGCGTTAAAAGTTGTTGCATTGGATAGGGTATGGTTACTTTACTATACCGTTACCTTAACTGCATAGCTTTAGCTTGCTCCGTTAGCAATTTATTTCAGGGTAAAGGGACTTTCCTTTACACCCTGTATAATACTTTTACTCCAGTTCATGACTCGCTTTCCTTTTTTAAATTAGAAAGATATTGGCCTGGGTATGTTCTCTGGATTAAAAAAAATTGATTATTTAGACTTAGTTTAGAGATATATCTTTAAACGTGGAGCTCAAATACTGAAGGGTATATAGATTTAGTTAATTTATTTAACTGAAAGTTCTTTTTATTATGTACTTCATAAAACGTATTTATAAAAAAATAATCTCGTAGCTCTTTTTCTTTATGTTACTTATAAAATCTTTGCTTCAATTCCGTTAAAGGTCCCACTAAATAATGCCAAGTTCTTTTAAACGCCATAAATATATTGAAATATCGACACATATTTACGGTTTTTATATAATAACACCGAACAGTATTGACGTAACTGAACATTTTAATCTGCGAGTTGAAATTATGTAGCAGTATATTTCTAACTTATGGTGTCCAAAAGAGATTGGCAGGATTTAGAGGGACCGTTAACGGAATAGAACCCAATCTTTTAACCATTATAAAAGATTTAACATCTTTATACTCCAGGTAAATGAAAAATACTATAGCAAACAATGAAACGAGAAACTATTTTTATAGTTCAACGGATTCTCATTAATTAATTTTAACTAATTACGTTTTCTGTGAGAGAATAAAAAAATCATAAAGAGTAATATAAACAAAGCTTTGAGAGAAACTACAGAAATAATGAAAATTTATATAACCTTCATTTACTTTTTAATGGGTGCACAGTGTTATTCCTAGGATTATTTTGAAGGAGTAAAAATACTCCTTGACTTTTTTAGGAGGAGTGAAATACGGAAATAGCATATGCAGATATAAATTTTCTATAAAAAACGCTTTCTTTTTTTTAATGGAAAATATGAAATAGAAAAAAATGAGGATTCTGTCTGGGTTTTTGACAATTATAAGCATTAGAAGAAAATATTAAACATAAAAAATAAATTATTTTTACATTAAACATTCTAAATGAAATATTTATTTAATATCACAAATTTGAGTAGAAAAAATATGGTTTTTGATAATATTTGTTGATTTCGGTGGTGAATTTCTAAATCGAAACCTTTGTTGAAAATTTAAAGCACGAAATACGCCCTCAGAGGCGTTAAAAATATCTCTGGGTGCAGCGATGCTGATTCAGCAGATGATTTAATGTATGCAAAATAATTAACTGGGAAAATATTTTAGTTACTTCGCATTCTAGATATAGTGGTGTCCTTTAAAAAAAACCCACTTTTTCACTTTTCCTTCATTAAAAGCTTAAAAAATATGATAATTAAATCGAACAAAATGGTGTTGTAACGGCTCATCCTCCCCTACATTTTAGTGCTTAGTATTTTTAATTCCAACACTCCGTTACAAATTGGCAGACAATTAAGTAAGAATCCAAAAAAAACCCAATTTTCCTAAAAAAAACCCATGTACCCTAAAAAAAACCCACTCTTGAAAATACTCAAGAATTTAAGAAAAAATATGATTGAAATGTTTATTTTGATAGAAAAGAGAATAATTAAGATAATAAAAACCAAATTCATTACAAATTATTTCTAAAATTAAAATTATGAAAAGTTTTTCTACTCAAGAATTTTGCCTTCAAAATACAACGACAATAGCGTTTTTATTGTTGTATTTTGATGAAAACGACCTATTAAATACAAATACTTAATACAATTTTCATAAAAAAGCTGAAAAACGGTAATTGGAACTGTTATTTTATTTTAAACCCCCAACTATCAACTCTCTAAACCCATTTTCGAGTAAAACTCGGTAAAATGCTGTATTTTCACGGAAAATGGCTGTTTTTGGTATCATTGAATTTTTATCAAAAATACTGAAAAAAACATCGAGAATTACTGAAACAACTATTCTATTTGAGTAATTAGTTGTATATCATGAATAATATTAAACATTTTGCAAAAATTTTTATTTATTTTATCATTTATTACAAAAAGAAAAGTGGGTTTTTTTTAGGCACACTATGGGTTTTTTTCACCCCTCATTTCAAAGACTACCGTAGGGTCCCTAATTGGCCGACTGAGCTGAAATTTCAGTATTTTATTCTCATAATAACGGGATAACACAAAAACACGTGAAGAATGCTTTAAAATGTTTATAACATATATTTTTACAGCATCAAATTCTGCATAACTGAATCATATTTTTAGCCCAAAATCGACATTTTCTATTTATTCAAATAAATAAGTAAATAAACGTTTCTTTGACATGTTTTCAAGTTCCCTGCCACTCTAAATGGCTTACGAAGACAGGGGACATGAGAATTTAAAATTATTTTAATTATTTATTTAAAATATCTCGATGGGTTTTTTTTAGGGTACAATTTGGAGTGGGTTTTTTTTAAAGGACACCACTATATATCAAAGCAGTTAAGTTTGATAACTAACTACGAGTAACGATATTTTTCTGAATAATTTACTTACGTTTCATCACTTTAATATTTTCTATACATGAATTTGCTAAAAAATAATGCTTCAAAATATTGGTTTCTGAATGTTTTCAAATGAGAATTAAATGGAAAAGGCATTTTTGTATTCTTTGATTCTTTCCAATGATTTCTGTACTTTTATTTATGATTATTTCTTTTCTCATCATTGGAAAATTGAATCATAGGATTAAAATACTTTTTATTTTCATAGGAGTTCTTTACCTTGTCAGCAATGGGACTTACACCGCTGCTTACCCTTTACACGATGTGAGTAACACTTTTCCTTCAATGGTAACCTTCAAATGATTTCCAATAGTTTTGCGCTTGCTTTCCTCTGGAAATTAGAATTTGAATTCATCAATTCTAGATATAATTTTCAAAAAATCACTCCCTTTTCAGAAGGCATTGTTTTTCTCTACTTTTAATAACTAGTTTACTAAATCACCAAAGTTTCGTCAAGTTCTTAATGTACTTCTCTTGCCCTTTCGTGACAAAATTGGTCCGATATATTTTAGCATAAAATTTTTTAGAACAAATTTCTAGTTTCTTTGTTATTTATTCATAGGATCGGTTCCCTTGTACCAAAACCATTAACATTTGAAATCATAAGTTCTTTTTTTTTCAAATCGTACTAGATCGCGTGATCTAGTTTGAATAGTTGAAAGAAGGCTTTTTACGAAAGTTGAAAGTTGATCGCTACATTTATTTACCAATTGGAGATGGTTACGGAAGTTCTTCAATAGTCATACATTATGTTAGTAATGGTAAAACTGAGTTGAGAGGAATAAAGAAAAATCGTTTAAAATAAAGTAGAAAAGCATAGTACTAATCAACCGTATATTATTCGTATCAAATGAGTTTTCAAGAGAAAGTTTTCTGAATTTTTGTATTGATTTGTAGGGGAAAAAATTACCACTTTTAGTGGCAGTATTTGCACTCCTTCTATTCTGAATTGGTTTTGTAACAGCTTCAAATGGTACAGTGAAAATGTTTTATAAACTTTGTGCTGAATTTCGCAAATGTGCTAGTTTTTTAAATTTTTTGGTTCATATTTGTCTTAGTTTAACTTAAAAAACCCATAAAACTACATAATAGAACTGGAAAAATTTGTAAATTTGCGAACTTTTTCTTTTAGGAGATCTGAAAAAGTGCTATTTTTACATGCTAATATCTACGTTAATATTCGCGATATTTTCATGAAATTGCTTTCATTCAGTTAGGTATTCATAACGGTGGCAACAGTACTATCATTGAAGTTTTTGATCAATCTCCTTTAGTTTTTTTATTATTTTTTTTTAAACTTTTTATTTCACCGCTAGGGGCGGTGTAATTCCTCTTAACGGATTCTCCCGGGTCTCTTACCTAGGTGTAGACCTTACTTCCATGACCATTGGAGACATTGGTTTGAAATGAAAACCACGAAATGGACTTTTGTAACACCCTGTATTTAAGACACATGAATAATTGAAATAGAGAAGAAATAATTAGGAAAAAATAATGAGGCAAAAAATGCAAAAAGTAAAGGAAAAAAGGGGAAAAAGCATTGAATGATTATAATATCCCAAAGGGAGCCAAAAGTTCTTCCATGGGTTGACGAATTCCTATTATAACTAAACTTAGAACAAAACAAAATAAATAGAATCAGTGTATATAAATACAATACAAAACTTTATGTGGAATACAAAACAAAATATGTGTCGCAACGCTATCATTGTTCGTCACCAGAAACTCAAACAAAAGTTAGTGATATGTGGCTTGAAGCATTGTGATTATGGATAGAACATCCCTTATTTGAAGACTTCTTCTTTGAGCTACCACTTTGTAGCTGTGCAAGCGTCTCAAATGGGAAATTTCAAAATAACTACTCGAAAATCAATTATACGTTACAGTTACACAGGGGTATTTCAAAAGTCCCTTTCGTGGCTTTTATTTGGAACAAGAATTTTTAGGAAGTAAGGTTTACTCCTAAGTGTATTGGTAAGTGACCATGCTTGAATCCGTTGAGATGGCATACAGTGTCTCTAGAGGCAAAATCAGAAAGTAAAAAAATTAGTTAATAAACTAAAGGAGAAAAAGAAAGTAAACTTCAATTAGAAAATTGTTTGCTTTATCACAACAAACGCACAGAAAAAAACTTACCGCTTTTTGAGTTGTGAAAAAAGGATATTTTCCCTTGCCTAATCCTCTCGAATATTTAAGATGTTTTAATGAAAAGTATTTTTTTTGCGCGCGTTTGTTATGATATTACAAACAATTTCGCTAGGGTCACTGTAAGTCATCTCATTGGATTCACCATAGTCACTACATTACTTCTATGACAAAAACCCTGTTTTTTAATATAATCAAAGGTATATACAATAATAATATAATAAGGTAATAAAGGTAAATTTAATAATCAAAGGTAATCGTAGATTGTTATTAAACATACATGTTATGCACTGCATTTTAGTTGTTGATTTTTTCAACTAATCTCAAGGGCATTTTTCATAAGCTATAAAATAATCAAATAATGGATACTCGAAACAGTTTTAGCACTAACTTTTCAATATGAATATTCAGCAAGCTATACATAGGTTTTGGTTAAGAATCCAAACTTCGAATCTATTGCAAAATTTACTTCATAAATAAATTGGAAACTGAAAGAAAGTTTCTTAATATGCTTGAAATAGCTTCTCTTCCTCTCCCCTTAGGCTAAGCGCGCAGTAGAGACTTTTGTCTCGGCGACAGAGATAAAATAATCACCCTGGCTATTGCAAGAAGCTAGAGCGCGCGCACAGGTGACGAGACACTTGGCAGATTGCCAAGAATCTCTCCATAGAAATGCATTGCTCTCGAGTGACTACTGTTAAAAGTCACCGCGACAGAAGTCTCTAGTGCGCGCTTAGCCGGAAAAAAACTGCTTACGGCACTTCATTCACCTTTTAAGCTTTTATGTGGCTTCGAAGCTTGTGATGAATGATGTTTTTATTCCTCCAATCCTATTTGGGGCACATTCATAAAAACAATACACACAGCTTGAACTTTTTCTCCGTTGTATGCCTTTCTTTTATTTTCAACTTTTCCCTTTTATGTAAACCTACGCACATGTTCCAGTTTAATCAAGTCTTGAACGTACATTTCTGGATAATTCAAGGTTTTCCTTTCTTTTATTCATTGGAGTAAAAGCTCCTTCGTCAGTTCTTTTCGCGCATAACATCAAAACCTCCTTTAATTAGCTAATTACTACAGATTCTATGTAAATATGTACAGGTAATTTTATGCTTTTTAGACTTCATGTATCCTAAATTTCAATTATTAATTTTTTATATATATATTTACAGGGTCCGTATGGTAAAGGTCCATATAGAAAAGAAGAGGAAGAAGGAAATCTAAGGAGGGTACGTAATTCACAGTCAACTTCAAAGAAAATATTCTCTTTTCAACTTTTATAAGCCTAATGCTTTCCATTTTCTACCTTTTATTTCATTATGTTGATTTTTACTCCGTTATTGCGTGATAATAAATTCTTATTAAGGGGCCGTTCGAATATTACGTAAGCACCCAAGGGGGGGGAGGGGGTTTGCTCTTTGCTTATTTTTCCTGAGAAGGGGGGAGGGGGGATATGAGTGATGCTTACGTAAGATACTGCATTTTCGAAAATCTCTTGTTTCTTGCATAAATAATTTCAAAACTCCACCAAAAATAAATTTAACGAAATGAATTAGGAGATCTGACGTAAGCACTTTTTTCTGGGGATGGACCCCCTAAACATTTTGAAATTTTAACCGTGAAAAGTAGTGTTTCGACTATTTTTGAGCCCTTAGGGTCACACCCAAAAAGGACAGCTCCTTGTATGTCACCTAATTTTCAAGGAGTAAAAAACAGTACTTACCAAAAGGGATGTCAAAATTTCGGGGGGGGAGGGGGTCCGGCAGTTTCTTACGTAATCATGGTGGGGAGTTTGAGGTTTGCTTATCTTTGCTGACAAGGGGGGAGGGGGGTTAAAAATTACCCAAAAAGTGCTTACGTAATATTTAAACGGCCCCTAACCACTAGGAACTTCGTGTAACTCCATCAAAGCCGTACTCAGTAATGCGTCGATTAATTAATTTTTGAAATTAACTTTTAATTTTATCTATTCCATCGAGGAAGGCCAACTAAATTAGGTTTTTCAATTTTTGAACTCATTCATTGAAACCATCGATTGACATATTCGATCGATCGTTTGAACATCCACTTTTTATTTTTTAAAATAGGTTAGTTAAAAATTTAAGTATATACCTCTCATTGTAACAAGAAGAAACTTGCTTTTGGAATTCACTGTATTCAAAGTAGAATAGATAAAAAGTGGAATTTAAATAAAGATAAAAGTAAATCAGTTTTGGATGTTTTGTTCTCAGAGTCATTTAAATAAAACTTTTTCCAGCTTTTATTTAGTGAATGGGCCAGGTTCGGATGCTGGTATAAGAGGCAACCGCTGGGCTTGATTAGGTAAGTTTGACCTTAGAAATGGGATTTTTATATTTAACCCTTTATCTCTATAAATACTGCATTATGATTTCCTGCAATTTTTTTTTGTGCAAATGTTTTTTTTGACACTTAATTGAAAATTAAGGGATATTCATAAATAAAATACTCATCTTTAAAAATTTAATCCGGTAGAGTCAATTAATTAAATTGATTCTTTTGCAACAGAGTCAGTACACTGAGGGCTAAAATATTATCACAATGCAAAAAAACGTGTCTTTTTATCACACTTTTAAGTCTTAAAAAATAACACACTTTACTTTGGACTTTAACTGCTTTTTGCGGGAATAAAAATTGCAACCATGGGAATCCGATCAATATGGCAGTTGGAAGCTCACCTTCAGTTTTAAATCTATTAGCATTTCATGCTCAAAAAATATTCCTTATATACAACCCGTGCTGTCATTTATCCTGGAAGAGTAAACCTTAGAGAGAGTATCTTCAGTGTATTTGTAAGGATGATTATTCTATGTAATTTTAAAATTGGTGGGACTTGTAAGCACCATCAGCAGATAAAGGGTTAAGCATCTATATGGAGTCTTCACACGACTTTTGATTTTGGAAATTTACCTTTTATTTTACTTGATAAACCAATCCAAGTGACTGCAAAGACGCAATTTTTACAAATGAAATAAAACATTTTTTACAAATAGAAATTTGTAGAACCCTTAACTACTTGCAGACACACTCAAACAATCTTTCTACTACAGTAAACTCTCGTTAGTACGCCCCCGCTTAGTGCGACGTCCCGCATATTACGACGTTTTTCTCCGGTCCCTGGTACCAATAGGCCTTTTATCATTAAAAACTATCCGCTTATAGCGCCCCCGCTTATTACGACTTCCCGCATATATCGACGCTTTTCTCCAGTCCCCCGGAGAAAAATCCCGGTTATTGCGTCGTCGAGTTCCTTTCAAATAATGTATGAGCTACAGAACCGGAGAACCGTTGAAAAACGCGAGTAGAACAATATGGTAGAACTGGTTTTTCCCAACCGCTCCCCTTTTCCCCGAATAGCCCCCCGTTGAGCCTTCAAAAACAAGGATGACCAGTGCCTTGCAGGGCACGTGGGGTTGTCCTGTGACAAATCAGAACACTCCCTGAATTTCTTGGAAATTATCCCCTCTACTCCAATTCGACTTCCGCATTCCATAGCCTGCGATTCGATAGCCGTGCCGTATTGAGGCAGTCCCTCTCAGTTATTGATAATGCAGAGGATATATACTAACAAACTTAGGAAGAATGGAAACCTTCCTAATTCAGAATTATTTAAAAGAAAAACTGAAGCCACTTCTTATGGAAAATTTTTTAATCAGATAGAAAATTAAAAATACGAGATTGCGGTGTACAAAGTGTAAAGATTGTAGATACATAGTATCAATTAAAGATGTAAAGGTGAGAATGTTTATTCTGTTTTTAGACATATGTAGTTCTTTTTCGTTTCTATTTTAATGATGAAATCCCGCTTAAAAAGGTTTCTAGGTAAGATTAGGTATTACAGGTTTTAGGTATATCGCCGAAACGGTGTTTTATGGAATTCCGCATATAGCGTCGTACCGCTTATAACGACGTTTTCACAAATCCCCTTGAACGTCGTACTAACGGGAGTTTACTGTATTTTATGATGAAGACGACAATAACTGTTAAGTAACAATAATGTAGACAATTGACTTGTATAGGGTAGATGGGATTAAACCCCGCAATTTTCAGTATTCTTAACATTGTGGTCAAAAGGGGGTAGATAATCCCAAAATTTCAATTGGAGCTCTTAGATTGAGATCTTACCTATGAAACCAATCCAAGTTTTAGCTCTTTTAGATGGTTTATAAAGAGAAATTTACAATTTAGTAGGGGGGAAATTGCGGGTCTTTGTGCCCACGTGAAATAAACACATCATTGGGTTATTTGTTGGTATCTCTCCTCGAGCCCTATTTTATACAGTTTTAAAGTAAAAGATCAAAAACACTACATATAAATGTTGAAAAACAAACTTTTTTTCAACTCTTGGGTGGGATACAAACTTTCATGGTACAACGTGTCACAATTAGACAAACAAAGGTCATCTGGCAATCAACTTTTGAATCGAAATTATTATCAATTAAAAATCGTGGTGCGTGTTTTTGCCTTGTGCGGGGCTTTACCCCCAACTACCCTACAGCAAAAAATATATTTTTGTACTGAAAAAACTCAAAGTGTCGAGCTTAAGACACATTTTACGCACCGAACGTATTAATAATTTCTGACATAAAACACCATTTGTGCCAGAATACTGTCATCCCGAAGTATAAGGAGAATGGAGGACTTTGACATTTTTCTTTTGTAGGCGATACTTTGGGGAGAAGACGGCTCTTTACTTTGCTTGGCTCGGTTTTTATACCACGATGCTCATTCCTGCGGCTTTTTTAGGACTTTTCACTATGATCTACGGTATCAGCACCATGAGATCCAACATTCCCAGGTTTGTTTTCAATTATTGCAGCTGGTGATCAAACTGATTCAGCACTTTATTCATGGTGTAAATTGTTATTTTAAACATTTAGGTGATGATAATGAGTTAACAATAAGTTTGTAAAACTGTGTATGAAAGATTTAACGGGAATTTTAGCGCGTTATACTCTGTTCACTTTGAACTGGCGCTTGAGAAATAGTGCTTTCCCCCCCGGTAGAAGCGTAACCATAGTTACGCTCTTCGCGCAGGCTCAGTGACAGGTGCGTTAATAGTATTTTTCCTACTGCAGTTGAGGCTAGCTCTAATAGAGCTGGCTTCACAGCATAGCGTTTTTTGATTGCTTGTTTTAAAGTGGAATTAATGCTTGAGGTCTGTGTGGCGCCTGGTTGGGAGCTCTAATGCTTGATCGGTTGACACATCATAAACCAATCAGAACTCAGCGGGGTAATTGAGCAAGTGATGCGATGACAGTGCAATAGCTTGCAGAGTTCTGATTGCTTTACAGAAGAGTCAACCAATGATGATTAAAAATAAAAAATTCTCCAAATTGTTGCCTTGACCGTGATCGATCTCGTTGAAGGAGTCGATCTTGTAGTTGTTGTCGATATTGTTGAAGGAGTATTTGTTGAAAGGTCTTTCTGGGTGTATTATTCAATTCAATAGCAATCTGTATAATCTATAGAAATCTGTTTAATCTAAAAACAATCACCATCCCGATTGCCAAATAAAAAAATTTTTAGTACTACCCAATACTTAAAACACTTTTTTAGCCTAAAACTACGGCAAAACCTCAGTAATCAAGGTTCTACTGCACTGAAATGCGTTCTCTATTATTTCAGTAAAAAAATTCGGTCCTTTCCGTAAAGGCCAGTGCATAGCTGCTTTATAGTACTTTTACGGAAGTAGGGTGGGAAAAAAATAGTATGCCTTCTTCGTAGCTCTGACGTTGAAAGTTGCCATGGTTACTGATTCGGTGGTGGGGGAAGGAAATATTTGCAAGCGCCAATTCAAAGTGAATAGACTATAAACTTATGTGGGAAAAGATTATGAGATTAGGCGGAGTGGTTTTGGGAAACTCTCCAAGAATGTCTAAATAAAAATCTCGATTCATTTCTTAGTTGAAAAAGCTTAACCCTACAATAGGGTGGAGCGAAAAACACGAATTTCGGAAATTGAAAACGCCTATGGTGGGAATAGCTGTGGACAACCATGCCTATTAATAATCCAAAATATGAGCTTAATCAATTAATATCTTCAGATGCCCCTTTCACTTTGAAATTTCGAAATTTTGCCAATTTTTTCATATAAATAACAATAACGCATCCATAAAAAATTAAATCCCCCTATTACGAGGCATGGGAGATGAAATGAACTTCCCTGAATGTATAAAAAAAGTTTCAGCCTTGAAATAAATTTTTGAGTTTAAAATTTGGCCTCTTTTTAAAAGCATCTAACGCGCGCCTCCATGCTTTCGGACGGACCTCCCAAAGCGTACCTCGTGGAATGCGCGCACTTCCCTTGCAGCTCTTCGCTTGTTTTCACTATGAAAACAACTCACCACGAGGAGGTGGCTGCATATCGAGTTCCACCCCCCACCCTCCTCCCACTAAAAATAAAATTTAACTGTGTTTACCCCTCCAAAAATTTAAGTCACTGGTTTAAAATGGCTTTTCGTTTCAAACCTTGGCAAAGAAACTCTGGATGCAATTCTCGCTCGTATAAACCCATCCCGTGCCTCTGTTCCACAGACTGCACCTGATGCTTCAGTAACTATCTTAACACACCTTTCCACAGCTTGTGAATGGCATGGAAAGTTAAAAAGATCACTATATCTTGGAACGTCTAGAATTAAAGACTGAATCTAATAATTTGAAAGAGACATAGTAAGTGGTGGTTCAGTGCTGTAGTCTGATTGCCAATCAATCAGATTTATATAACCATCTGCCTCAAAGTTTAACTTGGGTGTTCTAAACTCTCTAATATTATTTGGAGCTTCATTTTCTTGCCTCAATTTTAAAATTCGTTAAGTCCCAATTCTATTACGTGTTTTCGATCATCCGCCCACATTGCCAAAAGAATATTTTCTGGATGGGCATAGTAAGCATTTCTTTGCAAAGTTAGATCAATTACCTTCTTAAAATCCTCCGGCAAAAATCTCGATTTGGTTACGATATTGTAAAAATGAACACTTTCCTACTGACACGATGGTTGACTTTTAATTGTGAACCACATAAAGGCATATACCTTCATAACATATTCTATTAATACTTTCAAATTATGAGTTGGATGATCTATTGAAACATATAACCTCAAAATCCTGTTCGTTGCTGTCAGCCATCTAGAGTGATTTAGCTTTCCCGGATCTCTTTGGGACAAGCTTAATGGGATATATTTATTTGCAATCCCTTGGCACATTTCATAAAGGTATTTCTGATCTGTGCTTAGATGCTGTTGGTCAATAACTGGTAAAGTTGTTTCAATTTTCTCCAAGTTTTTTATTGCTAATTTCTCACTCTTCGAATTTTGCTCCATTCAACTATATTTGACATATCATCAGTGGAAATCATTCCC
This sequence comes from Tetragnatha versicolor, assembly GCA_024610705.1. Lineage (NCBI taxonomy): Eukaryota > Metazoa > Arthropoda > Arachnida > Araneae > Tetragnathidae > Tetragnatha > Tetragnatha versicolor. The sequence goes on from JANDEH010000002.1 coordinate 482,841, forward strand.
ATATCTTTTAGTGCAGCATTAATCAAAATTGCCGCAGATTTGTCTGAAACACCAGTTCTGTCGCAGGCCTGAGCTACACTAGGGAGTTTAGTTCTCATTTGAGATGTAGATGGTAAATCAATATCATTACTACTGTTTGTCGTGTCATCTGATAAATTAGAACTTAAAATTTTGGCTCCCATAGTAAAAGAAGGTTGTATTTTTAATTTTTCGCTTTCAGAAACTTTGAATAGAGTATCTTAACTTTCGGCTTCCCTTCCTTTTCTATCAAATCGTTTTACGAGCATTTTAGTAGTTTTAATATCTATATTTCCTATGACCATTTTCCTAACCGTTCTTTGATCGGTTAAGAAGGACCTTTCAGCAAGAGTAACTTTTTTTTTACAAACACATTTCGAAAAATCTTTACATTTGCAAATACAAATATCAAAAATTTTTTTTTCAGCTGATTCCCTGAAAGATACAATTTTTTTGAGAAATCCAGTTTTCCTGTATTTTTAAGTTTTCTGTTAATATTTCTATACCTCATATAATATTTTTTATCATATATATAATTTGTTGATTTGTTACAGTTGGAATTGAACTTTTTTCCCATAACCCTTTAAGCTCTTTAATTAAAGTTGAACTTATTTCAGCAATGCTAGCTTTTTTTTACAATTTTTTTGCAAATAGAGGTAATACCTCATTACATCTGCATATGGAAGCATATTAGGCCTCAACGTTTCAGCCATTCCAAACACGGGACACACATCTACAGATCGCGTCCAAGGCATTTCGACTTTTTCACACAAAATCGAAACAACCCTTAACTCACATTACAATTCTACAAAGAAAGAACAAAAGTATGTAAAACTAAGTAAGAAAATACGCACCAAAAACAAATGCGAATCGATTAGAACAAAGTATCACTCCTGACTACTCCGATGAAGAGGTTGCATTGATATGAATCTATTACTAGATATTTACCAAAAAAGGGGCGGGCATCTAAAGAAATCCAGACACCTCTAAGTTGTGAATTACGAGTTGTTTACCCCCTTATAAACAACGAGATGAAAGGGGAGCGCCCGTGTACCACCGCCCGCACTTGCGAGGAACACTGGGAGGTCCGTTCAGAAGCGTGGTCGCGCGCGTTAGATGCTTTAAAAAATAGGCAAAATTTTAAACTCAAAAATTTATTTCAAGGCTGAAACTTTTTTTATACATTCAGGGAAGCTCATTTCATCTCCCATGCCTCGTAACAGGGGGAATTAATTTTTTATGGATGCGTTATTGTCATTTATATGAAAAATTTGGCAAAATTTCGAAATTTCAAAGTGAAAGGGGCATCTGAAGATATTAATTGATTCAGCTGATATTTTGGATTATTAATAGGCAAGGTTGTCCACAGCTATTCCCACCATAGGCGTTTTCAATTTCCGAAATTCGTGTTTTTCGCTCCACCCTACCCTACAATCCATGATTTTTTAAATTGACTTGAAAATAATTTATTTGACTTCTGTTATGGTGTAAATTAGTAAAAAAATTAATTTAATTTTTTCTACATTTAATTGACAAAAACTTTGTCCTTGTGAAATTAATTGTGAAGTGAAATAAAACCAAATACTCTACAAATATTTAAAAAAAACAGCATATCTTTTCAAAACAATTTTTTTTCTAGCTGAATTTTTTTTATTTTAATTTATATGGTCCTTTTATTTTGGCATTGTCTGTGTCTTGGACTTTCTTCTCACTAGCTACTAACAAATGTCTCAAAATAGTACCCCTGCTGCGATCTACTGGCAGTCTAAAGTGCTAAAACAATGAAATGTTATATTTATTGTACTTATTGGTGTTTCCGTTTGGAAATGGAAGTTCGAGTAGGAAATGGGGGAAAATGTCGTATTGCCAAATGGCGACAGTATGCACTGTAGGGTTAAATTCAAGCTCACTAAAATAGTGTTTGTTTTCATACATCAAGACAATTTCAATAAAAAACGAGTTTCCTAACTACCCCATTTACGGCCGTATTCGCCGGTAATTTAACCCGCGGTTAACCGAGAGTCGAACATCTGATTGGTTGAAAAATAGTTTTCCTTCTTTAACTGCCAATCAGAAGCTTGGCTGCCGCTTAACCACCGGTCAAGTTACCAGTGAATACGGCTGTTACGCTTATTCACAAAGCCCGCAAGGTTTTTATAATGCGCATGCGTCAGAAAGAAATAACATCAAATAAGTTTCATAAAGTTATTGAATCCCCACTGGAGCAGTGGTAGGATGCCTGCGTAGCATACGGCAGTTCGCGGGTGCTATCCCCAGATAATATTTTATTATAAATTCCAAAAAACAAAGTCCATACGCATGCACATTGTTATCAAAGTATAAAAACCTTGCGGGCTCTGTGAATAAGAACATACAGTGCTGATTCCCCTCTATTCAAACTATCACATCTTCTATTCTATTTAAGTCGAGGTAATATCTTTTGATAAACAAGGCATCGGCTTTAATCTAATGAAGCCATCCTCGAAATATGTTTATCGTCGTCACTACTCACTACTCTAGGTACACATGCACGTGCCTGCATTCAAACCCTCCATTGTAAATCCATCTAACTTCATTATCTAGAAGTCAAAGGGATGTCGAAAACGTTTACTGCCATATTCACAGTTTTCGAGTTGACACCGGTGTCAGGTAGCACTAGTTTCAACGGGCAAAAAAGTTCACACAAAGTTGATCCGATTCCGTATTCATTGTACTCGGATTAGCTGACATTGTTCTGGCTTTGGCGATTGCTTGGCGAGGTTGATTCACGCTTTAAAGAGCTTCTCTGATTGGGTAGAGAGAAGCGTGTCACTTGAAACTTGTTTGTTTAGTAAATACAAACACGTGGCAATGCTTTACGATGGCTGAGCGGCTTAGTTAAAAATACTGCAATGTTTAATGCAATTGTAAAACTATAATACATCAAATTATATTAATTACTTCGAGTTTTTAACCTGCTGATATATTTATACACTGGCATATAAAGCAACATATTTATCTAATCGTTAGTACTTTAAACTCAAAGGCAAAAACATTAATTAAAGCGTTTTGATCGTTTATGGCGAACAATTTATTTACAAAATATTTCCTTAATCCATTTATTTCGGGTCGTCTATCTGAGGATTAAATTAGTATTGTACCCGTGCTGGCATAGTTTTATCAGTTTTCTGCCGACCTTTTTTTACAAAATATTGTATCAGTTATTTTTTAAGCTTTAATTTTTGCAATTAACATTATTTGCGCTCAGATTAAAATACGAGCAATCTATCATTAATCAATAATTTAAAAGGAGCTAGATTATAGAAATAACTTAAAACCTAAACCATAATAATGGATAAAAAACAGTGAAGAGAAATGCAGGTGGCAAAAGAAACTTCAACCAAAATCAGCTGCTCTCTTGGAGCGAAAAATATAACCATCGATATTAAAAATAATGAAGGGAGCTCTGAGTAGAAGAAAACTAATTTTTAAGTGCTTAGTATATTATGTTTATAGTAGGTACCCGACCTTTATAAATTAGCTTTTAGTTAATATTAATTAAAATTTTAAAACCCAAAAGCATAGCATAAGGTATGCGTTATGTCTGGAACGATTTTGGAAACCTGTTCTCTCTCTCTGTAGTAAACCTACATGTGCTGAAACTCAATAAATAGTAAATATTAAATCTATTTGAAACAATATACAAGATATTATAACCTAACAATTTAAAACTTCCCTGAAACTTTCCTTGATAAGAATATTAAATTTTAAAGCTATTAAACAAAGCTAGGGGTTAAAAATATTTTTCCTTTAGATGTTGAATGTTATAAACTTTATTTTTTAATGATTTTCAGTTGTTAAAGACTAATATTTTTACAAAATTCAGGGACAAAAACAGCTGTAAACATACTATATTTTTTATTTGTGGAACAAATTTTAAAATATACTTACTCAAAGTGGTTACTCAATATTATTTAATTTTTTTTAATCTAGCAAAATTTAATATGAACAAAAATGAAATAAGAAAAGAATAAGAAACAAAAGAACTTAATAAGCTAGGATTTGTATTGAGTTCTCCCAATGTATTAAAAAAGGCAATCAATTCTGTCTGGATAGTTCATTTAACTTCCATGCAATAAATAAGACATTTTAAAAAATAATTCAAATTTTGATTTCTTTTGAATTTAAAAATGATATCTGATTTGAAGAAAGATAATTAAAGTTCTTAAAATATTAGCCCTGTAAGTTAATATAAAAAATACATATTCTTAAACAACATTAAAACATAACATGCATTTTTATTCAAGAAATTGTAATTTGAGCAACTTTTTGAACATAAAAATCCTTATACTAATTTAGACCATGAGTTGAAACAATATTTGCTATTATTGTCATACTTTACCTTTCAATAATTTTCTACTACTCTCATTACTAAAATAAACATAACTAATAAAAAATATACCTTTATTTTTTAAAATTTATTACATCATCAAATAAGAAACACAAAGAAATTATGATACTGTGGTAAAATATTTTATTTCACAATTTAAAACTAAAACTATTAATAATCAATAATTTTAAAATTATTTTTCATGGCCCAAATACAGACTGAAGCTAAAGGAAGGTAAACATATTGGCAGCTGTTACATGATACCTGTAATAAAGATAAAAATCTAAGCCCTCAAATATTCAGATTAGAATTAGTACTAATTGAAAAAAGATTAATTAATTTTTTATTCTCCATTGAAAGCACAATACATTAAAACAAATATTTTGCTTAGAAAAAGAATTATAAATGAGTGTTCTGGTTCTAACAAATGTTTTTTAACATCAGAAATTCAATTTCTTATTTCATTAGTTTCGTTTGCAGAATGAAAAATAAACAAACGGAAGACGGAACAATTCTCGTATATAGTGCTACTGCATTTAAATAGTATTTTATTATATTTATGGTTAATGAATATTTTAACAGCTTATTTACAATAACTTGTCAAACTTTCAATTTAAACTAGATTATTGTTCGCCTGGGCTGGATTTGACTGTTTTAAAATCATAAATAGATAAGAACTCAAAAAGTTATTAATTGATTCAAAACATAAAACGTTAAACAAGAGGAAAATAAATATTGTAGATAGGAGTAAATAAGAAAATATTTTAATGCCGATCTAGTAGGTCTCTCATCATGTTTTACTTCGTAGTTATCAAGTAGTGTATGCAATGAGCAAATTCCAGATAGACATTTTTACGAGAGTTATTTATACAAAACTTACCTCTATGTTCTTCATTCCATCGTAGAAATTGTTTTTCGTTGGAGATTTGTTCCATCGGGCTTTAATATTCTGGTTCGGTTGCTGAAATTTGCGCTGCGAAAAACTTCGGTGGCCGCCATTTAATTAAAAGCTCTCCTGTTTTATGGAGAAGTAGCGACTGCGCATGCGCCGTTTCTTGATTCAGAGTTAACACCTCGGCCTCTGGGGTATCAACTCTAACACAGTTTTATGGTGTGAACCTGGTACAATGAATACGGTTTTTGGGTTTTTTTGGACTTGACACTTCGTCGCCAAGGTGTTAACTCTGATTCTGGTGACTGTGAATATGGCCGTTAGAGTTTTAAAGAAAGACAGGTCAAAGCTGCAGAATAAAATATCTAGGAGACTAATATTTTTTTTTCAAACTGATTTTTTTTGTTGTTTCAAAAAAATATCTAATTGTATTCAAGAGGGAGACAAATATTCTAGAGCTGTGGTTCCCAACTCAAATATGTCTGCGGACCACTTCAATTCAATTTGAACCTCTTGCGGACCATTCCCATCCCAAACTTTACCTTTAAAATTTTAAGCTTTTTTTCAATGCATTCATTCCTCACAGAGGGTCTGAAATTTTACTTTTTTTCTTAAGTATAAGGGAAATCGAGTCTTAAATACTATAGGTTTCTTCATGAAAATGAAAATCAAATTCAACTCAAAATTAACATTTCTTTTATTTTGTATCCAATTATTAAAGATAACACCTTTTATAAAAGACATTTAACCATTTTTATCAAGCTATCACTAAATTCAACAATTCAAAGCTATTTTTTTTAATTTACACATTTTTTGGATAAGTTTAAAACCCCTCACCTCCAATGGCCTCACGGACCACCAGTTGTCCGTGGACCACCTTTTGGGAACCACTGTTCTAGACCCTCCCACACAACGATTTCTCGCAATTTCTACCCAATGCTCACGTGTCTTTGCAATCGTCGCGAAACCACAGTCGAACACGAAATGTCGATAGGTCGGTCGATCGCAGCGAGGATAGAAGGGACATTTTTAATGGGGTATTAGTTATTTTCACCACTTGGCCGCTTTTATCGAGTTTGCTGTTCTGTTTTCCGCGTCGTTCCATTTCCAATATTTACGCGTCGGCGGAGAGTGACGTCGTTTTGCAATCGAAGGACATTAGTGCGAAAGAGGCACAAAACCCGATAATGAAATGAGTATGGTGGCTAAGATCTTTTTCGCGCTTTGTTCGGTTTCTTTTATTAGAAGAACGCCGGGTGAAAAGTATCAGTTTGCGTTTGGGTTGTCGTAACTAAGTAATGAAGTACTTTTGGTCGGTTGTTCCCATGAATTGGGTAGTAAACACTTTTTCAAATTTAATAAAAGAAATCCTGATAAAAGAAAATCATCGGTGAAATATTTCAAATACGATCGTTAGTTAATTTTTAAATAAATAAAAACTACATGTGCAGTAGCTCAGCGCGTTACGTCAGTGGTGCCACCAACACGTCATCGTTCGGAAGCAGAGAGAGGAAATTCGAGCGCTCGATTGGTTAGGGCACCTTGAGCCAGCGGCGGCTCCTTTGTATTAGTAGCTCATCGGCAGCTATCAGTTTTTCTCCTTTGGAACTTTTAAATGAGGACTACAAACTAATTAGTGTTTTTAAAAAATCTGAAAAAATTGAAAACTGGTTATTTAGAGTCTGTGTGATGATATAAAACAGTCCAAATCGCTAATTTCAAGAAGTGTTTATTTTCCAATTGTCCCTCCAATAATAATTCCGTATTTAAGCATTAGGTTTGAAAATCTAATGTGTGTCTAAACCACTTATCGGCCACAGATATATTGATAACTACCTGTTATACCCGGCCTTGCACGGGTGGGGTGTATAAATTTATTTTTTAAAAGTTTTCTTAATATACATTTATAATTTTGTAAATTAGCAATATTGCAAATCCTCCCGGTATCCCAGGCGCCTCTTTCCTATCCCGGTGTTCTCGGTAATTTTTATAACCCGGTAATTTTTCCTATCCCTATGTTCCCGCTAATTTTCCAATCCCGGTGTTCTTGGCCCTTTTTACAATCCCGGTGTTCCTGATAAGATAATGTTTAATATCTTGGTGCCTTTATAAAAAACAAATTTGAAACTATAATAAAAAGTCTAGTAAATTAATAAGTCTAGTGAACAAATTAACAAATTTAAAACGCTGGTACTAAAATTTCCTATTATTGGCTTGCATGACTGGTAAAACAGGTTTTCAAACACGGAAAAATAAGTGAAAAAAAGCAGGAAAAATGGGAAAAAAAAGAATGAAGGAGTGATTTTCTCTTTATAAATTATAACCTATGTGTTATTCTGATGTATACGCTACATTATATTAAAATTTCACTAAAATCCATTCAGTAGTTTTTGCGTGAAAGAGTAACAAACATACAAACATTCACAATTATAATAGTACTAGCTGTTATACCCGGCCTTGCACGGGGGGGAGTTTATAAATTTATTTTTTTAAATATTTCTTAAAATACATTTATAATTTTGTAAATTAGCAATATTACATATCATCCCGGTATCCCAGGCACCTCTTTCCTATCCCAGTGTTCCCGGTAATCTTATCCCGGTGGTCACGGTAATTTTTCTAATCCCGGCGGTCCCGGTAATTTTCCTATCTCAGTGTTTACGGTAATTTTTATATTCCGGTATTCCCGGTGTCTTTATGGTAAATTTCCTATCCCAGTGTTCTCGGTAATTTTTATAACCCGGTAATTTTTTCCATCCCGATGTTCTCGCTAATTTTCCAATCCCGGTGTTCTTGTCACTTTTTACAATCCCGATGTTCCTGATAATGTTTAATATCTTGGTGCCTTTATAAAATAACAAATTTGAAACCATAATAAAAAGTCTAGTAAATTAGTAAGTCTAGAGAACAAATTAACAAATTTAAAACCAGTGTTTAAAACTAAAATAAAAGATCTAGTAAATGAAAAAGTCTAGTGATCTGTCTCATTTGAAACAATGTTTTATTTTTAACTCGTTGTATGACTGGTAAAACAGGTTTTCAAACACGGAAAAATAAGTGAAAAAAGAAGAAAAATTGGAAAAAAAGAATGAAGGACCGATTTTCTCTTTATAAATTATAGCCTATGTGTTATTCTGATGTATAAGCTACATTATTGTAAAATTTCATTAAAATCCATTCAGTAGTTTTTGCGTGAAAGAGTAACAAACATCCAGACAAACATTTCACAATTATAATACAGTAGGATATCGTTGAAACGAAATAAAAATAGGTATATTTGGAATATTTGCAAAGAATATATTTTCTATCTCTTTCAATCCTAGAATGCCTGAGATTGCCATTGCATTCTATTGAAAAATTTGGAGTGGATAGGACTGTAAGGGTTAAAATCAAGGTTTGAAGCAACCCGGGTTTTTTTATTGGTGGGCGGGTTGAAAACCAAGGGTTAAAGATTAAATAATTATTTTCCAAAATTTGATTGAGATACAAGTGATATTACCCTCTGATTTCATCATTAATAAAAATATTTGAATAATTAAAAAAGACAATTTTGAAACTAATAAAATTTTCGTTTCGCAGCAATTTTAACTTAGAATTTAATTTTTCGGTCATTGTAATACCACATCTAACCGTTCCGTTCATTTATTTTATTAAATATGCCGTTTATTTGAAAAGTGATACGAGCCCACTCTGAATTATTGTTTCGAGATATATTTAATGTTTAGCGGTTATTTACATTTACATTTTAAAAAATTATTGCGTTTTTTTAAATGCTTTAAGAACTAAATAGTATTTGACATGAAAATTACATTCTAATTGAGGTGAAATTAATTGGTTTTGCAAAGTAAATAATTTAAATCTACGATTAAAACGGGCGATGTGATGATTTTATTTCATAATAATAAAATTATTCAAAATAGACAATAAACGCATTTTTAAAAGTTTTGGACTTAAACCACTTAAAATAAACGGCAAATTTTATTGAATGCCTTTATCACGGTAGTAAAAATGATTCGTTCTCTTCAAATTATTTAAAGTTTGGAAATGATTGATGTGGTTTTTATCTACGTAAAACTATTAGTTTATTGGCTAATTTAATCATAACTTTTAGTCAAGCATAAGCTTCTATCAATCGATGATTTATTGAAGTTATACTATCGCAAAAAAGATAATTTTACGAGCACGAATCTTATTCGTGAAAGATAAGCGAAAAATAATTATAAAGATTATTAGTTCAGTAACAAATCTATTTATTAGAATTGGAATGGGAATTCCAGAAACCACTCTTATCTTTTTCTGTTCTACTGAAAACCGCGATTTTGTCTTTAATTAATGCACTTTTATAATATTTTTGCTAACAATCTTAAAAACTATCTCGATAAATATAGATGAAGGATTCAACAAGATTTGCCGATACCGCAATTCCCACACCCGTTAAATACAGGAATATTTATGAAATGAAATGCAAAATGATGTGTTTGTAGAGTTACATACAGGGTGTCCCACGAGAAGTGGCCCAACCCCTTTAACTTTTGAACCCCTACAGATATAGTCATGAAATTGGGGTCTAGGTGTAGTTAAGTAACCATGCTTTATCCGATGAGATAACTTTCAACGCCCTCTAGCGGAAACTTAAGGAATTATAATTTTTATTTTAAAAACTATTTGAGGTATGTGAAAAAAGTCAAAGACTAAGTTGTAGAGCAGCATCGATTCAGTAGGAAAAGACACCTTAAGCAGAAAAATATCTTGAATAAAACCCTCAAAACGCACGCTCAATTAGGTTGAATTTACCTAGTTTTCACGTCTTAAGACGCTCCTTACGAGGCGAAAATGAGAAATTTTTATTTTTATGATTTGAGTAAATGACTAAAAGTATTCTTAGTTCATTAAATTGAAAATTTCTCATTTTTGTCTCGTGAGGAGCGTTTTAAGACGTCAAATCTACGTAAATCCAACCTATTTGAGCGTGCGTTTTAGGGATTTTATTCAAGATATTTTTCTGCTTAAGGTGTCTTTTCCGATGATTCTCTACAACTTAGTCAAGGACTTTTTTCACATACCTCAAATAGTTTTTAAAATAAAAATTATAACTTCTAAAGTTTCCGCTAGAGGGCGTTGAAAGTTGTCTCATCGGATAGAGCATGGTCACTTTACTATACCTAGACCCCACTTTCATGATTATATCTGTAGGGGTTCAAAAGTAAAAGGGGTTGGGCCACTTCTCGTGGGACACCCTGTATAATGCATCTAAAAACTGCAAATCCATGATTTTGTCTGGAAAAAAAATTGATGGTATACTCGGTGCATGAGAATCACTAAAAAAACAGTGATAGAAATACATGTAATAATAAGTAGAAAAAAGAGTTGACATTTTTGTTTCAGCCTTGATGATATAGAATTTTCCTCCTCTTAATAGCAAAGAGATTTGCGACATGACTGGGCCAGGCTCCTTTCCCATGTGTCCACAGTGTGATCGTCGCTGTGATTATTGGAAACTGTCTGAGGGTTGCTTGTTCAGTCAGGTACGAAATAATGGTTATTACGTTTTTTTACTGCTTAGAAATTTTACCTTCCATTACGGGTGAAACCAAACTGGAGTTGTTTTCAAATTTTGCTACAGTTTTTCTTTGGCAATAAGGGGACATCCATAAATTACGTGAGGTGTTTTTTCCAAAATCTGTACCCCCCCCTCCCCCCTTGGTGAGATTTTTCCAAACCCCTCCCCCCCTTTTTGACCTCACTTAATTTATGGATGTCCCCTAAGGAAGTTGCATGTGCCAGATTTTCTTAAACATTCAAGTGCTCCGTATGGGTTTTTGTATGGTAAAATGAAATATTTAGTCAATTTTTCAAAGAAAATGTACGAGTAATTAAATGTTTTAATTTAAAAGTCGAGAAAAAAACACGTGACTGAAAACGTTTGTTTTCCAACAATGGTCACCGTACGATGACGTCACATCCTAAACTCTTAGCGTTTTCGCGCGTTATGAAAAAGGGATTTTTGTTAATTTTTTTTTGCAATTAAAAAATTTCTCGATCGACCTTAAATTTTGGGTAGTTGCTTATTTTTGCATGAAGAATCAATTTAAAAAATTTTAAAAAAATCATGCAACTTCCTCATTATTATATGTCACAATTTTCTTTCATAAGACACGACTTTGCTCTTTATTTTCAGATTGTCCACTTGTTCGACAATGCCGCCACTGTTGGTTTTGCTGTTTTTATGTCATTATGGGGTACGTTGCATACACCTCTATTTCTATTAGTGATGGGCAAAATCGATAATTTTAGGTATCGAATACTTTGGTATCGAATACTTATAGGTATCGAATACTTTGGTATCGAATACTTATAGGTATCGAGTACTTTTAGGTATCGAGTACTTTTTTTCAATGTCGGGAAATGAACCTGAAGGGACAATTTTTTTAGGGCCTATCCATAATCAGACTAATATTCAAAAAACTGAAAGCGATCCATCAAAAAGCCCCGTAGCTACGGGCCTGGAGGTGGATAGAGGTGAAGGATTTGGCGGGGTAAAAACCTAGCCGCGTCAAATTTCTCTCGCGGATGATAACGACTTGGGTTTGAGCGTTGCAAAATGAAAACGGAAACAGGCTGCGTTTGATCTACAGTAGGTATCATAAAGATTACTTCATTGAAAAATTTAAAACGAAATATGTCAATAAAGTATCGATACTTTTGTGGGTATCGAATACACTCGATACCTATAGGTATCGAGTACTTAAGTATTTGGTATCGATACCTGCCCATCACTAATTTCTATACTCTGTTCATTTTGAACTGGCGCTTGAAAATATATCCTTCCCCCACCACCCATCGGTCACCATAGCAACTATCCACGTCAAAGTGACGAAGAAGGCTTACTATTGGCTGCTCGAAGTGCGTAACTATGGTTACCCTTTTAGCGTGAGGGAAAGCACTATTTCTCAAGCGCCAATTCTAAATGAATAGAGTATAATAGGTTCAATGTATCGAAGAAATTTTCTTTTTTCCCCTTTTACTTTACATAATTAGTAAGCAGATAATAACTAAGTAAATTTAAGATAATATAGTTAAGTAAATGGATTTTTGTATAATAAGGTTAGCAGTATCAATTTGAATAACTATGACGAAATAGTTAAGTTTTACTAATCCCATTGAAACTAATTAGTCTGGAGTTCTCAGTTGAAAATCTTAATTAGAAATTGAAGGATAAATAGGAACTTATATATTTTTAGAAGTTTTGAAGATTAATATTGATAAGAAGTATTAATTTTGAAATAATTTAATAATGTGGACGGATTTGTTGAAAACCCCTCTTTAAGACCTCTAGGATATAGAATTAAAGTTGTGTGTGAGAGAAGCAAGCAAAAGATAGAAAGGAAAACTAATATAGAATTTAATATTAAAATTAAAGTACCAATATGCAACATACCATATTACAAGGTAATGGTAGGTAGTAAAGAAAAATTAGATTTTTATGCATACAGTTTTATGATACCGTATCCAAACAAATATATTTAAAGTCGTTTGAATCCATATAATACAAGAACTCTCTCTAACTCCTCTTTCTTTTTATTCCTTAACTGAATAAAACATTCTTTCGCAATTTAGCGACAATGTTCATGGAATTCTGGAAGCGAAAACAAGCCACCCTAGCGTGGGAATGGAACCTGGCGGACTTAGATTATGGAATGGTAAGTTTGAGAAATTCTCCGATTTTTTTTTATTTTACGCGGAAACTATATAAAATTGAAGCAAAGGAAAAACATCTTTTCTAATAATGTATTTAAACTTAAAGCAAGCGTGGGAGTAAATATCGAAATTATCGCTCGAATACTTTTCCATAAGAATACCAAGAAATACTTATATCAAAACTCCAAGAAGCTTTAAGACCTGGGGAATGTGTATTCAGCGGAAAAATTTAACTATTTGTTTATTATTGTTCTGGAAATGAAATCGAAATATATTTATTAAGTGCAAAATGTTTAGTTATTTGGAACTGAAACTTTATAGTATGTGTTTTTATTTGTTAAGGGGTTCTTTAAAAATTCATGAAACGTGAAAATCGGATAAAAATGTTTTGTCAAAAACTTTTTAATTTGTGCTCTTTGTGTAAAATGAGGATTTATCATTTACAGAATGAGGATAAAATTTTTTTTGAATGAATCCATTCTTTTAGTCGTATAAATATAAATTCTTGAAAATTCTAAAAAGAAAGTCATTTTCGAAGTTAAAAAGATAAATGCATTTATCCTGCATGAAAACATCGGAATTTAATATGTAAAATTGAAGTCGGCCTGACCGGAACTCGACTGTATGCATTGAATCAGATAGGCAAATTTTCTCCTTAACTACATACTTGACCATCTGGTAGTACTTGACCATCTGCTAGTACTAAACCACTGCTACTAACACGCTAACCCTCAGTGACCAGCAAGAGTTTAAAAATAAAGCCCTGGATGAAGCTACTTACTTTCTTACTACTTTACTTCTAAGCTACTGGAAACTTTGCTATCCAGTGCTTTATTTAAAAATGGTTCAGTATTATCTTTTATTATAGGTTAATACATTTTGTTTGACGTTTTTGCTATTACTTTTGTTTCTTTCTTATAATAAGCTTTATTTTTTAACTGCAAGTAGAAGAATATTCAGACTTTAAAAATAAGACAAATAATATTGGAATTAAAAAAAACACTACTCGACAAAAAAATAGGGTCAAAATGTAAATTACACAACAAAAACAGATTCTTGTGTAAAATGGTCCCCTGAATCCAAATCCGACCCCCGTTTTTCTCCACCACGTCAAATGAAGATCCACCACGAAGGAGAAGACGAAAGCGGTTCTGCTTTATTTTTGCGAATCAGTTATTAAATTGAAACTTTGTATCTTAATAATTATAAAACTAATTCGAATTTTTTAAAAAACGAAACGACAATCTTTTTGAAAAAAATAATTGTATATTTGTTCAAAATTTTGTACTTCTACCATGATTAGTTTTTCTTTTATAACGAAAAAACGTATTTTATAACGTAAACCAACTTTCTTGAAAGATATTTTAAAGCTATTATTTTAATTAATTTTAATATTTATTTATTTATTTGTCTGATTATTTCAAGATGGCAATAGATAATTAATAATGTTCTAATTCTAACAAGAGAGATTGCTTGTTATTATTATTTTGATAGATTTTGAGAGTCAGTCTTTTGAGTTTTTGAGTTATATTACTGTTATGAAATTACGAGAATTTGTGTAGATAGTGTAAATAAATATACAGTTTTTATTTACTGGCGTCCGTGAAGTTTTCTCAAGAAGTGGTAGGAAAGATTTATAATTTTTCTGCTACATTATTAATTTTATTTTGTTTCTAGCACTCTTTAGTCGCACTGATTTCTCAGATCTTTAATATCTATTAATATCAATACTTTATTATCTATTTTTTCGAAATGTTTTGACAAAGAGAAGTAACTGCTTTAAGATGCTTAAAAGGAAAAGAAGAGTCACAGGAGAAGCTGCTCGCAGACGGCTTGCTGCCAAAAAACGAGATAAAAGAGCTGCTGAAAGTGAAGAGGAAAGAATCATATAAATAACTAGGGGGCTCTGCCCCCTGCTCGCTATCGCTCACCAACCCCCGGAACTGCTTCGCAGTTCTTTGAAGATCGCTTCGCGATCTTAGCGAGCAGAGCTCGCTTGTTTCATCTCAACTATCCAGTACAACCTGGAACTTGTTTGCTTTATAGTCTGTTCATTTAGAATAGGCTCCTGAAACAGGATCAAAAACGCTCAATAATACTTAATAACGCTCATCAGACAACTTCAGTGACCGATTGTTTTTACAGTATTTTAACTACTGCTTAGGATGCCTTGTCATTGCAGAAGAAATTTTTTTCGACGATAATTGGAATAATAACGCTTTTAATACATTACGTCTCAGGCGCTAATTCTAAATGAACAGAGTATAAAGTTAATGATAGTAGTGTAAAAAGGACAGTTCTGCGACATTGCGGAGGTGCGGAGGGGGGCGTGGCATCTGCGCATTCTATTAGATTGCGGAGTGTCTGGACCGGTACTTTGGGAAGGTGCGGAGTGTCTGCTACTTTGCGGAGTGTCTGGTACTTTGCGACTCAACCAATAAAATGCGGTTCTACCGATAAAATGCGGCTCTATCAATAAATTGGGGCTCCAACACTAAATTGCGGCTCCGCCACTAAATTGGGGCTCTGCCACTAAATTGCGGCTGCAACAACAGCAAGAAGCTAAAATTAAAGTTATTTAACATCAATATATCTCCCAGGAGAGTTAGCCCAAGATATTCTTGGTTACCGAAGTACGCTTGGCAGAGCTTAACACAAATCCTGTATAAGTTTGATTTGGTAAGTTACCGGAAGCCTCTTATTTGTACTTCATCCCCCCAACCCCCTAATTAAATATTTTAAAGTATTTTAAATTGAGGTCCCACCAACCACCCGACAAGCAAAGCATGCCGCCTCAATTCAATAACGCGAACTATGACTTATTTGTGAAAATATTTAAAATTACATTACTATAAACAAACTGTAACCGCTCATTAACAGTTTTTTTTATTGTTTATATTATTTTTAATTAGAAGACCCCTGCGCCGGTGATAAGAGCATTCAATTAACAAGAAGTTAAAGTTATTTTACTATTAACTGTTTCTATTAAAGTTATTTACTATTAACAAACTGTAACCGCTGTTTAACTGTAATATGTACAAAATTAGCAAATTGTAACACTTCCACTATATTGGGGAATCTAAAACACATGCAACAAAAAAAAAGCTAAATTGTGACTTTCTAAATTATTTTAAGATAATATTAATTGATAGTTGAAGTTATTAACAAAGGTTAATTTACAGTTTAAAGCTATTTTACATAAAATTATAAGGTTAATGAACAAACTAACCGCTGTAATATATCACCTATTGAATGCCCATACTGGAATAAAAGACCAAGACAATCACAAACTCAAATGTAGAGTGCACTACTCACCTGTCATTGAGACTCCTTTAACAATGCACCGGCGAACCGCCCCCCCTTGCCTTTCACAGAGCAATATGTGTGACGATAACGGGGTAACCTCCATTGGGATTGATAGCGATTGCATCTTTTTTCCAGCAATACCAAGGGGAGATGGTTTTCAAAAGATATATATTTTCATTACAATCATTTCTATTTCGTTAAATTTACAGTTCAATATTCACTTTAGTTACAGTTTGACACAAAATGCCTATCACAATCCTTAACTTTGAAAATACAGTATTTTCACCAGAAAGGATACTTTGAAAAATTGAGAATGATCGAACATTATCAGACAACCAAACATATAATACGTTATCCCATTGGTGGAATTATTTTTATTTCACTTTGATCAGGAAAGGATACTTTGAAAAATTGAGAATACATTTTCAGACCACTTGACATATAATACGTTATCCTATTGGTGGAATTATTTTACAACTTCGATTAAAAATTACTAATTATGTTCATATTGGATAAGATCTTAAATATTTTAAGCATTTTTTAAAAATAAAATATACTTTTATTACGAATTCTGTTCGAGGAGTTGATTTTTTTTTCATAGAATGTTAGATTCATTCAAGTTAAAAATGACAAATCCATTAATTTTACTATATTTCAATTGAAGATATTACATATTTTATTCCCATAGAAGCTTTTTCTAGATTTAAACGTGAGAATATATGATTAATCACCTAAACAAAAACTATTCCATTACACTTTCTTCTGAAAGCATTGTGTGAATGAGAGAATTTTTATACAAAAATTGTAAAATATATACGATTTTCCCAACAGTTGAAAAAATTTCAATCATTAACCTTTTATTTAAAGTACGTGTTCGTTTTTATTTTTAACAAAGTATTAAGTTATTTTTCTGCATGTATCTTAATTTTTAACAAAATTTTCAGTTAAGTTTTTATTTTTAACAAAATTTTTAGTTAAGTTTTTATTTTTAACAAAATTTTAAGTTAAGTTTTTATTTTCGAAGTGAATACGTTTTTATAATTAACAAATATTTTAGTTTTTCAGTGAAAGTTTTTCTGTGTTCGTTTTTATTTTTAACAAAGTATTAAGTTATTTTTCTACATGTGTCTTAATTTTTAACAAAATTTTCACTTAAGTTTTTATTTTAACAAAATTTTCAGTTAAGTTTTTTTATTTTTAACAAAGTATTAAGTTATTTTTCTGCATGTATCCTAATATTTAACAAAATTTTCAGTTAAGTTTTTATTTTTAACAAAGATTTTAGTTTTTCAGTGTATAAGTTTTCATTTCTTGTAAAGTTTTTCTGTGTTCGTTTTTATTTTTAACAAAGTATTAAGTTATTTTTCTGCATGTGTCTTAATTTTTAGTAATATTTTCAGTTAAGTTTTTATTTTTAGCAGAGTTTTTAGTTAAGTTTTTATTTTTTAACAAAGGTTTTAGTTAAGTTTTTAGTTTCGAAGTGAATAAGTTTTTATATTTAAAAAGATTTTAGTTTTTCAGTGAAAGTTTTTCTGTGTTCGTTTTTATTTTTAACAAAGTATTAAGTTAATTTTCTACATGTGTCTTAATTTTTAGTAATATTTTCAGTTAAGTTTTTATTTTTAGCAGAGTTTTTAGTTAAGTTTTTATTTTTTAACAAAGATTTTAGTTAAGTTTTTAGTTTTGAAGTGAATAAGTTTTTATATTTAAAAAGATTTTAGTTTTTCAGTGAAAGTTTTTCTGTGTTCGTTTTTATTTTTAACAAAGTATTAAGTTATTTCTCTACATGAGTTTTATTTTTTAATAAAATTTTCAGTTAAGTTTTTATTTTTATCAGAGTTTTCAGGTTTTCTTATAGATTCAGTAATAATTTTCTTGGTTTTTATAATGTATGTTTCCTTTTGAGTCATGTTTCCCCTTTAATTTTTATTAGAATAGTTTAATTTTCTATATGGATTATAGATGAAAGAAGGCTTTAGGTAAGAGAAAACTTTATATCCATAAAGGATTTCTTTCAGAAGTTAGTTTATATGTATTATATTGTTTGCTTTAGTGAATATATAAATTGTTAGTAAAAATGTACAGCAGAGGGTAAAATTCTTGTAGAGCAAGTATAGCCGATGGGTTAAAAAATTATTTTCAAAAAGGTTGAAAACGATCAACGTAACCATTCCATGATTTGAAAAATAACCAAATCAGTTCTCTTTAGTATAAAAAAAATATTACATGTTTAATAAATATAGTAAAAGTTATGAATAAAATGAATGTATGTTCTGTAGTGGTAGCCAAATAATGTACTTTAAATAAAAGGTTAATGATTGAAATTTTTTCAACTGTTGGGAAAATCGTATATATTTTACAATTTTTGTATAAAAATTCTCTCATTCACACAATGCTTTCAGAAGAAAGTGTAATGGAATAGTTTTTGTTTAGGTGATTAATCATATATTCTCACGTTTAAATCTAGAAAAAGCTTCTATGGGAATAAAATATGTAATATCTTCAATTGAAATATAGTAAAATTAATGGATTTGTCATTTTTAACTTGAATGAATCTAACATTCTATGAAAAAAAAAATCAACTCCTCGAACAGAATTCGTAATAAAAGTATATTTTATTTTTAAAAAATGCTTAAAATATTTAAGATCTTATCCAATATGAACATAATTAGTAATTTTTAATCGAAGTTGTAAAATAATTCCACCAATAGGATAACGTATTATATGTCAAGTGGTCTGAAAATGTATTCTCAATTTTTCAAAGTATCCTTTCCTGATCAAAGTGAAATAAAAATAATTCCACCAATGGGATAACGTATTATATGTTTGGTTGTCTGATAATGTTCGATCATTCTCAATTTTTCAAAGTATCCTTTCTGGTGAAAATACTGTATTTTCAAAGTTAAGGATTGTGATAGGCATTTTGTGTCAAACTGTAACTAAAGTGAATATTGAACTGTAAATTTAACGAAATAGAAATGATTGTAATGAAAATATATATCTTTTGAAAACCATCTCCCCTTGGTATTGCTGGAAAAAAGATGCAATCGCTATCAATCCCAATGGAGGTTACCCCGTTATCGTCACACATATTGCTCTGTGAAAGGCAAGGGGGGGCGGTTCGCCGGTGCATTGTTAAAGGAGTCTCAATGACAGGTGAGTAGTGCACTCTACATTTGAGTTTGTCTTTTATTCTGAGTCTTGGTCTTTTATTCCAGTATGGGCATTCAATAGGTGATATATTACAGCGGTTAGTTTGTTCATTAACCTTATAATTTTATGTAAAATAGCTTTAAACTGTAAATTAACCTTTGTTAATAACTTCAACTATCAATTAATATTATCTTAAAATAATTTAGAAAGTCACAATTTAGCTTTTTTTTTGTTGCATGTGTTTTAGATTCCCCAATATAGTGGAAGTGTTACAATTTGCTAATTTTGTACATATTACAGTTAAACAGCGGTTACAGTTTGTTAATAGTAAATAACTTTAATAGAAACAGTTAATAGTAAAATAACTTTAACTTCTTGTTAATTGAATGCTCTTATCACCGGCGCAGGGGTCTTCTAATTAAAAATAATATAAACAATAAAAAAAACTGTTAATGAGCGGTTACAGTTTGTTTATAGTAATATAATTTTAAATATTTTCACAAATAAGTCATAGTTCGCGTTATTGAATTGAGGCGGCATGCTTTGCTTGTCGGGTGGTTCGTGGGACCTCAATTTAAAATACTTTAAAATATTTAATTAGGGGGTTGGGGGGATGAAGTACAAATAAGAGGCTTCCGGTAACTTACCAAATCAAACTTATACAGGATTTGTGTTAAGCTCTGCCAAGCGTACTTCGGTAACCAAGAATATCTTGGGCTAACTCTCCTGGGAGATATATTGATGTTAAATAACTTTAATTTTAGCTTCTTGCTGTTGTTGCAGCCGCAATTTAGTGGCAGAGCCCCAATTTAGTGGCGGAGCCGCAATTTAGTGTTGGAGCCCCAATTTATTGATAGAGCCGCATTTTATCGGTAGAACCGCATTTTATTGGTTGAGTCGCAAAGTACCAGACACTCCGCAAAGTAGCAGACACTCCGCACCTTCCCAAAGTACCGGTCCAGACACTCCGCAATCTAATAGAATGCGCAGATGCCACGCCCCCCTCCGCACCTCCGCAATGTCGCAGAACTGTCCTTTTTACACTACTAATGATCATTTAATATCGAAACTTTTTATCTCTCAAACTTTTCAATAATTTAATTCGGATCATTACCACGAACATATCAAAATAAAACTGTTACTGAAATATTCCTTTTTAAATTATGAATAAATTAATGGATGGAGGGCTACCTCCCCCTGCTCGCTTACGATCACCAACCCCCGTAACTGCTATGCTCTTTACAGATCGCTTCGCGATCTGTAATATCTCCAATCGATTTTTAGCAGAGTAAAACAAACTTCCCGAGAATCCTCTTCCTTTCATCCGCACAAATAACACTCAAAAAAGTTAAATTATTTATTTCTCTAGTGGTTCAAAAATACCGAAGTATCTTTAAAATATTATTAACCAAGTCTATACAATATCGCTAGCAAACTGATAGCAAAAATGTGCACCTTAAAACTTTTAAATTTAAATTTCCGTGCTCGCGACACTCTATAACCCAGGAAAACGGTGCTAAAAAGTGACGTTTTAAAAATTTTCATAAAGAAGGTTTTTTTTCGACGGTTTTATATGTTTTCGAGGGCGCTGATTACGAATATGAAGTTTGCTCCCACGTGGGGGGTCGGCTTCATATCGAAAATCGCAAAAAATCGATAATTTTTAGCTCTTTTTTCGATTCTTCGCTTTTATTTGAAAAACTATTAATTTCTCGAAGATATATTCAATAACAAAGTTGAAGTACACAAAATTTCCTACAAAATGCACTATTCAACTTTGATTTTCTGAAGAGTGGTTTTGCCGCTAGAGCGCGCTGAAAAACATCGATTTTTTTGCCTTTCCACAAAAATAAGGAAAACGCGCGCTTCTACCCTCTACAAAATGAAAACTATTCACGTTATCAACAAACATTTTATACAACGTGAAAGAGCATTTAATTTTCTATAAATAACGTGCTTTACATTATAACTTTTTTGAGAAGGAGGGAGGGAGTGAAGGAAAGATCGATAACAAAACTGTTGAGCCTCGCAGACCAAACAGACTTTTGCCGTTGTTAATCTGCAATTTTCACTTTATTTCCGGTATATTACCAACTAAATGGGTTGTTTTGGATTCATTGATGAATAACCATGCTTAAAAAAATAAGTTTTTAAATTTATTTATGAAATATTGGGTGTTTTAGGCGAAATTTCAATCAATTTTTTAAATTCATATATTAAATTATGGGAGTGTTTTAATGAACGAATTTATATGTTTTTTGCATCGCTTAATCCGAATTTCAAGTTTATTTTAATTTTGAAAGTCATCTTCGCATCAAAAATTGCAAAAGTTATTAAAATTTTGCTCTTTTGTTAGGTTTTTCATCGATTTTCTAAACAAATATTCCTTTTAGGAAAAATAACTCAAAACCAAGTTATTGTACGTAAAATTTCCTATAAGATGCACTGGTTCATTTTTATTTTGCGTGGAGCGGTGTATGTTTTATAGCGTTTTGAAGAAAACCAATTTTCATTTCAAAAAAACTTCTATATGAGAATTTTTAAAACGTCACTTCTTAGCACCGTTTTCCTGGGTTACTAGTGAACAGGCAAATATAAAATTTATAAACATTAAACACGTCTGATAAAGACCTACTAAAACTATGAAAAAAATAAAACTTTGATGCTTAATAATTCCAAAACTAATTAGAATTTTTTAAAGAACTAAACGCCAATATCTTTCTAAAATATAGGAGTAAAAGTGTTTAAAAAATCATATTGATACCGTGATTATTTTTCATTTTAGACAGAAAAAAATGAAAAAGTGTCAAAAATTTCGAAAATTAAAAAATTAATCACTCTAAACCAAATTCGAAAAAAGGGCGACGTAGTGCACATCTTCATACTTCATAGTATAAGGCTGCAAAAAATCATAGTTCTTCTGCTAATAGATTTCGCTGAACTGGATTACGCGGCGAAAAAAGAAAAACTTCAACTTTGACCTAAAAAATACCCCAGTACTAATTATCACATCAGTTAGCTTTTTGTTCGAGAATGTGCCCCAAATATTCCTCTACAAACGCTTCAAATTTCATAAATTTCTATCAAGTAGTTTTTGCGATAGGAGAGTTCAAAGAGTTGAAAAATTTAATTTTCTGAAACAGCGGCGGCAGCGGTGACAGTAACTTTTTTTTAATATAGAGAGATTATAAAAACTATTTTCAGTTATAAATATATCAAAATAAATTAAATGGTAAAATTAGTTCGTATTGAACTTTAAAAAAATTACGGAATAAAAATTCACCCTCTAACGCAATAAGTAATATTGAGTATTTGTCTTATGCTACAATAAGTGGATGATACCAATCTGTGACACCAACGAAATATTTAAGGTATACCACAAAATGGGTCCTGATGGGGAGAAAAGACGATTCCATTAGAGCTTTTCCACTCCCATGTATGTAATTTCCATTAATGGAGATGAATAGCCTCATCTATAACGAGCGAAGCGAGCATGATTGCGAAGTAATCTTAGGGAAACTGCGTCAGCAGTTCCCGGGTGTTGGTGAGCGATAGCGAGCAGGGGGCGGTAGCCCCTTAATTTATCTTTCTACTATATCTTATTACTATATCTTTCATTATGGTTTCAAATTAATTACTAATTAAGATGGGGGGAAACACTGAGAGAGGAAAAATCACCGGGAACACCGGAATATGAAAAATGCGCCTGGGATAACGGGATGATAGTGGTAATTGCTGATCTACAGAAGTAGAAATGTATTTTGAGGAAATTTTTAAAAAAATTATACACTTCACCCGTTAAAGGCTGTGGAAAAGGTGGGACAAGGGCTACAGCAGATAAAATTGAGTTACAGAAGATTTTAATAAAACGGGTGCTTCTGTGAGGAATGGTTCGAAAAAAAATAATTGGGCAGAATAATAATCTTGAAAAAATGTGTATGAGGCCACATCATAAATTTTACCCTTGGAAGGCCGAGTATATCAGCTAGTGGTGCATAAAACTGATGAAATATTTTATGGTTATTATTAAAGTTACTAATAAAATTATCTTAAATTAAATCTATCACATGTTATACCAAAAATAATATACCTGCCTTTATAAAAATTTAAGTAAATATGAATATGAAAGTAAAACTATATTTTAAAAATGGAAATGATATTGGCATCTGCATAGTCCAAAGAACTTGCAAAAACTCCAGTAAATTTTAAAATACACATAATTAACCCATTTCAGTTTGATATTTTACTATTAGCTCTTAATATTCTTACATGGAGTACTGCATAAAAATGTCTCTATGATCCATTGAGAAAATTGCAAATGAAAGGTTATGATGTCATATACGGTTTTAGCAAAAAAGCTATAGAAAATATGAATTATCCTGGGCCTTAACAATCCAGTTGTAGCAAAGGTGCCTATAGGTTTTTTGTATTCCGTGCAAGAAAACTTTCTGTGCAAATTGTGGACAGTGTTGTTCAAACTCCATCTATTATAGTTAATAAATAAGAATTTTGTAAGTAAGATGCCAACGAGAGTTCACGCATCAGACGTTGAATCTTCAAAGGAATCTTGAAATTTTTAAAAGAGGAAACTTTTCCTACGGAACCTGATATTTTTACAGATAATGAATATTAAAGACTTCCTTTCAAGTATTTGAGGTTCTGGTTTTTTCTAGAACATATAAACTCTAATTTCTATTTAAAACTTTTTTCGTTCGGTTCTCAACAATCAAACCCTTAAGGAATTCCTCCTGAAATTAAATTCAAATAATGAATCCAGCAATTGATTTTCAATGCGACAAAGAGGTGGTGAAATGTTCTGCAACGTCCAAAAATTGAACCAGATGAGAATAGGATTCATTGTTCGAATGAGACGTTTTGGATTTGAAGACCCCCAGCCAATGTTTGATTTAGTTGAAAAATAATAAAGAACAATGGAAATATCTCGCACGGTTCATTCATGATCTTACCAAAAATATTGACATAAACTTACTTTGATATTTGTATTGCCGAGACTCCACGTTAGATGTTCACATGCAAAAGTTTGAGAATAGTTTGGTTCAGAGATATTTTTAACGCCTCTGAGAGCGTATTTCACGCATAGAAATTCGGATGCGACTAATTTTGATATAGCTGTAACATTGAGGAAAAGGAGATTAAATTTGTAATATTAAATGAATATCTCTAATTTAGAATGATTTAAAATAAATTATTTATAATGTTTAATATTTTCTACAAATACTTAACATGTGCTATAAATAATTGTTGAAAACCAAAATAACATCTTAATTTTTTTTTCTATTTTGTTTTCCCCATTAAAAAAAGTAAGCCCTTTTTATAGAAAATACGTTTCTGTTAATAGTGTTCATGCTATTTCTAACTTTCAGTCCTCATTAATAAATTTTACTCTTCTTAAAAAAATCAGGGAGTATTTTTATTCTTAAAAAAATCCTAGGAATAACACTGGTTTGGTTATTTTAATACCTAAGATGTTGAAATCGGGAACTTGATATTAAAATCTCAAATTTTTGCGAGAATTTCAAGCTATTTATTTAAAAAAGAATAATGCAAATTTAGAAAAAGAAACGCTGGTAGTTTTGGAGCAAACTGTTCAAATAAAACTTAAAGTTATTGCTGAAAAAAATTAGCTGAAAGCTAGCAGAAAAGGTAGCGAAAATAGTTAGTATCTTTATGCCATTTTTTTCATATTTTACCATATATTTGATTTAGTAAAAGTGTCTGCTTGCCTAAAGCAAAATCTTTTATTTGAATAAATAATTTAGCACGATTAGATTGGAAATATTTGCTCCACATCTTTATTTATCCAAGTTAATTATGAAAATAAACGAATAAAACTAATATAGATGAAATGACATTAAAAAGTTAAACAGAATAACCGTCTCTTTACGGTACTTACAGTTTTTCAAAGAGACAATGGTAATTCCTTTTTATCTATTTAAAAGTTGTTTTTGAATTAGAAATGTATTCGCATGTGAAGAATTACTAAACAAAAGTTTGTATATTTAAGTTTCCAATATAATTAGTTATTTTCACTCATTGCGTTAACATAAGCTATAAGATTATTATTTAAACGAAACTGTGTCAAAACACTTTCAACATAAAACTCGTAATTAAGGGATTAGCTCTCAAGGCATGCTAAAGGTCTCTTGGGCTCTATGATGAGCTTATATTTAGATTACAAATGTTACAACATGCAATAAATCGTGTAAAATATCATTAAATTGATCATTATTTCAATTAAATATTTAATCTTTCTCTACTTTGAATATCGTTACTGAATGAATTTGCAAAGCTTATGGTGAATTTCTCGTTTAATTACAAATTGTATCCATTTTGTCTGTCCCTTGGAAATGAAAAAAAAAGTTTATTTATCGATTAAAATAGCTTTTTTTTTGTCCACGTACTAATACTTTAACGGTTTAACCTATAATTATCTTTAAAATCAAAACACAACTGACTGTGTGATTTGAAACTTGAAATTCAACTTAAAATTTGACAGAATAAACTCTATGCAAAACATTTCTTTGAAATCTTTTCTATATGTGTTACGTTTAAACAAATTCAAGTGTTTACATTCTTCAAGTATTCATAATGCTCAGATTTTTCCCTGATCGCATTTTCACGAAAATTATTTAAAACGTTTTAGCTCTCTGATGGTTTTCTTTCGCATTTTGCGAAAAAAGCCGTTTTCTTTATTACATGAAGTTACCTTTTTTTTGCCTGGGAAGGTGTTGCATTATCTTTGCAGCTCTTAAGAAGTACTTGCATTGTAGCTTAAGAAAAGGTTTAATTTCGCATCAGGAGAAGAAGCTTGAAAAAAAGTAATAATACCTAATATTATTCCTTCCCTATCTTTTAAGTTTAGTTTTTGTTCGTTTTGCATCCTATTTAAGTTAATGTTTTTGCGCCTACTGCAGTGATAATAAAGTTGAATTTAATCGCAGTTTTTAGTTTTACCATCAAGTCAAATTTGTATCTACAAAATTTTTGTTTTGACGGTTAATTTTGTGTCGTTTAAGTTTTTTTTTAAACTTTTTTGTTAACCCAAATTTAAGTTATCATTCATTCCATCTGTTACTTTTATAATTTGTTCCACAAGGTTGTGTTTTGTTTTTCTTCCAGGAACAAATAAGACCTGAATACGAAAGTACAGTAAAACATTACCGCCTTAATCCTGTCACAATGGTAAGACTCTCAACATTGCACATATCTAGACACATCCGCTAATAGGCTCTTGCACTTTCCTTGCTTTTCTTGCTTCCCAGTCAAATTCCGCAGATGCGTTCGTTTCACCCTCTCTAGAGCTTAGCACTCCAGTAGAAGTTCGGCAGTGCATATTGAACCGGAATTTACTGTTCAATAGCATCTCACATCATTGCGCCGTAAATGCGTTCGATTCCTTGGTATCGATTCCAAAGTATTCGATTCCGATTCGATTCCTTAGTATCGATTCCAAAGTATTCGATTCCGATTCGATTCCTTGGTATTGATTCCAAAGTATTCTTTTCCGGAATCGATTCCAAAGTATTCTATTCCGGAATCGATTCCAAAGTATTCGATTCCATATCGATTCCTTAGTATCGATTCCAAAGTATTCGATTCCAATTCGATTCCTTGGCATCGATTCCAAAGTATTCGATTCCTTGGCATCGATTCCAAAGTATTCGATTCCGATTCGATTCCTTAGTATCGATTCCAAAGTATTCGATTCCGATTCGATTCCTTGGCATCGATTCCAAAGTATTCGATTCCGATTCGATTCCTTGGCATCGATTCCAAAGTATTCGATTCCGGAATCGATTCCTTGGCATCGATTCCAAAGTATTCGATTCCGATTCGATTCCTTGGCATCGATTACAAAGTATTCGATTCCGATTCGATTCCTTAGTATCGATTCCTTGGTATCAGTAAAAATAATAATAGGTTCTTTTAACGAAAATAAATTTATTTAGATGAAGATAAAATTTAGGTTAACATAATATATCAGGAGAGAGAGATACAGACGACATCCAAATTACAGTATGCCAATCCGGCCTTCCAGTAAAAAAACTCCCTTCAAAACTAAACTAAATTTTTAAACTAAAGAAAATAGAAATAATACATCGTGCGAGATAACAATGCGTGCGAGCAACATCTGCTTGGCTTTTGCCCGTAGTGCCCGGTTTACAAGTCACTTCTACTAGTAAATAAAAGTCACTACTACTATAGTAAATAATACAAAATTCTTACAAGTCCCCCCAAAAGAAGCACAATCGTCACAGGAGTGACAGTGGGCTACAACAAAATTTTCCTAAGCATTAATCAGAGTTGACTTGCACTCACAACAAACTAGAAAACTTAAAATTATACATAAGGACAGATGCCTTGACGCACATTACATGAATGACTATTGATATAAATTTTTTTTTAACATAACAGACCAAAAGATAACTTTATATAATTCCGGATGCCAAAATGAACAAAATATTACAAAAAAATAAAAATCATACCCAAATGATTGTGTTCCCCCTTTAAAACACCATAGTTCATCCGTTTCTTCATTCACCGTAGCCTTTTCTCCCGGTTCGTAGTTGTCCTTCTCAGAGTGCTGATCCACTTCTGAGCTGACCTCATCTCCAAATCTAGAGCCCTCCAAATAGTTAGGAACTGCCATAAGTCTGTTTCTTCTACTGGTGGGTGTTTCAGCTGATTTCTCATCTCTACCCTTTGGAGCAGCTTTCCTGCATTTCTTCCCACGGGCCTCTTCTTCTTCAGAGTAACATTCATCATCATCATTAGCTTTGGTTTCTTCGTCATATGTTTCCACCTCCTTGAACTTAGCTCCAGACTTTCCTGTTTCCTCTTCTATCCTAACTTCATCGGCTTCAGCTCCTTCTATTTCAACTTCCTCTGCTTCCACTTCTCCTATTCCAACTTCCTCTGCTTCCGCTTCTATTCCAACTTCTTCTGCATCAGCTTTTTCTCTTCCAACTTCCTCTGCTTCCGCTTCCATTCCCACTTCTTCTGCTTCATCTTTTTCTCTTCCAACTTCCTCCGCTTCCACTTTCATTCCAACTTCTTCTGCTTCATCTTTTTCTATTCTAACTTCCTCTGCTCCAACTTCTTCTATTTCAACTTCCTCCGCTTCAGTTTCTTCTATTCCAACTTCCTCTGCTTCAACTTCTTCTTTTTCTACTCCAACTTCCTCTACTTGAACTGTAAAGGGGTTTCCTCGTGTCTTGGGCGGAAAATCGCCTCCGTTCGGTTACCCGGAATACCCCACCTCTTCCGAATATTAACTTCTAACCGAAGTTTTTCTAACTCAAAAATTATAAGTTGCTCTTCGCGCCTCTCATTTGCCTCTCGTTCCTCCTTCTTTTCCTGGCGCTTCCTTTCCTCCTTCTTTTCCTCGTACTCCCTTTCTTCGCGCTCCCTTTCCTCCTTCTTTAGTCGCTGCTTCACAATTGTTGATAGAATGACCTCTGTCTCCTTTTCTTCATAGTACATGCTCGAAGTAATCAGGTTTTTCAATTTTACGATACTTAGATCCGGGCCAGGATCCTCTCCCAACTCTCTAGCGAGATTCACTAAATCCTCTTTCGTATGCGAGTTTAGAAAAGCCATGATTCTAAGCAACTCCAATCTCAAGGATAACCCAACAATCAATTATATGAGCAAATAAAAAACAAATTAACTACTTTAGACAACTATCAAAATTTGTAAATATAAACAACCAAATATATTATAAAGACGCTTATCTGAAAGTCCTCGACTAAGAACGTAAGAAGTTCATCGGGGCCTATAATGGCGTATGCTTCAATCTGGAAACCTCTCTTTAAGTGCCGGGATGGCACACCTCTTGTCCGTGGCGGACACTCCTTAAAACTCTGGCCGGATGGCCTCTCTGCTCCCTCGTCCGGTTGACGAATACAGGCTCGATAGCCTCTCTTTAAGTGCCGGGATGGCACACCTCTTGTCCGGGGCGGACACTCCTTAAAACTCTGGCCGGATGGCCTCTCTGCTCCCTCGTCCGGGTGACGAATGCAGGCTGGATAGCCTCTCTTGAAGTGCCGGGATGGCACACTCTTGTCCGTGGCGGACTCCTAAAAACACTGGCCGGATGGCCTCTCTGCTCCCTCGTCCGGGTGACGAATACAGGCTGGATAGCCTCTCTTTCAGTGCCGGGGCGGCACACTCTTGTCCGTGGCGGACTCCTCAAAACTCTGGCCGGATGGCCTCTGCTCCTTCGTCAGGGCGACGAATACTTTAAGCCGGGCGGCTTTTCCCTCCGTGCCGGGTGGCACAACTAACAACGTGTTCGGATGAACACCGGTACTGATTCATGGTCATCTCTCTCTCCATCCTAACAGACTGCGCCAGTAAAAATATAATAGGTTCTTTTAACGAAAATAAATTTATTTAGATGAAGATAAAATTTAGGTTAACATAATATATCAGGAGAGAGAGATACAGACGACATCCAAATTACAGTATGCCAATCCGGCCTTCCAGTAAAAAAACTCCCTTCAAAACTAAACTAAATTTTTAAACTAAAGAAAATAGAAATAATACATCGTGCGAGATAACAATGCGTGCGAGCAACAGCTGCTTGGCTTTTGCCCGTAGTGCCCGGTTTACAAGTCACTTCTACTAGTAAATAAAAGTCACTACTACTATAGTAAATAATACAAAATTCTTACAGTATCGATTCCAAAGTATTCTATTCCGGAATCGATTCCTTAGTATCGATTCCAAAGTATTCTATTCCGGAATCGATTCCAAAGTATTCGATTCCATATCGATTCCTTGGTATTGATTCCAAAGTATTCGATTCCGATTAGATTCCTTGGTATCGATTCCAAAATATTCGATTCCGATTCGATTCCTTGGTATCGATTCCATATCGATTCCTTGGTATTGATTCCAAAGTATTCGATTCCGATTAGATTCCTTGGTATCGATTCCAAAATATTCGATTCCGATTCGATTCCTTGGTATCGATTCCAAAGTATTCGATTCCGGAATCGATTACTTCATGGGTTCGATTCCTTGGTATCGAAGCGTTATTTTACGGCGCAATGATGTGAGATGTTGAACAGTAAATTCCGGCGCAATATACACTGCCCTCCAAATCCAGTTCAACTCGCTTACTCATAAAGCTCGCAAGGTTTGTATAATTTTATATATAATGCGCATGCACCACAAAGAAATGACATCTTATACAAAAAGTTTTAAAGTTACTGTATCCCCGCTAGAGCAGCGGTAGGATGCCAGCGTAGCATGCGGTAGTTCGTGGGTTCTATCCCCAGTTGTTATTTTTTTAAAATTTCCCCGAAAAAAAAAAACAGCAAAAATCAAGTTCATACGCATGCGCATTGTTGACAAAGTATTAAGACCTTGCCAGCTTTGTGAATATGCGTTCAGCTCACACTCGAGTATTTTTTAACCCGTTGTAGAGATGAATTAAATCCTTTTTTCAGGCTATCGAGCCCTTTCTTCCATTTTGGAGCAAAGTCTACAGGATAGCAGCCGCCAATTCTGCTGTTCTCTTTGTGGTGAGTATTGTATAAAAGCACTGAGAGAAATGACAGTTTCAGATGTTCTCATTTTGGTATGAAAGTTTTTGGTTCAAAAATGACGACCCAATGCTATCAATTTTGAAACACCAGACATACTCATACTCAGTTTCAAACAATTTAATAGTCACCACTCAAATTACGCTTATTTTTAGTTTAAATTTCAAAATTGAATTATTTGCAATGTATCGAAATTAACATTAAGTTGGTGTGATAACGTGTAACACTACGATGTTACGTGGCACTCAACTTACTGGTCTACTTCCCACGTCATAATAAAGTGGCTAAATGGTCATCATAACTGTAACACATTGCACCCTATTTATAAGAATGTCATAGACGAAATAAAAAATGAGTACGTGATGCTTTATGTTTGAGTATCTGCACATTTTCAAAAATGAGTACATGCGTGTTTTCAAATTTGTGTAAATTTGAATCGTAGCCTCTTTGAGTGCGTGACATACTCAGATTTGAGTAATTTTTACTCACTTTTGAGCCTGTCGTTTTAAGAGTGAGGTTATACGAAAATTCCAGTCGATGTAAGAACCAGATCGGTAAATTCCGGTAAATAAAAACAAATCTATTACATGGGTAAAGCTATAACTTTTTTTTTGCTTTTTTGACCAGAATTTTTGGGGCACCGAAGAAAACATTATACTGTATAGTTCATCCAGTATAGTTCATAGTACTTTTCATACTATACTGGACAGCAACTTAAGTTGAACCTACTACCTCACTAATAAACAAAAGTAGTTCCCATCGCGGTGTCTGAATTTCGAGTGAACGTCAATTTTAAAATATGATTATTTCGTTAAACCCATGTACAATATATATATATAGTGTCTTTTTTATCACGATTCGCGTATCGAAACTCCTCCTATCAACCCAACAGGCTTTGTGTTTACTCACTTTCTCCTTCCACGTAATGCCGTACTGGGTTCACAGGAAACGTTGCTCTGTGAAGTTTAGTTACTATACTTAGCGTGTGTGAAATAAAGGAATATCTGTTCAAGTAAAATTTATTGTTAGAAGATTTCGAAATAATGCTTCATAAAAACAAAAATGTCGCATGCCATTAGTTCAATCCCAGAAAAAAATAAACAGTCTGTGCTTTTTGATAAATTTAATCAATTACCAAGCCCTTTTTTTGAGAGCGGAAGACGGAACAGTTTTAAGAGTTATTACACCAAAACATTATACTCCATACCCTTATGAAACTAGTTATGAGTTATTTTTCTTAAGAATTATTTTGATAGGGGAGAGTGGGGGGGGCACCTTGGGACACTTATTTTAATTGTATTAATATAAATTGTATTTAATTATATATTATAATTATGTTGAAACTAAATACTTGTATCTAAAAAAAAAGAAAATATTTTGCTAAACTTGAGAGAGTAAATAAGTTTAATATACAAAGCTTCAAGTGGGGTACTTTTGGACACTTAGGTGTGGGGAACCTTGGGACATATAAGAAGACACCCCAAACTTCTCCTGAGTAAAAATAAGTATTTTATTTTTAAAAATTGCACAATTTAAGAATTTACATGTTTATAATTTATAAATTGGTACAAAAAGGTATCTGGAAGGAAACTAAAAAATCAATGATTTATGTCAAGACAAAAATGAGGAAATCAGTAGAAAATTCCTAATGTAAAATATGTTTAATGTCTAATTTAAGATTGTTAAACTCATATTTTATTTCTCGTATTTTATTTGTATTTTACGAAATAACATTTGTTTGCTAATATTGAAGTATTTTTTAGTAAAAGAAGTAAGTGTGTCTGCAGCGTTTCTCAACCGGGGTTCCGCGGAACCCTTGGGTTCCGCGAGGCTTCCTCAAGGGTTCCGAAATTATCTTTTTTTTGTACATTTTAGGATAACCCTAAATAAATTAAGGAACAGCCAGCCAAATGCGAGCCAGTGTTTTTCCGTTGAACATTTTCTTCTGCTTCCGTAACCTTTCGGTGTTCTACAAAAAGAAGATAAACACTAGCTTGAAGGGGAATTTCAAAATAAATTTCTGAGGGAGGACCCCTAGCCCCCCTTAAAATTTTGACGCTAATTACATTTTCCCCCTTGAAAGTTCTGTGTTTTACAAGGAACTATTCTTTTCAAATGAAACTCAAGGGGTCTTAAAATACGCTGAAACTCTACTTTAAGTGGCAAATTTCGAAACATTTTCAAGGGAGAACTCCAAAATTCCCTCAAAACTTTTTGCGCCTGTTATCCAGTGTTTTTCCATTGAACATTCTGCTGTTTCAAGAAGCTTTTCTCCTTGGGTGTTCTACAAAAATTTTGAAATGGAGATAAAACACTAGTTTAAAGGAGAATTTTCAAAATAAATTCTGAGGGAGGACAAAACAGCAAGAAAAAATATTGTTGCATGGCAGTGGCGTATATAAGGGGGGCCTCCCTCCCCCCGAAATTTGGACTAGGCATACCAAAACACGTTACAACCCTGCTGTTTAGGGTCAAATTTTCATAATTTTTCTGGAGGTGGACCCCCAAACCTCCTTGTGTTATTTTTTATTATGCTTTCATGAAAGTTATAATCCTACCTAAGAATGTATGTCCAAAATTTGGATTAAATGTTCCAAAAACAATTTTAAACTCAGTTTGTTGGGTCAAATTTCTAAAAATTCTCTGGGGCAGGACCCCCCCAGACACCCCTTTCCTACTTAAAACTTTATTAATCACAATTTTTACGATATTAAGTTCTCTTGAATGCAAATTTCACCAAAAATGCATTAAGAAGCTACGTTAAACCTATTTAAAATATGTATTGGAGGGGTTGAGTAATACTTTTGGGCCCCTCCCGTAATGAATTTCTATACACGCCAATGTTGCATGGACACTAGGGTTCCCCGGAACTTGGACTTTGTCAAAAGGGTTCCGTGTGAGTTAAAAGGTTGAGAAAAGCTGCCCTAGTGTATATGTTAGTTACTATTATAAACATACTGAGATTGAAATACGAGTATCTACTAATATGCATTTTAGAAAAGAAAGAGGAAATTTTTTGCTGAACCTAAAAGAGTAATTAAGTTTAACATCCAAAGCGTCATGTGTGGGCACCTAATAGGGACATTTGAAATGGTACCCAAACCTCTCATGAGCAAAAAATTATCTCTACTAAAAATTTCTTCAAACATATCGAATTAACTTACAGCTAAATTAGGAAACAACTCAATGTAACTTAATTTGGAGTTCGTTTGAGCACAAAATATTTGTAGCGCATTTTATGTTATAAAAACATATCTCAAAATGAAACCCAACTGGGATAAATGTTTAAGTATTACTTTGTTGCTCATTCACAAACTTTGAAACTTTTCTTAAAGATAAATATTAGGTTTGATGGCCCATACCGGAAATTTCTAACACTGGAATCTTGACTGTTTTAGTGACTCTTAAGCTGCCGCATACATGTTCGCTTTCTGTAAACGAAAGTTTTACGGCTGTTTGACATTTACCTTTTTTAGCTGTAAATCTGATATTTTCAGGTTTGGTTTCCAAGGAAGTGTAAATATGATGTATTTACTTGACTGTTCAAACACTCCCAATGACTCGGCAAGGAGAAATATTCAATAACTCTATAACACTCTCTCTCTCTTTCTAAATTCAATAACACACTTTTATTTCTATTTTACAGGTGTGCACAGTCCTTAAAAGTCCTTAAAAACTCCTTAGATTTTCCTAGTTCTTACTAAAGGGCCCTTAAAGTCTTTAATTTCCACATTAGAGTCCTTACTTTAAAAAAACGCAGTTTTTTCTCATGGTGTCAATTTTTTAAAGGGATTTTATCAAAAATATTAGCGTACTTTTCTAAAAGTTTTGCCTTTCTATTTATGTCTATTCGTGTTACGAATTTTCAGGAAGAAGTCCTATTACGGTCTTAAATTTCAATGAAAGATCGAGAATTTTCATTTGTGCTTCCGTACTTTTTCTTGTAAAGTTGGCTTTGCGCATTTCTTCGGCCGGTCGAAAAAAACAACTTAACAGTCACAATCGCGTTTTTCTTTTTATTTTTGATGTCTTTGGCTTTAAAATCTTGTTTTGGGAGAAAGTGTTCTTTGCTAGTCATCAAAATTTTATTAATATGTAGCTGGCAAATTAAAAAAAAGTAAAAGAGAAAAAACAAACTAAATTATGTTAATTCTATCTATGAAAGAGAAATATGTATTCTTGAAAAGTAGTTGAAAGCATTTTATCTACAGTTTTAATATAAATGGCATTCGAGAATTTCCTTAAAATTTTCCAAAATGTCCTTCTTAAAAAGTATTTACTTCTTAAAAAGTAATTTTACTCTTAAAACTTCTGCACGAACCCTGATTTTAGCTGCCAATTTACTATTATCTTCAATCATGCACAAAATTTACTTTGCCCAAGAAAGATGCAATCTAAAACATTCCGCATTTCTATAAAAATGTCCTTTCTAGCCACATGAACCGTTAATAGAATGTTTAATGTGAACCATTTTACTCAAAGCAAGAAAGTACTGTATTACCGCCACGAGAAAAACCTTTGAAGTCATTCAATTATCGAATCAGTCGTTATGGAAATGAGTTATTCGACTACATTTAGGGGGGTGATGATGCTAAAAGCTCAATAATTAATGTATATCACGAAAGTAATACACATCTAAAGAATAATACATAATTATTTACAAGTGCTCCTGACGTCATCTGTCGAAAAGAGTGACAAATAATAATTATACACTTGATAATACGAATGACGCTAACGCAAGATGTCTATTACTTTCGTAATATATTAATGATTGAAAAAAAAATTTCATGATAATTAGCCGTTTTAGTGTTTGTGGAACTATTTAAAGGACCAACAAAAGCATAAAAGCAATCTGCCTATACTACATTACAACCTCTCTTGTCAGTGATGTCACCGATTGACGTAAGAACACGCTCCACTATCTACCTACCTAATTTGCAAGTCTCGCTTCTTTGTCTTTTTTGTCGATTAGGTAGCTAGAAAGATGGGCGTGTTCTGACGTCAACCCGTGACGTCACTGACAAGAAACTTTGTAACTTAGTATAGATTCGTATCTCGGAACGATATGGCAAACGAGAGCTATTGAACGGCCCGATGAAATCTCCGGTGTTCGTATCGTTCTTCTACGACGCGTTTTGTCATTCTGAATAAGGCCCTTAGTGCCTTTTACCTGTAAGCCGATTATGCAGGGTGATTCTGAATTCATCATTAATATTTTGGGGGGAAGGTAGAGGGGACCTAGACAAGCATATTTCGAATAGGAATGGGGGGCTGCAACCACACCCTTTAAGAGCTAATAGGACCTAATGTAGTGCGAGAGCGTTACAAAAGGACGTTTTGCCAAGGCCCGTTTAACGAAAAAAAAACATAATGAAATGAAAAAATTTATTGCATGAGGTACAGCAGTATCCGTACTACTTACACCATACATTTGATAGACATTGGACCACTTGCTAAACCGTGGGGTGGTTTTAAAACGCGCAGCATTAATCTTTTAGCCAAAGAATCGAGTTCAATATGGTATTTAGAAAAATGATGATCGAGGAAGGAATTTTCAATGATCATACAGTTTTTA
The DNA here is from genome assembly GCA_024610705.1 of Tetragnatha versicolor. Taxonomy (NCBI): domain Eukaryota; kingdom Metazoa; phylum Arthropoda; class Arachnida; order Araneae; family Tetragnathidae; genus Tetragnatha; species Tetragnatha versicolor. Next base: position 519,425 of record JANDEH010000002.1, read on the forward strand.
AGCAAATAAGGGATCTTGAATGATCATTGAAAATTCCGTCCCCGATCATCATTTTTCTAAATACCATTAAGGGAACTCCATTCTTTGGCTAAAAGATTAATTATTGCACGTTTTAAAACTCACCCCACGGTTTAGCAAGTGGTCCAATGTCTATCAAATTTATGGTGTAAGTAGTACGGATACTGCTGTACCTCATGCAAAAAATTTTTTTAATTCTATTATGTTTTTTTTCGTTAAACGGGCCTTGGCAAAAAGTCCTTTTGTAACGCTCTGGCACTGCATTAGGTCCTATTAGCTCTTTAAGGGTGCGGCTGCAGCCCCCCATTCCTATTCGAAATATGCTTGTCTAGGTCCCCTCTACCTTCCCCCAAAATATTGATGATGAATTCAGAATCACCCTGTATATAAAAATCCGATGAATTTATATTCGTTTGTCTTTCCTGTTAGCTGAGTCTCCTGTTGGCCACTGTCTTCGGAATGATTGTGTACAGAATCATTCTGGTGACTGTTCTAACGGCCAGCGATCACCCCATTTGGAAACCATATGCCAAAATCACTACCTCCATCACAGCATCTCTTCTCAATCTCGTCGTCATCATCATCATGGATAAGGTATAATCATCTTTTTAAATGACTGAATGTGCAAGTAACTGAAAATGACGTAATAACATGATGAGGGCTATTTTGGTGTGAATGGGCAATTCCAGTATTTTTTTATTAGATGAAGGTATCCAAGGCATATTTATTTTTTTAATTAAATTTCTCAAAGTTTGACTTTAAAAAATGCTCGAAAACAGCATTTGACGTCATTCAATCTGAAACATTTGTTATAAACCTATCAGGATTCAAGAGGTTTTCACTTTAAATTAGGGACGATACAGATCATACGTCATTCAATCTGAAACAAGTGCAAAGGGATGGCCGATTTTTATTGTAAAACTAGTGCTGACGTGCTAGACACGGGCTTTGCCCGGGTTTCAGTTTTAAATAAATATCATCTGGAGTGTTACAGACGGGCGCCAGTTCAAATGTGTTGCACTATGTGCTAGGCTAGGCGTTACCCGGAAATGATTTGAACAACAATTGATTTTAAACAACAACAATCGATAATATGCTTACAACAGTTAATGTTACATCTTCTCTTGTTATTTTTATAACAAATAATGGTTTTCCATGATGTTAGCATGAAATGTTGATTATCAACTCATAAAATGTTACCAAAAACGTTGTTCGGATGCTTCGATTTTAAATTATTTTTGTTTAGAAACGTTCCCGGCAGTGAGTAGAGCAACGTGGTAATGTTTTAAAGTTAATGTAGGTTCGAAAAGTTTAAAACTATAAAGGACATACTACATATACATACAAACAGACAAACATTAATTTATATTTATACTAGCGCTGACGCGCTAGACCCGGGCTTCGCCCGGGTTTCACTTTTTTTAATAAATATCATCTGGTGCGTTAAAGATGGGCTTCGCCAGACTATTTTTCTTTAAATTTATTCTGGTGTGTTACAGATGGGCTTCGCCAGTCCAAATGTGGAAATAGTTAAATAAAGGAGCCACTTTTTATGTTTATGCTACAACAATGGATTTTAAACTCCAACTATTGATTTCAATCTTCAAAAATCTATTTCATGCCTACAACAATTAAAGTTACATCTTATCTTACAACAATGTGGTTTTTACCTGAAGTTAGGCATGAAATATGGGTTTTTAAGCATAAAATTGACCAAAAAAGTTGTTGGAACGCTTCGATTTTAAATTATTTTTATTCAGAAACCTTCCTTGGAGCGAGTAGATCAACGTGGTATAGTTTAATAGTAAATGTAGGTTCGAAAAGTTTAAAACTATAAAGGACATACATACATACATACATACAAACATACAAACAAACAGACAGACATTCATTTTTATATATATAGATAGATATTGAAAAAACTAATTTTTTTAAATTTTTCATGTGGATTTTAGAATTTAGAACAATTTCTTTTGCTGTAAAAATGCAGTTTTTTTCTGGTTTTCAAAAATGCAGGGATTGCCCATTTCAGTTCGTAGTAAAAAAGGTAATCACATCGTATAATTTTTTTCAGGTTTATCGAGAACTTACCGCCAAACTTACAAACTTAGGTAAGCAATGTTGATAAGATAAATAACCGGTTAAAATTTTATGCTTTGAATTTATTTTAAATTTTTACAATCGTGCTGTTTTTTTAAGAGTTTCAGATAACCCAACTAGTTTTTAAAAGCTACTATACCTAATATGTTTCATGCTAATTTGTGATATAAAATATTTTTTTGGACTTGATAGGTGATGATTTAAGATAATTTGCTTAATCTGAAATTTCTTAAATAAGGTAAAGTGGCCTAAATTGACCAGTGTTCTTAAAGGTACTCCAACCCCTCCCTACAAAAAGGTAGGGGTAAATGAACTTTTATTTACAAAAAGGGGGTATTTTTTAAATTGATCAACATTTTCACCTTTATGTAGAAATTACTGATTAAAAGGTTCGTTTTTTCCTGTTTTAAAGTTTTAAAAGTTATAATATGATATGCAAAAATGTTCTTTTCTTATACATAGAGGGTGTTTCAAAAGTCCACTCAAACTCTTCACTGGGCCATAGAACCTCAACGACTAATTTTATTTTTCAAAAAAATGTGTCAAGTCATATCCGATAAAAATTCAAACATTTACATCCACGGTGCACGCGCAATGTAGTATATTTTTAACAACTAAAATAAGAGTGCAAACATCCAAATGACCATGTTCACTTTTTACCTATAAGTCATTTTTAGCTTAAACCGGATGTGACGTCGTATCCATTTCAGGCGGTGAGGGTTATAAACGAATTTTTGCTTACTCCCGTTTCAGGCGGTGGTATTTTGAGATAACTATTATTTGGCTTAAAGCCGCAAACCTGTGTGGAAAGATGCAAGCCACCCCGATCCGAAGATCCTTCGACTCAAAAGTATACTTCGGAGTTATAAACACTTCAGCCGGTATTCATTCCCCAATTGAGTGATCTGTTGTTGTTACTAAAGCCCTGGATAGCAAAGCTTAAGTAGCGATTCACTTTTATGTTGCCGCTTCCGATTTTGATTGGACGTTCACAGTCACGCATGTAAACAGCCGCCATTATGGGTTTTTCAAGCTCCGAGCCAGTGCGATAGATTTTCATACGGAAACACCTTTGATCATTTAATTTGCAGATTGTATAGTTATTAAAGATGCCAAGTTGTTATGCGGAACTACTTTGATATACACCCCCAAATCGGAAATTTGGCTACTTTTTTCTCGCCAAGCAAAATACCTGTTTTAAACGCTGATGAAATCGCTGAAACGTTTTTGGAATATTACAGAAAAACTAATCATAGTAAAACTTTGATATCTGAACCAAGAACAAAAATATTTTTTATAAAAATATTGTAATTTAGTTTTTCCGAAAATTCTCATTAGTTTTGGAATTATTAAAGTTCAAAATTTCAATTTTTTCCAGTAATTCACTAGGCTACACATTACTACTACATATACACAAAAAACAAGAAACAGCAAACCTAAAAAGTCCGTAGGGAGTGCCAGATTTGGCGCGTAATTTTTGGGGGGGTATATCAAAGTAGCACCTGTTATGCTTTTGGGTGTATAAATAATTGAACCGGTGGCTACAAGTTCTATCGATTACCTGCTGGGAAATTTTACGAAGAAAGACGAAAAGTCTGGCTGCATAACATCGGGAGAGAAAAGTGGAAACCAAATGACCACTGCAAAGTGTGTGAGGTAAGTTTATAAAAATCATTTAATTATATTTATCCAAATCAAGTTTTATGGTTTTATTAGTAATGTTGCTCAAGTTATGTATTGCATTTATTATACTCACTTGTTAAATTAATAAACCCGTATTGATGTTGTAAGGTGATCCGGTCATTATAAAAAGTAACACAGTTTTCATTACGCATTTTTGATTAATGTTTATAACACACATCTGTGGCAGATTTAATATGCATTTCATGTGTCTTAAAAAAACTAATATAAAATATCCTTAAAAATACATAGTAAACAATAATATCCATCCAGTATCTTAAAATCGTTTTCCATAATAACGTTAAAGTTATAAAACACAGTCTGAGTAATATAATTATTGTTTCTTTCAAAATAACCAACTTCTCGTAGAGATAATGTAAAAAACAGTTTTTTCCCTTAACTGTTACTGTTTAAACCGATTCTCTACATGTATTTAAAGAAAAATATTTTAGGATTAACCGGCGCAACTCTTCAATCGGACTATAATGGCTATGCATATTATTTCCCAAATGAAAATGTAACAATAATTGAAAGACACACTGCTAGTTGAGATATTTTAATGGTGTCAATATCGATTTTTTTGGCGATTTAACAAACCTCGACGCTTGTGCCTAGCTGATCCTAAAGTACCAATTTGTAAAGCACCACTTGTGCTTCGCGGTCGATAGTAATACATAATTGTTTACAATACATACCTTATTATAAATTTTTATCTAGGTCCATTTTACGGAGGACAAGTTTGAAAATCATGAAGATGATAACAGGCGCCTTCTGAAGCAAATGCAGTTCCTACATGTTTCTCTCTATACAAGGGTCAAGAAAACCCTCATATATATTATAGAAAAATTATGTTGATTTTCCAAATGGTAATAAAATTTTTAATAACTGAAGTTAATTTTATACGTGTTTAATGAGCTCATTATTTTAATATATCTTTGTAGAAATATACATAATCTTAATGAATATTTCATGCAGTTCCTCTTTGGTTAATAAAAAGCATTAGTTCCCTAGCAGCACAAAATTGTTTTTAGAAAAATATTAAAATTATTTTTGTATGATGAAGAAATACTTAATTTTGATGTTTTGAATGTATCATATCATGAAAAACTAAGCTTTGATATAGATTCTGAAAAGGTGAATATAGAAATTTATTCTGAAATTGTTGAGAGGGACTTGTCATAAATCGAAGAAAGCGCATTATATTATTTTTGTGGATGTGTTGGGAAGACTGTAATTAAACGAGGAAACCTTTGCCAAACTTGTATTGAAACTCTCAATCATAAACTCTGCAACACTAATTTCAAACCGAGATAGTTTCATAAAGATAAATCGAATCTAGTTTATGTTTCTCAGGAGGTATACTGCATTCTACTTCACATAGAAAATTTTTTTCGGGCGAATGAAGAACGAATTTTGAAGGAAGATTTTGATACGAAAATTTTAAAATCTTTGAGGATTAGTTCTGCCTGTGATCATTTCAAAAACTTGCCCACGTCCTGTAATTTAATGGAAAAGCTTGCAATAAGAAATTAAGGGACCCAAAGAGTTCACTTTTTAATTAAAAATAAAAATCAAAGTATGAAATCAAGAAAAATAAAAAAAATGCTCGAGTAAGAGCATTGGAATGAGAGTATCAGCATCAGAAATATATGTGTGTGTGACATATCTTCAATGTTAAACAGGCACCTTATATTCCTTGCACCATCTCGTTATATTTTATATAAGTATTACATTTTATTAACAGTTTCTGTTTCTTTTTATTTAAATTCTTAACTTAGTTTGACTTAAGTTAACTTAGTTTGACTTTAGTTAGCTTCAAGAGAGAAAAGGTAGGTTTTATGATTTAAAACACAAAAATATTTAATAGAATTGAACTATGGCTGATATACCAAAAACTAAATAAATATTTTTTTATGAATTTAACAAACCAAAAAATCCCTAAATATAGCAGAGAAGCTTTGCGGAAGACTCCTTTTATTATTTTTTTTATTTAGTTATCTCCATTTTCTGATTGTTGCATTTCAACTATTGCAACTCCGTTTCCTCATAGCGGACTTACGGAAAAAACCCAAAATGGCGGACGATTTGAACTCATGTCGCTACTTAAGCAACGTAGCTTCATCCAGGGCTTTAGTTGTTACAACACCACCACTGCCTGCACCAGGTCAAAAAGACGCATCAGAGCATCATACACTATTTCCTGCTCATGCAGTATATGCCTCCTGAAGGAGCCTAAACAATTTAGAAGTTTCTGACTCTAACACGCTGACTGCTGCATTTCTGGACCGAAATTGCTACCAAAAATGTCAATTTTTTTTATTGCCCAGTGAATTGCCCCGACGTATTGGCGTAGTGGTTAGAGCATCTGACTGCGAAGCCATACGTCTGGGGTTCGAATCCCCGTTTGGCATGGATGTTAGTTTCTGTCCTTGTGTGATGAATGAATGTGGCCCCCCTGTAAAAAGGGGTTGTGCGAGCGAATGCGCGTGTGTGTGTGGCGTGGGCAACAGTACTTCACCTCCGTGGCTTCAGTCCACAGGTGCCCACTGGGTAAAGCGAAGAAAGTACTAATTACGGCATGTTTGTTGATTAATGAACTCTGTTATCAGTAACTGTTCAATTACCTGCTATTGGAAATAATAAAAAAAATTATTGCCCAGTGAATAAACATCACTTAGCATTTGGATTTGCGATTTTCATACTTTAAAAAAATTCTTCGGGGCTTTTTCTCGGTCAATTTTAAAAAATAAGGTATCTTTCCATACAGGCTTTTTCTCAGCAATAGGGGAGAGTGTGGCACCTTGGGTCCCCCTTGGGACACTCGAGTACGCAATTTTATAGTTATGAACTCGTAGGTGCTAATAAATTAGAATAAAATCTACTCCTCAACGTGTTTTGGAATATTTGGTGCGTCTAGAAAATTATTTATTTCACTTTTCTTGTTTTTCGTGGTGCAAAGTTACAATCACTTGTAGTTTCAAAAGAATTTTTGAAATAAAATAAATATATTTTTGTTATTATAATTATATTCAGAGAAAAGTACGTGCATCTATTAATATTTAAGTAAATAAAAAGAAAATTTATTGCTAAATCTAAAAGAGTAATTAAGTTTAATATACAAATCCTCAAGGTGGGGCACGTTGGGACATGTTTAAAAGATACAAATACAAATTAAGTCGACCAACTACAGGCAAGCGCCCAACAAGGTTGGTCCGGTCCATTTAACTGAAACCACCCGATTCCCAGTATCTGTCAATTTTATTCTTGAATTCGTTTACCCCACATGAGTTGATAATCGTTTCAGGTAACCCATTCCATCTGTCCACTACCCTGTTAAAAAAATAATACTTCCTACAATCCCGATTAAAAGTAACCTTGTTCAATTTAAATCTGTGACCTCTCGTTCTATTACCCGTATTGAAATCTAGTCCATCTGTGTCCCCTTGTTATATCATTTTGAAAAGATGAATTAAATCCCCTCTAATCCTTCTTTCCTCTAGAGTGAACATATTTAACTTACTTAATCGTTCCTCATAACTTAAACTGGATATACCCTTGACCATTTTGGTCGCCCTATGCTGAACCCTTTCAATTGAATCAATATCTTTTTTCAAGTATGAAGACCAAAATTGAACAACATATTTTAGATGAGGCCTCACCAATCCCCTATATAATGGCAAAATAATATTCCCGGACCTTGAAGAAACATTTTTAATGTACCCCAATATCCTATTAGCCATCTTACTAGCAGCTGAACACTGTTGGTCCATTTTAAAGTCTTCATTTACTATCATCCCTAGATCTTCTATCATATTACCCTCTTTTATTTTGTCCCCTTGTGGATAAAATTCAGCCCTACCATTCCTACCACCCATAAGCAATACCTGACATTTACCCTTGTTAAAGGACATACCGCATTTTCCAGCCCATACTGATATTAAATCAAGATCCTTTTGTAAATTTTGCCCCAGCTCCTGCGTATCAACCCTCCCCCACAATTTTAAGTCGTCAGCAAAGATGCTGATTTTGTTGCTGATATCCTGACTAATATCGTTTATGAATATTATGAAGATTATTGTCCCCAATACTGATCCCTGTGGCACCCCGCTCATGACCTCTGCCCACTGAGAATAATTACCCTTGACTTGCACTCTTTGCTTCCTGCCTATCAACCAGTTCCTAATCCACTGTAATGTTTTACCCTTGATACCCAATTTTTCTAATTTTAAGAGCAATGCCTCATGTGGAACTTTATCAAACGATTTTTGAAAATCTATGTAAAATATGTCTACACTATGTTTTTGATCCAACTCCTTTGTTATTTCGTCATAGAACTTTAAGAGATTAGCTTGACAGGATCGACCCTTTCTAAATCCAAACTGATTACTTGAAAGTAGGTTACCCTGCTCTAAGTACAACATAATTTTTTAAATATGGTTTCGAAAATCTTATAAATGACTGATGTTAAGCTGACTGGTCTATAATTACCTGGATCCCATTTTGGCCCCTTCTTAAATATCGGAGTTACATTAGCTAATTTCCAATCTCTTGGTACCAAACCCGAATCGTATGAAGATTTAAATATTGTCAGAATAATGTCCCCTAATTCCTCTGCACATTCCACAAGCACTTTTCGATAAATATCATCCGATCCTGGAGCTTTAACTGGCTTCATGCTTTTTAGAAGATGTATTATTTCCTCCCTATTAAATCTACAATCCGGAATTTCCCCCCTTTCATTACCAACTGCTGTAGAGTCACACTCTAAATTAAAGTTCTTACTAAAACCCCCCATGAAAAAATCATTGAATAAATTTGCCATACCCACATCATCTTGAACCAATATGTCCTCTCCTGATTTTAGCTGCCCCAAGGTAATACTTAACTTTTTGTTCTCTCCTGCATAAGCGTAAAATTATTTTGGGTTTTTTATAATATTCCTAGCAAGTTTTTCTTCTAAAATGCCCTCTTCTGCCTCCTACTAATATTTTTGAAGTCTTTCCTAGCCTTTAAATACGTCCCCCTGTCACTGTCCTTACCAGTATGTTTGTATAATTTAAAAGTTTTTTGTTTCAACTTTAATGCCTTTCTCGTTTCCCATGAAAACCACATGGGGGTCATTTTACGAGGTATTCCCTTTTGCCTAAATTTAACATTATTGTTAATTACCTTGCTTAAAACTCCTTTAATTATTTCCATTGTTGGCTGGATTGTATTTCTTTTAAACCGCCACGCCACCTAAAAGAAACCTGAAAACCTACCTGAAATAGCTGAAACCTTTCATGAGTAACAAAATAAGTTTTTATTAAAAAAAATATTTAAGAAAGAAGAAGATTGTAATTTAAAAATTGATGCAAAAATTTTTCTAGAAGTAAACCAAAAAGTCAGTAATTTATGCCGTGACAAAAATGAGGAAATCGGTGAAAAATTTGGATTTAAAAATGGTCTAATGGTCTTGGATGTCTAATTTATAATTATTAAACATAGATTTTTCATTATTTGTGTTATTTTTGTATTTTTCAAAATAAGAATTATAATTTTTGTACTATTATTGAAAGGTGGCCACTAGTGGGGCACTTTGGGACATTAAAAGATGTTTTTAAATTTGTTGTTGTGAACTCTCTAAAAGAGATATTTGGGTGCAAATTATTTTATTACGTTCGTAAAGGACTCTATTTAATATATTAGCTCTGTTTGAATAAATACCATTATATAAAAAAATTTTAAAAAATAGTTAAATAAAAAGTGTCCCAAGTGTCAAAAGTGTCTCTCCCCTATGATCGAAGTATTTCCAGATCTCAGAAATTAATAGTTTTGAAGGGAAAACGGGACTTGCTTCTCAATACTGGAAGAAAAACACATGCACACGTGGAAATCGTGGGTTGATCAGTCAGAGGGTTAAGTGGTGAATATGCTCGCCACAAACTTGACTTACTTTAAATGTCAAATGAAGACGAAGAGACTTTTTCGCGCTCCAGTTTTTCTTAACAACCATTATTTAAAAAAGTGGGAACCATTTCGGACACAAATTCGAAAGAATATAATATGTGATCTAGTAAATTGATGTTTTTTCTAACCATTCACTAAATTCATGTTCACTCCAAAAGCATATGAAAAGTGGGTATCGAATAAACGTAGCAAAGTTCCAGAGAAATTTATTATAGCGCCAAACTAGGTTTGTATCATCAGGTAAAATATCTCTCCCACAAACGGGAATACTGAAAGACATTATTAATCATTACATCGCCTGAACGGGAATAATTTTTTACAACCACCTGAATCGGGGAAATCACCGTGGTAAATAAGGTAAAAAAGAGTAAATTTCAAGCAAACACAGGAAATTTTTATTTTTGCGTTCTTATATTTCAATTTTTTATATCTAGAAAAATATTTACCAACATGTCAAACTAAAAAAACTACATAACACATAATTTTACGACAGTAATTAATCAGAGTAAACAACACTGGATTTTCAGTATTTTTTAATAATAAAATACTTGAGTTTGACCTTTGAGGATGGAATCTTGGGAAAAAAGTGCATTCATCAACAATAACAACCCTATTTTTAAAAAAATTCTCTAATTTTTTTTAAATGTGAAATGAGTAATGAAAAAACTCTTCGGAGAATATTCCTTCAAAGGTTTTGAATTTCGTTTTCTTTCTTTCCTTAGAACAACCTCGAACACAACGAGAATACGAGGATAGTTTTACATTTAAAATGTTTCTTTTCGAGTTCATCAACATGTATTCGTCCCTCATCTACATTGCGTTTTTTAAAGGCCGGTAAGTAATGAGACAACTTCTTTAAAAGTAGAAGTTTTTAGATAAAATCAAAATGTATCAAGCCATTCAAATCAAATTGTAATAAAAAAGGGTATTGCATATATTTCTTTACAAGTATTGACAATTCTTCAATTTCCTATGTTTACGCAATCAAAAAGTAAATGTTATCTTGGCATATTTTTCAAAACCTGATTATAATTAAACACATTTCGCCCTTTTCAGTAAATTTTCCCTTTTTATACATAGAATCTTTTTTTACATTGCATTATTAGATATTAATTTACTTAGTTGGTTTACTAACTGTAACAACTCAAAAGAAATTGGTACATTTAAAATCTGTTTACCTAATATAATTTTTATAATATTCATAGCTATATATCATTTTGTATACTTAATTTGCATTGCCTGAATACAAAATCGGATTGTGATAAAATTAGATGTTAATTGAAAACGTTAAATAAAAAAATACTATGCAAAATGTATGCAGATTTATTTTGCTACAAATTTAGGAGCAACTTACTCACTGCAGTTCAATGTGAAATGCTTTTAGAGTGGAATTTATACCATAAAAATGTATTTCCCCTTTTCCATGCACTTAAAATGTGCAGTACCTATACTTTCCCTATTATTCAAAAGATTATTTTATCAAAAACTTTCTTGTTGCTTTCCTTATATCCCCATCATGTGTTTACCTTTTATGCAAAACTCGTTGCAGCTTTATTTCTGATACTCAAAAGAGACATTCAGTAATTTAGTCATTCATGTTTTTTTATAAACTGAATTTTCACTCAGAAATCACCATTAAAGATATTTTTTCTTTGCTTTGGCAAGATTCGAATCAAATAAGTAGTATACTAATGAGACAGGGTAAACTATTTGGAAGTGTTAAAAGTTCCTAAAATAACGAAGTATGTTCATCTCCAATTTAATAGTTATAAAACTTAAAGTCAGATCAGATTTTTTTACAGGTTTCATTTATTCTGGGTGCTATTTCTGCGTCTTAGAGTTCTTTTCCGGCAGATCTTGGAATAACAATCTTTAACAAACTTCCAGATAAAGTAGATGGACCTCTAAAATTTTGAAAGGGTTTCATAATCTTTAATAATATAATAATAGTAATAATAACAATTAATAACAATAATTAATAGTAATAATAATTATTAAACATACTAATAATTAAAAGTAATAATTTTTATTGAGTTGGTATTTAACTTTTGAATAAGAGTAATTAATGCTTTAATTCATTAAGTGAATAAAATTGTGGAACTAATGCAGACTTCTTTCTGATTAGGCATTTAAATAATCAAAAGCGCGTTTTTATTTAGTTCCAAAATTAAAATTGATCTGAATAAGGAAGGAGGATAAAACAACGGGATGTAAGAGTTAAAGCAATACGTTATCCTTATTCAAAAATTAATTATACATAATGTGAGGGGGAGACGCCAGCACTTAATAAGAACTCCATAGGTAAAACAACAACATTTAATTCACAACAGTAAGAAGTTACAAAAACTACAAAGGCTGGCGTTATTTAAGTATATAAATTTTATATAATATCACTTAGCTATGAAACTGTGCATGTTTTTTTTATCAAATTTATATAAAACTAGCTGTTATACCCGGCCTTGCACGGGTGGGGTGTATAAATTTATTTTTTAAGTTTTCTTAAAATACATTTTAATTTTGTAAATTAGCAATATTACAAATCATCCCGGTATCCCAGGCTCCCTTTTCCTATTCCGGTGTTCCCGGTAATTTTCTAATCCCGGTGTTCTCGGTAATCTTTCCTATCCCGATGGTCCCGGTAATCTTTCCTATCCCGATGGTCCCGGTAATTTTTCTAAACCCGGCGTTCCCGGTAATTTTCCTATCCCGGTGTTCTCGGTAATTTTTATAACCCGGTAATTTTTCCTATCCCGATGTTCCCGCTAATTTTCCAATCCCGGTGTTCTTGTCACTTTTTACAATCCCGATGTTTCTGATAATGTTTAAATCTTGGTGCCTTTATAAAATAACAAATTTGAAACTATAATTAAAAGTCTAGTAAATGAAAAAGTCTAGTAAATGAAAAAGTCTAGTGATCTGTCTCATTTGAAACCACTGAGCTATAAAACAAACTGGAGTGACAACCTCCGATACTATAACAAGCGACCAAACGTGCCGGCGCGGAAGGTTAAAGTGCCCCGATTGCTCGCAGCAATCGGGGCATTTGGGGCTAGAAGCAATCGGGGCAATCCCCGCATGACCATCTTTTAATCCGCCCATGCCTGTTTTTTAAAATATTATGAGAAAAATTTAGAATGGTCGTTTCATTCTGTGTATACAACTGGTTTAACAGATGGGGAAAATTAAAAGAAGATGGAAATCCTTTCCGTGGTGTGATGCGGTTTCAGCACGCTCACTAGTCACTCCAGTTTGTTTTATAGCTCAGTGTTTGAAACAATGTTTTATTTTTTTAACTGGTTTTCCATGAAAAAAAGTTATATTTTCAGTAAATATATTTATTTCAAAGGGAAAAATCGTGAAATGGAGGAAATGTCCACGCTTTCGGCGTAGTTTAAAAGGAGATGCGGAACACACATACACACACAGCCACAAACGTTTTTATTTATGGAGATATTTATAAAATTGCCTAGTAACTACAACACTAATGAAATTCATTTCTTTCGGGCTTGTAGGCCGTGGTCTAAAATAAAATAAAAGGTCCAGACGTTTCGTCGGAAGCTGTGTCCGACATCATCAGTGGAAATAAAACATTAGTTCACCGCAAGGTATATAAACTAACAAGGTAGGCTCATAAGTGACGTCACCCAGGATATAAAATAACGGACCAATCAATGACGAGCATATCAGCCAATACAACGCCATTGCAATGCAACAGATCGTAGATACAGCAGGATTAATTGGGTCGATATTATTGAAATTCATTATTTAGTTTGTTTTAAAACTTATGAATAAAATCACCCACTTATTTAAAAAAATTAGTATAAAAAATATTAAAAAAGATAATTAAAGTGACAGACGATTTTAAGAATACTATTTCTGAATCTCAAATAAAAATAAACAAGCTGACTGGACTGTAAAAGGATAATTAAAGGTAAATGCACTAAAATTTTGAATAAATCCATTATTAAATTAAATTAATTAGTTCTTAGATTTTAGCTCATTGTTTTCCATATTTTCAAGTACTTGATTTATTTAGATACTGAATATTTTTTGTTTTAAAAACCTAAACTGCTTCGATACAATGATATTCAAGTTTGACATAGCAGAACAGCGATATGAATTTTATCATAACAAGAATGTTCTGATAAGTTTTCATGATTGAATATTTGCTTAATATTTTGTTTTCTTTGTATCTGCAGCTGTTTTAATTTCATTTATACAAGTTAGTAATTAAAATCAATAACCAGAGAGATTGAAGCACATCGTTGTAGAGCTCAAGGTTCATATTTTTGATCGGCTATTATTGAGTTAAAATTATTGTTCCAATTCAAAACACTTGATAACCTATAAATATGTTCGTAATTGTGTCCTGTGTAAACTGTTATAAAAGTTTCTTTGGTCCTTATTTTAATAAAAATCACCAAAAATAAGCATTTTCCCATGCTGTGAATAGGAAATATATCCTGGGTGACGTCATTTTCAAAAGCCACGCCTTTTTCGCCGGAAGAGCATACCTTGTTAGTTTATATACCTTGAGTTCACCGATTCAATAAGTTTGGTTTGGATTGGAGGTTGCCAGAGGCTTCAAAATACGGCCGTTAGTAGACTTGGCGAACTCTCTTTAAATCTCCTGTTTGGCCGGTGGGAGGATCGGGCGGAAATGACGTAGGGACTCGCATCACACTCCTGAGGGCCGGATGCCAATACTTCTGGAGGTGGATGCCTTCTTCTTTACAATTAAAATTATGGGGATATTTATAAATTTCAATAGCTTCTCTGTATAAACGGGGATAAAAATGCGAGGTTGAGGCCAAAACTCTAGTGTTGCTAAACAAAATATCATGGTTGCTCATCTGACTGTTCAGCCACGGCTGATTTCAGATATTGTCCAAGGCGGCATTGTCGTTCGTGTTCAGAGAGACGGGTTTTAACGTAGCGTTTTGTGGTGCCGATATAGACTGAACCGCAAGAACAAGGGATCTGGTATACTCCAGCTGTCGATAGTGGTTCTCTTGGGTCTTTAACTGAACGGTAAAGGTTACGTAGCTGTCTTGTTGGCTTAAAAATAGGTTTGATTCCGTGATCTTCTACAATTTTCCCGATTCTATCTGTAACTCCTTTAATGTACGGCAAGAAAGCCTTTCCAAGCCTATATCGGCACCACAAAACGCTCCGTTAAAACCCGTCTCTCTGAACACGAACGACAATGCCGCCTTGGACAATATCTGAAATCAGCCGTGGCTGAACACAGTCAGATGAGCAACCATGATATTTTGTTTAGCAACACTAGAGTTTTGGCCTCAACCTCGCATTTTTATCCCCGTTTATACAGAGAAGCTATTGAAATTTATAAATATCCCCATAATTTTAATCGTAAAGAAGAAGGCATCCACCTCCAGAAGTATTGGCATCCGGCCCTCAGGAGTGTGATGCGAGTCCCTACGTCATTTCCGCCCGATCCTCCCACCTGCCAAGCAGGAGATTTAAAGAGAGTTCGCCAAGTCTACTAACGGCCGTATTTTGAAGCCTCTGGCAACCTCCAATCCAAACCAAACTTATTGAATCGGTGAACTCAAGGTACATAAACTAACCAGGTATGCTCTTCCGGCGAAAAAGGCGTGGCTTTTGAAAATGACGTCACCCAGGATATATTCCCCATTCACTGCATGGGAAAATGCTTATTTTCGGCGATTTTTCTTAAAATAAGGGCCAAAGTAACTTTTAAAACCGCTTAGACTGGACACAATTACGAATATATTAATAGGTTATTAAGTGTTTTGAATAAGAACAATAATTTTACACAATAAAATCCGATCAAAATTAGGAACCGGGAGATGCAACGCTGTACTTCAATCTCTTGCCGCCCATTGCTTTTAATTGCTACAATTAAGATAAAAATAATTAAAAAACACTTCTTAAACAAAGAAAACTAAATATTAAGCAAATATTCAATCATGAAAACTTTTCAGAACATTCTTGTTAGGATAAAATTAATATCGCTGTTCTGCTATGTCAAATTTGAATATCCATTGTATCGAAGCAGTTTAGATTTTTAAGACAAAAAAATATTCAGTATCTAAATAAATCAAGTACTTGAAAATATGGAAAACAATGAGCTAAAATCTAAGAACTAATTAATTTAATTTAATTAGGGATTTATTCAAAATTTTAGGGCATTTACCTTTAATGATCCTACTACAGTCCAGTCAGCTTGTTTATTTTTATTTGAGATTCAGAAATAGAATTCTTAAAATCGTCTGTCACTTTAATTATCTTTTTTAATATTTTTATACTAATTTTTTTAAATAAGTGGGTGATTGTATTCATAAGTTTTAAAACAAACTAAATAATGAATTTCAATAATATCGACCCAATTAATCCTGATGTATCTACGATCTGTTGCATTGCAATGGCGTTGTATTGGCTGATATGCTCGTCATTGATTGGTCCGTTATTTTATATCCTGGGTGACGTCACTTATGAGCATACCTTGTTAGTTTATGTACCTTGCGGTGAACTAATGTTTTATTTCCACTGATGATGTCGGACACAGCTTCCGACGAAACGTCTGGACCTTTTATTTTATTTTATTTTAGACCACGGCCTACACTACAAGCCCGAAAGAAATGAATTTCATTAATCAAACCGGCTGTGAAAGTCTTCATGCTTACATAACTACAACACTGGTACTAAAGTTTCCTATTATTGGCTTGCATGACTGGTAAAACAGGTTTTCAAACACGGAAAAATAAGTGAAAAAAGCAGGAAAATGGGAAAAAAAGAATGAAGGACTGATTTTCTCTTTATAAATTATAGTCCATGTGTTATTCTGATGTATAAGCTACATTATTGTAAAATTTCATTAAAATCCATTCAGTAGTTTTTGCGTGAAAGAGTAACAAACATTCTCAATTATAATAGTAGTAGGATACTATCACGCTTAAAATATTTTTAAAAGTAGCATATGAAAAATTAGTCCAAGAAAGATAAGGTTTGAAGTGGAACAAATTGTAAAAGAAAGTTTGATGGGTGATTCTTATAGGAAATTTTTCGTAGAAAACGATGGTGAAACGTATACCAAAATTAACCGTGTCCTTTAGCCAATATGGCGGATTTTCCAAAATGGCGGTCGATCGTTTTTAACTTATAACTTCCTAAAAATTGTCAATAAAATTATAAATTTTGCAGTAAATGATTAAAATTTAGTAGTAAAATTAATGGGGAACTGTTTTTTTCTCTTACGATAAGTCATTTATCCAATATGGCGGATTTTCCAAAATGGCGTCCACTAATGTTTATAATAAGTAAAATTCTGATGATAAATTCGTAATTTTTACAGGATATGGTAAGAATTAAGTCTTAATAATATTCATATCAGTTTCCTCTCCTCAATGTATCAAATATGGCGGATTTTTCAAAATGGCGGACAATCGTGTTTTACTTATTTGCTAAAAATCGTTTATAAAATAAAACTTTTGCAGTAAATTATTAGAATTTAGTTGCAGAAATAATGTGGAACTGTTTTTTTCTCTTACGATAAGTCATTTATCCAATATGGCGGATTTTCCAAAATGGCGTCCACTAATGTTCATAATACATAAATTCTGATGATAAATTCGTAATTTTTACAGGATACGGTTAGAATTAAGTCACAATAATATTGATAAAAGTTTCCTCCCCCTCATTGTATCAAATATGGAGGATTTTCCAAAATGGCGGCCACTTATTTAGATCCTTTTTATTTTTAATTTTATTTTCTTAATAATAAGAAATATTAAATGTTATTAGGTAAAATATAAACATAATACTTATAATTTAATAAAATTTAAGGGTAAATAATGTTAAAGGTAGGTGGAATTTCAAAAATTACCATTTACCACTAAGTTAGAAATATGCGGCCGCCTTTTTGGAAATTATTACTATGTATCGCAAAATCTTGGTTAATATACCATTTTACAGTTAGTTTAATATATAATTATTTATGTTATGCCAAAATAAAATTTATTTACATGTAAAAACGTTAAAAATAAAAAGGATCTAAATAAATGGCCTCCATTTTGGAAAATCCACCATATTTGATACATTGAGGGGGAGGAAACTTTTATCAATATTATTATGACTTTATTCTTACCATATCCTGTACAAATTACGAATTTATCATCGGAATTTATGTATTATAAACATTAGTGGACGCCATTTTGGAAAATCCGCCATATTGGATAAATGACTTATCGTAAGAGAAAAAAACAGTTCCCCATTAATTTTACTACTAAATTTTAATCATTTACTGCAAAATTTATAATTTTATTAACGAATTTTAGGAAGTAATAAGTTAAAAACGATTGACCGCCATTTTGGAAAATCCGCCATATTGGCTAAAGGACACGGTTAATTTTTGTTTACTTTTCACCATCGTTTTCTACGTAAAATTTCCTATAAAAATCACCCATCAAACTTTCTTTAACAATTTGTTCCACTTGAACCCCTTTTTTGAGCTAACTTTCTTGGACTAAATAGCAAATACTGGTTAACGATTTCAATATTTTCATAATCTTTTAAGTATTTTTTTACACATATTCATAAACTTTTTCAGTCTGTGACAAATTCTATAACGTCTTTCTTAAAATGACCACCAATAAATATTGTTTCCAGAAAACTGCCATCGCATTTTCTCTCGGATACTGTTATATTTATAAAATAAATATTTATTTATTTCCATACATTAAATAGAAACGTCTCATTTCGGGATTCCGTCATTGGAATATTACTTTTTATGCATTTTCTCCTGGATTTTTATGATAAATGGAAAATAGGGACCGGGCTTCAATAAAATAGTATCTCTCTGAATAAGATTTATGTTTTGAAGCCAGATTATATATGGTATCAGGAGGAAGCATGAATACTTTTCCTTTCTAAATAAAATCGATTTCAACTTTTCTAGTAAATGAAAGCAATCGAGCATATTTTGTCGAACTGTCGTTTTCTTTCAAATCTCGGGGATTAAATTTCAATTGATTTTCCATTACTTTTTAATTATTAAGAAATCCATTTATTCTCTTTCCGTCCCTTACTTTTTTAAATAGGAAGTGAATGGAAGAATTCCTCTTTTGTTTGAAATATTAAAATCCCTTTTTAATTCAAAGATATCTGTAAAGAATGATGTAAAGCTGAAAATGCTTCTTTGTAATAAAAGTCTTTTATAAAAAGGAAATATATTGGAAACTGAAGGGAAATAAAAATCTTTTCATAAAAGTCAGAAATGTTTTAAAAGAATCGATTTGGGTTTAAAAACGGCCTATGTTTTCAAATAGTTTTAAGATACAGTGAAGTCCCGCTACAACAAAAAATCCCGTTATTACGAAAGTCGTGAAAGTCCCCAACTGTTTTTATTTGAATTATCGAAATGCCGTTACAACAAAAATATTTTCGTTACACCGGGATTTTATTGCATATAAGTTTCCTCCTGCTACAAATGGTTGGCTTACAGAGAAAAGGCGGCAAGTCACTTTTTTGGTTCAACTACTCTGGTTACGCCAAATTTGTGGATATCCAATCGCTTAGAGAGAAGAAAGGGTTTGCCATTTATAATAATAATAAATTATTAACATCAATAATTATTATACAACTTTAAAAGAACAAAAAAAACACTAAATTTTTAACTATACACTTATGGGATTACAAATCCCTTGAAAGTGCATTTTGTAGTCTTAATAAATAATTTTGTAATCTTAATAATTAGTAGTTAATAAACATAACATAATATGAACTTTTTAAAATTAAAGAAATTCAATTATAATATTCAATCTCAATTACAAAATAAAAATTAATATCAGATAAATAAAAAAACTATTTTACAGGTAACTACACTTTTACAGAACTAAAATTAAAGAACAAGTACATTTTACAACGTTTTTATTATAGACTGAGAGCTGGATGCAAATTTTGGGAATGATAAGGTGCACGAGATATTTCACCTGGAACAGATTGAATTGATGATGGGAAAACTTATGTCACCAACGCCAGAAGTCGGAGTGGAAGCTTTTAGTGTGAAAGGGGGGAAGGTCGAACATGCAAACAGCGCTCGATCCCTTGCGACAGAGATTTTGAGGAAATCGGTTGAAATTTTGCACAGTTTAAGGAGAATGTAAATAAAAGATAATGTAGCATTCTCAAAAGTATAATTTGTGTTTTAAGGGTTGTAGAAAACTAAACGAATTTTCGAATGTTTATATGAATGTTCTGTACGGCCGACGAGGTGCAAGGCTGGACATAGGCTTAATGTATTGAAGAATGTGAGTAAAAGTTAGGGTAACACTCCCAGAAGACTAAGTGGAAGACAAAGAGTGGCCAGAAGTCACCAAAGGTGCAGAAAAATCTTAAAACCCGAATCATTCGGAAACTTCTGGATGTTTGCATATGTATAGCTGACATATAGAACAAACTATATGCAAACAGCCAGAAGTCTAAGTGGAAGCGTTCGGGAGATATTCAGGCGCGAAGTACAAAACCGAATAAAAGCTCGCGGTCCCTTGCGACAGAAATTTTGAGGAAATCGGTTGAAAATTTGCACAGTTTAAGGAGAGTGTGAATAAAAGATAATGTAGCATTCTCTACAGTATAAGCTGTGTTTTAAGGGTTGTAGGAAACTAAAGAATTTTCCAATGTTTATATGTAACATATGACTTATAACACATAACTTTTCTCTTGCAACAATGACTAATAATACGCTAAAAACAACGCTAACAATGACTTTATATTTATTAGCGTATTATTAGTCATTGTTGCAAGAGAAAAGCTGTCAAACGACATGGTGCTCTACCACTTTACAACTGAATTTCCCACGATCACTTTCAATCAGCACCGTAAAATTTTTACTTGGTCACTTCTATGCGTAAAAGATAATATTTAAATTTTTAGAAATTAAAAAAATACATAACATTCATATAAACATTCGAAAATTCGTTTAGTTTCCTACAACCCTTAAACACAACTTATACTGTTGAGAATGCTACATTATCTTTTATTCACACTCTCCTTAAATTGTGCAAATTTTCAACCGATTTCCTCAAAATTTCTGTCGCAAGGGACCGCGCGCTTTTATTCGGTTTTGTACTTCGCGCCTGAATATCTCCCGAACGCTTCCACTTAGACTTCTGGCTGTGTGCATATAGTTTGTTCTATATGTCAGCTATACATATGCAAACATCCAGAAGTTTCCGAATGATTCGGGTTTTAAGATTTTTCTGCACCTTTGGTGACTTCTGGCCACCCTTTGTCTTCCACTTAGTCTTCTGGGAGTGTTACCCTAACTTTTACTCACATTCTTCAATACATTAAGCCTATGTCCAGCCTTGCACCTCGTCGGCCGTACAGAACATTCATATAAACATTCGAAAATTCGTTTGGTTTTCTACAACCCTTAAAACACAAATTATACTTTTGAGAATGCTACATTATCTTTTATTTACACTCTCCTTAAACTGTGCAAAATTTCAACCGATGTCTTCATAATCTCTGTCGCAAGGGACCGCGCGCTGTTTGCATGTTCGACCCCTCCCCCTTTCACACTAAAAGCTTCCACTCCGCCTTCTGGCGTTGGTGACATAAGTTTTCCCATCATCAATAGAATCTGTTCCAGGTGAAGTATCTCGTGCACCTTATCATTCCCAAAATTTGCATCCAGCTCTTAGACCATTAGGTCGCTTTCAATCTTGTCTGTCCGTCCGTCTGTCTATCTGTCTGTTCAGGAGGAATTTAGTAATCAATTTTAAACATACTTCCCCATGAGCTAGAGACTTGAAATTTTGAACATAGTTCAGATCTCGATGACAATACGATATTATCTCCTTAGTTCGGTTCAATTTGCTGTCCCTGAACCCCCAGGGGGACTTAAAGTTTAGAAGTTCAACTATAGGACCTTATTGTTAAAAAATCATTGTTGTGCAGTTTGCCTCCTCTCGTTATCAAGATGGCTTTAGAAGTGTTGTATAAAATATTAGTAAAATGAAAATTTGTAAGAATAAAAGTAATACACAGTACATGCAAGTACGTACATGCAGTACTTCATGCAAGTTTTGTATTTGTAATACATCTAAGGTTCTAAGGGACTGACTTTATTAATTAGTTACTGACAAGTTTCTCCCCAATATATTTTTAAAACACTTTTTTTATATTACTAGTGTTTCAAAAATTTCCAACGCCATCTGAATAATAGCTAGAGGCAAAAACTGTGCAATGATTTTAACAAAACAAAGTAAAGCCATGTGTTTTAGTTAAAGTTCAGAAAAAAAACACTTTTTAGTTTTATTAAAAAGAGAAAAGAATCAAATTCTTGGAAGGCGTTCAGGTAGCGAATTCTAAACTTTACACAACAAAACTAAAAACCAGAAAATAATTAATGAAAAAAAAACTTTTTAAAGAACAACGTTTTTAAAATGCACTAAAAAGTATAAAATAATTTTTTGCAACTCCTTGTAAAACGTAAAACGTGGGGATCATGCATTAGGTATTTAATCCAACTTAATTTCATCATTAATTTAAATAATTTTTAACTGTGGATATAATGGTAAATAGAGTGACAAGAGTAGTGGCTGTAAATATTATTGCATGATCCCCACGTTTTTCGTTTTACAAGGAGTTGCAAAAAATTATTTTATACTTTTTAGTGCATTTTAAAAACGTTGTTCTTTAAAAAGGTTTTTTTTCATTAATTATTCTGTATTAAATGAGAAGTGTTTTAGTTTGTTTAGGTGTTATTTGAATATCAAACTATTGTAATGCTTGAATATTTTGAAGAAGAACATTTATTTGAAAAAAACAACAATGCATACAAAATTAGACACAAAAACAAGAGATTAAGGCTAAGCGCGCACTAGATACTTTTGTCTCGGCGACAGAGACAAAATTGTTTCCCTGGCTATTGCAAGAAGCTAGAGAGCGCGCACATGGCGACGAGACCAAGATCACTAGGCCAAGAATTTCCTAATAGAAATGCATTGCTCTCGAGTGACTAGTGTTACAGTCGCCGGCGACAAAAGTCTCTAGTGCGTGCTTAGCCTTATGACAATAAAAGTTTGATATATGAGTTGCCTAGGAGTAGATCTCTTTAAGATCTCTTTATTTGATTTAGGAGCATTATAGAGATATCGCCAGGGCGTCTTATTGCTTATTTTTACTTGCTCATTTTTTTCTGACAAGATAGAGTGATGCTTACGCAAGACCTTAAAACACTCCATTTTTGAAAATCTGAAGTAACTTCTAATTTAATAAAACGTTTACGTATATGCGTTTTTAAAATTTGATCATTACTAACAAATTAAACGGTGCAGGGGTTTGATGGCTGCTTGCTGCGTACTAATAAGGAGGGGAATTATACTCTGTTCATTCTGAACTGGCGCTTGAAAATATTTCCTTCCCCCACCACCGATCGGTAACCATAGCAACTATCCTCGACAAAGTGACGAGGAAGGCTTAGTATTGGCTGCTCGAAGATCGTAACTATGGTTACGCTTCTGGCGTGGGGGAAAGCACTATTTCTCAAGCGCCAATTCTAAATGAATAGATTATAACAACCTGCTCTTTATTGCTAACAAGAGGGGAAGAGGTTAAAATTCACCACAAACATGCTTTCGTAATATTTGAACGCCCCATTTTTAGAAGAAAAAAATGAATAAAAATGACAAAAACATTCTCGAAAGCAATTAAACTTATATTTCAAACCCTTTTACAGGTTTTTTGGCCACCCTGGTGATACTTTTACTTTATTTGGTTTTAGACAAGACCAGGTAATTTTTTTTCGACATTAACTCTTTCGTTTTATGGTGCTTTCTCCAATCTTTTCACACACTTCTATTTCTCAGTGTGAGCTTGGAGGCTGCCTGTTTGAAGTCTGTGTACAACTAGCCATTATAATGGTCGGAAAGCAGGTTCTCAACAACATTTCGGAGCTTTCTTGGGCGTAAGTATTTTCCTCCATTTTTTTAAAATTCTTTACATTAAATAAAATTAATTTTTAAAAAATTTTATTAAGTTTAAAAAATTCAAGGATTTTACCTGTTTTGAAGCACTTTAGTAATATATCACAAATTTTTGTCAGAGTGTGATATTTGTAGTTAGCAAGGACATGAGTGTAGTTGAAAATTAGATTTTTACGTTTAGGCCCATATTTTTTTTTAATTTTAAAGGTAGGAATATAATTTTTTTTGTATGTAGAAATAATAGGGGCCGTTCAAATATTACGTAAGCACCTAAGAGGGGAGGGGGGGTTTGCTCTTTGCTTATTTTTGCTGACAAGGGGGGAGGGGGGATATGAGTGATGCTTACGTAAGATGGTGCATTTTCGAAAATCTCTTGTTTCTTGCATAAATAATTTCAAAATTCAACCAAAAATAAATGTAACAAAAAATTAAATTAGGAAATCTGACGTAAGCACTTTTTTCTAGAGATGGACCACCCTAACATTTTGAAATTGTAACCCCGAAAAGTAGTATTTCGACTCATTTTTGAACCCTTAGGGTTACCCAATAAGTACAGCTCCTTGTACGAGTCATCAAATTTTCAAGGAAAAAACAGTACTTACTACAAGGGATGTCAGAATTTCGGGGGCGGGGGTCCGGCAGTGTCTTAAGTAATTATGGTGGGGAGGGGTTTGAGGTTTGCTTATCTTTGCTGACAAGGGGAAGGGGGGTTAAAAATGACCAAAAAAGTGCTTACGTAAGATTTGAACGGCCCCATACTATCAAAACAAATTTCATTGTTAATTTTTAAGTTCTGTGAAATACTTCTTTGTTTTATCTTTAGTTTAACTTTGGAAAAAAATTAAGATTTTATTTGTATTTAGGTACACCATTTACAGAAAAATTATTCAATATTTTTGTAAAATTCTTTCAGATTTATTTTTAGAACTATTTTTAAAACATAGTAGACCAAATTTTATAATGGGTAAACGTCGGGTATTTTTTAAACAGTATTGAATGTAGTAATTTTAAAATGATAATTTTCTTCAAATTGTTATTTTTCTTAAAAAAAACTCAGATATGTGTAAATTTATAAAAAAAAAGTTGGTCTACTTTGTTTTAAAAATAGGTCTTAACATATAGGTGTGAGAGAATTTTACAAAAATATTGAATACTTATTCTGTAAATGGTATAATTACAATTAAAATCTCAAAATTTTACCAAAGTTCAACTAAGAATCCCCGTTTGGCATGGGTGCTAGTTTCTGTCTTTGTGATGAATGATTGTGTAAAAATGGGTTGTGTGAGCGAATGGTGTGTGGCGCGGGTAGCAGTATCTCACCTCCGTAGCTGCGGTACACAGGTGCCCGCTAGGTAGTAGGTACTACTTCTTTAGCAAATTTAGTGGTAAAGGATTGGAATTCCAGTACCCACCCATTCGTAACTTTTAATAAATGGGATTCAATGGTGACAATTTTCAATTCCAGAGAGATGATGAACTGGTGGAAGAGATGGTGGCGAACCAGAGATGGTCCCAAAGATCGCAAGGCCACCACTCGGTGGGAGATTGACTATAATCTGCTGGAATGCGACAGAATGGCGCTTTTCGACGAATATTTGGAAATGGGTGAGTTTTATAACTTACATATACCAACGATAGTAAAAGGGTCACGGGCTTTTGACAGTAGAGGATGATATTATTTCGGAGGGAGGGAAAGGAAGAAACTGATGAGGGGTTCGAAAGAGACATTTGCTTGATCACTGGAAGTCGTTTTGTCTTTTACTTTTCAATAGAAGGCTTACCACATTTTTCCAACTCTATTCATCAGGTGGTTGATCGTAGTAGCGTTGCAAGAGGGTGGGATTTGAGGATAAATCTCTCCCTAACTTTCAAAGCAGAGTAGTTTAAAGAACGCACTGAATTACCCATTTTAAAACAAGAACAAACATTTTAAACCAATTAGTTCGCCTGTTATAGCTGTTTTTATGAACTATGGAAAAATCCAATATGGCCGACTTCTTTTTCAAAACGGCGGAAAACCCGTCACCGGATTTTTTGGGATTTTCAGGTGAGGCATCCTCAGACCCCCCTAAACACATCCCAGGGGGTTTCTGTTGGTATTTCTAAATGTCTACCTCCGGCCCTTTTTTCGCCTAATTTGACTGTACTAATTGTTATTTCGTTAAATATTTTTCTTCAATATTAAAACTGCCAAAATCTTGATTTTCTCTCTATATTAAAAAAAAGTTACTGTCACCGCCGCCGCCGCCGCCGCTGCCGCTGTTTCAGAAAATTTAATTTTTCAACTATTTGAACTCTCATATCGCAAAAACTAATTGATAGAAATTTATGAAATTTGAAATGTTTGTAGAGGAATATTTGGGGCACATTCTCGAACAAAAAACTAACTGATGTGATAATTATTACTGGGGTATTTTTAAGGTCAAAGTTGAAGTTTTTCTTTTTTAGCCGCGTAATCCAGTTCAGCGAAATCTATTAGCAGCAGAACTATGATTTTTTGCAGCCTAATACTCTGAAGTATGAAGATGTGCACTACGTCGCCCTTTTTTCGAATTTCGAATTTGGTTTAGAGTAATTAATTTTTTAATTTTCGAAATTTTTGACACTTTTTCGTTTTTTTCTATCTAAAATGAAAACTAATCACGGTATCAATATGATTTTTTAAACACTTATATTATTATTTTTTAGAAAGAGATTGGCGTTTAGTTCTTTAAAAAATTCTAATTAGTTTTGGAATTATTAAGCATCAAAGTTTTATTTTTTTTCATAGTTTTAGTAGGTCTTTATCAGACGTGTTTAATGTTTTTAAATTGTATATTTGCCTGTTCACTAGATTGTCGCGAGCACGGATATTTTAATTTAAAAGTTTTTAGGTGCACATTTTTGCTCTAAGTTTGCTAGCGATATAGTATAGACTTGGTTAATAATATTTTAAAGATACTTCGATATTTTTTGAACCACTAGAGAAATAAATAATTTAGCTTTTTTGAGTGTTATTTGTGCCGATGAAAGGAAGAGAATTTTCGGGAAGTTTGTTTTACTCTGCTAAAGATCGATTGCTGATATTACAGATCGCTTCGCGATCTGTAAAAAGCTGCATGGCAGTTACGGGGGTTGGTGAGCGTAAGCGAGCAGGGGGCGGTAGCCCACTATACATTAAATTATTGATGACTTAAAAAGGAATATTTCAGTAAGAGTTTTATTTTGATATTTTCGTGGTAATGATCCCAATTAAATTCTTGAAAAGTTTGAGAGATAAAAAGTTTAAATGATCATTATCTTTCACCTGTTCATTTAGAATTAGCGCCTGAGACGTAATGTATTAGAAGCGTAATTATTCCAATTATCGGCGAAAAAATTTTTCTTCTGCAATGACAAGCAGCCTAAGCAGAAGTAGTGAAAATACTGTAAAAACAATCGGTCACTGAAGTTGTCTGATGAGGGTTATTAAGCATTATTGAGCGTTTTTGATCCTGTTTCAGACGCCTATTCTAAATGAACAGACTATAAGCAGACAAGTTCCAGGTTGTACTGGATAGTTGAGATGAAACAAGCGAGCTCTGCTCGCTAAGATCGCGAAGCGATCTTCAAAGAACTGCAAAGCAGTTCCGGGGGTTGGTGAGCGATAGCGAGCAGGGGGCAGAGCCCCCTAGTTCTTGAAAAAAAAACAAAAATGGGTCCAAAATGTGGGTTTTTTCACATGGGTTTTTTAAAAATCCATTGGGTCCAACCCAATTGGATCCAATCCAGGCAACCCTGCTAATTCTGTACAATAGTAAAATTTAAAGGCTAAAGATAAAGCAAATTATTATTCCATTTCCTCAAAGGGCTATTCCATATGAACAGGGACATGATCAAGAAAAATGAAAAAATAAAATAATAAAATTTTCCAATTATTTTAGGGAATAATTATACAGAATTGATCTAATTGTGTTTTGCATTGCTTAAATTTTGTGTAAAATTATTTTTATCGGAATGTCAGCATCTGAAGTCAATATTTAGAACTGCTTGCTTAAAAGGTTAATTTGTTAATGAAAAATATATGTTTTATTTAGAAAATTAAAAATAAATTAATTAGTTTTTACAATTTTTTTGTTAAATATACTCATAAACTTTATAGTAAAAATGAAATAAAGTGTTTAAATCAATTTAATTATATTTATAGGGGAGAGTGTTGTACCTACGGACGGTTGTACCTTCAGCCACCTCATTTTAAAATTCGGGAAAAAATGTAAATTTGAATTTGTGGTTGATTTTGAATGTAAACAGATGCTATCTAGTTGCTAACGTGAAATCAGCAGTTTAAAATATTATTTAAATTTTCTATAATAAAAATATTGTTTTTAGGTGCTCAAAGTTTTTTTAAGTGCATCACTACATTAATTATTTTCTTCCTCTATGATTATGATATGATAAAATGGGATATATGGGGGGAATCCCCGAGATTTTGACTTTTTAGTTTTGTTATTAGAAATCGTCAGATCTCAATTCTTTTATCTTTTATAGAACTTTGAATGCAAAAGCACCTGATGCTGTACCTTCGGACACCATAAGTGTTGTACCTACGGACACGTTCTTGTGGGTGTCTGTAGCTAATCGGCGTTTTAGAATCAGGTTTCATTTAACTGAATACATTTTAATAAATGTTAAATTAATTCTAAATGGTAATCTATTTGTCAGCGATTATTTTCAAGTGAATTTTAGATGAAAAATCAAATATTTTGTGATACAAACTACTTTTTTAAATTTATGATTCTACTTGAAATTTAATGTAAAATATGGTGTAAAACCCTAAGCACCCTATCGCATTTAAGTATGATGATTAAAAAAACTTAAAATTTCCACTGAAGAAGATTTACCACCAAATTATTATTGTTATTACCACCAAATGGTTGCATAACTAAGTGTCGATCGAATTGGTTTTTTTTATCAGTGAAGTTGTCAGATCAATCAGCATGATTGATGAAACTATTACCTTAAATTCTGATCTGAAAATACCATGTGATTTTTGTGTTTTTGGTAAAAAATCAAGACTTGTATTATTCAACTTCGTTTTAATGATCATTTACGATCTAAAACTACATTACTTTAAAAAATCTATTTTCAATTTTAAAAAGGCTTGAAATAGGTTATTAAAAGGTAATTCATCAATAAAAATGTTCATTCTTAGCTTTTATCAACTAAAACTTCCCTTTTTAAGGGTGTCCACAGGTACAACTGGGTCTGTCCATAGGTACAACAGGTTGTTGTACCTTTGGACACAAATTTTTCAAAGTTATTATAAATTATTAAAAATCCAATTTTCAAGATTTTGACTAATAAAAAATATTTCTCTTCTCACAAAGGTTAGGACTATAGGTTGGGCACTTTAAATGGTCAAAATGTGATTTTACCTGTCTTAGAAAAATCCAAACGTGATTTTTGTCCATAGGTACAACACTCTCCCCTATTCATGAATAACTGAACGCTTATACACATGTAGCGTGAGTTACGAAGTACTGTAGCGTGAGTTACGAACAGCTTTCTATATTTTATTTTATTTCTGATTTTCTTAAGTATTCCCAGTAAAACTGTTTGCTATTTTAGAATAAGGGAAGTACATTTAAACACCTGACAAGCATATAGAATTATTGAAACACTATTTAAGCAGAAAAACAAATTTGAATTTTATACTTATAAATCCATGTCTTTTTCTTGTAGCGTGAGTTACGACTCTATTTTAATTAATATTTAAAAAACTAAAATTCTTAAAAGATTCGCAATACTTATTTTGAATTATTAGCATAAATTTCAATCTGCATGATTTTTTTAGAAAGAAAATAATAGTTATTTCTATATTTAAAAATTATTTGAAATTGCAATTTTGAAAAAAATTTAGCGTGAGTTACGGTGGAATTGCCCCAAAAGGTTAGAAGGAAATGGAAAAGGTTAAGGTTAGACATAGAAAATCGGGAGGAAAAATATTGGAAACTTTTCTTGCAAATAATCATTAGAGCTAATTCAATTTTTTTAAAAGGGACGTTTTTTATTTATTTTAATTTTATGAAGAGGTATTTTAAAAAAATTTGATTCTGTAAAGGGCAGCCAATTTTTGGCTGGATCGACCCTTGAATACACAATTTTATTTTTAATCAGAGAATGCATGGTATTGTTTTGAGAGAAGGATAACCATATAAGATTTGCTTCTAGGTCCAAAAAGGTAACTCATTACCACACTGACATTATTATGCAGCAGTTTGGAGCCAATATGTGAAGGCCTAATTTAACCGCTATAAGAAGAGACTAAAAAGCTATCTGTCAGATGAGCATCCAAATATTCCAATTCAAATAATTTAGCGTAAAAGTAAAATATTATTGAAATCGAAATAAATATCTGCTTCATTTTATTGAAAAAAATTCGCTTTAGGAAACATAAAAAGGTTTTTTGAATGGGGTTTCACCCTCATACTGACAGCAAATAAATGTCTGTAAAAATAACATAATATCCTGAAAGGTTTCAGTTAATCACGTTACTTAAATGAAATTTTTTTTGATAGTCCTGAAATATTCTGTTGGTCTTAATTTTTAATTATTGTATAGAGGCTCTACACAGCAGATAAGCAAAAAAAAAGTAGTAACCAGGTGATTACACAGGGTTTAGGGACCATGTATTTTCATTCCTCATGACTAACGAGCGTAGTTACCTCTTAATTCTTAATTAGTTGAAAATTTACGAACTCTGACGTGAAACCAGACACCAAGAGAATCAGGTTATCCTTTCACAGTGCTAACTGTATACTGTTAATAAATTATCCAAAAAAAGTTTTGTTTTAATTTCATGGTTCAATTTAAAAATTCAAGTGAAATCCTTCGAAAATGTCTTGCTGAGATTTGTTTGAGGTTATCGGCCCTTCTTTTGTTATTTTTAAGTCTAAATAATGCATCATATTGAAGTCTCTTGGAGAAAATTTTCACTCATTCATATTTTATGTACTGATCTAATAGCAGCTCCATCTCTTGGATTAAAAAAATGCATCAGGCGCCATCAAAAAGTGATTTCCGTGGGCTGTGTATTTTTGATATAAGTCAGTTAGAGGAAAAGTGGTGTAACTCAAAATTTGTCTATGTTGTGTTTGACCATTCTTTGGCTTCCTCAGATTATTCTCTCTTCGGAGAAAAACTGTTAACCCCTATTAGTTTTTAGCCGAGAGATACAAAAGGGAGAGCAGAGGGTTACTCAACCTCGGTGGGTCGTGATGTAATTTTCCCAATAGTAATGTATAAATTGCACTTGATTGTTACAAATGAAAGATTACAACCCTTGTTTAATTTTTTTAAACTAGGGAGCTATCGCTCACCAACCCCCGTAAACTGTTTACACATGACCTTTTGGATTACTTCGCAATCATCAGAAAACCCAGCTTACTGAACTTAACTCACTTATTAAACTTTAATAAAAACAATTAGCGGAAGAAACGTCAACCAACTTTCAACGAATACGCCACAAGTCATCTCTATGAATAACACTCTCTTAAAAGTTTGAATATTACCTCTAGATTATCAATAATTTAACTAAAATGTTTTCCTTAGAAATATCCAGCAAGTCCCCCTATTAATAACTAATATTATTCAACATTCTGAAAAAAAACATACACCAATAAATCTTTTAAATTCAATGCATTATACCTAGTAACTCGCTAGTATACCTAGTGTTTTATCCTAATCCTATTATAATTGTGAATGTTTGTCTGTATGTTTGTTACTCTTTCACGCAAAAACTACTGAATGGATTTTAATGACATTTTACAATAATGTAGCTTATACATCAGAATAGGACATGGACTATAATTTATGAAGAGAAAATCAGTCCTTCATTCTTTTTTTCCCATTTTTCCTGCTTTTTTTCACTTATTTTTCCCTGTTTGAAAACCTGATTTACCAGTCATGCAAGCCAATAATAGGAAACTTTAGTAGTACCAGTGTTGTAGTTACTAAGCAATTTTATTATTTTATTAATATCTATATAAATAAAATTTTTTGTGGCTGTATGTGTGTTCCGCATCTCCTTTTAGACCACACCGAAGGCGTGGACATTTCCTCCATTTCAAGATTTTTTCCTTTGAAATAAATATATTTACTGAAAAATACAATTTTTTTCATGGAAAACGAGTTAAAAATAAAACATTGTTTCAAATGAGACAGATCACTAGACTTTTTCATTTACTAGACTTTTATTATAGTTTCAAATTTGTTATTTTATAAAGGCACCAAGATATTTAACATTATCAGAAACATCGGGATTGTAAAAAGTGACAAGAACACCGGGATTGGAAAATTAGCGGGAACACCGGGATAGGATATTCACCATATAAAGACACCGGGAATACCGGAATATAAAAAATACTGGAAACATTGAGATAGGAAAATTACCGGGAACGCCGGGATTAGAAAAATTACCGGGACCACCGGGATAGGAAAAATTACCGAGAATACCGGGATTAGAAAATTACCGGGAACACCGGGATAGGAAAGAAGCGCCTGGGATACCGGGTTGATTTGTAATATTGCTAATTTATAAAATTATAAATGTATTTTAAGAAAACTTAAAAAAAATAAATTTATACACCCCACCCGTGCAAGGCCGGGTATAACAGCTAGTCATTCATATTTGTGTTTCAACCCAGAATCGTTAAACCTTTAAGGCATTTGAAAATAATAGAAGACAAAACCCCTACATGACACTCATTGTTTACTACTGATTTCGATTACACTAGTCAACAAAATTGAACTTTTTTCTGGCTTAAGAGCTAAAAGGGATGATCCTTATAGAACTTTTACGCTGAATTCAAATATGCAAGTTTTTTTTCTCCATCAACCTCAGTTTTTTTTACATGTATTTAAAAATTTTAATTGCGCAAAATCTGAGGGAGATAGAAAAATTCTGATTGCAGATATGAAATCAGGGTAAAAAACTACCCTAAAAATTCTATAAAAGTATCTTGATCCAAAAATCTTGTTTACCAATCTTATCAAACTAAAAATTATAAATTTCAGACAAAATGTGTTAAATTTTAGTATTAAATATTATGTCTGTAAAGTTTTTAGAATAACTTTATCAATCTTTTAATGTTATTTATTTTAGAAAGTACCCTCTAAAAGTGCATTATTAAAACATGAAAAAATTCGTTTCATCATAAAAGATGGCGTCAATTGGTCATTGTGATTGGATGCATAATAAGTTGTTTGACAGTACTTCCTTTGTAACTGCGACTTTATCCGTAATCCAAAAAAATGAAAATATTTTAAAATCAAGAAATTTTTTTAGGAATTATAATGTCATATTGCACATCCTCAAAAGAATCAGAACAGTTTGATACCAAAAACGTGTTAGGGCTAGGTGGGGGTAAATACACATCTAGTTCAAATACTTCACTCAAACGCGAAGCGTTAATTTCACTAAAGTTGTCTATAATAAGCAATAGACCCTTTTCCTTACTCATACACGAAGAAATATTTTGTTGTATGTAAATTCCAATCTCAACTCGACCTTTTCTTTTCTCTGTTTGATCAACTATACTAGACAGCAACTCAAGTTGACCCTACTACGTCACTAAGAAACAAAGTAGTTCCCATCGCGGTGTCTGAATTTCGACTGAAACAAAGAACGTCAATTTTAAAGTATGATTATTTTGTTAAACCCATGTATAAATAGTGTATTTTTATCACAATTCGTGTATCGAAATGCCTCCTATCAACCCAACAGGCTACTCACTTTCTCCTACCGCGTAATGACGTACTGGGTTCAGGAAACGTTGCTGTGAAGTATAGTAGGCGTTTGTTGTTTGGGACTGGAAGCAGATATTGCTCGAACAATATTTTTTGGATTTTTATTCTTGTTCCCTCAGTGTCAGGTGAAGTAGGGAATCCATCTGTAAACCGGTATGGATATGAACGTTGTCAAAATAAGTTTCTTGCTGCATGGAGGATTCAGTTCTAAAAAGCCATCTTTCATACAGTCAGTGAAGCATTCTTTTGGGATATTGATTTGGTACTAGTTTTATCCTTGCCGCTCATGGAAAGCTTGGGTATTTCAAGTGGAACACGACAACAACAACTAGTTTTATTTTTTCCAATACCCCCTATATTACTTCACTATATACCTCAAACTGTTATATCCTTTGTGTCTCGAAAAAATATCCCCCTTCGAATGAAGTACTGTTTCTCTAATGTTAATTTTAATTCTTATACCGGAAAGTTTTTAACCAAAACTTTGATAAGCTGAATTTTTTTTAAGCTTTTCCTTGAGAAAAATGCTATACGCACTCATGCATAGGAACTTTTTGTTTTTATTCCTCATATGACGACCTTTATTTCTAAATATTCTACGAATAATTTTTTTTCTGTTTTCAAATGAAATAATATTTCCAGATTTCATCTATGGAAATTGTAACGTTTACACCTTTTTTTTAATGAGGGCAAACTTACTGTTGTTACAAAAATATTAAATAAATCGCTTAAATCATGGATATATTCAGACAATATTATTACTAAATACATAACTATACAGGGTGTATCTGAAATGGTGCAACAAACTTTCAGGGATGATAGTACTTATCAAGACGAACAAGAATCGGTATAGAAAGGGGGGTCCCAGACCATATCCCAGGGAGTTAAAAATGGAGCGACACCCCAAAAAATCATTGAAAAATTCAATTTGGGGAAGAACTACTATTAGTAAAAACTTAATTATGGTCTCAAAAATTGTGGTTTAATATTATCTTTAAAATTATCTAAAAAGTCTTCACTTTAAAATTTGTTTTATTATGAAAAAAGTTAAAAAACCCCAAAAATGTGAAAACTCTGCCAAAACCTTATTTTGTATTTCGAAATCATTTCTTTTGATTTAATAATCTGAAAGATCATAGTTGAAAACCCCTAAGTCCAAAGTTTCACGTAAATACAATCAATATTAAACGCTTGAGATCCTGTTAAAGTTTGTTTTTTGCGTGCGAAAACAGCTGTTCTGGAAACAGCTCTAGAAAACTGCTTGCGCACTCAAAAAACAAACTTTATCAGGATCTCAAGCGTTTAATATTGATTGTATTTACGTGAAACTTTGGACTTAAGGGTTTTCAACTATGATCTTTCAGATTATTAAATCAAAAGATATGATTTCGAAATACAAAATAAGATTTTGGCAGAGTTTTCACATTTTTTGGGTTTTTTAACTTTTTTCATAATAAAACAAATTTTAAAGTGAAGACTTTTGAGATAATTTTAAAGATAATATTAAACCATAATTTTTGAGACCATAATTAAGTTTTTACTAATAGTAGTTCTTCCACAAATTGAATTTTTCAATGATTTTTTTGGGGTGTCGCTCCATTTTTAACTCCCTGGGATTTGGTCTGGGACCCCCCTTTCTGTACCGATTCTTGTTCGTCTTGATGAGTACTATCATCCCTGAAAGTTTGTTGCACCATTTCAGATACACCCTGTATATATTTTCTCAATATTTTAAATTATTAATTTTGTGCATATTTTAAATTCATCTAATTCTTCTCGGAAATTATTTCTTTGAATTTACAATGAAATCCCTAGAAATATATTTTCATTTGTGAAGAGTTTTATTTGCATTGCTCTTATCAAAATGTACGTTTTTAGTTGGCACTTTCTGTTCCTAATAAACATACCTGTTTGGTCGGATAAGCAAAAATATCCTTATTCATATTGTGTTTGGAATTCTCGGAACTGATGAATGGGATTAAAATAATCATTATATATTTCGGTTTATTCTTAATAGTCGAATTTCAATTAAGTAGAAAATTCTGAGTGGGAATATAGAAAAAAATGGGAGACCATTTATTCATAGAAAACCTCTTAACAATTTTCACTTTAACTCTGAATGGAATTTTTATTGATGTTTTTTGAATGATTTGATTTCAACAGTAAAAATAATCGAAAAGCTATCAATAAAAGGATTCTTTTTTATAAAGGTTAAAACCGGTATATTTAACTGAAAGGGGAAACTCTTTATTTGGAATTAGACCAAAAGGAGTTCAAGTCCTCTATGATTTGATTTCCTAAAATTTTTACCATTTAGTCTTATTCATTATTTTCATCATTAGGCTTAATGAAATACTAACTAGCTAAATTAGTATCTGGATCTATTAATAAAAGATCTGCATGGTTCTTAATTTTTCAAAACTACCTTATAACCCGTTCGCACTGGCCTTTATTTTTGCCTTTATTTTCGTTAGCACTTTGTTGTCATGGAAACAGGCAAAATCGCCTCATCTTTTGAAAACGGCGTTTGCACTAACAAGGGGCGAAAATAACCACTTTACTGTGTGTAAACAATAACAGCATGTAAATAAAAAGAAGGTTCCGGGTTATTATGCCGTGGTCTGATATTAAAAGCAACTCCCAACGTTTCGCCGGCATCTTCGGCTGGCATTTTCAAGGGTAGTATTACCGCTTAGGTCTGGGTCTCAAGTTATATCCCGCTGCAGAGCCACGTGGTTCATCGTCACCAACCGATGTCATAGGAAGAGAGGAGCTGGCGACGCTTGATTGGTCTGTGTGATGATGTTCCGCCGCTGCGTCATCGAGTTGCTCCAATGGCTGTGTGTTGACGATGTTTTTTTTTTTTTTTCACGGATGATATTGCGGCGCTTTTTAACCATACCCTTACGACTACCTATTTTAAATGGAATGAAAACTTTTACGAACAGGTTGATGGGGTTGCTATGGGTAGCCCTCTCAGCCCTGTCATCGCGAACTTTTATATGGAATTTTTTGAAGAAACAGCCCTTAATTCTGCTCCGAAAAAACCGACTTGTTGGTTCCGCTACGTAGATGACACCTTTGTGATCTGGAGTCATGGCGAACATTCCTTATCTGAATTTCTGTGTCACCTGAACTCGGTCCACCCTCGCATCCAGTTTACGATGGAAAAAGAGGAAAACCAGTCCATTCCTTTTTTGGATGTACTTGTTACCAAGAAAACTGATGGAAGCCTGGAGCATTCTGTATATAGAAAGCCCACCCACACCGATCGATACCTAAATGGAGCGTCTAACCACCATCCAGGACAAAAAAGGGCCATGATGAAGACTCTTCTCCACCGAGCCACCCGTATTTGCGACCCTACCCTACTCCACAAGGAACTGCGGCATCTAAAGCGCGCTTTACTCGCCAATGGTTTTTCGCAGCGTGAAGTAAGTCGAGCCTTACATCCTCGCAGAAACATCCCCAGAGTCATTAAAGATCAAGAACAGACTCTCGGCACAGTTTACTTGCCCTTCATCAAGGATGTTACGGATCGCATGGGAAAGCTTTTCAAGCGGCACAATTTAAAAACTGTCTTCAAACCAACCCAGCAAATTAAAAACCTACTAAGGTCAGCTAAGGACAAAAGAGATCCTCTCTCGGCTACTGGCGTATACCAGGTTCCCTGTTCTTGCGGGGCGGTATATATTGGTACTACGGGCCGCAGCGTTGCGACACGTCTAAAAGAACACAGACGTAGTTGCCGCTTATTCCAACCTGAAAAGTCGGCAATAGCTGAACACGTGTTGACTTCTGATGGC
The DNA here is from genome assembly GCA_024610705.1 of Tetragnatha versicolor. Lineage (NCBI taxonomy): Eukaryota > Metazoa > Arthropoda > Arachnida > Araneae > Tetragnathidae > Tetragnatha > Tetragnatha versicolor. The sequence continues at coordinate 556,719 of JANDEH010000002.1, forward strand.
CATGTGATTCATTATGATGAAACCAGAGTGCTCACAACAACTAAGCACTACTACACCCGCCTTCAAAGGGAAGCCATCGAAATATTCAAGCACCCTAATAATTTTAATAAAAAGGAAGAAAGTCTTCGTGTCAGCAGAGCCTGGTTTCCGGTGTTGACAAAAAACATCGTCAACACACAGCCATTGGAGCAACTCGATGACGCAGCGGCGGAACATCATCACACAGACCAATCAAGCGTCGCCAGCTCCTCTCTTCCTATGACATCGGTTGGTGACGATGAACCACGTGGCTCTGCAGCGGGATATAACTTGAGACCCAGACCTAAGCGGTAATACTACCCTTGAAAATGCCAGCCGAAGATGCCGGCGAAACGTTGGGAGTTGCTTTTAATATCAGACCACGGCATAATAACCCGGAACCTTCTTTTTATTTACACAGATCCGGCCGTGAAAGCCTTGCTTCTTTTTTAATAACAGCATGATTTGTAAAATAATTAAAAATTGAATTGCTCTATACAACTTAAAACTAATGAATAAAATCACCAAAAATACAAGTAAAAATACATAAAAGATTATTAATTGACTAGTGAATTGATTAGTGTGTTTCCATGACAACAAAGTGCTAACGAAAATAAAGGCAAAATTAAAGACCAGTGCGAACGGGGTATAATGGAACTTTAAATTTAGTTTAGTTTTCCTTTCCTATGATGTCTGATAAATTAATTGGATTAGTGATTGAGGTATGAGTGATAACTTTAAAGAACCGAATCACTATTATCAATGTAAAAAACTCTACCCCTGATTTCCTTATCGGTATCACATCGAGCTCCAAAGGGGGAGACAATTTTCTAGACCTTTACCTTTTGACACAAAATGTTAGGGGTGTTCTAAAAAGTATCACTCAAGATCCCCTTGTGGTACCACTAAGGGATGTATGGGTGTCCTCCCCTCCGAAAAAATTTTGAAATTTGGCTTGTAAAAGTAGGGTTTTAACTCATTTTGAGAACCCGTTTGGGTCCGTTCCCTTTACTTTTCGACCCAAAATGTGGGGAATTTTCTAAAAAGTATCACACAAGATCCCCTTGTGCTACCCCTGGGGGGGGTATCAGGTGCTGATCCAAGGGGCGTCACTCGGTACAGTGACCCCCTTAGACCCAAAAGGGTTCTCCAAATGAGTTAAAACCCTACTTTCACAAGTGAAATTTCAAATTCTTTTTTTCTGAGGGAGCACCCCTAATATACCTCCCAGCGGTACCACAAGGGGATCTTGCGTGATACTTTTTAAAAAATTCCTAACATTTTGTGTCTAAAAGGTAAAGGGGATGGATCCAAAAAGGTTCTCAAAATGAGTTAAAACCTCACGCATACAAGTCAAATTCCAAAAAATTTTCTGGGGGAGGTCCCCCATACCCCCATTGGTACCACAAGGGGATTTTGAGTGATACTTTTTAGAAAACCCCTGACATTTTGCGTCACAAGGTAAAGGTAATGGTCTGGAAAAGTGCCATCCCTCCTTGGAGCCGTGCTGGATCCACGCCTTTGGTACAATGTCCCCCCTTGGATCCGCGCCTAGTTTTCCCAAAGCATCCTGAATTTACGGTCTATTACTATTCGGCACGGCCGTTTCGGCGCCAGAAATAAAATGAAAGTAAATAGAACTCTTTCATAATCCTTTTAAAAATCAGAAGAAAAATAATTGTATCGTGCCAAAACGGCCGCGCCGAATCGTCCAATTCCGCTGAAGTTATTACTCCTATTCAGGGCTCGATTTCTAAAAAAAAGAGGTACCGAACGGTAAAATTAAAAATAATAATCAAATAATAATCAAATAAAAAAGAATCAACACCAGGAGCGGATTGTGGGTAGTTCAAATGGAGGTTTACAATAATGTTTTAAAATAACAATTAAGTAACAACCTTACAATTAAATCACAAGTATTGTTATTCTATGTACAAAATGGGGGTCTGGGGGTCCTCCCCCAGAAAAATTTTGGAAATTTGACTGTAAAAACATGGTTTTAATTCCTTTTAGGATTATTTTCGTACATAGAAAGGTATATCCTCGGGAGGAGACCCCTGAAATAGAAGATTAATTTTTTCTGAAAAAGAGGTTCCGGAACGCCAATCCGGACCGTTCCGGCTGAAATCGAGCCCTGCTCCTATTTATCCGATGTTATTGCCATCATATATTGAGTTATAAACACAACAGCACCGTACTCATCCAAAATCTATTTCCTCTTTTGGATCAACCACCGCGAATTTCACAACACAAATAACATTTTACAACCGCACAACATCAATCACATAGCTTTTAAGAATAACAAAATTGAATTCTCATCTTCGGTTCCAGAAAAGCTCCTCCATAAATAAGATAGTCCCCTCAGTGAATAAGGAATTAATCAGTTTTCCCGTTTTCCTTCTTTTTCAAGAACCGTCCACCAATAAAACGTTGAATAGCTTCCATTCGATGCGTAGCAACTCCATTCACCTAGGGCCATGTGGTGCAAACGGGGGAAAATCCTGAAACTTTAATGGGTAGTTTGTCCTGTCCGCTGTGTGACATAAATGAAAGGCTGCAATTCCGCCGGCTACTGAAGTTGCTGGAATGGCAAGTTTAATCCGTTGCTTTCCCACCATGAAGGGCATGATGCCCCTGATTAATGTTCATCATCATCATGCGGTGTGATACACACGCGCTCTGTTAAATTATCCTGTGTGTGGTTCGTGTGGACAGGAGAGAGGATTTATTATTTTGCGAGGCCGGCGGAATGCAGTTTCTATTAAATGTACGTTTCTCCGTTTACGCGTGACCCTATTTTTGGGTGTGTGAATTGATTTGAGGATGTGTTTTGGTTTTGCGTTGCCACAGGGGTCGCAGACCTCCTATATTTCCTATAAATCCTATATTTTTGAAAAATTAGTAAAAAATCTACTATATTCTCCTATATTTTGATAAGCCTCCTATATTTTTGCTCGGCGCGTTAAAATTCGCTCTGAAAACGTTCCATTCCTTAAAGAACGGAGAAGTTTCTCCCATAACCCCTAGAATTTTTTACTTTGCATATTATTTCTGAGAAAAATGACGATTTAAATCGGAAAAATCGCGATTTTTTTTCGCAAGTTTCGTGTTGCTTGCAGAGTGTTCCGTTTTTCCCGCGACTTCTTTCTTGGACGACCGCGGGTGCCCAGTTGAAGTCGGATTCTTCTAGCGTTGTGGAATAAACAACTCAACAGTGGGAGAAGCCATCAATCCGTTGTTTAGGATCACACATTCTGCGGAAAAGTCGAAAAATAACGATTTTTCTCGTAAGTACCGTTTTTTCAGCACCTAGTTGAATCTGGCTTTTTTTCACATTGTAATTACAATACCGAAAAAACTTAAGCGTAGTCAGAGGAGTCCAATAAGTAGTGATACCTCTCAGATCACGTTTTTATCGATTTTAGTCAGTGTTTTCAACTAATTTTTTTCTTAAGGATTTCCTAAGTTGTAAATTTTTACTGATAGATCACTTTGATAATAATGCAATGTTTTTAAAATCTTGTTAGATTATAATCTGTTTCAGATATGTGTGTCAAGGGGGATGACAGGGGACCCACCCCCCAAAAAATCGGATTAGGTATCCAAAACAAGTTAAAACCCTGTCTTTCAGGGTCAAATTTTTATGGGGGAAGACCCCCAGACCCCCCTTTACACTTAGAACTTTATGATTCAGCACTTAATAATAATAATAATAATCTTTATTTTACACTATGGAAATTACAAATAAATATATAAAATAATATGAGTTACCAAGGGGAAACAGTCCCGTACAGGTAACCAAAAAAAGTGCGAACATTGAGTGATATTTAAAATAAAATAAATAAATAGGTGGGTTGAATTACATAGCAAAAAACATAGTACAAATAACAATAATAAATGATTAATTTAATTTACAAAAGACAGAATTATTTAAATTAAAGTTTTACAAGTTGGCAAACAGCTAAGGCAAAAAAAATACATTATGCTTCCTTTAGAAAAGGTCTTCAACATTATTTAAAAAAATTACAAAATTATGTAAACAACGTTTGAATGAGGGATAGGAAGAAATATTTTGTAGCTCAGCAGGTAGACTATTAAATAACTTGGGTGCAAGATAAAAGAAAAGTTTACGATATATCTCCTTGTAAAAGCGAGGAATCTGATAAATTTCATTTATTCTCCTTTGGTTAATCGTATTTTTTAGATTACAAATATTTCTATTGCTAAATAAGTAAAGTGTGATTCTATAAAAAACGAGATGTCGCACGGGGAGTAAACCTAAACTTTTAAAGCCAATTGAGTCGGAATTATTTAAACATAAGATTTTGAAACACTTATTCTGAATGGAAATTAAAGGCAATAAATTGGTTTTATAATCTCCACCCCAAATTATTATTCCATAATTGATTAAAGAGAAAAACCAAGAAAAATACAAGGTTTTTAAAAAAGATTGTGTAACTTTATTTTTTAGGTGATGAAATTTAACCAATATACTTATATACTTATAATATAACAATATACTTATTTTTAATATTATGCTTATCTTAAAATTAAATACCAAAAAGTAGGTATATAATTTTTGAATTCCTCTTCTATGCTTTTTGGTTAATCACATCCCTGGAAAGTGATCGCAAACAAGATTTTTTGACACTCCTATATTTTTTTTGAAATGTCACTAATACCTCTGCGTTGGGAATAGTTTGCTATGAACATTAATTTGATTGAGTGATAAAGTAATTACGCTTTAATAAAACATAAATTTATGTTAATATTATTGTGTTGGCTCAAATTAAAGTTTTAAAGGATATTTTTTTAGCAGTTCAAAAAATAGAAAAGCAGCAAAAAGATTTTAACTTCTAAATCTTTTAAATTCCACTATGTATAGTTTGAAATGTTAGTGCAAAGTGCATACAAACGATAAAAAGAAGACATAGTTGTGATTTAAGGTGCTAGTTTCTCTCAAACTCATTATCTATGCTACAATTTAGAATTTTCCTTTGTTTTTTTTCAATGTAACAACATTTTAATAGATATTACTTCATTCTAAAATAATTTGGGGCGAACTTTTTTGGGGGCCAGTCCTTTTGAGAAAATTTTCCCAGCGTATATAACAGGGGTTTCCAACTTCTAAGTACTCACGGGCCGCAATCGAAATCACAAGTCAATGGGCGGGCCGCAAAATAATCTGGCTCTTTTTTAACAATGATAATTTTTTTGGGTGAGAGTCTTCAATATGAAACTTTACCAGCAAAAGAGGGACGATTCCAGAGGATATATGAATTTTTTTACTCTTATACAACTCGTAGGAATACTGAATATATTTAATATCCTGAATATTACTTAAATGAAAAGGTCTTCCTCAAGAAAATATTTGTAAATTTCTTTAGATGATTGTTTTACTTAATTTTTGGATACTCCATTCTGTCCCTCCTCATAATAAAGGTTATAAAAGCCTTCTTACTCCCTTGCTTCGCTCAGGGGGAATTTCAGGTTTTACAAACGACCTCTCGAAACTTCAAACTTTTATTTCTTGCACCATAGAAAACAATCTAAGCTAGTCCATAATCTAAGAGGTATATGGGGGGTGGGGGGTTCTCCCCCCCAAAAAAATTTGAATTTTAGTGTGCTAAAAAGTGTTTTGAAGCTACTTTTTGGAGGGTTTTCAGAGAACTTCGCGGGCCGCCAGTTGGAAACCCCTGGTATATAATATAATGCTACAGTTTTTTTAAAAAAGAGAACAGGTTACACTTCTTCATTGCATTGCATTCTTCATTGCATAAGAAGGGGAAAAGCTTGTTATACTACAAGCTATCGTCATTTTTCATGATTCACAAATCTTTATCTGTAAAAAATATATATAATTATACTTATTTAATTTAATTTACTAAAAATTCATTTTAAGAGTGCGTAGAAAACAATTTCTCTTTCAGTGATCCAGTTCGGGTTCGTGACACTGTTCGTGGCCGCGTTCCCGCTCGCCCCCCTGTTCGCCCTGATGAACAACATCGTTGAGATCCGATTGGACGCCTACAAGTACGTCACACAGCTCAGGAGGCCCCTCTCTGCCCGCGTGCCCAACATCGGTATACAATCACTCAATGCCAACTAACAACAATGTTTATTGGGATACTGGCCCATACACCAAATATTGAAAATGCCTACTATATATGCATTCTGTAACCCTTTATCTACTGTATTAGGCGCAAGTTCAGACGTGCGGATGCTTGGCGAATTCTGGCTGTTTAGCGGCACATTTAGAAGCCAAATCATTCACTTAACATTAGTTAGGGTTACCATATTAGTCATCTTTACCGCTAAAAACTTGGCGCATCCGCACCTCTGAACTTGCGTCCTGTATTATGATTTTCTGTAATTCTTTTCATGCATACATTTTTTTGAGTCACTAAATTGAAAATTAAGGGATATATATTTATCAATCCTATAACGATGTCATTCTGTTAAAAACATTTTACAGGTGCCTGGCAAACGATTTTAAAAGGGTTATCAGTTTTTGCAGTAATTAGCAACGTAAGTTATCGAGTTCCATCCTCAAATAACAAACATAGAAGAAATCAAGAATTTGAAATAACTGTTCCATTTCAGGCATTCATGATAGCTTACACTAGCGATTTCATTCCCCGTCTGGTTTATATTTTCGTAACAAGTGAGGATCGAACCTTAAACGGATACATCAACGCCTCCCTTTCCATCTTTGACACCAGCGACTTCAAAGGCGAGACAAAACCGGAGCAATCCACTCTGGACGGGGACGAAATCTATCTGTGCAGGTAAATCACTTCAAGAATTAGGCTAAGCGCGCACTAGAGACTTCTGTCGCGGCTACTTATAACACTAGGTCACTCGAGAGCAATGCATTTCTATGGCGAGATTCTCGGCAATCGGTCAAGAGTCTCGTCGCCTAATGCGCGCTCTCTAGCTTCTTGCAATAGCCAGGGTGATAATTTTGTCTCAGTCGCCGTGACAAAGGTCTCTAGTGCGCGCTTAGCCTTACTGTTTCGGATGCCTCCTGGATATTCCAACTCTTCGAAATTATGCAAATCTGTGACACTGATCTCTGAAGCTCATTTTTCAGAGTAAGAATATTCTCTTCGGAAAATTGAATAACGTGGGAAATATCTTGTAAAAGAAGATGTAAACAGCTTCAGGATTTTCTGTAAACTAGATTACGTTCTCAAAATATTTTTTTACTGAAATGTGTATGTTTGTCAAAGGCACATTCTTTTGGCATTAAAAATGGTTTGGATTGGGCCCATTCCTCTATTTTATAGCATGTTTTAGATTTTCTAAAATTTATAGAACATATGCTATTTTTAAATAGCAATGCAAAAGCTCTACAAAACAACTGTAGAAATGATAGTAGATAATGTAGTAAATAATGATATCCGTAGTAGAAATTAAATATTCTTATCTCTAAAGCTTTCACTTTCAAGTTCTTTCTACATCAATAAATGAAATATTTTGACAGCTTTTATCATTATTTAATGTATATGTTACTGGCAAAGTGATTAATTGGGCATTATTAATAATGCCCAGAGTGGAGGCGGGCAAAGTGATAAATTGCAACGATAAATGCCATTGAATTTATAACATTGCCCTCTTCCACTTCGGGCATTATTAATAATCATTTATCACATTGCCCGTAACGTATGCATGAAATTATTAAGTAATTTTCCCCTACATTTCCAAATTGTTTCTCATTACTTCAAGGTACCAAGATTACAGAAATCCGCCGAACCATACAAATGAATACCAACTCAATATGAAGTATTGGCACATATTTGCGGCTAGACTGAGCTTCGTTGTAGTCTTCGAGGTAAGATTCTAATTGAAATTTTACTCTGAATATAAATTCCTGTTTAAAACTTTTCCGAAGGTAAAGGCTTTGCAATGATATTATAGACGAGAACAAATTATATCAAGCGAGATTCTTACGTATTTTATTACTTAACATGAGAAATATGCGACTCAAAAATTTATAAAACCAGTTGATGGTAAATGTCAGCAATCAGCCTCATTTATACAAAACCCTAATAATTTTTAAAATTTCTGCATTTTTGCATAAATACCTTCTGATGCTAATGGTGTCAATTCTTTCTAAATTTGACAATTTCGAGCCGATGTCAAAAAAATTAAGTTAGTTTATTAAATCATAGTTTCAGCAATCATGTCGAGTAATACATTTAAAAAAGTTATTCAGAAGCAGAACCGTAACCAGACTTTTGTTTCGTGGGGGTTGACTTAACGTTATTTTTAAGATGCCCCCAAAAAGAATATTTTTCGGTTACGTTTTAGGTCACTTAAAAAAACCTTCAACTTTTTATCGGGTTCTTCCCCAGAAAATATTATTTTTAAATTGGCACCCAAAAGTGTGTTTTAACTCATTTTGAGACCTTTTGGGTTACACCCTAAGATAATTGCTTCTTGCAAGTTGCAGAATTTTTGAGGGGGTGGTGGAACCCTGGATACGGCCCTGCAGGGAGTTATTGATTATTTCACTGTTCGACTGGCGTCCTCTTGCCTCGAGGAAATTACTCCTTGACTGTGTATTTCAGAGAAAAAAAAACAGTAAAGAAGTAAGTATGAGGTAGAGGCCGGTATTTGACGATTTTGGCCATGACATACAATGCAGCATACCTACATATTCCTCTCCCCGTTAATAATAAAACTGCACCTTTTAACAAAAAAAAACAGTTTAAAGACCTTTTCGTTGCCACAAACATCTAACAAATGTTCTTCGAGTTCATTCACATTAGATTTGAATTGTGGATATATACGCATATATTCGTGATTAATTAATTTTTAATTTTTCTATCTTTTTAAAAATTAAATCACGAGTTATTTTGTAGTATGAAAAGAGGAGTAGTATTTCACCAGTACATCTGTTAAGAGGAGTATGTGAGAAAATTCCAGCTCTCAAGCGTCGCCTCCAGCCATGGACCAGTTTCGTCCTTGTTAAGACTCATCAGCAGCAAAAGCTCTCCCTCCGCTCTCTTGCGTTGCCTTCCTATGCCGTGCTGATGAGTCCTAACAAGGACGAAACCGGTCCATGGCTGGAGGCGACGCTTAAAAGCTGGAGTATTTGTAGTAGTTTTTACTTTCTTTTTTGATTTTGCTCAATGTCCTTTCCGTGTTTGTATGTTGTTGTGTTGTTTCTAATTTCCAGTTGGTCAAGTAACTCCATGAGTCCAAAGACTTTCAGAAAGTCCAAAAATAAAAAAAGGCTTACCGTGTGGGTATTGATGCGTTTGTTTGTGTAAAAAAAACTTCAAATTAAAAAAAATAGCTCCATTTTTTCCTCAGCACCTGGTGTTCTTCGTGACGGGCATCCTGGCCTACATGATCCCCGACATCCCCAAGTCCGTGCAGCAGAAAATCATGCGCAAACGCCACCTGGCGAGGGAAGCCCTCTACAGGACGGAGGCCGAAGAGGCCAGGACCATCCTCGAGACCACCGACGAGATAATGGCAGGGGAAGATGACAACGCCGTACTGCCCTGCTGACCGCGGGAGACGATTGGCTGATCTAGAGTGGACCAATACCAATGTGTCTGATCCGAGTTTCCTCTCTGTGCTTATTACTTTGAACAAGAAGAGCCATATTCAGAAAGACATAACACGTAGATGAAACGAGATGTTACGGAGACGAGAGATTTCGCACGATGACTCTGGAGCTCTCGTCTGCCATATCGCTCCGAGATGCGAATCTAGGCCAGAATGCTTATAAATTTTTTGTGGTCCTTTAAATAATTCCACAAACACTAACTAGAACTAGAGAGCCTGTATACGATAGAGAGAGAGAGACGACAACTCGCTTAAAAGCGTCTCTGATGCGCATCCAGTTCTGTCCAAACTGTATCATGCCGCTTGTCTCGAGTCCAATGCTAATCCTATGGAGGGAACCGGCTGTGGCGAACAGAAAACCTGTTTACCGATCTGCGAGCGCTATACTTAGTTGTCGCCTCCCTCTCGTATACAGGCTCTCTAACTAGAACCAGGCACAGGGGAGTGGCACTCTGGAAAGTGCCCCCCTTTGAGACCTAAAAAGGTTCTCAAAATGAGTAAAAACCTATCTTTTACACGTCAAATTTCAATTTTTTTCTGTGGGAGGACCCCCATACCCCCAATGGAGCCACAAGGGGATCTTGTCTGGAAAAGTGCCCCCCTTGGAGCCGTGCTGGATCCACGCCTGACTAGAACAAGTACTTGTTATCACAAAAAGTTTTTATTCATTAATACATTACGAAAGTAATAGACTATAGACAAGTGAATAATATACATAATTTTTTGCAAATGTGTGTGTGTTCCTGACGCTATCAGTCGCAAACAATTACAAATAAAATTAATTATACATTTGATAATACGCGAACACCACTATACTCTATTCATTTAGAATTGGCGCTTGAGAAATAGTGCTTTCCCCCACGCTAGAAGCGTAACCATAGTTACGCTCTTCGAGCAGCCAATAGTAAGCCTTCTTCGTCACTTTGACGAGGATAGTTGCTATGGTTACCGATTGGTGGTGGGGGGAAGGAAATATTTTCAAGCGCCAGTTCAAAATGATCAGAGTATAGAATAACATCTCGAACGATATGGCAGACGAGAGGTCGTGAGTTGCCGGGTGAAATCTCCCATTTCCGTAACGTTCTCGTCCTACGTTGTTTTGTCCTTCTGAATAATGGCCCTAATATTTCTCTGGCGTTTATTCATATACACTTTTATGACTATTCTTATTCATATTATCATTTTAATCAAGCTATCGAGCAAGTAAAATCAAAACTAAGTTTCCTGAGTGGCTACTTTATTTAAATTTATGACCGAAAATAAAGATAGTTTGTTAGCAATTTTTTAAATCAGTCTGGAGGTTATTCAGTTTTTATTGGTCGAAATAAATGAATAGTGGACATTTTTAAAAGTTTGTTTACTTAAAAATCTATTTTAGAATGACTAAAAAATTTCCGAATTTTCGAAAATTCACTAGATTGACATGACGTTATTTTTTTGGGGGGAGGGGAGTGTTCGTTTTAAAATAACAAAACCGATTTCAAAATTTTAAGTATTGGCACAATATTACAAAAATTGAGGTGGATTTACGAAAAATGGTATAGTAAACCCTAACATGATCTTGTTGACTACTAAACATTTTTATATCACTGAAGTATGCTATCCCTAATTTTTTCAGAGTTTTAGCTTGTTACTATTGTTAAATAAAAGGAGAACCTTTAACTATAAACATTTTATCCCCCAAAGAAGGATGGCCATGCCTTTCTTATAGGCGCCTCCATAAAAGATTTATTTTATATGGCGCCAAGGAGATGTCAAATAGGCTTTGGAAGAAAGGAGTGTTACATCTCCTGCATGAAGAAGAATGCTTCGAATTTTGATTAGATTCTCCCTTTTTCCCGATAACAAAAATTCCGAAACACTCGGCTGTACATAATTTCGAGACGAACATGATTCCTCTGCGCTATTGTTTATTGGAGTCGGAGATATTCCTTTTACTACACTGTGTTTTTCCATGTTAGTTTAAATACATTGCGTTTTATCTATTTAAAAAAAATGACTTGTATATTGTAAAAGTGGAATTTTGTGCAACAATATAAGATGTTCGCCATAAAAAAAAGGTTTACGTCTGTTTGTTTTGTCAAAGCGTTTCGAGCGAACGCACGGTGCTTACTTATAGTTTTCTACAGTGTTGCGTGAATGTAAAAAAGGTCCCAAATAACATCTAAAAAAGTATAATGAAATTAAGTATTTCCCATAAAATAAAATAGGCTGCAAACCAGCATCATCATTCTTTTGTGACCCAATTCTAGTGTTTGCCTAGTCATGTATTTTGATGAATCAACGTGAGATTTACTGTGTCCCAAGTTGCATCGCATCTTTCAGTTTCACTTATTCGACACGTGTGATCAATGCGATTGTATCTCGTCCAAAAATCTTATGTTTCAGTCACAGAGTATAGAGCTTAACAGAGGATTCATCTCCATAGACACTGATGGCAACTTTTTAACATGGGTTTTCCCATCATAGACAACTTCAAGTACTTCGGACCGCCTCCTATAGTTCCACGTCATTCCTGCTAATTCTCTGTCATTCGCCCACTGAAGCTGTCACTCAAATCGGAAGTGGAGAGCAACACCGATTAAATTAAAATTCCGCTTGATAGAAGTTCCATATCCAATCAGGAATCACTTTCACATTTCGCCTTCTCTGATTGGCTGCTAGTGAAATTAATTATAAGAGCAGGAATTAAATTAAGTACCTTAAGAGGAAAACTGCCGTTTGGAATCTCTGTGAGCTCTATACTCTGTGGTTTCAGTACAAGACGAACAACAACATCCTTTCGTGAAATGGGCAAGTCCAGTAATTTTCTTATTCGATGAGGTATCCAAGCCAGGAATATACGTCAAAAAAATTTTATATACGATGCTTAGTTTTTTAAAAATTTAAGTTCAAAGTTTGACTAACTAAAAAAGGACGTGCAAACGTCAAATGTCAAAATGTGACGTCATTTAATCCAAAGCATTTGTTTTCAACCTATCAGGATTAAAAGCGATCGTTTATTTTCACTTTAAAGTAAGGTCAAAACAGATCTGACGTCATTCAATACCAAACAAATTAACGCAAAGGGATTGACGATTTTTATTTTAAAGTATTGAATTGACTAAATTTTTTTAAAACTCTTCATGGCGATTTTTTATTTAAGATCTATTTCGTTTGCTGGAAAAATTCCTTTTTTTTTTCCAAAAAATGCTGGTATTGCCCATTAAGATCCACATGCGACTGCCACATTCAATCGAACTTGTTCGATTGAAAGTGCTATATATCCGAATATTCAATATATCCGAATATCTAATTCAATATATTTCAATATATCCGAATATATCGATAGAGCGCAGAGGCGAGACATCCAGCTTGATCGCGATGACAGATCATTATTTTGAATATTTCTGCTATTTTTCGATCGAATGTGGAAGTTGTAAGTAATAGGACCTTGTCATGAATTTTAAAGAACTACTCTGAACTCAAAGTGCATTCCTCGTACATTTGATGTCGTATTTCTGTGAAATAATGTGACATGTACTTAAGATTTCATTTTCAATTAAAAGAAGCATGCCAAAGAATTTATTTTACAAATGCATTGAATCTCATTTTTTGAGTTTTGTCATATTCATTTTACTGGAAATAAAATAATTTTTTCATTACTTTGAATCTTTATTTCTGTGCATGCAGCATCATTAGTGTAATATGCAAGTCATTTGCTTTTTAATAAATGAATTTCACTTGTCTGACTTACAAGAGGAAAAAGAAAAGAACTTTTTTAACTGTCTCCTTCATACATAGGTTGTTCGTGATGACTAAAGAAATTGAGGGATCCTTGCATAAAAAGCTACCACTTGAAAAATAAGAGCCACTTAAATAAAAGACATGCTTCTACTAATATATAAAAAGATTGCTTGTGCAAATACTGAGTGTAAAAGCTCTGGAACATTTGGAAACAGGACCGGACTGGGAAGAAATTTTGGCCCAGGCCAATTTTAAGTTGGAATCAGCCCACCGCAAAATTTTCATGGAAATGTAACATTATAGATGTAAAAATTTTAGGGCTTAGTCGGTTAAAGTACGGTCCTATGGTACAGAAGGTACCCAGTTCAAACCCCGCTAACTTCGTATTTAAGAGCATTTTACAGCTAAATTTAAGAACTGTTAATTCCACACTATACACTTTGACTAGAAGCTGCTACCAAAATGTCCTTCACGGCTTAGTTGGTAAAGAAGCGATCCTGCTGTACAGAGGGTAATGAGTTCAAACCCGACTGTCTTCGCATTTTAGTGCATTTTACAGCTAAATTAAAGTTTCAGAACTGTTAATTCCACACTATACACTTTGACCAGAAGCTGTTTCAAAAACGTCCTTGACGGATTAGTCGGTAAAGTCACAATTCTACTATACTTTTTGACCAGTAAATGCTTTCAAAGGGTCGTTGATGGCTCAGTTGATATAGTCGCGGTCCTGATGCACAAAAGGATCCCAATCAAACCCCACTAACTCAATTTCCTATTTTAGTGCATTTAACAGTAATATTAAATTTAAAAAATGACAGTTCCACTATGCACTATGAAAAAATTAGCTGATTACGAAAGGTCCTTGATGGTTCAATTGGTAGAGTCACTTTGCTGGTGTACAAAAAGTACCCGGTTCAAACCCCGGTGTAATAATTTCCTTTTTTAATGCATTTCACAGTAATATTAAATTTAAAAAACTGACAGTTCCACTATGCACTAGGACAATTAGCTGGTTAGGAAACGTCCTTAATGGCTAAGTTGGTAGATTTGCTTTGCTGGTGTACAGAAGGTACCCGATCAAACCCCAGAAAATTAACATCGCGTTTTTTGTGCATTTAACAGTAAAATCAAATTTAAAAAATTGACAGTTCCACTATGTACTATGACAAAATTAGTTGGTTACGAAGCGTCCTTGGTGGATTAATTCGTAGAGACCCTCTGCTGGTGTACAGTAGGTACCCAACTCGAACCCCAGAAAATTAACATCCAGTTTTTTGTGCATTTTACAGTAAAAACAGATTTAAAAAACTGACAGTTCCACTATACACTATGACAAAATTAGTTGGTTAAGAAGCGTCCTTAGTGGCTTAATTCGTAGAGACCCTCTGCTGGTGTACAGTAGGTACCCAGTTCGAACCCCAGAAAATTAACATCCTGTTTTTTGTGCATTTTACAGTAAAAACAAATTAAAAAAACTGACAGTTTCACTATACACTATGACAAAATTAGTTGGTTACGAAGCGTCCTTAGTGGCTTAATTCGTAGAGACCCTCTGCTGGTGTACAGTAGGTACCCAGTTCGAACCCCCAGAAAATTAACATCCAGTTTTTTGTGCATTTTACAGTAAAAACAAATTAAAATAACTGACAGTTTCACTATACACTATGACAAAATTAGTTGGTTACGAAGCGTCCTTTGTGGCTTAATTGGTAGAGTCACTTTGCTGGTGTACCGAAGGTACCCTTTTCAAAACCCAGTAAATTCACTTCCTGTTTTAGTGCATTTTACAGTAATATTAAATTAAAAAACTCATAGTTCTTCTACCACTATGACAATTAGCTAGTTATGAAACGTCCTTAATGGCTCAGTTGGTGGAGTCACTTTACTGGTGTACAGAAGGTACCCGGATCAAACCCCAGTTACTTAATATCTTGTTTTTGTGCATTTTTCAGTATTATTAAATTTAAAAACTGACAGTTCCAGTATGCACTATGACAATTAGTCGGTTATGAAACGTCCTTAATGGCTCGGTTGGTGGAGTCACTTTACTGGTGTACAGAAGGTACCCGGTTCAAACCCCAAAATCAACATTCCATTTTTTGTGCATTTTACAGTAAAATCAAATTTAAAAAACTGACATTTCCACTCTGCACTATGACAATTAGCTGGAACGTCCTTAATGGCTCTGTTGGTAGAGTCGTGGTCCTGATGCACAAAAGGATCCCAATCAAACCCCACTAACTCAACTTCCTATTTTAGTGCATTTTACAGTAATCTTAAATTTTAAAAAATGACAGTTCCACTATGCACTATGAAAAAATTAGCTGGTTACGAAATGCCCTTGATGGTTCAATTGGTAGAGTCACTTTGCTGGTGTACAAAAAGTACCCGGTTCAAACCCCGGTGTAATAATTTCCTTTTTTTATGCATTTCACAGTAATATTAAATTTAAAAAACTGACAGTTCCACTATACACTATGACAAAATTAGTTGGTTAAGAAGCGTCCTTAGTGGCTTAATTCGTAGAGACCCTCTGCTGGTGTACAGTAGGTACCCAGTTCGAACCCCAGAAAATTAACATCCAGTTTTTTGTGCATTTTACAGTAAAAACAAATTAAAAAAACTGACAGTTCCACTATACACTATGACAAAATTAGTTGGTTACGAAAGGTCCTTGATGGTTCAATTGGTAGAGTCACTTTGCTGGTGTACAAAAAGTACCCGGTTCAAACCCCGGTGTAATAATTTCCTTTTTTAATGCATTTCACAGTAATATTAAATTTAAAAAACTGACAGTTCCACTATGCACTAGGACAATTAGCTGGTTAGGAAACGTCCTTAATGGCTAAGTTGGTAGATTTGCTTTGCTGGTGTACAGAAGGTACCCGATCAAACCCCAGAAAATTAACATCGCGTTTTTTTGTGCATTTAACAGTAAAATCAAATTTAAAAAATTGACAGTTCCACTATGTACTCTGACAAAATTAGTTGGTTACGAAGCGTCCTTAGTGGATTAATTCGTAGAGACCCTCTGCTGGTGTACAGTAGGTACCCAACTCGAACCCCAGAAAATTAACATCCAGTTTTTTGTGCATTTTACAGTAAAAACAGATTTAAAAAACTGACAGTTCCACTATACACTATGACAAAATTAGTTTGTTAAGAAGCGTCCTTAGTGGCTTAATTCGTAGAAACCCTCTGCTGGTGTACAGTAGGTACCCAGTTCGAACCCCAGAAAATTAACATCCTGTTTTTTGTGCATTTTACAGTAAAAACAAATTAAAAAAACTGACAGTTTCACTATACACTATGACAAAATTAGTTGGTTACGAAGCGTCCTTAGTGGCTTAATTCGTAGAGACCCTCTGCTGGTGTACAGTAGGTACCCAGTTCGAACCCCCAGAAAATTAACATACAGTTTTTTGTGCATTTTACAGTAAAAACAAATTAAAAAACTGACAGTTTCACTATACACTATGACAAAATTAGTTGGTTACGAAGCGTCCTTAGTGGCTTAATTCGTAGAGACCCTCTGCTGGTGTACAGTAGGTACCCAGTTCGAACCCCCAGAAAATTAACATCCAGTTTTTTGTGCATTTTACAGTAAAAACAAATTAAAATAACTGACAGTTTCACTATACACTATGACAAAATTAGTTGGTTACGAAGCGTCCTTTGTGGCTTAATTGGTAGAGTCACTTTGCTGGTGTACCGAAGGTACCCTTTTCAAAACCCAGTAAATTCACTTCCTGTTTTAGTGCATTTTACAGTAATATTAAATTAAAAAACTCATAGTTCTTCTACCACTATGACAATTAGCTAGTTATGAAACGTCCTTAATGGCTCAGTTGGTGGAGTCACTTTACTGGTGTACAGAAGGTACCCGGATCAAACCCCAGTTACTTAATATCTTGTTTTTGTGCATTTTTCAGTATTATTAAATTTAAAAACTGACAGTTCCAGTATGCACTATGACAATTAGTCGGTTATGAAACGTCCTTAATGGCTCGGTTGGTGGAGTCACTTTACTGGTGTACAGAAGGTACCCGGTTCAAACCCCAAAATCAACATTCCATTTTTTGTGCATTTTACAGTAAAATCAAATTTAAAAAACTGACATTTCCACTCTGCACTATGACAATTAGCTGGAACGTCCTTAATGGCTCTGTTGGTAGAGTAGTGGTCCTGATGCACAAAAGGATCCCAATCAAACCCCACTAACTCAACTTCCTATTTTAGTGCATTTTACAGTAATCTTAAATTTTAAAAAATGACAGTTCCACTATGCACTATGAAAAAATTAGCTGGTTACGAAATGCCCTTGATGGTTCAATTGGTAGAGTAACTTTGCTGGTGTACAAAAAGTACCCGGTTCAAACCCCGGTGTAATAATTTCCTTTTTTAATGCATTTCACAGTAATATTAAATTTAAAAAACTGACAGTTCCACTATACACTATGACAAAATTAGTTGGTTAAGAAGCGTCCTTAGTGGCTTAATTCGTAGAGACCCTCTGCTGGTGTACAGTAGGTACCCAGTTCGAACCCCCAGAAAATTAACATACAGTTTTTTGTGCATTTTACAGTAAAAACAAATTAAAAAACTGACAGTTTCACTATACACTATGACAAAATTAGTTGGTTACGAAGCGTCCTTAGTGGCTTAATTCGTAGAGACCCTCTGCTGGTGTACAGTAGGTACCCAGTTCGAACCCCCAGAAAATTAACATCCAGTTTTTTGTGCATTTTACAGTAAAAACAAATTAAAATAACTGACAGTTTCACTATACACTATGACAAAATTAGTTGGTTACGAAGCGTCCTTTGTGGCTTAATTGGTAGAGTCACTTTGCTGGTGTACCGAAGGTACCCTTTTCAAAACCCAGTAAATTCACTTCCTGTTTTAGTGCATTTTACAGTAATATTAAATTAAAAAACTCATAGTTCTTCTACCACTATGACAATTAGCTAGTTATGAAACGTCCTTAATGGCTCAGTTGGTGGAGTCACTTTACTGGTGTACAGAAGGTACCCGGATCAAACCCCAGTTACTTAATATCTTGTTTTTGTGCATTTTTCAGTATTATTAAATTTAAAAACTGACAGTTCCAGTATGCACTATGACAATTAGTCGGTTATGAAACGTCCTTAATGGCTCGGTTGGTGGAGTCACTTTACTGGTGTACAGAAGGTACCCGGTTCAAACCCCAAAATCAACATTCCATTTTTTGTGCATTTTACAGTAAAATCAAATTTAAAAAACTGACATTTCCACTCTGCACTATGACAATTAGCTGGAACGTCCTTAATGGCTCTGTTGGTAGAGTAGTGGTCCTGATGCACAAAAGGATCCCAATCAAACCCCACTAACTCAACTTCCTATTTTAGTGCATTTTACAGTAATCTTAAATTTTAAAAAATGACAGTTCCACTATGCACTATGAAAAAATTAGCTGGTTACGAAATGCCCTTGATGGTTCAATTGGTAGAGTAACTTTGCTGGTGTACAAAAAGTACCCGGTTCAAACCCCGGTGTAATAATTTCCTTTTTTAATGCATTTCACAGTAATATTAAATTTAAAAAACTGACAGTTCCACTATACACTATGACAAAATTAGTTGGTTAAGAAGCGTCCTTAGTGGCTTAATTCGTAGAGACCCTCTGCTGGTGTACAGTAGGTACCCAGTTCGAACCCCAGAAAATTAACATCCAGTTTTTTGTGCATTTTACAGTAAAAACAAATTAAAAAACTGACAGTTCCACTATACACTATGACAAAATTAGTTGGTTACGAAAGGTCCTTGATGGTTCAATTGGTAGAGCCACTTTGCTGGTGTACAAAAAGTACCCGGTTCAAACCCCGGTGTAATAATTTCCTTTTTTAATGCATTTCACAGTAATATTAAATTTAAAAAACTGACAGTTCCACTATGCACTAGGACAATTAGCTGGTTAGGAAACGTCCTTAATGGCTAAGTTGGTAGATTTGCTTTGCTGGTGTACAGAAGGTACCCGATCAAACCCCAGAAAATTAACATCGCGTTTTTTGTGCATTTAACAGTAAAATCAAATTTAAAAAATTGACAGTTCCACTATGTACTATGACAAAATTAGTTGGTTACGAAGCGTCCTTAGTGGATTAATTCGTAGAGACCCTCTGCTGGTGTACAGTAGGTACCCAACTCGAACCCCAGAAAATTAACATCCAGTTTTTTGTGCATTTTACAGTAAAAACAGATTTAAAAAACTGACAGTTCCACTATACACTATGACAAAATTAGTTGGTTAAGAAGCGTCCTTAGTGGCTTAATTCGTAGAGACCCTCTGCTGGTGTACAGTAGGTACCCAGTTCGAACCCCAGAAAATTAACATCCTGTTTTTTGTGCATTTTACAGTAAAAACAAATTAAAAAAACTGACAGTTTCACTATACACTATGACAAAATTAGTTGGTTACGAAGCGTCCTTAGTGGCTTAATTCGTAGAGACCCTCTGCTGGTGTACAGTAGGTACCCAGTTCGAACCCCCAGAAAATTAACATACAGTTTTTTGTGCATTTTACAGTAAAAACAAATTAAAAAACTGACAGTTTCACTATACACTATGACAAAATTAGTTGGTTACGAAGCGTCCTTAGTGGCTTAATTCGTAGAGACCCTCTGCTGGTGTACAGTAGGTACCCAGTTCGAACCCCCAGAAAATTAACATCCAGTTTTTTGTGCATTTTACAGTAAAAACAAATTAAAATAACTGACAGTTTCACTATACACTATGACAAAATTAGTTGGTTACGAAGCGTCCTTTGTGGCTTAATTGGTAGAGTCACTTTGCTGGTGTACCGAAGGTACCCTTTTCAAAACCCAGTAAATTCACTTCCTGTTTTAGTGCATTTTACAGTAATATTAAATTAAAAAACTCATAGTTCTTCTACCACTATGACAATTAGCTAGTTATGAAACGTCCTTAATGGCTCAGTTGGTGGAGTCACTTTACTGGTGTACAGAAGGTACCCGGATCAAACCCCAGTAACTTAATATCTTGTTTTTGTGCATTTTTCAGTATTATTAAATTTAAAAACTGACAGTTCCAGTATGCACTATGACAATTAGTCGGTTATGAAACGTCCTTAATGGCTCGGTTGGTGGAGTCACTTTACTGGTGTACAGAAGGTACCCGGTTCAAACCCCAAAATCAACATTCCATTTTTTGTGCATTTTACAGTAAAATCAAATTTAAAAAACTGACATTTCCACTCTGCACTATGACAATTAGCTGGAACGTTCTTAATGGCTCTGTTGGTAGAGTCGTGGTCCTGATGCACAAAAGGATCCCAATCAAACCCCACTAACTCAACTTCCTATTTTAGTGCATTTTACAGTAATCTTAAATTTTAAAAAATGACAGTTCCACTATGCACTATGAAAAAATTAGCTGGTTACGAAATGCCCTTGATGGTTCAATTGGTAGAGTCACTTTGCTGGTGTACAAAAAGTACCCGGTTCAAACCCCGGTGTAATAATTTCCTTTTTTAATGCATTTCACAGTAATATTAAATTTAAAAAACTGACAGTTCCACTATACACTATGACAAAATTAGTTGGTTAAGAAGCGTCCTTAGTGGCTTAATTCGTAGAGACCCTCTGCTGGTGTACAGTAGGTACCCAGTTCGAACCCCAGAAAATTAACATCCAGTTTTTTGTGCATTTTACAGTAAAAACAAATTAAAAAAACTGACAGTTCCACTATACACTATGACAAAATTAGTTGGTTAAGAAGCGTCCTTAGTGGCTTAATTCGTAGAGACCCTCTGCTGGTGTACAGTAGGTACCCAGTTCGAACCCCAGAAAATTAACATCCAGTTTTTTGTGCATTTTACAGTAAAAACAAATTTAAAAACTGACAGTTCCACTATACACTATGACAAAATTAGTTGGTTAAGAAGCGTCCTTAGTGGCTTAATTCGTAGAGACCCTCTGCTGGTGTTCAGTAGGTT
This sequence comes from Tetragnatha versicolor, assembly GCA_024610705.1. Taxonomy (NCBI): domain Eukaryota; kingdom Metazoa; phylum Arthropoda; class Arachnida; order Araneae; family Tetragnathidae; genus Tetragnatha; species Tetragnatha versicolor. The sequence goes on from JANDEH010000002.1 coordinate 578,037, forward strand.
CCCAGTTCGAACCCCAGAAAATTAACATCCAGTTTTTTGTGCATTTTACAGTAAAAACAAATTAAAAAAAACTGACAGTTCCACTATACACTATGACAAAATTAGTTGGTTAAGAAGCGTCCTTAGTGGCTTAATTCGTAGAGACCCTCTGCTGGTGTACAGTAGGTTCCCAGTTCGAACCCCAGAAAATTAACATCCAGTTTTAGTGCATTTTACAGTAAAAACAAATTTAAAAAACTGACAGTTCCACAATACACTATGACAAAATTAGTTGGTTAAGAAGCGTCCTTAGTGGCTTAATTCGTAGAGACCCTCTGCTGGTGTACAGTAGGTTCCCTGTTCGAACCCCAGAAAATTAACATCCAGTTTTTTGTGCATTTTACAGTAAAAACAAATTAAAAAAACTGACAGTTCCACTATACACTATGACAAAATTAGTTGGTTAAGAAGCGTCCTTAGTGGCTTAATTCGTAGAGACCCTCTGCTGGTGTACAGTAGGTACCCAGTTCGAACCCCAGAAAATTAACATCTAGTTTTTTGTGCATTTTACAGTAAAAACAAATTTAAAAACTGACAGTTCCACTATACACTATGACAAAATTAGTTGGTTAAGAAGCGTCCTTAGTGGCTTAATTCGTAGAGACCCTCTGCTGGTGTACAGTAAATTAACATCCAGTTATCCCCAGAAAATTAACATCCAGTTTTTTGTGCATTTTACAGTAAAAACAAATTAAAAAAACTGACAGTTCCACTATACACTATGACAAAATTAGTTGGTTAAGAAGCGTCCTTAGTGGCTTAATTCGTAGAGACCCTCTGCTGGTGTACAGTAGGTTCCCAGTTCGAACCCCAGAAAATTAACATCCAGTTTTTTGTGCATTTTACAGTAAAAACAAATTTAAAAAACTGACAGTTCCACAATACACAATGACAAAATTAGTTGGTTACGAAGCGTCCTTAGTGGCTTAATTGGTAGAGTCACTTTGCTGGTGTACAGAAGGTACCCTTTTCAAAACCCAGTAAATTAACTTCCTGTTTTAGTGCATTTTACAGTAATTTTAAATTAAAAAACTCATAGTTCTTCTACCACTATGACAATTAGCTGGTTATGAAACGTCCTTAATGGCTCAGTTGGTGGAGTCACTTTACTGGTGTACAGAAGGTACCCGGCTCAAACCCCAGTAACTTAACATCTTGTTTTTGTGCATTTTACAGTATTATTAAATTTAAAAACTGACAGTTCCAGTATGCACTATGACAATTAGTTGGATATGAAACGTCCTTAATGGCTCAGTTGGTAGAGTCGTGGTCCTGCTGTGCAAAAGGTTCTGGGTTCAAACCCTACTATCCTCTCACTCTCTCTACCTCTATCTCTCTCTACTCTACCTGATGCATGTGACCTAAGGAACTGGTGACCGAGTCGAGTCCGTTCACCCGTCGAAGATGTCGGGGCTCGGACGAGAGGAGGTTGTCCTGGCGGACCTGATCTGTTCCCGGGGGATAGCGGGCCTAGGGGGTTCTTCGGACAACCCCCGAAAGCCCCTTCGCCCTGGGGGCCAGCGGAGAAAGGTCCGTCAGGAAGCCAGTTTTGCTAAAAATTTTAATCTTAGAGTACAATCCGCAATTTGTGGACGGTCCCCTAACGGGATGCAATATGGAGACAGCCCCCTTAATTATTGGATTGCAAAATTTTTACGCCATTACCCGTCTTTGCACATTTCCCTGTTGTGAAAATTCGGGGCTCCTGCGGTGGCGAAAGACGGGTAATGGCGTAAAAATTTGCAGTCCAATAATTAAGGGGGCTGTCTCCATATTACACCCCGTTAGGGAACTGTCCACAAATTGCGGATTGTACTCTAAGATTAAAATTTTTAGCAAAACTGGCTTCCTGACGGACCTTTCTCCTTAGGGGGTTGTCCGAAGAACCCCCTAGGCCCGCTACCCCCCGGGGAGCAGATCAGGTCCGCCAGGACAACCTCCTCTCGTCCGAGCCCCGACATCTTCGACGGGTGAACGGACTCGACTCGGTCACCAGTTCCTTAGGTCACATGCATCAGGTAGAGAAGAGAGAGATAGAGGTAGAGAGAGTGAGAGGATAGTAGGGTTTGAACCCAGAACCTTTTGCACAGCAGGACCACGACTCTACCAACTGAGCCATTAAGGACGTTTCATAACCAACTAATTGTCATAGTGCATACTGGAACTGTCAGTTTTTAAATTTAATAATACTGTAAAATGCACAAAAACAAGATGTTAAGTTACTGGGGTTTGAGCCGGGTACCTTCTGTACACCAGTAAAGTGACTCCACCAACTGAGCCATTAAGGACGTTTCATAACCAGCTAATTCTCATAGTGCATAGTGGAACTGTCAGTTTTTTATATTTAATATTACAAAGCTTCGTTACTGTAAAATGCACAAAAACAGGACGTTCATTTTCTGGGTTCTAAACCGGGTACCATCTGTACACCAGCAGAGTTATTCTACCAATTGAGCCACTAAGGACATTCCATACCCAACTAATTTTCATAGTGCATAGTGGAACTGTCAGTTTTTAAATTAAATAATACTCTAAAATGCACAAAAAATGGAATGTTAATTTCCTGGGGTTTGAACCGGGTACCTTCTGTACACCAGTAAAGTGACTCCACCAACTGAGACATTAAGGACGTTTCATAACAACCTAATTGTCAGAGTGGAACTGTCAGTTTTTAAATTTAATATTACTGTAAAATGCACTAAAACAGGAAGTTAATTGACTGGGGTTTGAACCGATCACCTTCTCTACACCAGCAAAGTGACTCTACCAATTGAACCATTTAGGACGTTTCGTAACCAGCCAATTGTCATCGTGCATAGTTGAACTGTCAGTTTTTAAATTTAATATTACTGTAAAATGCACTAAAACAGGAAGTTAATTGACTGGGGTTTGAACCGATCACCTTCTCTACACCAGCAAAGTGATTCTACCAATTGAACCATTTAGGACGATTCGTAACCAGCCAATTGTCATCGTGCATAGTTGAACTGTCAGTTTTTAAATTTAATATTACTGTAAAATGCACTAAAACAGGAAGTTAATTGACTGGGGTTTGAACCGATCACCTTCTCTACACCAGCAAAGTGACTCTACCAATTGAACCATTTAGGACGATTCGTAACCAGCCAATTGTCATCGTGCATAGTGGAACTGTCAGTTTTTAAATTTAATATTACTGTAAAATGCACTAAAACAGGAAGTTAATTGACTGGGGTTTGAACCGATCACCTTCTCTACACCAGCAAAGTGACTCTACCAATTGAACCATTTAGGACGATTCGTAACCAGCCAATTGTCATCGTGCATAGTGGAACTGTCAGTTTTTAAATTTAATATTACTGTAAAATGCACTAAAACAGGAAGTTAATTGACTGGGGTTTGAACCGATCACCTTCTCTACACCAGCAAAGTGACTCTACCAATTGAACCATTTAGGACGATTCGTAATCAGCCAATTGTCATCGTGCATAGTTGAACTGTCAGTTTTTAATTTTAATATTACTGAAAAATGCACTAAAACAGGAAGTTAATTGACTGGTGTTTGAACCGATCACCTTCTCTACACCAGCAAAGTGACTCTACCAATTGAACCATTTAGGACGATTCGTAACCAGCCAATTGTCATCGTGCATAGTGGAACTGTCAGTTTTTAAATTTAATATTACTGTAAAATGCACTAAAACAGGAAGTTAATTGACTGGGGTTTGAACCGATCACCTTCTCTACACCAGCAAAGTGACTCTACCAATTGAACCATTTAGGACGATTCGTAACCAGCCAATTGTCATCGTGCATAGTGGAACTGTCAGTTTTCAAATTTAATATTACTGTAAAATGCACTAAAACAGGAAGTTAATTGACTGGGGTTTGAACCGATCACCTTCTCTACACCAGCAAAGTGACTCTACCAATTGAACCATTTAGGACGATTCGTAACCAGCCAATTGTCATCGTGCATAGTGGAACTGTCAGTTTTTAAATTTAATATTACTGTAAAATGCACTAAAACAGGAAGTTAATTGACTGGGGTTTGAACCGATCACCTTCTCTACACCAGCAAAGTGACTCTACCAATTGAACCATTTAGGACGATTCGTAACCAGCCAATTGTCATCGTGCATAGGGGAACTGTCAGTTTTTAAATTTAATATTACTGTAAAATGCACTAAAACAGGAAGTTAATTGACTGGGGTTTGAACCGATCACCTTCTCTACACCAGCAAAGTGACTCTACCAATTGAACCATTTAGGACGATTCGTAACCAGCCAATTGTCATCGTGCATAGTTGAACTGTCAGTTTTTAAATTTAATATTACTGTAAAATGCACTAAAACAGGAAGTTAATTGACTGGGGTTTGAACCGATCACCTTCTCTACACCAGCAAAGTGACTCTACCAATTGAACCATTTAGGACGATTCGTAACCAGCCAATTGTCATCGTGCATAGTTGAACTGTCAGTTTTTAAATTTAATATTACTGTAAAATGCACTAAAACAGGAAGTTAATTGACTGGGGTTTGAACCGATCACCTTCTCTACACCAGCAAAGTGACTCTACCAATTGAACCATTAAGGACGATTCGTAACCAGCCAATTGTCATCGTGCATAGGGGAACTGTCAGTTTTTAAATTTAATATTACTGTAAAATGCACTAAAACAGGAAGTTAATTGACTGGGGTTTGAACCGATCACCTTCTCTACACCAGCAAAGTGACTCTACCAATTGAACCATTTAGGACGTTTCGTAACCAGCCAATTGTCATCGTGCATAGTTGAACTGTCAGTTTTTAAATTTAATATTAATGTAAAATGCACTAAAAGAGGAAGTTAATTGACTGGGGTTTGAACCGATCACCTTCTCTACACCAGCAAAGTGACTCTACCAATTGAACCATTTAGGACGATTCGTAACCAGCCAATTGTCATCGTGCATAGTTGAACTGTCAGTTTTTAAATTTAATATTACTGTAAAATGCACTAAAACAGGAAGTTAATTGACTGGGGTTTGAACCGATCACCTTCTCTACACCAGCAAAGTGACTCTACCAAATGAACCATTTAGGACGATTCGTAACCAGCCAATTGTCATCGTGCATAGTGGAACGGTCAGTTTTTAAATTTAATATTACTGTAAAATGCACTAAAACAGGAAGTTAATTGACTGGGGTTTGAACCGATCACCTTCTCAACACCAGCAAAGTGACTCTACCAATTGAACCATTTAGGACGATTCGTAACCAGCCAATTGTCATCGTGCATAGTGGAACTGTCAGTTTTCAAATTTAATATTACTGTAAAATGCACTAAAACAGGAAGTTAATTGACTGGGGTTTGAACCGATCACCTTCTCTACACCAGCAAAGTGACTCTACCAATTGAACCATTTAGGACGATTCGTAACCAGCCAATTGTCATCGTGCATAGTGGAACTGTCAGTTTTTAAATTTAATATTACTGTAAAATGCACTAAAACAGGAAGTTAATTGACTGGGGTTTGAACCGATCACCTTCTCTACACCAGCAAAGTGACTCTACCAATTGAACCATTTAGGACGATTCGTAACCAGCCAATTGTCATCGTGCATAGTGGAACTGTCAGTTTTTAAATTTAATATTACTGTAAAATGCACTAAAACAGGAAGTTAATTGACTGGGGTTTGAACCGATCACCTTCTCTACACCAGCAAAGTGACTCTACCAATTGAACCATTTAGGACGATTCGTAACCAGCCAATTGTCATCGTGCATAGTTGAACTGTCAGTTTTTAAATTTAATATTACTGTAAAATGCACTAAAACAGGAAGTTAATTGACTGGGGTTTGAACCGATCACCTTCTCTACACCAGCAAAGTGACTCTACCAATTGAACCATTTAGGACGATTCGTAACCAGCCAATTGTCATCGTGCATAGTTGAACTGTCAGTTTTTAAATTTAATATTACTGTAAAATGCACTAAAACAGGAAGTTAATTGACTGGGGTTTGAACCGATCACCTTCTCTACACCAGCAAAGTGACTCTACCAATTGAACCATTTAGGACGATTCGTAACCAGCCAATTGTCATCGTGCATAGGGGAACTGTCAGTTTTTAAATTTAATATTACTGTAAAATGCACTAAAACAGGAAGTTAATTGACTGGGGTTTGAACCGATCACCTTCTCTACACCAGCAAAGTGACTCTACCAATTGAACCATTTAGGACGTTTCGTAACCAGCCAATTGTCATCGTGCATAGTTGAACTGTCAGTTTTTAAATTTAATATTAATGTAAAATGCACTAAAAGAGGAAGTTAATTGACTGGGGTTTGAACCGATCACCTTCTCTACACCAGCAAAGTGACTCTACCAATTGAACCATTTAGGACGATTCGCAACCAGCCAATTGTCATCGTGCATAGTTGAACTGTCAGTTTTTAAATTTAATATTACTGTAAAATGCACTAAAACAGGAAGTTAATTGACTGGGGTTTGAACCGATCACCTTCTCTACACCAGCAAAGTGACTCTACCAAATGAACCATTTAGGACGATTCGTAACCAGCCAATTGTCATCGTGCATAGTGGAACGGTCAGTTTTTAAATTTAATATTACTGTAAAATGCACTAAAACAGGAAGTTAATTGACTGGGGTTTGAACCGATCACCTTCTCAACACCAGCAAAGTGACTCTACCAATTGTACCATTTAGGACGATTCGTAACCAGCCAATTGTCATCGTGCATAGTGGAACTGTCAGTTTTTAAATTTAATATTACTGTAAAATGCACTAAAACAGGAAGTTAATTGACTGGGGTTTGAACCGATCACCTTCTCTACACCAGCAAAGTGACTCTACCAATTGAACCATTTAGGACGATTCGTAACCAGCCAATTGTCATCGTGCATAGTGGAACTGTCAGTTTTTAAATTTAATATTACTGTAAAATGCACTAAAACAGGAAGTTAATTGACTGGGGTTTGAACCGATCACCTTCTCTACACCAGCAAAGTGACTCTACCAATTGAACCATTTAGGACGATTCGTAACCAGCCAATTGTCATCGTGCATAGTGGAACTGTCAGTTTTTAAATTTAATATTACTGTAAAATGCACTAAAACAGGAAGTTAATTGACTGGGGTTTGAACCGATCACCTTCTCTACACCAGCAAAGTGACTCTACCAATTGAACCATTTAGGACGATTCGTAACCAGCCAATTGTCATCGTGCATAGGGGAACTGTCAGTTTTTAAATTTAATATTACTGTAAAATGCACTAAAACAGGAAGTTAATTGACTGGGGGTTTGAACCGATCACCTTCTCTACACCAGCAAAGTGACTCTACCAATTGAACCATTTAGGACGTTTCGTAACCAGCCAATTGTCATCGTGCATAGTTGAACTGTCAGTTTTTAAATTTAATATTAATGTAAAATGCACTAAAAGAGGAAGTTAATTGACTGGGGTTTGAACCGATCACCTTCTCTACACCAGCAAAGTGACTCTACCAATTGAACCATTTAGGACGATTCGTAACCAGCCAATTGTCATCGTGCATAGTTGAACTGTCAGTTTTTAAATTTAATATTACTGTAAAATGCACTAAAACAGGAAGTTAATTGACTGGGGTTTGAACCGATCACCTTCTCTACACCAGCAAAGTGACTCTACCAAATGAACCATTTAGGACGATTCGTAACCAGCCAATTGTCATCGTGCATAGTGGAACGGTCAGTTTTTAAATTTAATATTACTGTAAAATGCACTAAAACAGGAAGTTAATTGACTGGGGTTTGAACCGATCACCTTCTCAACACCAGCAAAGTGACTCTACCAATTGTACCATTTAGGACGATTCGTAACCAGCCAATTGTCATCGTGCATAGTGGAACTGTCAGTTTTAAAATTTAATATTACTGTAAAATGCACTAAAACAGGAAGTTAATTGACTGGGGTTTGAACCGATCACCTTCTCTACACCAGCAAAGTAACTCTACCAATTGAACCATTTAGGACGTTTCGTAACCAGCCAATTGTCATCGTGCATAGTTGAACTGTCAGTTTTTAAATTTAATATTACTGTAAAATGCACTAAAACAGGAACGTAATTGACTGGGGTTTGAACCGATCACCTTCTCTACACCAGCAAAGTGACTCTACCAATTGACCCATTTAGGACGTTTCGTAACCAGCCAACTGTCATCGTGCATAGTGGAACTGTTAGTTTTTTAAGTTTAATTTTACTGAAAAATGCACCAAAACAGGATGTTAAGTTACTGGGGTCAAAATCTGACCAGGATTTGATTTATAAACTTTCTGCATTAAATAACCAGGCCACTATATGTACATCAGCAGGAAGGCAATGGAGGAAATGTATTTCCCTTTAAAACTTTCTTTAAAGTAGAAAACCGTAGTAATTTTAATAAAATCTCAAAATCCCGCCCGGTTTTGATCTGGGAACATTTTGCACCGAAGGCTGCCGCATGACCCACCAGGCCACTTTATGCACATCAGCTAGAAGGCATAGGAAACATTTGTTTTTTTTTAATTTTTTAAAGTAGATATCTTATGTAATTTTTTTTAAATGTTATATCAAAAATTATCAAAATCTTACTAGTGTGTGATCCGGGAACTTTCTGAACTGAAGACAGATGCTAAACCAACCAGGCCACTATATGCATATCAGCAGGAAAGCAATGGATGAAATGTATTTCCTTTTAAAACTATATTTAAAGTATAAAACCTAAGTAATTTTATTAAAATATTAAAACCTAACTAGTGTTTGAACAAGGTTCCTTCTGAACTGTCGACTGAAGCTTAACCAACCAGGCCACTGGATACACAACAGCAGAAAGGCAGTGGATGAAATGTTTTCCTTTTTAAAGCTTTTTTTAAGTAGAAAACTTAAGTAATTTTATTTAAATCTCAAAATTTAAGTAGTGTTTGAACAAGGAACCTTCTGAACTGTCGACTGACGCTTAACCAACCAGGCCACTGGATACACATCAGCAGGAAAGCAATGGATGAAATGTATTTCCTTTTAAAACTCTCTTTAAAGTAGAAAACTTAAGTAATTTTATTTAAATCTCAAAATCCCACCAGTGTTTGAATCGGGAACCTTCTGAACTGAAAACCGTCAAGACTAAACCAACTAGGCAATTGGATGGTCATCAGCTAAAATGCATGGATGAAATGCATATTTCATGTTAAAGATTTCCAGTAGAAAACTTAATCTATAAAAATCTCAGAATCCCGCCTTTTCCATTATGTGATACAATATTATATGACACTTTTCCATTATGTGATACCAATATAAACTGTAACTTTATCTACCATCAACTTGGCATCTTGGCTTGATTTTGGGGACTGATCGACAACTAGGCTTTCCTTAAATCTATGAAAACATATTATACTTCATTTCTTTTCTGCTCAAAATTTTGCATTTTTCGTAAAGTTAAGATTTTAAATTAAAATTGAATCGTCAGTTTGAAGAAGGGGATAAGTCCAAAAAATGACAAATTGACTTTTTGTGCTCAAAACAATCTCCAAGCTTTGCCCTACACATGGGTGAAAAGAGGGGGAAAATAACTAACCCCTATAGGGAGATATATCGCCCCTTGAAGTTGTGAAATCGATGTTCATACAATGAAAATTCCATTACTTTTTTTTCGATTTTCTCAAAACTTGATTTTTGGACTTATTCCCTTCTTCAAACTGACGATTCAATTAACTGGCTACTTCCATAAAACAATTAAAGTTTTAAGTATTTTTAACAAGTGTGGAAAATGTAACCTAGATTTAAATTTTTTCTTAGGCATCCGGAGAGTTTGATCACAATCCTTCATATTGAATTGCTGGATTGCTACTCCTAACCTCTATTAGGAAATATCCGTATGATCATTTGCAGGAATCTAGATCGCTAGAAATTCTACCGCGGCTCTTCAAAAGTAGTATAAAATGAGTTTCAATTTATTAAATAAATAAGATCTTCCGTACAATCTTAATATGACTTAAAATTTAAAGTTAAATTCCTTTGAATTTTAATTTTGAAAGTTTTCAATTAATAGCAACTTGAAGTAAACAAAATCTCATTAATCGCTGAAACTAGGAAAGCTTGAAAAGTGAGCCAACAAAAAAAGAGCTAAAATTCGCCAAATTGCCTTTAGATAGTAGAAGTACTTTACTGGTTTGCCGTAATGGAAAAGTACCAAAAAATACATTGTATACAGATGCTCTCAAGAGCGACAAAACTTTCGGGATGACATAATATTTACTACATTACCCATATGAGTCACTGCGTTGACCCCTGAGTAGCCCTAACAAATTTAATATTTTTTTTCTTTCTTAAGTGTTTTTTATCATGTACATTTTTGCTTTTGTTTTGTGTTCTTTGTTACAATTGAAAACTAATAAATTTCCTTGTTCTTCTTTAGTCATCAGTGGCCCAAAAACGGTCCTCAGTCGGTAGCGGCCCTCCGGGCATTTGCTCAAATGCCAGTCCGAGCCTGTTAGGAAACATGTTGTCAAACCATTTTTTTGCAACATAAGGAATAATTTTTTTTTAAAAATATGATGTCATTTTAATAGAGTAAAAAGTAAATATTTCTCCTAGTAGAAATATAAGAAGTTATTTCCTACTTCTACTGGCGATGGCAGCCCAAATTTCTTACGTTTTTTGCACGACCTGCGAATCTCCTGAAACCCCCCTCCCCCCCCAAAAAAAAAATTGCATCAGAACACTTATAAACCTGCTAAATTTCAAACATTTTTCGAGGGTGGACCCCCTAACTCCCATATTTACCTCTTAGGTTATGGAGTAGTTTTGGTCGTTTTCAATAATCAAATATAAAAAGTTTAAACTTTCGGGGGAGGTACTAAAACCCTGAAATTCCTCCTTGGCGTGTCAAAGAATTGTGCGGCTTAGGTCAAACGTATCACAAGAGTCCACACATTTAGTACCCGAAAATGAGTTAAAACATTAGTTTTTTAGGGAAATTTATCAAAATCTTCCGGAGAATACCATTCTCTAGGGAAGACAGAAGTAATAATAGGTATTAAAAGATCCAAAAATTTATATATCCTCTGAAATTTTTCTATAAATATAGTTGTATCTTCACACATTGGCGTTGTCGGCTCCTGAAAATTAGGGGGGACGCCTCAACAGTGGCGGCTCGTCCATAGGGGCTGCGGGGCTGCAGCACCCCCAACCAAAATTTCCCCAAATTCCAATTTTTAATAATTTAAAAATATTAAAAAAGATTTATTTTTCTCTTTATCCTTTTTGAATTTATAATTCTCTACTATTAGCCTTAATATGCTAGTAATTATTCCCTCATCTTAAACACAACAGTCAAAAAACTCCGCCGTCTCGCCAACAGATTTCCTTTCGGGTCGACAGCCCCCGGATATATACCGAACGAGGTATAAAAACTGTTGAGAATATTAGCTTTATCATATCAAATCAAAATATCAAGAATTTAGCACGCGAATCTGTTAGGGAGAAAGGGGCTGCTGCCTCATCAGCCCTTCCCCGGCGCCGAGCAAAAGAATGATCGTTTTTTATTTCGCGAGCATTGTAACCCCCATCAGAGATAAGAAAAAATCCCGATTTCTACTAATAAATCACATTGGCTTTCTAGATTTTCTCACTTAAACACCATTTAAATTTTTTTTTATTTATAGCTTCTTCTCAACGTGAGAAACAATTCTGTTCAGCTATTTCGGCTATTCAAAAAGGATTTATTTTTACTTTTTAGTAGTCATGATTTTTCTTTTAATACATAACGAATAGAATTATCTCTCTTCAGTTTTTGATTTAATTCAAAGCGAGCTAGGACCAACTTCGTCTTTGTAAGAATACATTAATTAAGTGTAGGGTGACGAGAAGACCCGTTTTTCTGACTAAGTTTCATAAAATGTGAAAAACGTAAAGAAAAATCTAGATTTTTTCAATTTTGGGGGTAATCTTTCAAAAGTTTTTTTATAGGTAGTCTGAATTATTATTTAATTATGAGTTATTTAAAAATTTAAAACAATTGTCTTAATAAGGGTTCTCTTACAATATTTATAACGTTCTTATAATATAGTTCCCATATCTTCTATTTGATTTTTTCAACATTTTTGTTTAATAGAAATAGTGTAGGATTGAATTGCATCCCCACAAGAAAGGGGTGCAATTCTGTGTGTGTGGCTGTAAGTGAACTTCAACAGCTTAAATTTTTCTTGCTGTCTTATAATGAGAAAATCGTAGTAAAGAAAAGAGGTCCTTGTGTCCACGTTTTTTAGATTTATTTAGCATAGTATCACTTAAAATATACGTTTTTAACTTGGTCCAGCTGGAGCACAGGGTTCCCACGGGTCAGGGGGAAAACCTGGAACAGTCAGAGAATTTCACCTAAAAAGTCTGGGAATAGTCAGGGAAAATTGCTAATAATGGCCAAAAACCTGGAAAATCATAAAAAATACCAGGAAAACGAAAATTTTTAATGTTTCTGTGTCAATTTTGGCTCTAGTAAAGTGAAAAAATAGTCAATTTATTGAAAATTATGTGTTCGAAAATTGAAATAAATATCCAAAAAATGCCGTGAATTGCTAGTTTTTTTAAACTAAAAATCTTAAAAATTGACCTTGAAAAGTCAGGGAATTTTATTTCTGAAATTGAGTGGGAACCCTGGGAGCAGCACCCCCTATAATTTTAGCTACGAGCCGCCACTGCGCCTCAAGGATTCGGGATTCCTCTCACAATGTTTACAAACTATTGGTTAACTACCCCAAAAATAATCTTCTTTTTCGCCCTCGTTTAACAATTTTAAGGTTGTTTTGAATCAACTAACTTCTGTCCCAAATTTTTATAAACCGTTTGTAATATTTAACAAAAAACCAGAAAATTTTTTGATATTTGACCTTTTAAATACAGGTTGAAACTCATAAGTGTTATAAGATTACAGTTTGAAATGACATTTTTTTATGCTTTAACCAGTGCTGTAGCCAGATTTTTTTGAGGGTGTTTCATTAAATTATTATTATTTAGCTAGAAACAAAAATTTTTGTTGGAATAATGCTTTTCCATTCTCTCACTTGCTTCAACCTACTCTAAATAAAATCGTGTTCTAAAAATGGGGTGTCCGTCTCCCTCTTGTATGGATATACGAAAAAACCGTTCAATGCAAAAACCGTTCAATAAAAAACAAATAAATTTATTACATGTGTAAAGCTATGAGTTTTTTTGTTTTTTGAACGGTTTTTGTATGAACGGTTTTTGTTTTGAACGGTTTTTTTTGCGACACCTCTTGTATACGCCTCTTAAATTAGGTGCCATTGGTATTTATAATGGCACCATCACCATCTTTTATGATTAGAAGTTGGAAAAACACACATTCAGTAAATTTTCGGTCACCCTCAAAAGTTAAAAACAGTTTTTTAAACAATGTTCGCAATTATTGGGGGGACGCGTCCCCATCGCCCCCCCAGGCAACGACACCCGTGTCTTCACACCCTGTAAATGGCCTTTGTCCCTCCATCACCCAGCTATAAACCCCATATAAACCCCAGCTGTTTATAAAGCCTACGATCTTCCACTCTTATGTTTGTATTATTTCGCAAAATATTTCTAACAATTTTCAGATTTTCTATCATTTCTCCTATAGATTCAAAGACCTTTTAATACTGTTTTGCATTTGTTAAGAAAACCAAATCTTTACTCTTCTTAAATGATTCTTTTGATATTGTTGAAAAAAACTCTGGCGAGAAATTCCTTAGCAAACAAATCTCAAAGAAAAATCTAGTTATTTCAACGCTTACATTTTCAGAGGATTAACAGATTAAAAACAAAAAAAAAGGTAAAATAAACTAATGGATAGTGAAATTTTATTATTATTGGAAGTCTTTTGTTAGAAGTATTCCCTGTTGAACAGCAGGTTTTTCGAAAGTTCTCCTAAACTTTAAATATTTTTTTTAGCTTTTAACCTTTCAAAAGTTCTCAATGGAGAATTGCAGCATCTCTTAAAATTCTGAATATTTAATTTTAAATCATTAAAAATTCTCTCCTGATTCCAAAAATATGCTTGTCTTTTCCCACAATTTTTTCAATTATGAGATATTTTATTACCTGAATACATTAAGATTAAAAATAATTCGACTGCAAATATCCATTTTTTATACGCAGGTTACATAAAAAGTACTACATAATTCCTAAAAATAAGACGTCGTATTCGATAAAAATTGAGCAACTGGGGAAGAAAGTGGTGTAAGTCCAGAAATACGAAATTTGAGAAAAGCATGTTTTTATATTGTTTTGATTTTAGGCCTGCTTGTATAGGCTAGACTTTTAGAACTAGAATTAAAATTCTTCCAACTCATTTTTGGTTATTTTCTGACTGTTGGGAGAGGGAATACTCCCGCCTAATTCCTAGGTCATAGAATTTTCAAGAAAAAGGCCAGTAAAAAATTAATCATTAAAATTTTCTTTAGAAAAAACCTTTGGGGGTGTACGATTTCTTCAACTTCCTAAAAATATTGCCACCCAAAAAAATTCTGTCGTCCGATGCTTGTGGCACATCTTGTACATTATAATTTACAAGATGTGATGTGCTCCAAGCAAAGAACCTTGTAGCTCTTTGAAAGTTTTGATGTTTTGGTAATTTTTTTGCGAATATAGTCGAAAATACCTAGATCACGTGCTCAAATAGAACCCTCAAGGTGCTCAAATAGATCCTTTTTTAAGGTTGCATACCTCTCATTTTTAATAGTTTTAAAATTAACAAAAAGTTTTTTCCCCAAAAATACCCATAACTCAAGAGGACTCACTCAGAAAATTGTTCCTGGTGTCATTCAATAGGGAATACAACACTTGTGAAAATTCAAGATTTCGACCGTTGGAAATTATTGATGGGCTTAAAAAAAGCATTTCTTCAATTTTTTAGATTATTTTATCATTAGGTTTTTTAATTACTTTTAAAAAATTACTCTCGCTAGAATTGTGTGGTCTACGTGACGTCACTGTAGGAGAATATTTTTTTACAATGAGTAATTATCGTAAAACTTATATCCACACTGCTACCCCGCAATTGTATAAGGGCGTATCACGAAAAACTTTTTTTCGAAATTCAAAAAGGCATACTGAAAAAAAGTTGCCTTAAGGGTCACATATTCACCATGAAAAATTTCAGCCCGATCAAAAAATGTTTAGGTCCCCCGGAATTGGGCCAACGTTTTGGAAATTACCTCAATTTTCAATAAATTGACCGAAACCTCCAAGATAAAATTTTTATTTTAAGTTCATAATTTTTCTAGGATAATCTACTATCCTACCTTATAGTTGGCAGTTGGTTTCATATTTTTACTACTCTTCGTTTATAGTCAGGATGCCAAGTCGAAAAGTGCGAAATCTCTTATACCATCAATGTTTTGATGGTTTTGGATAGAGTTAATAGTGTAGATTTCAAAACCGGTTGATGCCACTCTGCAAGTGTTGAGCATTTTTTTTAATTTAAATTTTTAAAATATGGGCCAAAAAAAAATTTAAAAAATCAAATAATAGTAATAGAGACTTATGATACATGTTTATAGGCTATTTTTCAGTGATGAATACGAATATTCCAATTAAAATTTAAAAAATTTAAAATATCTATTTTTAAAGTATTTTTGAAATTTTGGATATTCGAAAAAATTAAAACATCACTCAAAACCACAAAACAACTGCAAAAGAATTAATTTAAACGGTTTTCAATCACAAACAGCTTAAATAGTGACATACTAAAATTGGAAGAAAATCAGACAGTAAAAAGATTATTTTTTTAAAAAATTTCAATTTTTTTGGGCTCAAAAATCGACTTTTTTTAAAATTCCTGTTAAAAACGTTTGAGGCATTTGCCAAGGTAATGTTTCCATGGATGTTGTAGTTATATAACTGTATAACATAAAAAAACCATAATTCATGATTAAATTATTATTTAATTATTTAATTTATTAAAATGAACTTAGAAAATATAGGGAAAATCCTTCAGTCAAATGAAACAGGAAATATGCAGACGATATTTCGTAATAAATTATCTTAAAATAATTGAATTTAAAAAAGACAAAAATTCTTTCAAAAAAATTTAAATTTTAAACAAATTTAAAAATTTAAAAATTTTTAAAAATTTTAAATTTTGTAGTATAGGCATGTGATACAACTTTATGGGCTATATTTTACTGCTTTTTACGAATATCTGGCCAACTTTTCAATAAAATTATAATTAAGTTGAAAAATTTGAAGCATTCATCTTAATACTTTAGTTTTGGATGCTGGGTGCCGAATGGTAAATAAAGTATCAACCTCAAAAACTCTTATACCATCAATGTTTTGATGGTTTCTGATAGAGTTAATAGTGTAGATTTAAAAACCGGTTGATGCCACTCTGCAAATGTTGAGCATTTTTTAATAAATTTAATTTTTTAAAGTAAGGGCAAAAAAATTTCAAAAAATCAAATAATAGTAATAGAGACTGTTTATAGGCTATTTTTCAGTGCAGAATACGAATATTCCAATTAAAAATTAAAATATTGGTTTTCAAAATATTTTTGAAAAATTTGATATTTGAACAAAATTAAAACAACACTCGAAACCACAAAACAACTAACTACAAAAGAATTAGTTTCCACAGTTTTTATTTCAAACAGCTTAAGTAATTACATACTAAAATTGGCCCATGAAAAGTTTAATTTTTTTATAATTTTCAATTTTTTAGCAAAACTAAAACTTACAATTTTTTTTCTGAGCTTCTCCTAAAAATCATCCTCTGACTCGCTTTCATCCAAAGTTTCGGATATTTTTGAATGGGGATTACAGCACTTCCCCTCTTCTTGGTAGCAGTGACACATGAGGCTGCATGAAATGGCACTTGCACGACAGCCACATCGCATACTTGAGCAGGGATCGTCAGCTTTGCAAGTACACCTTGCGACTTCAAGAATGCAGTCTGGTGCAAATAAAATATTCTTCGGTATTGGAGTTGGCTCTATTTCCTTATCCTCAGTTTCCCGCCATCCGAATAGCATTGGATCCAAGTCTGGCATAGATGCTTCACTAGCAGACATCCATATGATTGTTTGGAAATGAGCTCTTTGAACATTGAGTCTGAAGCACTCGGTTGTAGGAGGGAGTGCTTGAAGACTAGGAGCTCTAAGTTGGGCTTGTGCAACTTTTTTCCTCCACAGAAGAATTCTGGCGTCAGTCATGTCTACTGCACCTTCTACTCCATAGACATTTGTTAAAAAAGAAGTGCATTCCTTTTCAACGGCTTCTTTGAAATTTTGTTGCCAGTGCTCTGGCCACTAAACAAAGGTCAAATAGAGGTTAGTATACAAGTGAAGGTGAAGCACTATTTGAATAGGAATAACTAAAAACCACGGAAGTTTCTGACGAATGAAAAATATTTTTCAATACTTTTTATGTCTTAAAGTCAAGACTATTCTAACTTCTTTCTGATAAAGTTAATAAAATATTTCACATTTTCAGGTTCCTGACATATTATTTAATATTGAATTAATTTTTTATGATTTCTTAAGCTACATGAACCCATTAGAATTTTTTTTCTGAAAAAATACTGAAAATAAATATTGGTATGATGTAATTAATTTTTTTGTCGAAGGAACTTAAGACTGGGTATTAATAAGCTAAACAAGAACATAATTGATTTAACATTTAAAAATTGTTTTATTTATTTCAATATGCATAATATTAGTCTAGAAATTTTTTCCATGTTGTATGTAGTCCAGGCAATCTGTGACTTAAAGCATAAGTTTTAGTTTTACTAAAAAATTGAAAATTATAAAAAAATTAAACTTTTCATGGGCCAATTTTAGTATGTAATTACTTAAGCTGTTTGAAATAAAAACTGTGGAAACTAATTCTTTTGTAGTTGTTTTGTGGTTTCGAGTGTTGTTTTAATTTTGTTCAAATATCAAATTTTTCAAAAATATTTTGAAAACCAATATTTTAATTTTTAATTGGAATATTCGTATTCTGCACTGAAAAATAGCCTATAAACATGTATCATAAGTCTCTATTACTATTATTTGATTTTTTGAAATTTTTTTGCCCTTATTTTAAAAAATTAAATTTATTAAAAAATGCTCAACATTTGCAGAGTGGCATCAACCGGTTTTTAAATCTACACTATTAACTCTATCAGAAACCATCAAAACATTGATGGTATAAGAGTTTTTGAGGTTGATACTTTATTTACCATTCGGCACCCAGCATCCAAAACTAAAGTATTAAGATGAATGCTTCAAATTTTCCAACTTAATTATAATTTTATTGAAAAGTTGGCCCAATATTCGTAAAAAGCAGTAAAATATAGCCCATAAAGTTGTATCACATGTCTATACTACAAAATTTAAAATTTTTAAAAATTTAAAAATTTTAAAATTTGTTTAAAATTTTAATTTTTTTGTCTTTTTTAAATTCAATTATTTTAAGATAATTTATTACGAAATATCGTCTGCATATTTCCTGTTTCATTTGACTGAAGGATTTTCCCTATATTTTCTAAGTTCATTTTAATAAATTAAATAATTAAATAATAATTTAATCATGAATTATGGTTTTTTTATGTTATACAGTTATATAACTACAACATCCATGGAAACATTACCTTGGCAAATGCCTCAAACGTTTTTAACAGGAATTTTAAAAAAAGTCGATTTTTGAGCCCAAAAAAATTGAAATTTTTAAAAAAAATAATCTTTTTACTGTCTGATTTTCTTCCAATTTTAGTATGTCACTATTTAAGCTGTTTGTGATTGAAAACCGTTTAAATGAATTCTTTTGCAGTTGTTTTGTGGTTTTGAGTGATGCTTTAATTTTTTCGAATATCCAAAATTTCAAAAATACTTTAAAAATAGATATTTTAAATTTTTCAAATTTTAATTGGAATATTCGTATTCATCACTGAAAAATAGCCTATAAACATGTATCATAAGTATCTATTACTATTATTTGATTTTTTAAATTTTTTTTTGGCCCATATTTTAAAAATTTAAATTTAAAAAAAAATGCTCAACACTTGCAGAGTGTCATCAACCGGTTTTGAAATCTACACTATTAACTCTATCCAAAACCATCAAAACATTGATGGTATAAGAGATTTCGAGGTTGACCCCTTTTTTGCCATTTGGCACCCTGACTATTAGGAGTAATAATTTTTTAACATTACAAGTTATTCGTGAAGTTGTTTTTCCTGCATTACTAAAGTTTCCAAAAATCAAGTTCTATCTACCCTAGAAAGTTGTAGTTTGTGTCATTTTGATTAGAATTTTATTTTCTTCCATATTTTATGCCCTGTAGAAATTATTTTGGTTTTGTTTTACCTGAAACACCGTGTATAATTATAAAAATAGTACTAATTTTGTCGTTTACAAGTAATATTTTTAAAACTCCTATGATATAAATTCGCTAAAAGAAATTTATCCATAAAAATGCACGTGAACTCAGATAACAGTATATAATAATTTAACTTTCATATATTTACTAATAATTCTAGCTATTCTTATTAAATGGAAAGTATTTGATTTATCCTTTTTTAAGACTAATTTTTTGGTAAAGAGTAAAGATTCTAACTACAAATAAAACCAACAGAAAAGCCAATATTACAAATCACAAGTAAAATAAGATTTCTAATAAATAAGATAATCACTAAGTATTACAGTAGGTGTAAAGGAATACATACACTTTTACACATAGTACATACAAACATTTTTATTCCTTTGTTTCTGAAGAAGCATCTAAGAAATCCCGTTTAGTTTCGAACTTGGAAAGGAATTTCCTGTCCAATAATCTGGATTTAATTAACACATCACAATTTTTGAACCCACAAATACGAAGGGAAGCTTCAGTGACTTCCTTCACAATATTTTCAACTGCTTGGGTGTGCGAAGGAATTTTGAACTCCTTTCTATCATTCAATCCAGTTTCAACGATTAGCTCGATTTTTTCTTTATTTAAATTATTTAGAAGTGGTGGTTCAGTTAAAGTCACATAGACTGCCAGTTTATGATGTCTACTATATCATCCACCTCGAAATTTACTTGAGGTGGTTTGAAAACCCTTTTTCCTAGAGAATCAGCATAAGGTACTTAGACAATGATCTAAAGGATGTGGTTAAATCTACCACACAAAGGTATATCTTTAGGGTAAATCCAGATCAACTTCTTTTATGAAATGTTATTTGACCCTCGAAAACACATTAGATCTATGGCAAATAAAAAAATACAGGAAGCTCGCAAACTCCCTCAAGTAAATTTCGAGGTGGATGATATCGATTACATCATAAACTGGGAGTCAATGATTGTAGCTGAACCACCACTTCTAAATAACTTAAGTAATAAAAAGAAGAAATCGAGCAAATCTTTGAAACTGGATTGAGTGATAGAATTCCTTCGCACACCCAAGCAGTTGAAAATATTATGAAGGATGTCAATGAAGCTTCCCTTCGTTATTTGTGGGTTCAAAAATTGTGATGTGTTAATTAAATCCAGATTATTGGACAGGAAATTCCTTTCCAAGTTCGAAACTAAACGGGATTTCTTAGATGCTTCTTCAGAAACAAAGGAATAAAAATGTTTGTATGTACTATGTGTAAAAGTGTATGTATTCCTTTATACCTACTGTAATACTTAGTGATTATCTTATTTATTAGAAATCTTATTTTACTTGTAATTTGTAATATTGGCTTTTCTGTTGGTTTTATTTGTAGTTAGAATCTTTACTCTTTACCAAAAAATTAGTCTTAAAAAAGGATAAATCAAATACTTTCCATTTAATAAGAATAGCTAGAATTATTAGTAAATATATGAAAGTTAAATTATTATATACTGTTATCTGAGTTCACGTGCATTTTTATGGATGAATTTCTTTTAGCGAATTTATATCATAGGAGTTTTAAAAATATTACTTGCAAACGACAAAATTAGTACTATTTTTATAATTATACACGGTGTTTCAGGTAAAACAAAACCAAAATAATTTCTACAGGGCATAAAATATGTTAGAAAATAAAATTCTAATCAAAATGACACAAACTACAACTTTCTAGGGTAGATAGAACTTGATTTATGGAAACTTTAGTAATGCAGAAAAAACAACTTCACGAATAAGTTGTAATGTTAAAAAAAATGTTACTCCTAAACGAAGAGTAGTAAAAATATGAAACCAACTGCCAACTATAAGGTAGTATAGTATATTATCCTAGAAAAATTATGAACTTTATATAAAAATTTTATCTTGGAGGTTTCGGTCAATTTATTGGAAAATGAGGCAATTTCCAAAACTTTGGCCCAATTCCGGGGGACCTAAACATTTTTTGATCGAGCTGAAATTTTTCATGGTGAATATGTGACCCCTAAGGCAACTTTTTTTCAGTATGCCTTTTTGAATTTCGAAAAAAAGTTTTTTGTTTTACGCCCTAATGCATAGTGACGTCACAATTTATTGACATTGCCTAAAATGTCTGCTTTGGATTTCTGACCGTCACCAGAAGTGTCTAGAAGGTAAATATTTATTAAAACATTCATATCGGACACTTCAGAAAAAAGAAATCATCAACTAAAACATAGAAATTCAATTTTGATTGCAATTTTGCCCGATGGAATTCTACGTCACTATGCATGCAAACACACTTCGCGTTTTCAGTCACGTGTTTTTTTCTCGACTTTAAATTAAAATATTTAATTACTTGTACACTTTTTTGAAAAATTGACAAAATATTTCATTTTGTTTTCCAAAAAACTATACGGAACACTTGAAAGTTTATGAAAATCTGACACATGCAAGTTCCTTATACGCTTTCGTACAAGTGTGTCGTATCGAAGACAGAAGTGACACCATGCGCCAAACCACAGAGAACAGAGCTTACAGAGGTTTCATAAGGCACTTTTCGTCAATCCTTGGACACTAATTTAATTCTCACTAGCAGCCAATCAGAAGAAGTGAAATCCGAAGGCGATTCCTAATCACCGGTGGAGGGACGCGGCACGGACAAGAGGGACGCGGCGGTAGGAGGCGGAGCTATGTCCGCAAATTGTTTGATTGGTTTAAAAAAATTACCATTAGCGTCTATGGCGATGAAACCTCTGTAAGCTCTGTTCTCTGTGCGCCAAACCCCAAACCCTTCTGCGGATTGTAGCTTATAATTTTTTAAAAATTAACTAATGATCAGATTTAGAAAAAAAAATATTTTTTAAAGAAGCTCTATCCAAACTAAATTTGAAAAATCGATGTATTCCCTATTCTTATTTTTTCGGTTTAAAACTGTAGGTATCATGATCAACTTATTTTCAAACAAGTAAGTATTCAAATAATTTTAATATTGAGAAAGTAATAAATTAATTAAAACAAAATTTTTGTTAAATTTTAAAATTTAAGTTTTATTGATAGGCTAAGCGCGCACTAGAGACTTCCTGTCGCGGCGACTACAAACACTAGGTCACTCGAGAGCAATGCATTTCAATGGAGAGATTCTTGGCAATCGGCCAAGAGTCTCGTCGCCTGTGCTCGCGCTCTAGCTTCTTGCAATAGCCAGGGTGATAATTTTGTCTCTGTCGCCGCGACATAAGTCTCTAGTGCGCGCTTAGCCTTACTGAAAATATTTTGATATAATGAGTGAAATTTTGATTTGAAATTCCCATAGCATAGGAAGTTAATAAAAATATGTTAAATTGATTATTTTATGTAATACAAAAAGTGTAAAAGGTTTGCTTTTAATAAATTATTTTATAATAAAAGCACTCTTAAAAAATTGCCACAAACTTTATATTATTTCTTTGCGCCATACACTGGCTCCGAGCTTGTTGAATTTTGTTTTAATTTATTATCCATCAAGTCGCCCAAGTCGCGTCAATTGGGTGGAGCTATGATGACTCTGGCAATACTACTACTTCACAATTTCATTGTCTTTGTGATTGTTGATAATATTCCAAATTCAATAAAATTTTCTATTATAATATTATTAAAGTAAACGGATTATTCTAAAACGAGTTTCAAAAAACATTGCTTAGAACAATTATAAATATATTTTGAAGAAATTTGTTGGCAACATAGAAAGTACCATTATTGTTTTTGTTTTATCGCTCCTTGATTTTGTGCACTCCTTCCTTTACCATTTCATTCTTTGAACATTCGTCGGACGAAGCAGAGCTAAGCAAAATTTTGTTCCTGAGTTTAATCCCATATATATGGCTCTTGGAACGAAAGTTTTGCGTTACATTGAATTAATACATCCTATTTACGCAACTCATTGATTGACTAAAATTGAGCTTTTGATGTTCTAGCTACTAATTATTTGTAAATAATGGAATTCACTGCTACTAATATACGTGATATCAAACCAGGCATGAAATCTCTTAATGTCTTATTTATTGTCCTTGACATCGGTAAGTTCATCTGCTTAGGACACGTAACTATTACTTGGTAAAAAGCGAATCATCAACACCATTCTCACTTTATACGTATGTCGCCCCAATTGACACTTTTAAGTTAATAACTTTACTTAATTCGCCCTAAATATAAACATGTCTATGGTAGCCGCTTTTGGCTGAAATTCTATCAGCTATTTTATTGAGAAAATTGTTTTCGAATTGTATACTAAACTATTACATATTATGGAAAACTTCTGTTTGTTATTGTTTTGAATGGGTTTGTTAATAAGTTTACAGATTTAGAGAAACCCTTTTCTCTCCTTAAAAGAAATTTGCTATAAAAACTTGGGTTCAATGATAGATTAAATAAGATTCTAGTGTTATGGAAAATAATTGTTTATTCAGTTTAGAATTGACCGACTTCTTATAAGAGAACATTGAATTGTTAAATCCTTGTAAAGACAAGGTGTGAAGATACTGCTGTAGTTTTAAAATGTTTAGGGGATATTAGAGAGAAGATAATAAGAGAGATATTTATATAAGGGAGACCGGGCAAGGATGGGACACTTTTTACAAGAATATTTTTTAAAAATTTAGTTTTCATTGTATAAATTTGAAATTTTCAAGGTAACATCTTGGAACATTTTAACATGTTTAAAAAATATAACCAAAGTGATAGCAAACAAAACTTAGGATTTATGAACAAATTAAAGTAACCCCTAATAGTGTCCCGGGCCGTGGTGGGATGGGATTATATTAAAATTATCTTTTAAATTAAAATTTATGATTACTTTTTAAATATATGATTAAAAACAACAACAGTGGAAGTATTTTACACATTTTAAAGATTTATTACCAAAACATCAGTTATTTTACCCTATATTTACTTCAAAAAATCTAACTTAAGTGAAAAATACAAAATAGTTAAAATTCTTCTTTAATCGAAAAAAATATGTTTCAACTGCAATACTAATCAGTTTCAAAACGAAGGTAACTAAAGAATTGTATGCAATAGCTTGTATTTAGGTATATTGAAAGGAATTGGGCTTGTCCCATCCCACCCCAAGTCATGGTGTCCTATCCCACCCCGGTAGCAACAGTTTTAAAAAATAGGTTCTTTCAAAAGGACTGTAGCTTTTAGGCTTATTATATATTCATAAAGAATACATTATTCTGTTTAGAAAACAATATAAACCAAAAACCATTAAGAAAGCAACCAAGAATCAAATTGAAAATTCACTTTGAAAAGTGTAATACTTAGTTACTTTTGCTATAGTGAAACCATCTTTTTCATTCAGAAACTTGTAGGAGCTTGCAACTAAAATACTAATCAGCAACAAGTATGAAGCCATGGTGACTTTATCTGGTGGAACACTCAAAAATTAATTTTATTTATAATGTTAAGAATTATTGAAGGTGTCCCATCCTACCCCGTGTCTTTATATTTAGCTACCCCGTGTATATTATGTAGGGATTAAAATATACATTACGATATATTTTCCTCTTGCCTCTTTTAAAATTTACTTAAAAGGGTATGCATACTTCCTACTAAAAGAGGGTTCGATAAAAAGGTTTAAATTTTACTCCCTCCAGAAATTTTGTAAATTTTCATGAAATATAAAAGTTGACCTCCTTTTTGACTCTCTCCTTATGATAATGTTGATTGTTGCACCAAGGAGGAATTTCAAGATACGGGAGAGCGGGGATGAATGGGACAAATTTCACATTTTTGCTAAAATGGAAAAAAATATGCATTTTTCAATCCTGTAATAAGTTTAAAACCAATAATATTGAACTCTTGGTTACATTATAAATGTGTGTATTCAATCAATTACCCATTATTTAAACTCCAAGAAAAGTTTTTATGCATGCATGTATTTTGTCCCATTCATCCCCGTGGTGGGGATGGATGGGACACCGAGTGGGGATGAATGAGACAGTTAAAAAAGTTCGGAAATTTACAAAATAACATTAATTTTAATTATTGCACAACGTTTAGCTTTTAAAAGGAAGAACACACTTCTATTTTCTAAAGAAAAAATTAAAAAGGCATTTAAAGGGCAAAAAAAACAGTCTAATTATTCCACTTAATAACTAGGAAAATTAACACAAAAACTGAAGCAAGTCCTTTTGTTCTTTCAGCTCAGAGGTTGAGGCTGGGGTTATTTCTATTAATGCTACTTGCTTTTTATGGATTTTTACTTTTAGCATTGGAAATAGAGTAATTTTGATGCCCCTGGACCAAACCTCCAAAACCTTTCCTTTCCAGCTGTTACATTTTCCTACCATTCTGAAGGAACTTTTTATAAAAATTGATCATATGAACCTAACTTGTTTGAATAATGGGTTAACCATAACATATTTACGATAAAAGTTGCAAATTCACTCATTAAGACTTTGGATATTCACACATTAGTTTTGAACATAAAACACAAGTTTAAACATAAATTTTTGCTCCCTACTTTAGTTACTTTATCAGAAATTACTTAAATGAGTTGAATATAGCAAGCTATTGATGGAAAGTTTTGGAAATGGGAAATGAAGTGATGATGGAACTGTCCCATTCATCCCCGCAACCCTCGTCCCATTCATCCCTGTACCCATTTATTTTTGAAAAACTAAAATTAGACTAGGAAAAAATCCATGGATTTTCTCCATTTAAATTGGAAACTATAATAATATAAGTACTCTTTCAACACACTGTAAAATTTATAGCTTTAGTAAAATTATTTATTAATGAATAATTATAGAAGTAAAACTATAAAAGTTACTTTTGGTATGCGAAAACACATTTAGTAGTCCTATTTATACAAAAATGGAAGCTGATGTCAATGAACACAAATTTTTGAATAAGCTAGGTACTACTATCTTATGGCTGAAATAAAAAAATTTAAAGTGAAGTTAAGGTATAAAAAATTGAGCTGTCCCGTTCATCCCCGTTCTCCCCTATAGATATAACTTTTTTAGAATATTGGTAGTCCGAGAACTTATTTTAATGTTAAAGAACTATTTCCTTTTCATTTTAACTGTAACCTTTTTTTTGTCCACATAAATGTTGATTGGATGTTGACTGCCCTTATAGCACTGACAAAGGGGATCCTAGCATTCCTAAACCAATTGGTACTATGCCTTTTAAAATTTCATTGTGTCATTCATAAGCAACGTTGAAACTTGCTCCTGCTTTATCTGAAATTACACAAAATTGTTGTCACCAAGTTTTTTATTTCACAAAAAAAACTGTAGTCTGTATGACTTAACCGTGACTGTGAAACTTATGACTGTAAACAGTCTCTGTAACTTCTAATTGCCTTGCACCCTTTTCTTTACGAACCGAAGGTAGTTGCTCCAGAGAGAGTGCATAAAAAAACTCCTATTTTCAGATTGAGTACTAGGAACTGTAAACGAGTTTTGCTTCTCCGGTGGTTGTCAAAACAGTTCCAGGTATACTCTGTTCATTTTGAATAGGTGCCTGAGAAATAGTGCTTTCCCCCTCGCTAAAAGTGTAACCATGGTTATGCTCTTTGCGCAGCTAATAGTAAACATTCTCCGCCTCTTTGACGTTGATAGTTGCCATGGTTACCAATTCATTGGTGGGGGAAGGAAATGTACTCAGGCGCCAATTCAAAATGAATAGAGTATAATTGGGGACCCTGTAAGTTTTGTAGGGGGAATTTCCTTTAGAACACTTATTCGTGTAAGGATGGATACTTATCTGAGAGATGCTAAAATTTTAAGACTGGCCAATATTAGTCGAGAAAAGGATTTTTTTTGTAAGAACCTGAATGGATCTGTTTTTGTTCTTTTTTTATATATATATTTTCTCCCTTTCGTAGGTCGTCCAAACATGACAAAAGATGGACATGAAGTTAGGACGTGTAAAGTAGCTGACAGAACAGCTAGTATAAATTTATCTGTGTGGGACGAACCAGGACTTTTTCTACAGCAAGGAGATATTTGTAGGCTAAGTAAAGGGTATGTCAAAAGACAATTTAATTTACTTAAATTACTCAGGTTTTGCTAGTTTAATATGTTATGGGGCAGAGTTTATACAGTTTAAACCAGTGTTTCCCAACGTGGGGTGCACGCCCCACCAGGGGGCAATATCATTTTCAAGGGGGGCAATTAGAAAATTTTCAACCAAATTGACCTCCAGGTGGAGCCAATCCAGGGGGAAAATAAAAAAAAAACTTTTTAAAAAGAAGTTTATCAAAATCTGATCCTATTATCCTATCTGAGGATGTATGTCTGAAATCTGGACCAGTATGTATCAAAACCAAGTTGAAACCCTGTTTTTAGAGTCTAATGTCCAAACCTTTTCTGGGAGATGACCCAAGATCTCTTTATTTTTAGAATGCTTATATAAAACTTTTTTACTTTAGGTTCATCAAAATGCAAATCTTACCTAAAAATTTCCCAACTAGGGGTACCAAACTATTTAAAAATCTGCTTCCTAGAGTCAAATTTCCAAAAATTTGCTGGGGGAGGACCCACAGACCCCCCCTTTGTACTTAGAACTTTATTACTCATAACTTGATTTAGTTCTTTTGCATGCAAATTCTAGCTAAAAATGTTCTGAAAAGTTTCATTAGACTTATTAAATATACATAGGAGGGAGAGGCTAAGAAATAATTTTGGCCCCCTCTCAATATATATTTATCTGTATATGCCACTGAGACCAGGGGGCATGGAAAATTTAGAAAGGCTTTGGTGGGGACCGAAAAAGGTTGGGAAACACTGGTTTAAACCAAGGGATGGGCAAAAAAAGGCTTTTGGGCCATTTGAGGCCTGTGCTGGTAATTTTTTGGTGGCCCATCATGAGAGTGAGAAAAATAATTTCCAACACTTTAGTAAATTTTTTTTTGTTCAGGTACCATTGCAATGGGGTTTCTAGGGAGAGGTAATAAGGACGATTATTCTATTACACGCTGTCTGCTCATTTACTCAGTGTGCATGATGAGATGTAAAGGACTTTACATCTCATCATGCACACTGAGTAAATTAGCAGACAGCGTGTAATAGAATAATGGTCCTTATAACCTCTCCTTTAAATTATAGTAAACCTTGTAATTGACTTCTCAGGAGAACACTTATCTATGTTCTACATCGAACCAGGTTTTCCAGCATGGGCAATACCAACATTATTTGGAAACAAAAAAATGCATTTTTACAGTATTCGAAATAGATCTAAATTCAAAAATAGACTTAAAAAGTGTGAAAAAAATTAGTTAATTCAAAATTTCAAAATAAAACACGACATACTCTTTGCACTTGTTTCAGATTGAATGGTGTCAGATCTGTTTCGGCCTTACTCTAAAGTAAAAATCAACAATGCTTTCGAACAACAAAAAAAATCAATGTTCAAATAAAATGATGTCACATGCTGTTTTTGCGCCCTCTTTTAAAGTCAAACTTTGAAATTAAGTTAAAAAATAAGTAGGCATCGTAATTAATAAATTTTTGAATGTATAGATTCCTCTCTTTGATAAATCTATCGATTAAAAAAACCAATGAAAATACTGGAACTGCTCATTTAAATCTGTTATAGAAATTGAAGAAACAAACCCTTTGGCATGTTTTAAGATACATTTCCAATGCCTAAAATGTTTTTTCCATTCTTCATAAAACCCATAACAACCTTTCTCAATTATTTTGATTTCTTCCATTATTTTGAGCTCTCCTGTGAATGCAGGGGTGCATCTAGGATTTTTTGCCAGGGGCCGTTTTTGGGAATTTTGTGAAAAACGGAATTGAATTTTGTGAAAATAATTTTTCATTCTAAAATGAGGTCATATTTCTGTAAATATATTATCTTTTGTAATAAAATTACACTTAGGGAGTGCATATAGCTTGATTTAAGTCTGTTTTTGGGAACTGGAATTTTGTGGAAGGGGCTGTTTTTGAGGGTCGGAATTTTGTGAAGGGGCCGTTTTCGGCCCCAATTTCTTTCTAGATGCACCCCTGGAATGACTTGTTTTATTTTCATCTTTAAATTATCAGATTATGTGGAATATTTTAAGTGTAATTTCCTTTAATTTTATTTAGGTATGCTTCTGTTTGGAAAGGATGCCTAACATTATATACTGGTAAAGGTGGAGACATTCAAAAAGTTGGCGAGTGAGTCATTTCTACTTTTAGTTTTTATCTTAAATAAATTATATTTAAATGTGTTTCACGCAAGTTTATTCTAGTATTCGTCTTCAAATTGCACTAAAGCAAATTGTCTTATATCTTACATGCATGAATATGGATATTATATGTACGAAATGATATTTGATTGGGTTAGAATCGAAAGTGTCCAAGTGATAATGCTATATAATTTATTTTAGGTGTGTTGGCAACTTTTTAAGCTTCTGATTTACTGAATGTGTTTTTACTTTCCTCGCCTTCTCCAAAGACAAACTTTTAGAAGTAAAATACAGAGTACAAACACCAAAAGTTTGTTAAGTTTAACTTCTAAGTGTTAACAATTAATCCACAATGCGTGGGTAAACTTATTTCATATTGTCACTTGTGCCCCTTGATTTCTTGCCCACTCATTTCTATTTTTAAGATTATTCATGAAAACATATTACTATAAAAATGTATTTTGAAAAGGTATTTAGATGTCTCCTGGAAAGAAAAAAGTGTAATTCATGTAAAATTAACAATGTTATACATTTGAGAGTTAATAAAACTATTCAAAACTTTAAGAAAAAAAACTGTTAGATTACCAACTGAAGTAGTCAAATAAATAATCTCAATAAAGTACCTAAGGAAGGATGGTGTGTTTTATTGGGGAGCAAGTTACTTTCACTTGCTGTTTTGTAAAATTTCGCTTAACAGTTGTTGTAAAAAGAAATTATGACCTAAATTATGGTCATTTTATGTATAAATTCATGAAAACTACTTGTCCTGGTGTCAAAGTTTTAATCTCTCTCGGAATGAGATGATGCCTTTTGACATAATCAAAACAATACTTTGTAGCATCTGATTGTATGCTTCCTCTTGGGGAGCTATTCACACATGTTGCAACACCACATCATTGTTGCCCAGTAGTTTGTGCTAGGTTTCATTTATTAATGGAATAAGTGAAGAAAACACTTTTTATATTTGTATGAAAATATATTTCCAAACAATTGTTGTTTGGTTTTCAAGTTTAAGTCTCTTACTAACTGTATTCTTTTTCTGAACTTATTTCTTAGATTCCGTTTTGTCCTTTGCCACTTGTTAAATTTTTATTTGTAACTACTGGATTGGAGGGAACTCCATTTAAGAGTATATAGGTTTTGTATTTCTTTGGCATTTCTCAATTCGTCAGTGTCTATGGATCAAAAGATACAAATCTAATGAACAATGCAATAAAAACTTTCTAAAAGTGTTTGGTGTCATGATTAAACTTCGCCAAAAGTCAAAACTAAGTTTTAATGCGTCAAATGTTTGCTGTTTTTATTTTTTTATCATAGCAAATTTGTAGAATTTCGTGCGAATTGTAGAACAAAACATAAAAATGTATCCATAAATTTTCATCAAATTTGTATGTTAAAAAAACTTTTGTAAATAAATCTTGTACTTCAAAACTAAAAAGCTGTGTATGTGAAATAAACTTGTTTATGAAATAAGACAAGAAAACTTCCGTATCAGAATAACTTCTAAAAGACTCAATGGGCCAAGATAATTAAGAAATAAATTTGCCTCATCTAGGAGTTGTAGCGTTAAAACTTAAAAGGTCGATCGCGGAAACTTCAAAACGCCAAATCCGTAATGCCCCAAAGACTATATCTATCTACAACCTAAAAAAGGTGTGTTCTGTTTTCTCATACCTCTGCAGAAGTACGGTTATTTTTCGGCCTTGGCTTATTTGTATTTTTTTCTCTCATAGCTGAGAATGGAAAGGTATGACATTTTGGAGGGGCCTGATGCCTACATTAGTCCCTTTCAAAGTCAAGAAAAGGTACTTTACTTTTCTTTGTGTGCTTTGTGTAAGTATTGTGTTCAAGGTGAAGAGCAATTTATCAAGTAAATGCCTCTGCTTTTTTATTGCAACCAGGTTGCAACTTATGTTTGCTAAAGATGAAATTGTCAAGCTGAACCTACCAAGACTGTCAAGAGTTGTTCATAAACCAATTGTAATTCATTTTTATACACTGACATATTTGTTTCAATCTAGATTTTAACTGAGAATTGATTTTTGAGAAACACTTTCTTTTTTGTCAATCCTTTGCATATCAAACTCTGTTCATCTACAGAGTGTTAAGAATGTAAATGATTAAATGCTGATTTTGTTTTTCAAAATTTTCTTATCCATCATGGTACCTCTGTAAAAATGTTTGCATCCATTTATCAATAAGTTTAATTATAAGTCTTTGTAAGAATCATAGTTGCCCAGATATGCATCAGTTAAATGTTTCTTATTTTGGATAATTTTATTAAAAACTCTTTGTATTGTAAAGGAATTTGTCACCATGTATGGTAAATTTGAATGTGTTCTGTTATACTATTTGTATCAAAATTCATTGCTCATATAAGTAAGGTTTTTAATATGTTGTCTATGTAAATTTAAAAGAACTTAATTGATATATTTTTGCATCCTCTTAAACCGCCTTCTTTTCTTGTGAATAAGGTGGATAAGCTACACCCTATACCTGTTTTAAATGTTAAAGATTAACATCTAGGGCAAATCTTTCATAGCATCCTATTTATTTGGATTTTATTTTTCACATTCATGTCTTATGAACATGCTAATTTACATAAAACAATGTAGAATAATTCTTATAAAAAATATTTCAAATATCACATAAAATATCTCATAAATAACTCACTGATTTTTAAATTCTGAAGCTAATTTAATTCCAACCTTGGGTTAAGGTTTATTTTTAATAATATTATAGAGATAAAATTATTTCTTGGAATTTTTCTTTGATAAAAATTAACACATGCAATTAAAAGTTAGCAAATATGGTACTTTTCAAGGAGTCAATTCTGTCCTGGAAAATTTCCAAACTTTTATCTACATTTTCTACATTGATGAGTCTGACTTTTTTGTGCAAACAAATCAAAAATGAAAACATTGTATGCCTGTAAAGATAATCTACCTGTTTCAAATGTCATAGTCTATTTTAAGTGTGTATATTATTAGCTAGAGGTATATAATTAAGAATCACTTAGGATTGGGGAGTTATATTTCTGCTTCCAACAGTTAGTTACCCAACACTATAATTCATCTCTCATTACAACATAATTCATTACAGTTTTGTTAAAAAATTTCTTATTTAATGTTAATACTCTTGTTTATGCGTTTTGTGAACTAATATCCTTTTTCAAAATTTTCTGTGAAATACTTAACAAGTTGAACGCTGCATGTAATATTTTGAATCTGAAGAATATTTTGCAATTGTAATAAGAGGAAGATCCTTATAGTGTTATTAATGCAAAAAAATATTTCAGTTCACATTTATATCTTGAGTTAGTCATTAAGTATTTGTTGTGTAAACATTATTTAATTTCACTAAATGAATTTATTTCTAAGAGTATTAATACTGTTGATTAAGCTGCAATGTAGCTGCATGTTTTTTATTTGTTGTTTTTCTCATGAATATCTTAAAATGAAACTATATTTATGTATGAATGATTTTGATTTATTGTTTTATGTGTAAAATACACAATTATAAATTATGCAGATAATTTAAATTTTTATCTTTTCAGGTTTTGTTTTGCATTTACAGAGCTCCCCAACATGAGTGAAAGCACTGAGCAGTCAAATCAACTAAAGGTATGTCATCTAATATTTAGATTTTTTTAATCAAAATTTTAGCAAAAGTAAACTGTTACTTATTACTTATAAATTATTCTCAAACAATTTGTCTTTAAAAAAACTATTGTATTGTGCTACATTTTTAGTTAATCTCGCACCAGAAGCATCTTATAAATCTACCTACTGCCAATAGGCAAAAACAAATCTCCACTTATGCCAGAACTGAGCACTGTGGTGTCCTGGGGTCAAATAAGCTCTTTGTTTTATTGGTACTTACGTATTATCCCGTCGACCGTTCAGTGGCCGTCTAATTCAGCGGTACATCAATAGAAAAGTCAAATAGAATTTTTAGATGCGTCAATTGATATTTATTAGCAAACTAGTCATCATTCGTCAACTTACCAACATTGGCTTAAAAATATTTTTTTTGCCTCCATTCTCTTATGCAGAATCTCTTAATTTCTTGTGTTTAAACTATTTTATAATATATTAATCTGTCTATACTTGAACTGTGTTTTTCACTAACACTTATTCACTAAAAAAATATTGAACTAAAACGTAAGAAAGTGAAGGCAGGTATCCACCTCATTGTTTTTTTTCTTATTAACGATTAGAAAACTTTGTTCATTAATGCTCTTTAAGAAAAGGATTTCTTCAAGAAGGACACAATCGAAAAACCTGTTTCCAAAAGGGTAAAATGATGTAAAACATTTTGGGAACCACTGACTTATGTAATATCCCTATCAGAATTGTACCTTGGTGCATAATGTGATGTGAAAATAACTTTTTATGCAATTAAGTACTTATGGAAACCATAAATTCAATTGTATCTCCCTGAAATTAAGCAAATAATTTTCATTTGAAATTTATCTTTATAAATATTTCATATATTTAGAGGACAGCTACCAAAAAGCATTGTAAAAGTTAAAAAAAACCCTGGGGTTTCTGTGCCTTAGCTTTCAAAAGGGGTCTTGGGTTAGTGAGTTTTTTTCTTAATTTTATTTATTTTTTATTTAAAATAACTCAACCTTTAGATTTATATTACTATTGTTTAAATGTATTTGCAAAACAATTGTTGGAACCAATAATATTTTAACCAATTCTTCCTTTCTTCAGCAACCTCCTACGGAAGCAAGAGGGTCTCCGACATTGATGCAGCCAATGCCAATGTTACAAGTTCCTGGAGCAGTACCTCTTACAGTTGCACCTACGCCATCCTTACCTGGTAAGTTAAAAAACCAAATCGAGCAGATATACCAAGGATTTATTCAGTTACTGTGAATAGACTTTTTGGATATGTGTAATCTGAGTTTGAATCCTTCACTGTTTATTGGTGTTCCAATTCATTATAGTTAAATTTAAATTCAAAATTATACATTCACAAACTTTTAAACAGAAATTTTTTAATGCCTCTGAGAGCCTATTTCACGCATTGAAAATCTGAAATAGGCTTTTAAAAACTAGCCAGGCGTATTTTCACGCTTTGAATTTTTAACAAAAGCTTTCCTTAAAGAAATGCATGGGGCCCACTGAAATCTTAATATTTCTACTGAAATTTGTTATATTAAATAAATATTTCATATAGAATGTTTAATGAAAAATAAATTGTTTTATTTATAATGTTTAATATTTTCTACTAATTTTTAACAGATGCTATATTTTAAAAACCAAAATGGCAACCTCATTTTTTCTATTTCATTTTGTCCATTAGAAGAATGAAAAAATTTTGTATTTCACTCCTCATAAATGAATTTCATGCATCCTAAAAAAGTCGAGTATTTTTCCTAAAAAAGTCCTGGGAATAACACTGCTTTTAAATGAATTTAACAATATATAGCAGACTTGCACAAATTTCACTGTGATGTAAGCCAAACTATGACCTTTTAACTTTCTACAGATTAAAAATCAAACTGGGGCCAAAAAATCAATCTAAATTCCATATAACGCATTGAGTGGTCACAAATACATTATTCAATTCTAGAATTATAAAAATAAGGCACTCATTTTCCTGAGTCAGCCTAAGTTTTGGAGGATGGCCCTACCCATTTGAACAAGTTCAAAGATTTTTTTGGCTATTAATTTTACAAGAAGGAAAAGTATAATTTCAGCCCTTAAATGGAATAAGTAAGGGGTAAAATAATACTGCATTCTAGGGCGTAAGACACCAAGCAATGAGAGTTGAAAAAATGTTTGTGTGCATGCGCTAAGTAGCAAATTTCCAGCAAATATTTGGCGAAGGAATCGCTACTTGGCGAAGCTCTTATCCCAGTTTCAAATTGCCGTATATTTTTGGTTTGGGTCAGTTTTCAAAGTCCAAGAGTATATTTCTAGATAATTCGTGTTTTACATAGGATTTAAAAGAATAATCACAGGAGCTTATACTAAAACGATCCCTAATATTAAAATATTTAAAATTATGAACATCAGGTCATCAAAATTTATTTTCTAACATCATAACTACACAAAACTCTCAAAATTTTTAAATACAATAAAAAAATTATAAACAAATTAACATTAAATTGAGTAATAACTAAATTCTTTAATTAAATTAAATAATGTTATCAAATTTAATAATTAAAAATATTCACATTATAACTACAAAACTTTTATCAAAATCTATAAATCTAATGAAAATAATTATATTTAGTGTTTATTAATTAAATAAAAACTAAATTCTTTAAATTAAGTATAAATTTGGGTAAAACAAAATAGCAACTACTAAGATTCGAACCCACGACCATTCGTACAGCTAGCGTTCATCCTACCCACTCAGCCATCGTTGCACACCAGTTTGGTAGAAATTACATTATTTAAACTCAATACCTCCAAAGAAGCCAAAATCTCGCCAAACATCTGTCGCCAACTCGAGCATGCGCACAAACCAATTTTTCGGCTCTCATAGGATTTGCCCTTACGATTCAGAGGCTATATAAAATAATTATTTCCAAAAGAAGAGAAAAAGACAAGCAACCCATTTTTTATTTAAGAAATTTGTTGCTTTTTTCAACCTAACACTGCCACTGTATTGTCCTTTGCCATCAAACCAATCAACTCATATGCAATTAATAAAATTTTACTTTCAAAAAAATGTTCATTGTTCTGTTATCAAGATTTATGGTTACACATAATAGATGAAGATCCCAGAGCCCCCAGACATTTCTTATTTTCTCACAAATAAAATATATGGGAAAATGTTGTGTCAGTATAAACTTTGAGTGTGTGCATACCCGCTAACTTGGCCCGCCGGCCAATTGACAGGTACCAGGTGCTAAAGGTTGGTAAAAACAGTGCTCACTTTTCTCATTTTCTCAAGGATGATTTTTACATATGATACTCGGTGAACTATTTCAATATTTTTTGTAAGCAGCCAGACCAATCGGATAGGCCAAACATCCCCCCAGACGCACAAATAGTGTTGAATAGCGAGAAATGCAGCCAATCCCACCAACCCTTACGATCGCATAAACCTGCAAACAAAATTGTCAGTTCCCTACTAGTCATTTCTTACTAGTTACAATGCACTTATACAGCTTTTTGCGATCGTAAGGGTTGGTGGGATTGGCTGCATTTCTCGCTATTCAACACTATTTGTGCGTCTGGGGGGATGTTTGGCCTATCCGATTGGTCTGGCTGCTTACAAAAAATATTGAAATAGTTCACCGAGTATCATATGTAAAAATCATCCTTGAGAAAATGAGAAAAGTGAGCACTGTTTTTACCAACCTTTAGCACCTGGTACCTGTCAATTGGCCGGCGGGCCAAGTTAGCGGGTATGCACACACTCAAAGTTTAAACTGACACAACATTTTCCCATATATTTTATTTGTGAGAAAATAAGAAATGTCTGGGGGCTCTGGGATCTGGGACTATAATAAACCATTAGTGCCAAGTGATCTATTTTTAGATAGTTCGACAAAATGTCAAAAATATCCTTTTAAATGACTTGGAATTAATTATTCTTTCATTTAAAAATACATCACTAGTCAGTCATTCAAGTGTTTTTTTCTCTGTATTGCTTACAGTGTGGAAATTCAGCTTTTTCCACTTCAGATTGAGAAAAGTGAATCAGAAAGCATTCAGTAATGTTCAGAATGAGGTCAAATATATATTTTCTAAATAAATTGCATATTATATTGTTTCTAATATAATGATTTATAATTTATTATAATTACAATACATTTACATGCTTATACACATCATGACTATAATTTACATGATTTAGGATTATTCCATATTAATTAAATATATCAATTTTTATGGATATATAAATGTGCACCATCACCCTAGGAAAAAAACACCACTGCAATTAGAAGTAGAAAAATTGTTTGGGTGTTAATTCACATGAATTTATAGATGTGAAATTAGTGAAAATACATTGGGTTGAATACTTCATTGATGAAATTATCTGAAAACATTTCTGTAAAGTGATGAAAATCTCAAATTTTTTTTAAATTTCTCCTTTTACAGCTTTTTTAACTTAAAACTGATATTAAGACAGAACAGAAAATTATACCGGCAGGGGAAAAGCCCTAAGACATCACCATTTTGAGCATTACCAAGACTAAGTTGCATTTTATTCAATGAACTACAACACTTTAAGTGAAAACTGATACTTGAAATTTAATTAAAATGGGAACAAAAAATAATCCTATTTTACTTAAGTGCAATATTTTATTGCATATTTTTTCCATAATAGGCTTATAAATTTGAATACTTTTCTCAAGTACATCAGACATTGAATATTTATATAGTTTACTCAGTGTAAATTATATTATTTTAATGTTATTCATGACTTTTTAAAACATAATCATGAATAATACATGTTTTTTTAAAGATAGATATTATTTCCATTCATTTCATACTTTTAGCTTATACTTTAAGGTTGACAAAAAAAATTGTGCGAAAGTCAAGTGATCATGATTTAGGATTATTCCATTTCCCCGAAAACAATTAATTACGGTGGCAGTGGGTTCAAGAGAAGTTTTAATTCCTCAAAATATATTGTTGAGAAAGTATTTATTCTCGTAATTTGTTCTATTTGTGTTCAGGAAAATTTCAATACTAATGAAATTCTTTGTTTTAGGTAATGGGAATCATGGTACTTCAGCATTTACTCCAAGAAATGCGAATAGAAACACGGGACAGCCAAGAGCGCAGATGCCCGTCATCAACAATGGAGTAAATAACAAACCGAGAGGAGGAAGACGGTAGATCAGGTTTCGGGCTATTTTTAAGTTTATGATGAAAGTGTGTGACAGACATTGCATATCAGAAGAGGAATTCCAGAAGTAGGGAAACTTGTTTCGTAAGGGGACATCCATAAATTACATGAAAAAACTACTTTTTTTGTGAATGTTCTTGGCTTTTGAGACTTTTTCGTGGTGAATTTTCATATGGAAGGCAGCTAAGTAAATTTATTTGGTTTGGTTTACGATCTTATCGATTTTCGCTTTTTTGACAATCTCATCCCTGGTTTAAGGAAAATGCACAGATTAGTCAAAACAGCAAACCATTAGTCATGATAATTACACACACACAAATTGAGACCATGTTTTGGATTTCAACATGGATTTGTTTCAAAGTTTTTCCAATGTGTTTGTTAAGTGTGATGTTGACAAGACGAAACAAATGTGGCTAAAACATATCAAAAAAGTTAATTTACTAAAACGTTATAAAAAAGTCTCAACAAGGGGAGGGAAGGGTTGCAAATTTTGAAAAAAAAACCTCACGTTATTTATGGATGCCCCCTAATGTATCGCTACATTCATTCAATTCACCTCAAAGCCATACTACGAGGGTAGTTTGAAAAGTTCTCGGCCTCACCCAGAACACGCACTCGAAGTCGCGCTAATTTTTTTCTCCTATGAGAACCACTCTTCAAATGAACCAAATTAATTTTTGGGGTTGTTCTGATCAGAATTCTGCTTTTGGCAATTTTTTGAATGGGTTAAGGTGAGCATATTTTCAACAATGGGAAAAAACAAGTATCGAGCTGTGATAAAATTCTTTTAAAAAGAAGAGATATAACCAAATTAAATTAATTCTAAGCTCATAAATGTGTAAAGAGACTCTTTACCTTTGTTTTCCCCCTGAAAAAAATAGCGTTGAAACTTTAAGTTGGCTGTGAGAGCGTTCCTAAAGCACCATGTGAGAAAAAAGAGCCACCATACCGGAAATCATAGAAAAGTACCCCCCCATGGTTTTTAAGATTGAAAAAGAATGGTGGGGGACATTTCTAACAGTCTAGGGATATCAAAGGAATGCGTAAATTATTTTTTGCACGAACAATTGCATGTGAAAACACTTTGGGCAAGATGTGTGCCGCGAAAACAAACTGCAGCCCAAAAATGCATTGACATGACGACTTCGATGCGAATTTTGACGCGATTTACACAAAATAAAAGCGATTTTTTACGTCTATAGGCACAAATGGACATACCTTAGAACCTGTAAGTGAAATAATAATCAATGCAATCGATAAAAGCCAATTTTTCAGCACCAAAAGGTTCTATCGGCTGGCAAATTCATGGCGCAAGAATTCTGGGGATTTCAAGGAAAATTTTATCAATAAATTATCCGGAAAAGGGTATGAATATAATTTGAGAATACTAATTTAAACTGTTGATGAGAATATCCGAGAAAAAAAATTAATTAAGCAGATTAAAATGGCATTTCTGATCAGAATAGTGCTCATGTTAACAAATGTATTTTGGCGTTGGAAAAATTGAGGGATATCGATTAAAAATTTTAAAATTACTCACCCTATTACCCAGATTTGGTATCTTCAAACTTCCTTCTATCCCCCAAAGTGAAAATTTCCCCCTCTGGTCACTGTTTTACTTTGAATTTAGAAGTTCTGTGAGATAAGTAGGTTTTTATGACGAAATTCTAGAACACCCCCATAAGAGTATAAAACAAGACAGGACTGTCGTTCCAAAAAGTGAGGCACCCTAAAAGGAGTCAATGTTGAAAAAAACCATTTTTGAAACCATAAGTTAATATTTTCATGGTCAGGCCGAGAACTTTTCAAACTACCCTCGTAAGTGTAAGTTCATTCCGAGGACAGTTCAGTGGAACTGGTTAATGGATACAACAGAAGTAAAATGTTCTTTTGTTGGAAAACTTAGACCAAAGGATGTTCTGTTATGTTTTGAAAAGAGAGGATTCAAAAATAACATATGGAACTTATTTCCATTTTGTTGAACGGTGAGGTTCGAAATATCGGGTGATTGTGTTCCGAGAAAACCCGGATTTCTAAGAGTTTTTTTACTCAATGTTTTCTCAGTCTTAGAGAAGTTTGAAAAATATGAGTGTTTTATTTAAAGAAGTGTTAAGGAATTGCTTCAGAGTCTGTAAGCCTAAAAAATATTTGTTTAAGTAAAATTCTATTAAGAATTCTGAATGAACAACCATTTTTATTGTTCGTGGTAATACCCCGTTCGCACTGGCAGAAAAAAGACCCTCTATTTTCATTTCGCACTTAGTTGCCATAGAAACACACTTTAGGAATAACAAAATCGCCCCATATTTTAAGGGTGTTTGAAAATCACCCTTAATCAACAAAGATGGCGGCGCACAATGTTTCCCAGGATGGGAAAAGCTTATTTTCGGTGATTTTTCTTCAAATAAAGACCAAGGACACTTTTAAAACAGTTTAAACTGGACACAATTACGAACAAATTTATAGGTTATTAAGTTCTTTGAATTAGTACAATAATTTAACACAA
Organism: Tetragnatha versicolor; assembly: GCA_024610705.1. Lineage (NCBI taxonomy): Eukaryota > Metazoa > Arthropoda > Arachnida > Araneae > Tetragnathidae > Tetragnatha > Tetragnatha versicolor. The sequence goes on from JANDEH010000002.1 coordinate 618,917, forward strand.
AAAAGCCCATCAAAAATTGAACCGTGAGCTAAACAATGCTGTACTTCAATATCTCCGCTCATTGCTTTTAATTACTTAATAGTATAAATGTAATTAAAAACAGCTGCTGATAAAAAGAAATCAAAATATTAAACAAAAATTCAATCAAGAAATCTTTTCAGAACATTCTTGTTATGAATATGATAAAATTTATTTCGTGTTCTGCTATGCCAAACTAATATATCCTTGTATCCAAATATTTTAGATTTTTAAGGCAAAAAGACCCAGTTGGTAAATTAAAAGTACATCAAAATTTGGAAAACAATGGACCAAAAACTGATTAAATTTAGTTTAATAAAAAAATTTAGTTTATTTACCTTGATATGATCCAATTTATCCCACTACAATCCAGTCAGCTTGTCTTGTTTTTGTTTTTATTTGAAATTCAGAAATAGTTTTCTTGCATCGTCTGTCAATTAATAATTATTTATGTATTTTTACATTTTTACTTGCATTTTTAAAAAAAGTTCGTGATTATATTTATTATTTAAGTTATATAATAATAAATTAAATATTTCTTAGATTTCCACAATTAAGTGCTCAATCACCCTTTGCCAGTGCGAACGCCGTTTTAAGAAAACACACTTTAAGTTTAAGTGCGATATGTTTTAAGGGTACTTTAGCGGCAGTGCGAACGAGGTATTAGTCAGAGAAGTGTTGATATTTGTCATTTTTCATGATGTATTTAGTTTCACTCAAGTGGTTGACTGCCATTAATTTCTATGCGTGTTTCTATTGCAAGAGTACTTCATTTGAAATGTGCCATTCTGGATGTGTTTTTTAGGGTTTTCTTTCTGGTTCACAATCACCTCTGTAATCTGCACTAATATTGAGAATGTAAATATCATGATTTGAAAAAGTATTTTAATTTCATTACCGAAATTTCCTGAGTCATAATGTTTTCAAACTTAAATCATCATCATTAGGTTTTTGCAATTTCGTTTGTTTTCGTAGTTTTGTTCATTTATTTTCTGTAAGCATTTCACTGCTGTGATATGGATATCATTTATCCTGTACACATAATGTAGGGTTTTTTTTCACATTTGCTTGTCTTCAGTACAAAATATTCAAAGCTTTAGTCAAATTTTTGACTACTGTAACTTCCATAATGTATTTTAAAGTGGACTGACTGCTGAGGAAAGTATTTTTATATACCTTAAAAAACTCTTGTTAAGAACGCGGGGTTAAAAGTGCTTTTTTTATCAATGCATTTTCTAATTATTTGCATTGTAAATCGAACTTATTTGAATTGTTGTAAATTATAATTTTTCCTTTAAAAAAATTATCAAATATTGGATATCTTGTTTGCCTTTTTTCTGCAGTTTTATCATTCAAAATGAAAAATTCATAATTTTGAACCCTTCCTTTAAACCAAATCTAACCAAGAAAATAAAAATCCCCTAATAGCTTACTTACCTATTTTGTTTGGACTGAAATTGTTTTAGTTAGCCATGCGACTTTATAAAGGCTTGAAATTGTAAAAGAGTAAACGAGTGACATCATCTGGATGTGTTCAGTTTAAGTTCACTAAAGTTAACAGGATTGTTTCCATGCATTGATTATTAATTATATTCATGCATTAAAGAATATATTTCAAGAAATATGAAGTAAAACAGTGCCAGGTCTATAAATCAGTGTTAACATTTTATATAACACTGCTTGTTTAGGTGTTCATTGCTTTTAATTTTGTGTAACATTTGACAAGAAGTTAAGCAAGAGTTTGACTGTATACTTTCATACCCATTAAGTTAGTTTCCACTAAACTAAAAAAATTATAAAGATTTTGTATTAAAAAATGAAGGGGTTTTTTTGTAGCATGGTTCCTACTCAATTTTGAATGTAAAAATCTCTGACTTTTCCTGGCTAATTTCACAGTTTGTCAAAACCTACCTATCCATGAGAATTTTCCCGATTTATATACTTTTAATAAAAAGCATATTTACATACTTGCCAACTTTTGCAACTTTTCACCGACTTCCCTGAAATCTTTTTGGTCCAATTAAAATTCCATGATTTATGGGAACTCTTGTCATAGGTACTTTATTTTAGTTTTAAATATGTGTTTAGTACTTCTTTTCAATATTTAATTAATGAATTTAAAAGAAGATGGTGAGGTATTGATGAAAAATGTTGATCATAATTAGACATCCTAAAAAATTTTAAAAAAATGTGTGTAGCATCTGTAGCTATGAATTGTGACAAATCATTTACTTGAACAAATGTTCTTGTGATTCTTGGAAGTCAAGCAGAAGTTTTTATTTCAAAGAGATACAATTGCTTTTCTCAATCCAATCTTATTTCTAAAAAATTTCTTAAATTTATAAGTTTATTATTGAAACTTGGGTATGGTTTTGACATGAAAGATTTTCGATTCCTTTTTAATGCTATGCAGATTAATTAAAATGATAACTGAACCTATGTCACATTAAATAAATACAAATTGCAGTATACTCTTGATGTGAGGATTTTCATTAATATTGAAAACCTTTTTCCCTCTATGCCTAAATATATTTTCCCCCTAGACATTAAGTATTACTCTAATCTAATTACTAATTCAATTATAAAGCTAAATTAAAAGTAATATTAGTGTTGAATTTAGATGTTTTTTATAAAATGTTCTTAGTAATAATGTTCACTGGACTGTTACTTTTTTAAGGATTATTTATATTTGTTTGAACTTTGAACACTTAAACGTTGAGAGTTCACTTAGGCAAAAATCCGTATTGGTAGCCAATTCGTCATTATTTAAGAGCCAACTTGTTGTTCAAACAAAACAAATCTCAAATACTCATTGGTAATGAAACAGTGCCAAAGTGGCAACCACTAGTGATTTTTGCCAAAGAAAACTCTTTCAAAAGGTAAGACATCTGTTTTTTTAAGAGCCTCTACTGTATAATTATATTTCGTAATTTTCTGAGCCCTTTCGTAATTTCCTTCCTTGTTATGTCGAAAACTTTATTACTATAACTACTTATTTATACTCAACAGCAATGTTTCCTGAATCCAGTATGTCACTACGCAAAAGGAGAGTAAACATAAAACCTGTTGGGTTGCTAGGAGGAGTTTCGGTATGCAAATCATGATAACAAGACACTATTTATACATGGGTTTAACCAGTGATAATTTTAACGCCTCTGAGAGGGTATTTCACACTTTAAAAATAGGAAATACGCTTTTAAAAACTAGTCAGGCGTATTTTCACACTTTGAATTTTTAATAAACGTTTTGCTTAAAAAATGCATGGCATCCCACTGAAATCAAAAAAAATTTCTACTCAAATTTGTAATAAATAAATATTTCATTTATAATGTTTAATGTAACATAAATCATTTTATTTATAATGTTTTTAATACTTTCTGAAGCCCAGTGGCTCAGTGGTAGTGTTTCGCGCTTCCACACCACAGGCCCGGGGTTCAAATCCCGGGCTGGGCAAGGTCCACTCAGCCTTTCATCCCTCCAGTGGGTCGATAAAATGAGGACCAAATTTGCTTGGGAACTAAACACTAGGGGTCTCGCATTAGAATGACCACCTAACCGGGACACATGCCTAACAACTGGCACCCCAGGGCCCCACGGTCATGAAAACAAAGATGGGCATTGTAGGCCTTGGCCAACTAGTTCTGTTGCGCCAATGAGTTTAGTTTAGTAGTTTAATACTTTCTACTTTTATTAACAGATGCTTAATTGTTAAAAAAACCAAAATAGCATCCTCATTTTTTCTATTTCAGTTTGTCCATTAAAAAAGCGTTTTTATAAAAGATTTGTCTATATATTGTATAGTTTATGCAATTTCTGGTATTTCACTCCTCACAAATGAATTTCACACCTGCTAAAAAAAGTCAAGGAGTATTTTTACTCTTCCAAAAAAATCCTAAGAATAACACTGGGTTTAACGAAATAATCGTATTTTAAAATTGACATTCTTAGTGTCACTCGAAATTCAGACACCACTTTGGGAACTACTTTGTTAGTGACATCATAGGGTCAACTAACATTGCTGTCTAATATCGAAATTTTACTCATCCCTTTAACCTGGTCATATCAAGAGTATACTGTACTATATACCAATGAATATTTTGTAAAAAGTTGAAAAATTTTGTACGTTGTTTTGTAGATTGTCAAATTTGTTTTTAAACAATATATCCTCTGAATCAACTGATGGTAACTTTTTTTGGAAAACAGTGTAAATAAAAATATTTTACTTATAAAAATTGTAATCTTTATTATAAATTCAATCCAAACATAATTAAACAGCTTTAATTGGCATAACCAATTCCATATTTAGTCTCAGATTTTTTTTATCCTGTAATATAAGGTCTTCTAGGATGTAATGTTTTGGAAATATTTTTTTACTCACAATTAGATTTAAAAAATAATAGTTTGTATATTTATATGGTATATAAATCAAAAGTATTAAAAATAACAGCAAAAATGTGTTCATTATCTTTTTTTAGATAGTGATAACTATAGGTAAACCAACGATATTAAAAGGGTCACGTGATTTTGACAACGCTGGAGGGGAGACAGGTGGAAGTTGAGGGGCAATTGATCGAAAAAGGAAGAGACATGCTTGTGTATAGAAGCAAGACCCCAACTATCACTTGTTACCCAACTATCGGCCTTGCAAAGTCTGAAAGTTTTACTATCGTTGGTCGAACAGTATACTCTATTCATTTTGAATTAACGCCCGAGTACATTTCCTTCACCCACCACTCAATTGGTAACCATGGCAACTATCAACGTCAAAGTGGCGAAGAAGGCTTACTATATGCTGTGTGAGGAGCGTAACCATGGTTACGCTTTTACCGAGGGGGAAAGCACCATTTCTCAGGCACCTATTCAAAATGAATAGTGATTGGTTGTTATTATTGGTCGATTAATGTAATGATGTACTTAGAATATCAGCCATCAAATCAAGAATGGTTTTATAATTAATTTATTTTGGGAATACATAAATGAGAACATACATTTGCCAAAATATTATTTACAAGTATCTGAAACAATTAGTCAGGCTCAAGGAATGTTTACAAAGACACTGACTTAGATTGCAATGAAAATGGGTTCTCTTCTCTAGATGAAGTACACACAGTCGAGTTCTTAAATTAATGCTATATGAGCGATATTAGTGAAAAGTATATAAAATGAGTGTGAATGAACCTTAGAGATAAATTGGCAGTCATGGTTTTTCCATTAATTTTGAGTTACCTTGTAATATTTGTTTACTAAAACAAATGTTAATTCATCTTAAAATGTTTAGTTTATTTTTTAAGAGGCTAAAATCAAAATTGTTCTATACCATATCACGTTTTTTGTTATGGAGTTATAGTGAGTGTTACTCATTAGATTTGTTATTTGATTCTTATTTTGCTATAATGTTAAATTTTGCAGATTAAAAGCAAGTCTTTACAATCTGCTTCTTGAATGGCATTTTGTCATTTACCATTTCTTATATCTAATTTCTTTTTTGAATTCAGTCGGAACTTCAGACCAAATTCTCAAAGTAATTTATTTAACCACCGACCAACTAACATAATTTACCAAAGCTTCTCATCTAGTTATAAATAAAATAGCTTCTCCAATAAGTTTTCAAATGATATAACATGGATGCTTAAAACACATCTGAAGTCATTGGGCGAAGTAAAAGTTAAGAATTAGCTCCATGTTACCAAGCCGACTTGTCTAGCTTGCTGCTAATTCAATAGAGCACGATCATTCAAGGCTGCCATATAGTACATTTATAGTCATTTTCTATATGTGGAGTCATTTATAGTCATGTTCTATATCACTGCATCCTCTGGTGCTAAAACACCACCAGATTCACCCCCCATGGGAGAGATATCTTCTTAAGTTTCTTCTGATCCAAACGTCCGTAATACCAAGGGCCGTATTCTGAAACTTTAACACAAGATTGAAACGATACGAGAACGAGATGGAACCAAGAACGAGATATTTTAAACGAGATATTTCTACTCCAGAGCTGTCCTCTGCCATATTGTCTCAGTTTCGAAGCACGTTCCGATTGCTTTTACACTTTTGTGGCCCATTTAATAGTTCCAAAAAATCTAAAACAGCTAATTATTACCAAAATAAGTCCTCAGACATTAACGGCCATATTCACCGGTAACCTGACCGGCGGTCAGGTCAGGAAACCATGGTTACAGCCTCTGATTGGTGGAATTCAAATCAGAAATCCAAATTCCACCAATCAGAGGCTGTAACCATGGTTTCCTGACCTGACCGCCGGTCAGGTTACCGGTGAATATGGCCGTAATATATTACGAAAGTAATGGACATCTAGTGCCTGTAAAAATTTGTATTATCAGTGTGTAATTACTTGTGATGTTTTTCGACAGATGGCAGCATGATCACACGAGATCTTGAAACGAGACGAGAATGGTACCTTCGGAGTGGCCGTCGAAATTTCTCGTTACCATCTCGTGTTAAAGTTTCTGAATACGTCCCCAAATCTTCCTGATTGGCTCAAAGGTAGCATGTAAACACACAAGTTCTTCTCAAATTCCAGAAAAAGATATCACGTGGATCACATATAACACTGGTATTTTTAACGTTGGGATCTGAAGACTTGGAATATATCTTCTAAAAAAAAAAGTCCACATCTTGATTCCGCCTCTGGAGCCGACATCAGCCCACTGACGAGAGAAAATCCTAAGTTCGTCCTTCCAGCTTTAACCGAAATTGTCCTTCGCGTACGACAGTCTGGAAGGGGCGTGTCTCTCGGAGTAGGCGTCCCCATTGTCCCAGTGCGACCCTCCCCCCCACCCGTTGTGGTGGGGCTCTTGGCCGTAAGTGCCCAGGAAGGAGTGGTGACCGGACAGCTGCGACAGGGCTATCTGGGAGCTGTGGAGGTCCCTGTTGGCCATCATGTGCCCTCCTCCCCTGTGGGCCCTGGCCGGCGGGAGGGACCTGAAAGACTGGACGTCGTCGGGGGTCCTCGGGTCGTGCAGGTAGGACGGGTTGACCGACCCGTGGTAGGCCCTGGCCCTGGGAATACTCCTCCCGCTGTAGAGGGAGGAGGTTTCCCACTCGTGCTCCGATTTCAAGACGGGTCTGGGCATCACCGGCTGCTTCTTGGGGGACCGTCTCGAGCAACAGACGAAGACGATGACCGCCACGATGATCATGAGGCAGACGGCGGTGGACGAGCCGATGATGACCTTGTTGAGTTGCATGTCGGACACCTTCTCGCCCGCGACTTCGTCGCACTGGTCTCTGGGGACGGCGTGCACGGACAGGGTGGCCGCTTGTGCCGTGTCGACGACGCAGACGACGAGGGGTCGGCCGTCGGGGACTTGGAGTTGAGCCCAGCCGGCTGAGGGGTTTGCCGTCTGGCCCACGTGGAAGTGCGGCTCGCCGAACACGCGGTACATGACGTGCACCGGTGCGGCGGACCGCGCGCGCACCAGGTTGTCCTCGCGGTAGCCCTCCCACTTGACGGTGAGCTCGGAGCCCCGGCGGACCACTTCGGAGAGGTGCAGTTGGTCCAGGGAGGAGGTCCGCGGGGCGCGGAGGTCCCTGCCCCCTGCAGTGATGGGGCGAGGGGTGGTGCTGGGGGTGGGAGTGGTGGTGGTCCCTTCGTCGCACTTGAGCTCTGCGGAGGACATTTGGGGGAGGAGGCGGCGGCGTAGGAGGCTCGGGCGACCGCAGAACTGTGGGTTGCGTTCGCGGCTGGTCACCTGGAGGTCGTATTTCTTCACCCATTCCACGATCCAGCGGAGCTTGCAGTCGCATACCAGGGTGCTGCCTGTAAGACAGAGGGATGGGATGTTATAACTCTACAGAACTAAATAGTGAAGATTAGTGGTATAGAAGATTTATCAATTCTCTTGTGGAACAGTTGTGAGCTTTCAAGTATTATTGATGTGGTGGTACTGAGCAACCACTTTTTTTAGCTATAGTTGGGCTTTGGTTAGATGGTGACACTAAATTGGTTGATGGTGACACTGTTGGTTGATTGCTTGATAAAGTGCATTATCTTTCGTTATTTCGGTGCCATCGTCTAACCAATATCTATAGCTAACTAAACTTCACAGCAACGTTTCCTGAACCCAGTACGTCACTACGCGGAAGGAGAAAAGTGAGTAAACACAAAGCCTGTTGGGTTGATAGCTGTAATTTCGATACGCGATAAAAATATACTATTTATACATGGGTTTTAACGAAATAATCATAATTTAAAATTGACGTTCTTTGTTTCACTCGAAATTCAGACACCGTGATAGTACTATGTTTGTTAGTGACGTAGTAGGTTCAACTTAAGTTGCAGTCTAGTATAAAAAAGGCTGCATACTGCATCAATACATTTTTATCTTTATTAATTATTAAAGGTTTATATAAGTATTGAATGATTGATAGCTAAATAAAATTAATATAGTCTGGGGTTTCAAAATGTGCCATTAATTTGACATGTAAACTTCCAATTCAAATAATAATTCATTGTTATTATTATTTATTTTTACGTATTAAATTATTGTTGAAAGTTGACTATTAAAATCCAAGATTTTGCTATAAGGAGAAAGGATTAGCCAGTTCATCCATTCATTAAAGTATTTAAAAAGTTCATAGTAAGAGTATTGTGAACATGTCCTCCATCTTTATACTGCCAAAAAAAATTTAACCCTCTATCTGCCCTGAGATTATGTGGTTCTGAGTTATTGTGGGTTGGGTGTTACCCTCTTGTTCACCAATGTACAATTGTTTTCGATTGCGTTTCTATAATACAGGATATTGCAGGAGTTGGATACTCCTGTGGTATATAAAGTATTTCAGTCTGAAACTCTCCATCATCAAAATACGTTCTTTAACTGAACGCTCATTATAATAGTAAAAAAAACTAAATAAAGAAAGGGAAGATGCATTTTTATTTATTACGTGCATTTTATTTGTATGCAATCCTACAACTAAAATCCTACCAGCATTGTAATTTTATCTTAGACTGAAGATATTTCAACTTTAAAGAATGGTATATTACAGAAGCTAAAGTTAGCCAATGAAGCGTTTAGCTCTTTGAACAAAACAGCTCTTAAGGAAGAAGGATGATCTACCTGAATTTTTACTACTCCCAACGCATTGTGTTTCTAGAAATACGACTAATAAGCTTTCTTGGCTCACTAAAAATATTTTCATACGTCCGATTCCTTTCGAACCATCTAGACATGAATATATCCAAAAGTCTCCTACACGAATATCTCATAACTTTTGCAGATATCTTCATGCAACCCGATTCTATTGTTGGATCCCACATACTACCTCTCCACCCGAGGATGTAAAAGATACAATTGCCATAACACCGTTCTATCTAATAAGAGTATACGGCCGCCATAGCTTATAGCAACACAGCGAGGTAGAAGACTCAGCGACTTGATTTATTTGCTGAAGCTACGCTGATTGCAAAGCAATGAACGAAAGAGGACTTTTCGGGATTTTTTTTATTTCTTCCACCACATAACTTACCCTAAAGTTACGTGTGGATCTGAAGGTTGCTGATTATTTTCGTATTTACTCACATCGGAGCAATACCGAGCTTTTGCATTCCTGTCAGTAGAGGCGTAAATCGTTTCGTGTACACAATAGGAAATTTCGATGACGCGTGGTATGTAACTGGGAATAAATTTCAGTTAAGAGTGTCTTCAGACAAATATTAAAGTTTCATGAGGTGTTTGCGAATTAATTTTGTTATTTTTTTGTCAATATTGATGGTAAAGGGAAAATTTCCGTGGTTCAAGAAAAGTACCACTCTATTTGTCATCCATTTTTTTAGTTTCCGAGGAATGTTTAAATTATTAAAAAAATGTAGTAAAAATTCACATGAGAAGCAGAGCTATTTAGGATAATTTATATTCAAAAGATATTTGTCCTTCGTTCATGTTATTTTATGTACTGTTTATGAATACAATAGAAACCACTTTTGGAAGCAATTAGATTTGTGAAATTCAATTCATTCGAGTTGAGCGCATTATTACTCATGCAGATAAGTTTTCTGTGACTACAGCTGTTTTTGAACTTGTCTTACGATGGGTGTTTTGACTGAATTTTTATGCAGAGTCTATTTATGAAAAAAAACTGAGTAAACTATTGTGTGAAAAGCTTTCTACTACGAATTGGTTATGTTACATGAAACCCTTTGACATACTTGTCAACTTTTACGGATTGTCCGTGATATTTACTGATTTTCTTTAGTTTTACTGATTGATTGAAAAAAATTACGGATTGCGTTTTGTCAAAATAAAAAAAACCAATGTTTTGTCGAAATTACGCTTTTGTCCTCTAAACTATCCGTGATAACGCAAAACACTCGCGATTTTCCCTAATTGCATCTTCTAACATCAAAATCAGATTCCTGTACTAATCCCTTTCCTTACGGTTTTCTCAATAAGGAACTTGCATGATTTTTTTTATTTTTTTAATCTATTCTTCACGCAAAAATAAGCCACTACACAAAATTTGAGGCCGATTGAGAAATTTTTCGATTGCAAAAAAAATTATCAAAAATCGTGTTTTTCGAAGCAACTGAAAACGCTTAATTGCATGCACAGTGACGTCACTAATGTTTGCCTCGGATTGTCATGTTTGCCTTGGATTTCTGACCGCCACCAGAAGTGTCTAGAAGGTAGATATTTATTAAAACACTCATATCGGACATTTCTGAAAAAAGAAATCATCAAATAAAACATAGAAATTCAATTTTGATTGCAATTTGGCTCGATGGATTCTACGTCACTGTGCATGCAAACACACTTCGCGTTTTCAGTCACGTGTTTTTTTCTCGACTTTTAAATTAAAATATTTAAGTACTTGTATACACTTTTTTGAAAATTTGACAAAATATTTCATTTTTCTATACAAAAAACCATACGAAACACTTGAAAGTTTATGAAAATCTGACACATGCAAGTTCCTTATTTCGGTCCTTTTATTGTGTGAAATTCGGCTTTTTTGCGAATTCTTTTCGGATTCGCCGCGCTGGAGAGTCTTGACGCGCGCTCACCCGTAAAGTTTGCTTCTTATCGTGTTCCGTTCGCAATGCCGAATAAACAACTTAACCAAGATTTGAATTCGCGTTGATGTTTTCCAGGGTTGTTAACGCGAATAGATTCAAGTTGTAGTTTTGTAATGTTACGCAAAAAGTTTTACGGATTAAGTTTTCAAAAGATGGCAAGTAAGCTTTGAGTACTAAAACCAAGATACGAATAAAAAAAGAGTGAAAGTTGCTTAGGATCCCATTAAAGACAATACCACGAAAAGTTAAAAAAAAGGAATCTTACTAAATGAACCCTGAAGATTTTGGGTAGTCATTAAGCGGACTTGTCAAGGGTGAAGTCATTTTAAATGGTCCCTGCTTGTTAATGAATCGTGCTTCCTTAAAAAATTAATAGATAATAAAACAAATGCTCGGTGAAAAAATAGTGTACAGAAAATGATAAATTGTGAACTCAGCTAACTGAGTCTTTTAAAAATTATGCGAGCTTATACCAAACTAAAAAACATCTTAATGCCCTGTTGTATTTATTTTAAACAAACGAGGATGGAGAAAAAATGTGCAGACAATGAAAAAGAGCACTATTTAGTTCAGTTGAATTAGTATAATAATGACGAAAATTAGGCTTGAGGGCATCAAGGCAAGTTTAAGAAAAGTGCCCTATATAAGTGGGCAGGACCAGGCTTGACTTTTGGGATAGTCACTAAAAAACCATTCGTAATAAAATTTAAAAAAAATCAAAATATTGAAGAACAGTTTTTCCAGCCATGAAGCTAAATTATTTTCAGAAGTTATTTAAGCCCTGAACCAATGGCATACTTGCCAACTTTTACAGATTGTCCGTAATATTTACAGATTTTATTCAGTATTCCGGTTTTACGGATTAATTGAAAAATATTAAGGATTTTGCGTTTTTGCCCAATTAGCTATCCGTGAAAACACTCGCGACGTAAACGATTTTCTCAATTTTGGCTCTTTTATTGAGTGAAATTTAGTTTTTCTAAGAAAGAAAGGCTTTCTTGCTAGTTCTTTTGGATTAGCTGGCGAGACTTGACGCGCACGCTCACCTGTAAAGTTTGCTTCTTCTCGTGTTCTATTCGCAATGCGGAAAAAACAACTTTGCCGATATTAGAATTCGTGTTGATCTTATTTGTAATGTTACGCGAAAAGTTTAACGCATTTAAGATTTCAAAAGTTGGCAAGTATGCCATGGGCTGTTGTACCAATTAGTTTAGTTTAAACAATTAGTTGTACCAATTAGTTTAGTTTAAATATGTTGGGATTCAAGAAATGATCCTTAAATGAAGGTGAGATACAGCACAAAGGAAAATTTTAATAAGTATCACAGTAAAATATGATTGTAACTATACTAGACAGCAACCTAAGTTGAACCTACTACGTCACTAACAAACAAAGTAGTTCCCATCGCGGTGTCTGAATTTCGAGTGAAACAAAGAGCGTCAATTTTAAAATAACTATTATTTCGTTAAACCAATGTAATAAATAGTGTCTTTTTATCACAATTCACGTATCGAATTTCCTCCTATCAACCCAACAGGCTTTGTGTTTACTCACTTTCTCCTTCCGTGTAGTGACGGTTCAGGAAACATTGCTGTGAAGTATAGACAGCAATTTTTGTGGCTTTAAGTAAAACAAAGATATAGATACTTACCTCCGACGCTGAGTCCTCTTAGAGTGGAGTTGAGGTGATAGAAGGCTTTTTCTGAGAGGGTACTGAGTGGATTACCGTCCAGGGCAAGCAGTGTCAGCAGAGAATTACCGAGGAAAGCGTCGTCCGGTATAGAGTGCATTCGGTTGAAGCCAACATCCAATACCTGGGAAATAAATCGGTTGAAAGAATGAGAGATTAATAGGATATAATTATCCTAAACATTGTTTTTCAATCCATGTCAATCCACACCTAAATTTCAATGGAGCAATTATTTAATTAGATTTTTTAAAATGAAAGAAACTATGGTACATTTACGTTTCCAACCCGTTAAAAATCCCTAAGCTGTTTTGGACTTCAAATATTATTCGACAATTCGTTAAAAATTCAAACATAATAATAAAATAGGCAACTCTTTATTGGTGGAAATGTCAAGCATTTGGCGTTCAAAACAGCTGGGCCATTTAAAAGGGGATGGATAACGGAATAGCACCCGGAATATAAAATTTTGTCCAGAACTTAGACAAATTTAACTTTAGAGTAAAGGTAAGTTGGGTGCTGGGGAAAATTCCTTTCTTTGGTGAACTAAACCAAAACAAGACAATCCTTCACAATAATATAGCGTGCGTTTTAAGGCATACACACCATCAATGACTTATTCGAAACGCTTCTCCCACCATAAATATGAAACCCATTTCTCACAACATGTTAGTTACAGGTGTGCTTGTCTAAAGGTCATTAAATCGCACACGATTGTCTTGTAGAGCAAGGGCTGTCAGCACGCGAGGGGGGATGGGTACATGCGCTATCCGCCGATAGTTTAATTTCTGCGGGAAAATAAGTGTAAGGCGAGTTCATTCTAATTACACTACCCAGCGGACCGTGGTTCACAAGAAAGCAGCGCGTGCGAGGTATGGAAGAAGGGAATGTGAGAATTTGGAACAATGACATTTATTACAAACTGAAAAGGAAGTTTTATGTTGCATTAAGGTACTTTAAAATTATTTTTCTAGTTTTCTTCTATCTTACAGGTGTTCTGAGAAAACGGTAAATCTGAAATTTACCGTTCAATCTGGTGTGGTGCTTATTATGTTACTCTCTTAAATTTTCCTTCAATTCCTGAAAAACATCTGTCCAAGAGAAAAACTAAGTTTTATTCATTTGGTAAAAGTATTTGTTTTTTTAAAGACAAAATTATTTTGAAACGTGAAATTCAAACATCTTCTGCAGTTCTTTGTTCCGTACTTCATTCTGCTCCTAACCTATACTCTATTCATTTAGAATTGGCGCTTGAGAAATAGTGTTTTCCCCCACGCTAGAAGCGTAACCATAGTTACGCTCTTCGAGCAGCCAATAGTAAGCCTTCTTCATCACTTTGACGATGATAGTTGCTATGGTTACCGATCGGTGGTGGGGGAAGGAAATATTTTCAAGCACCAGTTCAAAATGAACAGAGTATAAAATAGTATACAGGGTGTTTCAAAAGTCCGTTTCGCGGCTTTTATTTGGAACCAATGTGCCCTAGGGTCACGGAAGTAAGGTCTACCCCTAGGTAAGTGACCCTGGAGAATCCATTGGAAGATTTACAACGCCCCTAGCGGCGAAATAAAAAAGTTAAAAAAATTAATTTAAAAACTAAAGGAGATAGAGCAAAAACCTGAGTGAGATTATTGTTGCCAACGTTATGAAGAACTCACAGAAAAATGTTTCATAAAATATATTGAATATTCGCGGAGATATTAGCATGAGAAAAAAACACTTTTTCAGACCTCAAAAAAGAAAAATTTCTCAAATTTGCCTGTTTTTTCTATATTTTTATTAAATTTTGCCTTTATTCAACTAAAAATGCACATAACTACACAATAACACTGAAAAAATTGCAAACTTTTTCTTTTTTGAGGTCTAAAAAAGGGCTATTTTCACGTGCTAAAATCTCCGCGAATATTCGATATTATATTTTCATGAAACTTTTTTCTGCGAGTTCTTCATAACGTTGGCAACAATACTCTTAATGAGTTTTGTTGCTCTATCTCCTCTCCTAAAGTTTTTAAATTAACTTTTTTATTTCAGCGCTAGAGGCGTTGTAAGTCATCTCAATGGATTCTCCAGTGTCATTTACCTAGGGGGTAACCTTACTTCTGTGACCCTAGGACACGTTGGTTCCAAATAAAAGCCGCGAAACGGACTTTTGAAACGCCCTGTATAAAGTTATCAATTATTCAGGTTGCCTCCTAATTTTTTTTCTGTAGTTTACTCCTGAAAAACTCCTTAGACATAGTTTAAGAAGTTTGATAGAGTATGAACTCTGTATTTTAATCAATGAGTGATTAACTGAAGACATTTCTCTAAATCTATTTTTAAAAAAAAATTATTAGTCACTTTGTCACTTCATCAAGTGAATATAAATGACGAACTTCAAAATTTCAATTATTCAAGATAATTACGGTTGGCCAAGAAGTCAAGAAGGGAAAACCTAACTAGATGGGTGCAGCACAGAAGGTAAATTACTTAAGGAAGTCTTAATGGTAGTGGCCTTTGAAAGGGATTTAATTTATTGTACTCGCGGACTTTTTACGCAATTTAGTTTTTAATAGAGTAGTTATACAATTGAGTAAAATAAAGGAGAAAGATGATGGATGATTTTGTAATGTTGGATGGGAATTTTTGTTGTATACCTAAGGACTGGTCTGAATTGGACTGAAATGATTAATCCTGCGATTGGGCCCCTTGGTCTAAGGGGTCCCTTGTTTGGGTTATCTGCTGTCAGAAGAGGAAAATTATCTCGCTATGACTCAATTCTGGTTTAAGATCGATGAGTGGCGATTGCATAATATGTTGCCCAATGATTTGGAGTTAACCTGCAAGAACTTAATTGTATTGAGATGATGAACCAATATTCTACAGATGGTTTTGTCACAGGTATTGTATTTTTTTTCTTTCAGGGTAAAGCTTGTATACTATGAAGAATTGAGATTTCGCAGGTGTGCGATCCTGGATTTTTGTTATCTATGAATTTTGTTTTAAGAAAGGTTTATTTTTAAAATTTCTTAAAATTAGCCTTAAAAATAATTTGATATGTCGATGACAACGACTCTGGTCATTACTGAGTACTGCTTAACCAACGATAGTAAAAGGGTCACGTGATTTTTACAGACGTTGCACGGCCGATAGTACTCGACTTGTACGAAATAAAAATATTGATATTAACCAAGGAGCGGAACCGTTTAATATCAATATGGAGATATTTTTTCCATACAAGTCGAGTACTATCAGCCGTGCAACGTCTGTAAAAATCACGTGACCCTTTTACTATCGTTGGCTAAGCAGTAGCTTTGCCTTCAGATTTGAAGGAGTATTCAGCTATAGATAGATCTCTGAACTTAACAGTCTAATGCCAAAGACCATTCATAAATGATGCACTCATTATAATGATGGTTACCATCACGCCAAAAACATGAATCTACCATTAATTACGAATGCAGATCCGCGTTTTTTACATGGTGGTAACGAAGTCTTCTCAGAGTGCAAGAAAACACTTACAGGTGTCTCACAAAGAGCTCCCTAGTTTTAAAATTAAATATCTTTGGAACAAAAATAGATAAAAATATAAAACCAACGGTATCGTTCTAGTTGAGGCTTGGTATTGTTTGTGTCAAAATTTGAAAAATCTAGTTAGTATTTTTGTTAACAGATGGCAGCACGATAAAAATATAATTTTTTTCAATTTGTTTCTTCAATCTAATATCAAAACTTAAAAAAAGAAAAAACACTAAATATTAGCATTTAAAGGAACGAAGAACTCATTTCTAAAAACATTATTTCTTCATAAAGCTTAAAATAGTTCACCCCTTTTAATCTTAAATCGATCTTGAGTGGAATAGATTTGCTACGTTCAGTTCTAAAATCACTTCGAGACATTTTTATCGTGCTGCCATCTGTTAACTAAATTGTAACTAAATTTTTTAAAATTCCAAGCCTCAACTAGAACGATACCGTTGATTTTATATTTTCATCTTTTTTTGTTCCAAAGATATTTAATTTTAAAATTAGGGAGCTCTTTGTAGGACACTCTGTACTGTTGAACCAACGATAGTAAAAGGGTCACGTGATTTTGACAACGCTGGAACTAGTATTACGGAGGGGAGACAGGTGGAAGTTGAGCGGCAGTTGATCGAAAGAGGAAGAGACATTTGCTTGTATATAGAAGCAAGACCCCCAACTATCACCGGTTACCCAACTATCGGCGGGGCAAAGTCTGTAAAAATCACGTGACCCTTTTGCTATCATGAAAGGAGAATTTTATCAATTATTGCTGGTTAAGCAGACAATAAGTGTAAACTCACAACTCTCAAGCGTCACCTCCAACCGTGGACCGGTTTCGTCCTTGTTAGGACTTCCTATACCGTGCTGATGAGTCCTAACAAGGACGAAACCGGTCCACTGTTGGAGTTGACGCTTGAGAGTTGTGAGTTTACACTTTTACTATCGTTGGCTGATCAGTAGGTATCTACCTCCAGAATGAATGCAGTAACGTAACTCACCCTGAGCTGCGACAGCGCCCTGATGGCCTGCGTGGGGAACTCCTCAATCTTGTTGTTGAGCAGCGAGAGGGAGCTGAGCGAGCCGTTGAGCCCTGAGAAGGCCCTGGCGTCCACCGCGGCCACCATGTTTCGCTCGAGGGTGAGGGCGGTCAGCTGAGGGAGCGAGCGGAACCCTTCTGGGGGAAGCTCCGAGAACTTGTTCTGCGACAGGTCCAGGAAGGAGAGCTCCGCTAGCTGCTGGACGGCGGCAGGAAGACGTTGCTGACCGGTGCCTTTCAGGTTGAGGTTGTGCAGGCTGGACTCTAGGCCCCGGAAGCCGTTGTCGCTGAAAGAGGGAAGACATCACCGTGGGCGCATCATTATCTCCTCATCTAAATTCACGGAATCGGACAAAGGAAGAATAGCAAACAACCCTATTCATGACCCTCTCCTGCAAAAGGGGAACCCCCTAATTGACTGACCGTTAGGGTAACGTCAGCCTGGAATCATGGACGGGCGTATCTGGTCGAGCGCATCTTATCCGCTGTAGTTATCTACCCCACTCAATTAGTGGACAAAGGGGTCCCCCAAAAGGGGGACTCTCTCGCTCTCCGCAGGGGTCTCCCTTTAGGGGGACCCCTTTGTCCACTAATTGAGTGGGGTAGATAACTACAGCCGATAAGATGCGCTCGACCAGATACGCCCGTCCATGATTCCAGGCTGACGTTACCCTTAGGGGGTTCGTGAGCGCAAGAACGGGCGTATCTGGTCGGGCAGATATTATCGGCTGTGGATATCTACCCCACTCAATTAGCGAACAAAAGAGTCCCCGCTATAGGGTATAGATATCCGCTGCTTATTAGATTCGCCCGACCAGATACGCCCCGTCTTTCACCCACGGTGACGTTGGCCTTATTGTTGGAGGTTCCGAGATACTCCCTGGTTTGAGGTTGCCCTTTTGTGTTATGGGCGGAGAAGTCAGATTGCGCCTCCGATACGCCTGATCCTGCGCTTAGGGAAGAGGCACCCTGAGCGCAGGATCAGGCGTATCTCCCCGATCTGTTTGTGTGGTTAGGTGAGGTCAATTAGCGAACAAAGAGATCGGGGAGATACGCCTGATCCGGCGCTCAGGGTGCCCCTTCCCTAAGCGCAGGATCAGGCGTATCGGAGGCGCAATCTGACTTCTCCGCCCATAACACAAAAGGGCAACCTCAAACCAGGGAGTATCTCGGAACTTCCAGCAATAAGGCCAACGTCACCGTGGGCGAAAGACGGGGCGTATCTGGTCGGGCAAATCTAATAAGCAGCGGATATCTATACCCTATAGCGGGGACTCTTTTGTTCGCTAATTGAGTGGGGTAGATATCCACAGCCGATGCATTAATAATTTCAGATTTCAACCAAAAATAAATTTTACAAAAAAAACCAAGAAACGAATTTTCAGGCATTTTGACGTTTTTGAGGGGGATGTTGGGCAGTTTTCTTACGTAATTATAAAGGGGTTATAAAGGCTTATCTTTGCTGATAAGATGAGGGGGTAGAGTTAAGTTTTTCAGTTGGTAGCGTCTATATTCCAGTGATAGGTGTAGATGGTTGAGTTGACAGTACACCGGAGGCATATTTACAAAGTCTAAAGACTAGGGAACCTCATCAAGTTTTTTTCATTCATAACTCATAAAATAAATTTAAAAGTTTTCCCAATGGTTCCCCAGGATTCCCTGGAGTTCAATTCCCACTTTTAAGGTTCAATTTTACACAAAACTGCAATTAATTTTTTTTCAGTATTATATTCTGTAACCACCAATAGGAAAATAAAGCATTTCGAATTGTGTTAGGATGGCTCAGTTAGTAGAGTCTGTTTCCAAGTGAGAGGTTTCCTGGGTGGACTGACAGTACACCAGAGTTCGATTCCCGTTCTTAAGGTTCAATTTTATCGAAAACTGAAATGAATGCCTTATTTTAAAAATATATTCTGTAACCACCAATTAGAAAAAACAAATAACCAGGAAATGTATTCGAATGGCTCGGTTAGTAGTATCTGAGACTTATAGACCGTATATGTTGTTGGTGCCGGGGTTCGGTTCCCGCCTTCGCTGGTCAATTTTGCTCAAATGTATCAAAATATTTAAAAAAAATGGAAAAATCTAATGTTACCACAAATTAATAAAGATATCGTCTGTGTCTGTACCCTGATGGCTCGGTTGGTAGAGTCGTGGCCTGTGTGCTGAAGGTACCCAGTTCAAACCCACTAACCTAACAATCTCTCTTAACACTAATACAAACATTAATACTAACTTAACACAAATTGACTTATGAGTGTATGTAACCTGAATTGTGTGTATCATTAATTTAATTTATCTCTTCTCTTTATTCCTCTTTCCTTAGTATTCCGATGCACCTTGTCCACAGGGGTCGAAAGTCGAAACTGGTGTCCGACGGACCTTATCTGCTCCCTCTGGACGAATTGGTGGCCTGGGGGTTTAGGATGGACGCCCCCTTGTCGCCAAGGGTTCCAGGGGCATAGCAGAGAAAGGTCCGTTGAAACACTGGTTTTGCAATTTTGAAAAAAAAAACTTAAACTGTGACCGTAACGGTCAGTTTTATTATGTTGCGTTTTTTCGCTAAGCCTAACCCTTTTTCAGACCTTCGAAACAGACGAAAAATTAGAGCCAAACTGTAAACTGCAACCGTAGCTGTTCCATTTAACTGTAACCGTAACTGTCAGCAAATATTTGAAAAATATCACATTTTTCAACCGGGTCCTAGGTTCGAACCTAAGACTGGTGCACTCCAGCCTAGTGTGCATCCACTAAGCCATTGACTCACACAGATAACCAAACAAATAATAACTCTGTATTTTAATTTAACAAATTTAAATAGAAAAACACGGGTTTCGAACCCAAGACAACTGCATCCAAGCCACTCTTGCATCCACTGATCCATTTTCCACACAACTTCCAAGGCAAATAATAACTCTGTTTTTTAATTTAATAAATATAAATAGAAAAACACTGTTTTCGAACCCAGGACAACTGCACCCAAGCCACACGTAGACCCACTGAGCCATTGACTCACACAACATCCGAAACAAATAATAACTCTGTATTTTAATTTAATAAATTGAAATAGAAAAACTTTGGAATAGAACCCGGGACTGGTGTACCCAAGGCTCTCGTGCATCCACTGAGCCATTGACTCACACAACATTCGAAGCAAATAATAACTCTGTATTTTAATTTAATAAATTTAAATAGAAAAACTTTGGAATTGAACCCGGGACTGGTGTACCCAAGGCTCTCGTGCATCCACTGAGCCATTGACTCACACAACTACGGAATCAAATAAAAGCTCTGTATTTTAATTTAATAAATTGAAATAGAAAAACTTTGGAATCGAACCCGGGACTGGTGTACCCAAGGCTCTCGTGCATCCACTGAGCCATTGACTCACACAACATTCGAAGCAAATAATAACTCTGTATTTTAATTTAATAAATTTAAATAGAAAAACTTTGGAATTGAACCCGGGACTGGTGTACCCAAGGCTCTCGTGCATCCACTGAGCCATTGACTCACACAACTACGGAATCAAATAAAAGCTCTGTATTTTAATTTAATAAATTGAAATAGAAAAACTTTGGAATAGAACCCGGGACTGGTGTACCCAAGGCTCTCGTGCATCCACTGAGCCATTGACTCACACAACATTCGAAGCAAATAATAACTCTGTATTTTAATTTAATAAATTTAAATAGAAAAACTTTGGAATTGAACCCGGGACTGGTGTACCCAAGGCTCTCGTGCATCCACTGAGCCATTGACTCACACAACTACGGAATCAAATAAAAGCTCTGTATTTTAATTTAATAAATTGAAATAGAAAAACTTTGGAATCGAACCCGGGACTGGTGTACCCAAGGCTCTCGTGCATCCACTGAGCCATTGACTCACACAACATTCGAAGCAAATAATAACTCTGTATTTTAATTTAATAAATTTAAATAGAAAAACATTGGACTCGAACCCGGTACTGGTGCACGCAAGTCACTCGTGCATCCACTGAGCCATTGACTTACACAGCTACGGAAACAAATAAAAGCTCTGTATTTTAATTTAACAAATTTAAATAGGAAAAACACGGGTTTCGAACCCAGAAAAACTGCACCGAAGCTACTCTTGCATCCACTGAGCCATTGACTCACACAACTTCCAAGGCAAATAATAACTCTGTATTTTAATTTAATAAATTGAAATAGAAAACATTGGACTCGAACCCGGCACTGGTGCACGCAAGCCACTCGTGCATCCACTGAGCCATTGACTCACACAGCTACGGAACCAAATAAAAGCTCTGTATTTTAATAAATTGAAATAGAAAAACTTTTGCCTCGCTCGAACCGGGACTGGTGTACCCAAGGCACTCGTGCATCCACTGAGCCATTAACTCACACAGCTACGGATTCAAATAATAGCTCTGTATTTTAATAAATTTAAATAGAAAACCATTGGACTCGAACCCGAGACTGGTGGACCCAAGCCACTCGTGCATCCACTGAGCCATTGACTCACACAGCTACGGAATCAAATAATAGCTATGTATTTTAATTTAATAAATTGAAATAGAAAAACTTTGGAATCGAACCCGGGACTGGTGTACCCAAGGCTCTCGTGCATCCACTGAGCCATTGACTCACACAACATTCGAAGCAAATAATAACTCTGTATTTTAATTTAATAAATTTAAATAGAAAAACTTTGGAATTGAACCCGGGACTGGTGTACCCAAGGCTCTCGTGCATCCACTGAGCCATTGACTCACACAACTACGGAATCAAATAAAAGCTCTGTATTTTAATTTAATAAATTGAAATAGAAAAACTTTGGAATAGAACCCGGGACTGGTGTACCCAAGGCTCTCGTGCATCCACTGAGCCATTGACTCACACAACATTCGAAGCAAATAATAACTCTGTATTTTAATTTAATAAATTTAAATAGAAAAACTTTGGAATTGAACCCGGGACTGGTGTACCCAAGGCTCTCGTGCATCCACTGAGCCATTGACTCACACAACTACGGAATCAAATAAAAGCTCTGTATTTTAATTTAATAAATTGAAATAGAAAAACTTTGGAATAGAACCCGGGACTGGTGTACCCAAGGCTCTCGTGCATCCACTGAGCCATTGACTCACACAACATTCGAAGCAAATAATAACTCTGTATTTTAATTTAATAAATTTAAATAGAAAAACATTGGACTCGAACCCGGTACTGGTGCACGCAAGTCACTCGTGCATCCACTGAGCCATTGACTTACACAGCTACGGAAACAAATAAAAGCTCTGTATTTTAATTTAACAAATTTAAATAGGAAAAACACGGGTTTCGAACCCAGAAAAACTGCACCGAAGCTACTCTTGCATCCACTGAGCCATTGACTCACACAACTTCCAAGGCAAATAATAACTCTGTATTTTAATTTAATAAATTGAAATAGAAAACATTGGACTCGAACCCGGCACTGGTGCACGCAAGCCACTCGTGCATCCACTGAGCCATTGACTCACACAGCTACGGAACCAAATAAAAGCTCTGTATTTTAATAAATTGAAATAGAAAAACTTTTGCCTCGCTCGAACCGGGACTGGTGTACCCAAGGCACTCGTGCATCCACTGAGCCATTAACTCACACAGCTACGGATTCAAATAATAGCTCTGTATTTTAATAAATTTAAATAGAAAACCATTGGACTCGAACCCGAGACTGGTGGACCCAAGCCACTCGTGCATCCACTGAGCCATTGACTCACACAGCTACGGAATCAAATAATAGCTATGTATTTTAATTTAATACATTAAATAGAAAAACAATGGACTCGAACCCGGGACTGATGCCCCCAAGCCATTGGTGCATCCACTAAGCCATTGACTCACACAGCTACGGAACCAAATAAAAGCTCTGTATTTTAATCTAATATTTAATAATTATTTTAATTTAACCCCTGTAAAAAGGGGTTGTGCGAGCGAATGGTGTGTGGCGCGGGTAACAGTACCTCACCTCCTTAGATTCGGTCTACAGGTGCTCGCTGGGTGACGCTAAGTAGGTACTTCTTAGGGAAGTTCAGTGGTAAAGGTTAGTGTCTATGTCTGGTAATAGCCGCCCAATATAAAAAAGAATTATGTGTGATACAAAATATACAAGGTGTTTCAAAAGTCCGTTTCGTGGCTTTTATTTGGAACCAACGTGTCCTAGGGTCACGCAACTAAGGTGAACACCTAGGTAAGGGACCCTGGAGAATCTATTGTGATGACTTACAGCGCCCCTAGAGACAAAATAAAAGAGTTTAAAAAAAATTTAAAAACTAAAGGAGATAGAGTAAAAACCTCAGTGAGAGTATTGTTACCATTTGCCAAAATTACGAAGAACTCACTGAAAAAAAATCCATGAAAATATCGTAAATATTCGCGGAGATATTAGCACGTGAAAATAGCACTTTTTTAGGCCCCAAAAAAGAAAAAACTATATAGTATTTACAATTTTTTCCGATTTTTTGATTAAATTTTCTCTTCATTCGACTAAAAAAACACAATGCTACACAATAACACTGAAAAATTTGCAAATTTAAGAACTATTATTGTATAGGAGGATACAATAAAATAAATTTAAATGTATTTTCTAAAATTGTGAGCTTAAGGATTTTTCATGTCTAAATTATTTTCTTTCTATACACCATAAAACAAAAATGATTGAGAAAAAACCCTATTAGAACATCTACTATACGCAAAACGTTCCTTTCGCAAGGATGTTCCCACTATAAAATACTAACATTTCCAGTCACTGTCACCGTAACGGTCGGTGATGGTCCCTCTTGATAAACATGAGACTACACCGATTGGCTCTCCTGTGGTCAAAAGATCAAGCACGTTGTTACTCAATAAAAGCGCCTTTGAAGGTTTTTAATCATGCTGTGCATATTTTCCCCTTTCGTCCGGTATAATTCGTGACTTCTTAATTGATTAAAGTCGGTTCGCATGGTTTTAAGAAAAACCTCTTTAAAGCCCAAACCGGATCTTATCCATTATGCAAATACTTAGGTGCTATAATTTTTTTTAATTATATTGATATTAGATTATGTTTAAGTTTTCAGCACGATGAAGATAGTTTTCTTACACTGTGATTATAGCCTTATCATGTAAATGAGCTAAAAACACTTACCTAATATTAGTTATTTTTATTTCAAAAACTTTTCACCAAAAAATAAGCTTAACACGTGCTACATTTTTTAAAAATTAAACACCTATGTAACCAAGCATTGAAATTAAAACAATTAATTTGTAAAAAGAAGTACAAATGAGGTATTCTCACGTTTTGAGATTAAATTTTATTAAAATAGTAGATAAAAAACCATGAAGAATGACGTTTACATCAAGTATTTTCGTAGCCTAGTTTCTGAGATATAAATTTTTGAAATTTCGTTTTTGTTTGGGCGCGAAAACACTTTCGAATCGCAAATCATGCGCTGTGAGGTCACATCCAATAGAAGCCCGTTTTCTGATCACGTGACTTTTCTGACGTTTTGGCAAAAATAAAATTGAATTTTAAATTATTCAAAACACATTTTTGAACTTAAAAATCAGAAATTTGGGAGTTTTAAATCATAATGTATCAAAAAAGTATAAAATCAACCAAATCCCTCACTCATGCAAATACCTCATTCAGCTTTACGAAAGTTGTTTTTTCCTTGTATAGAGTATTACAGTAAGAAAACCAGTTTTACAGGCTTTACTCGTGTACAGTACTGGCAGTGAAAACAGATGACAGTACAAGAGTGATTTGGGAGGGTAGTAACAGTATTGAAGTAAAAATTGTAAAACTGGATGTTTTAAACATTTAAACTGACTTTTTAGGTTTATCGAGAGAGAAGGGGTCTATTTAATGAAAACCTTTTTTATTATTCGATGTAAAATATCGAAATACATTATCTTTGCGAATCCCCTATAACAGTGGTCCCCAACCTTTTTACCACCACGGACCGGTCAACGTTTGATAATTTTACCACAGCCCGCTGGGGGGGGCGGTGATTGTTTACATTCTAGATTATTTTGATTAATAATTTTAACTTATTGTACTTAAACATGCTTTTAAAATAAAATACAGTTACACCAAAAAAATTAATATAAAGCGATTTATAATTCATTTCATTCATTAATTTGGAGTCATTATAATTCATTTATATTAATTTTCAATAAAATGGTCGGCCCGCGGACCGCTACCATTTGATCCAAGGACCGGCACCGGTCCGCGGACCGGGGCTTGGAGACCACTGCCCAATAAGACCGCTTCCAGACCTCAGTGGATAAATGTTAATTTAAAGAAGATACCTTCAGCTATTTATTATCATTTACCTAAATCTTTTATACAATAGCGCTATTTATTAGAAAAAAAATTTATTATAGATTATTAAAAAAGTGTAGTTTGAAAAATTACATGGTATTAAATAGTAAAGGTTAGAGGATTTATTTAAACTTAAAAAAACATAATGAAATTTGAACTGAAGCTATAAAGTATCCAAATATAATTTACAAAAATTAAAATGCCTTCCTCGTTAAAAAAATATTGTGTAACTAATATTTGAATATAAGCATTTATTCATTAAGTACAGATACTATAATAAAAAAGGAATTGCAATACTATTTTAAGTTACTCTACACATATACTCCTTGTAATTAAAAATGGCGGTTCGTCACCATGGCAACCCAATAGAAATGCAATGGGAAATGACTAGTAGCGAGCCGCCGATTCAAATTAAGCAGACTATAGTTAATTCTTAGAAGTTTACAAACCATGTTTGAAATTTTGTTTTGAATTTTTTTTCATTTTCAAATTTGTAAATTAAATATCAACATTTAAAAGGTTAACAGGTTTGTTTTCGCGAATACATGATCCAATAAACAAAACAAGGGAAATAGGTTAAGGCGATTCGTGAATAGTCTAATCTTTGATTGAAGAGCGCAAATGGAATTACTCGGTAGGTAGGAAAATATCGGACAAGATTTTCCGGATGGTTCATAAATAAATCTAGCGAAGATCATAGATCAACGAGTATTCGCTATCCTTGACACGGTTCTCTTCCTGAATCTTCTTTAATATGCCCAAGTCTTACAACTCAAGATTATATTCTTTACGATATATTTACGAAATTCCTAAAACAAACCATTTCACCTGTTCAAAATCAACTTCAGGAATGTTTGCTCTCCGATTACAAGTTGACACAGCTCATTTAAAAAAAGTTTTTGGTGAACGGTTTCCAGAGAAAGGCTTTTTAATTACTGATCCGTATAACACATATTTGGTATCAAACTGTCCGGATTCTTTTGAGGATGTGCAAAGTGCCTTTAGAATTTCTAAAAAAAATCTCAATTTTAAAATATTTCCATTTTTTTAGATTTCGGATAAGGTCGCAGTTACAAAGCAAGAAACTATGAATTTTAAAACAATTGAAAACATATTTCACTGGTTTTTTAATATTCAAATAGATTAAATAATCATCTTTCTATTTATAACACGAATTTAAAAAATATATTTTGTGTTATTTTTAACAATATTTATATTTTTGTTGTTCAAACGGTTTTCATTATATTTTAAACTTATATATAATTAATTTATTTTTTATTTTTTAAATAACAAATAAATATTTTTATATTTATCTTTGTAGTTGTGGCAACCTAATCATTACTATATTTACAATAAAATATACACTCGCTTTCGGAAATTTTGAATTTTGCATTTATTTTTTATATCCTTTTGCAAGTTTGTTTTTAAGGTAGTAAAATGTAATTCTTTATTTCATAATGACAAAACGCAAACAACTAAATAACACGGGTGAATGTTTTAGATATAAGGATGAAAATGTTGGTCTTGACATTCGGTGTCGTTGCTATGAAAATGACACAACTTCGAAGTTTGTTTCTCATGAAGATAAAATTCTAAATTTTCACGATGTTTAAGATAATTACTACATTTTTAACAGTCAATCATTACAAATTTTAAGAAAGTTAAATTTATTCCTGAGATATTTCAATGCTTCCCTTAATGTATCTGTGAAAAAACATTACCTTAGGGAAATGGGTAAAAAATGTTTACATTGCTTTGTTGTTAATTTTCTTGGGGTTCAATTCCGTTATAGTTCCCGCTAAATATCGCCAATCTCTTTCGAACGCTCAATATTCAAATGTAAACCAATTTTTCTAATTTTTAATGATAAACTGAATAGTTATAGATATAATTAAACAATTTAATCTATGAATTTGAACATAGCAATATTTATACTTTTTAGTGCCCAAAAGAGATTAGTGATATTTAGCGGGAACTATAACGGAATTCAACCCCAAGAAAATTAACAACAGAGCAATATAAACATTTTTTTACCCATTTCCCCAAGGTAATGTGTTTTTCACAGATACATTAAGGGAAGCACTGAAACATTAAGGGAAGGTTCATATTTAGCGGGAACTATATATGAACCTTTCTTGGAATTATAAAGCGATCCGCCAATTCATGTTACCATAAAGGAAATGATAAAATTCCACCACAGAATAAATATTCGCCATTTTTGAAAGAATACCACGGAGAAGTACTACCCCTGTGTTAAGAATGTTTTATAAAGTGAGTAAGTGCAGTGAGCTGGGTTTTGTGGGGAATTGTGAAGCGGTCCAAAAGTTTTGCGTCAGCAGTTAACGGGGGTTGGCGAGCGATAGCGAGCAGGGGGCGGTAGCCCACTAGTTTGATAAATATAAATTTATAACGTTTTTTGTCTTATTAAATTATTATAAATTTAAGATGTTTGAAATAAAATTTATTAGTGAGGCAAGACGTCATTTTAAGATGGAGAAATGAATGTGAGAAGCAGATTTTCAGGAATTAAAATTAACCTGGTGAAATGGTTTGTTTGTTAAGAATTTCGTGAATACCAAACCAAGCAATAATGGCATTATATATCTTTTAAATATTATCTCTCATAATTGACATTATCTCTCATTTATTATTAAATATGATATACAATTCAATAACAAGTTATACAAGTTCTATATACAAGTTAATACAATTTAATAATTTTATTAACTTGGTTCGGGGGTAGAGAATACATGTATGAGTAAATGCTTAGAACTAAACACAAATTTAGCTTTACCTAAAATACAACATTGAATTTTAAAGAGGTTTGAGATGCATTGAAATTTCTCTACACTCACATACTTCCTAAATCATTATCTCACATACATATTGAATAAAGTAAACAGCGGTAGACGCCGCGGAGAGGTTTTCAACCTTTCCGTACTTCACCACCACATAAAAAACCATTAATGTGCACTATAGGTGTTGCAAGATTCCACAACACACACAAACCCAAGCGACCCCGCTTTGTAATTACACCCGACAGCGAGTATTAGAGCATCATCTGTGGCAACCCTCGACAAAAGGAAAGCATCAAGAAGAAATCATAAAGTGTGCTCTTCACCCCCCCCACAAAATAACCAAACAAATTATCGAAATAAAAAGCCTAACATCACTATAGTATCAACACAGAGCAGGAACTGATGGCCACAACACCGGGTTGTATGGACGGACACCTTTCTCTATCAACAACTTTCTCTCTCTTTCTGATGGTGAGTCTTCAACAGGTGGGTTCTGAAGGGTGATGACCCCACCTTCATGCGGGCTGTTGCGAGGTCGAAGGTCCCGAGACGTGACTATTGAATCGGTAATACGCACACGTTTTCTGGAGTAGGGGAGGAACACCCGGGTTGATGGGGAGAGGACTTTTTCTTTTGGTTCGGAATTTTATTTTCGGTGGGTTGTATGTAATGAAAGTGGAGATGGGGATCGAATTTCGTTCTGGGCTCCCGTTTCTTGAGGGTACTATTAATTTTACTTTAGTGCGGTGCTCTGAATTTTTTTATGTGAATGAGTTTGGGTGAATCGTATGATCATACTATAAATTATTACTATGAGTTTTTATACTTATTTCACAACGTCCGTTTTTTTCTTATCTGTTTTTTTATAAATATTACTTAAACGCTAGTTTAAATGCCTGATCTATTCGCCAAACTAATGCGAATTTTATAGAAAAAATTTGTTCAAAACTTTTGATAAAGTGAAAATAATTTTAGTTGTTTTCTTATAATTCATTCAATTCATTTCATGTACAGGTGCTAAAAAATCAGATTCCTCTATGAAATTAAACGGAAATACCAGTTAGATAGAACGATTGAGAAGAAAACATTTAAATGCTTAGGATAACTCTAAATGAAAATTATGTTAAAGGTATATTCGGACTAGTAAGCTTATAATAAGATGCTATTATAGGTTAATCGTAAGATACACTTGGAAAATAATTTTATACCAAAAGTAATGCACGTGACGAAACTTACTAAATTTTCTAAGAAACAGATGCATTAAGTATCCTTAAAACAAGTTCTGCTTGAAAAGCCACAAAAAAGGAACTTTTAAAAACTAAAAATCGTCACAGGGTTTGGGACACTGGCGTATATAGAAATTTATTTCGGGAGGGGCCCGAAATTGTTTCCCAGCCCCTCTCTTGTATATTTAACTTTTTTTCAGTATATTCTTAAGCAGAATTTGCAACTTAAAGAACTTAATATTAAAAAGTTATGATGTATTAAGTTGCAATTACAAAAGGAGGGTCTGGGGGTCCTCCCCCAGAAAATTTTTGAAAATTAGACTCTAAAAACCAGGTTTTTAACTAATTTTGGTACCCCTAGTTAGAATTTTGGATATAAATTTTCAGGTAAAATTTGATGAATTTAATGAAAAAGTTATAAATAATATAGTTTTAAGTACAGAAGGGGATATATGGGAGTCATCCCCCAGAAAAATTTTGGAGATAGATCCTAAAAACAGGATTTCAACTTGGTTTTGATACACTTTCCGAATTTCAGACATACATTCTCAGGTAGGATTTTGAACTTTTTGTAAAAACGTTTTGAATAATAAAATTCCAAGCACTCTAAAGGGGGGTTTGGGGGTCCTCCCCCAGAAAATTTTTCAAAATTTGACCCTAAAAAACAGGGTTTTAACTTGTTTTGGTACACCAAGTCAGAATTTCGGGGGGGGGCCAGGGCCCCTTCGGCCCCCCCTTATATACGCCACTGGTTTGGGAAAAGAACTTCAATCAGCTCAAATCGATAAAAAAAAAGGACACAGCTCAAATTACAGCGGATCAGACGATATCAAAGAAGAATTACACATGCTCCCCCAACAACAGCAATTCAATGAACCGAGAACAATCAATCCCGGTCATACCTTTGAAAAATTCACATTTCACTCTCTTCACACAAGAACCAACACGTGATTTTTATAGTCTCGAACCCAGATCAGGCGCGGATTCAGGGGGGTGGCAGTTCCCCCCTTAGGACCCAAAAAATGTTCTCAAAATGAGTTAAAACCCTACTTTTACACTTCAAATTTCAAAAAAAATTCTGGGGGAGGACCTCCCTACCCCCCATTAGTAACAGAAGGGGATCTTGAGAGATACTTTGTAGGAAATCCCCAATATTTTGACATTTGGGTCTAAAAGTAAAGGTGATGGTCTGGAAAAATGCCCCCCTTATTGAACTCAAAAAGGTTCTCAAAATGAGTAAAAAACCTTATTTTACACGTCAAATTGCAAATTTTCTGGGAGAGGACCCCCATACACCCCAGGATACCACAAGGGGATCTTGTCTGGAAAAGTGCCCCCTCCCTTTTAGCCATGCTGGATCCGCGCCTGACCTAGATAGGCGCATTTAGTCCATTGTAAGATAGACTTTGATGTTAATTTCAATACCTTGCTTTTAAGCGACAAAACTTTAGTTTCTAAGGAATCGTACATTCATCTCTGTCGTTCTGTGCCCCCCCCCACCAAAAAAGACATGCCTTCAGTTCTTAAAACAAGTTCTGCTTGAAAACCCACAAAAAAAACTTTCAAAAAATTAAATCTCAGGAAGAACCTTAATCAATTGAAATCGAAAAAAAAAGAACACAGCGGATCCAACGACATCATCAAAGAAGACTTACACATGTTCCCCAAACAACATCCATTCAATGATCCGAGAACAACAATCAATCCCGGTCATCCTCGCATATATATATAATCCCTTCGCATATAAAACTCACTTTCCACTCACTACACCCAAGAGAACAAGTAATAAACCACAATGGATGGATGCTTCCGGCTTACCTGATCTGCAGCAGATTATCCGCCAACTTGAGCGTGGTCAAGGCTAGCCCTGAGAAGGCACCGTCCGGAATCTCCGTGATCCTGTTCCGGGACAGGTCCAGCTCTTTGAGGTTGTTCAGCCGGCGGAGGGCCTGTGTCGGTATTGCGGTTAGTTCGTTCTGTTCGAAGTTCAGGCTGCTGAGGGTTCTCTCCAGTCCCTGAAAGTGGGGAAGTTAGCGATGGATTCCAGAAACGAATCGAAACAAATATGGAGATCGATTTTAGGTATTCTAATACAGCAAATAAAGTTAAGTTGCTATTCTGGGGCTGTTCAAATCCTACGTAAGCACCTTTTTTGGTCATTTTTAACCCCCCCTCCCCCACCATAGCAAAGATAAGCAAACCTCAACCCCCACCATAATTACGTAAGCAACTGCCGGACCCCCCCCCGAAATTTTGACATCCCTGTAAGTACTGTTTTTTTCTCCTTGAAAATTAGGGGACTTATACGCAAGGAGCTGTCCTTTTTGAGTGTAACCCTAAGGGTTCAAAAATGAGTCGAAATACTACTTTTCGGGGTTAAAATTTTGAAATGTTTGGGGGTCCATCCCCAGAAGATAGTACTTACGTCAGATTTACTAATACAATCTTTTGTTAAATTTATTTTTGGTTGAGTTTTGAAATTATTTATGCAAGAAACAAGAGATTTACGAAAATGCAGTATCTTACGTAAGCATCACTCATATCCCTCTTATCAGATAAAATAAGCAAAGAGCAAACCCCCTCCCCCTTAGGTGCTTACGTAATATTTGAACGGCCCCTCTATAGTGAATCAGCTCTAGTAAATCGGATTAAGCTTTCATTTTAAAAACTTGGGTTCGCTGTAAATGGGATAAAAAGTTCGAAGATATTTTTTTTCGGAAAAATATTTTGCATAAAAGTAGAAACAAGAAAAGATAAAATAAATATTAGGGAGACTCAGAGAGGAAAATAGGAAAAAAAGGAGAGAAGGAAAAGGGAGCGAGAGAGAAAGGGAGAGAAGAAGATAGGGTGATGTAGAGAGAGAGAGAGAAAAGAGGAAGGTATAGAGATAGAGGAGAGGATATAGTAGAGAGATGAAGAAACGGAGAAAGTGAGAGGGAGGTAGAAAAAAGGAGTCCAGACTATAAAACTGACATTAAATAAATTTTTTTGAAGAAATAGAGATAGAGCGGAGAAAACGAAGATAGAGAAGGGGAAAAGAGAGAAAGATAGATGTATTGTTGTGTTTGTTGTATCCAGGCGAACCAACAATAAATTACAGTTTAAAACAAGGGTTCAAAAACTATGGTCCGAGATAGAAATCCATCTAATATTAAACATACAATAGTTCCAAAGAAATTTAAAAAATAATATCCAGACATTTTGTGAATTCTCACATGCTGTACTCCCATTAATACTATAAATTGATGAAAACTTCCACGACCTGTAGAATAATTCATTTTCCGGGATGGATGGGCGTGTTTGTTGGAATTTAATTCCAGATGTTTCGCTCTCTTCTTCGGAGAACATCTTCAGTGGCGAAAAGATCAACTACTAAAAATTGAATTCACAACAACAGTGCTATTAGTATTTTGATTTCTTATTTATACCACGTTTTTACTCTCAGCATTCACGCTGCAGTAATTGTTTGTTACTTACTACTATATATTTTTTTCAAATTTTTAGTAGTTGATCTTTTCTCCACTGAAGATGCTCTCCAATGAAGAGGGCGAAACATCTGGAATTAAATTCCAACAAACACGGCCATCCATCCCGGAAAATGGATTAAATTTCCATTAGTATTACTGTTTATACAATTTTTTGCTGTTAAAAATCAATTTTTATCACTAAACAATAATTTTAAATTATTTTAACATGATTTTTATTACTAATAATAGTGAACAACCTTACCTGGAAAGCTCCATCCGCCACGGCACTGACCCCCACACCGGTCAACTGTATCCCCCTCACGTCCAACCCGTCGAAAGCCGCGTCGGGTATGGCCGCGACAGTCCCGTTCACGACGGCCAGCAGGTCGAGCGGGGGCTTGGACTTGAGTGCCTCCACGAGCCTCGCCAACTCCACGGATCCGCACTGCACGGTGAGCCGCAGGTTGCCTCCCGTGCCGCACACGCACCGGACCTCCAGGTCGTCGTAGTCGGGCGGCCAGTCGCAGGCGGCGTGGGCGGCTGTAGACAGCCACAACCACAGCAGCCACGGAGTCGCCGGGAGCCGCCACATGCCACCTGCAAGGAGTAGGGAGAAGGTTTGGTGAGTTGGGGTGGGCGAGGTGCGGCGACCTTGTCACACTTATTTCCTCCGAGGAGAGAACTGTTTGGCGATCGGGTGGGTTTTTTTTTGTTAAATTTTTGTTGTTTTTAACAAGATTCGGTGTTTTTTCTTACATCTCAGGCTAAGCGGACATCTTAGATGTTAAATAGAGATATGTTTTAAATTTCCAAAAGAAGTGTATTAGGTGCGTGGCAGACTAGTTCAAATAAGACGCGTGACTGCCATTAATCAAGTAGGGGGAAAAAGCATGGAATTGAGCCACACTCTCCCCTGTCTTGACAGGATAGGGGAGACTGAGGCTCAGTTCCATGCTTTAAAGCATGCCATTAATTAAGTAGGGAAGAATTCTTCCCTACTTAATTAATGGCAGTCGCGTCTTATTTGAACTAGTCTGACACGCACCTTATTTTAAAAAATTTGGCAAATTTAAACTAAGTTAAATCATACAAACTTTTATAAAATTAAAAATATCTGGGATATAAGGCCGTGTTCTATTTTCGTTAACATCATGCTTAATATATTAATCGTTAAATATTAAGTTAATTAATATTCTTTGTGTTTAAAAGCCATTTCAACCCTGGCTCAAAGTATTTTGAAAAAAAAAAGTTTTCTGATTTAAGTTCTAATCTAGAGAAACATTTAAAGAGAGTGAATGTTAAAAAACATTATAATACATATGATAAACATAAATGAAACATAAAGTGTACTGAACTCAATAAGATTGCGAAAGAAATAAAATAATGTTACAATGAATAAAATAAAAATATACATTTTGAACAATAAATAACTTATTTCAAAATGACACATACTCTTTTATATTTTTCTAATAAATTTTTTTATTTGAATGAAAGTATGTAATTATGAGGGAAATATCTTATTAGATCACACAATTAAACTGACCATCAATTTTTTTACAAAAGAAAACTAGACTTCACTATTCATCTCAGCACTCCTCCCATTTTATACAATAAGTTAATATCCAAACGCCACAATTTGCATTTGTTTGATTTGAACACTCCATTGGTTAAAATAATGGTTTAGATAATGACCCTACTTTATCTGAAAAAACAAACGCGAAATTCCGACAACCGTTGACACTTCATTCGAAATTCCTCCCAATCTCAGTCTGCCATCTCTAAAAAAAAATTTTATTCGTCTCTCTCTCTCAACAGCCCCCATCTCTTAGACAACTGGACATCAAAGGTCACTTACTCGAAATCAAACAGGATGTTCGACCCCATCACATCAGACGCTAATTAAATAAAAGAATGAGGGACTACTTAATGAGCAGCAGAAAAGCCCTCCAGACTGTCGTTGGTGCTTTTTTTTTTCACTTCTGAGATTAGCATTCACACCGGGCTATAAACGTCTGTTTAATTAATGGAAATGAAGATGGGTTAGTGATAGCGGAGAGCGTTTTGCAACGACAAAAAAGAGAATGAAAGTGCCGGGGGTTTGACGACGGCCATTGTTCCATCATGCATGGATAAGAAGAGTTGAGGAAAAGAATGAAGGATTGAATGGACGAAAGTGGACGCCCATCGAAGATGTCGTCTCCGATTATGCCGTTTGTAATTGTCTCGGCACGCTGCTGGTCTTGGTAGTACCTGAAATGGGGACAAGGGTGATGGACATTGTATCCTTTTCCGGGAATTTCTTCCCCTAATTTGAATATGTTTGACGACAGGTTGTTATTTGTCTCGAAAATGTTCGAAAATTTAGTAAATTTTTAGAAATTAGATGATTGTTATTTAGGGAGTTACTAACATTTTAAATCAAAATAGTCTTATTTGTTGATAAGACATTCAGAAAATTACTTTGCCCTAATTTGAAAGCGATGAAAACAAATTTTCGGAGGAAAAGACAGAAAGAAAATCTACATTTTCGTCATGCAAATATCCATTATACTCCGTGTAAATAGAATAGACGGCTCGTCACCATGGCGACGCAATAGAAATGCAATGGGAAATAAATGACTAGTAGAGAGCTGCCTATTTTATTTACACAGACTTTTCGTAGGACTGTTTTATCCCATAAAAATATGAAAATACATGATGCGAAATAAGTATAATTTTAATAAATCATTGTGTATAAATTTAGTGATTTATTAATCAATCATGCAGCAAAAGTTAAAAAACACATTCATACCTTACACCAGATATGTATTTTAATTCCTTTATAAAATTTGAAAAGTATATTTTTATTGCATGAAATTAACGAATTGGGTTACATACTTTGAAGAAATATCTAATAATATAGGGTGTCCGAAAAAAGGCTGACACATTTTAAAAATTAATAACTGATATATCAAAAACTAAAAATGATAAAAATACGCGGTTTATTGCATGCTACTCCTGGAAGTCTTAGAAAAAGG
Source organism: Tetragnatha versicolor (assembly GCA_024610705.1). Taxonomy (NCBI): domain Eukaryota; kingdom Metazoa; phylum Arthropoda; class Arachnida; order Araneae; family Tetragnathidae; genus Tetragnatha; species Tetragnatha versicolor. The sequence goes on from JANDEH010000002.1 coordinate 655,045, forward strand.
ATGCAAGAAATTGCCTATTTTTATCTTTTTTAGTTTTATTAGTTATTTTATTAGTTATTAGTACTAGTTATTGATTTTTAAAATGTGTCCATCTTTTATGGGACACCCTATATTATAAATACATTGACAAAATACTTTAAAAACCAATTACTATATCATTTACCACGCAATAAAAAAATTTGATGGTGAAAAAACACACCAATCACCAACCAAATCTCTAAACACAATAACAAAATATTTGCCTACTATTTTACGCTTACCCTTTTAAACGCCGCAATTCAAATTTCGAATTAAAGGTTCTGATTTTTGGCTTAAATAGCTTGTTTTATCATTACTAAAACTATTCTAGTCATTTTTTGCCAGAAAAAAAATCCTTTGTATGATTTTGAGGTTGTTCCCATTTGGGAACATCGGCGTTTGGGGTGAAGTTTTTAGAGAGATTTCCAAAAGTCAGATATTTTACAATTAATTCAAATAAAATGGTTGAAATAGGTTTCTACTCAATAATTATGAACATTTTTATGATAGTGGACAGTTTTTTAATTTTTATTATCCATACTTGGACAATTGAGTAACATTTTACAGATTTTCAAAAGAAAAAATTTACATGTTTATTATCGTACTCGAAGCTTTTCCGTACAATTTTCTTGCACTATGGGTAATATTTTAGTATACAAAATACATAAGAGTGTTCCCATGTGCTTCAAAGCTGAAAAGTTACGTTTCTGTGAGAAAAATTAGTTATAATTACGGTTCTATACGAATATCTAGCATAAAATCCACTAATTGCATTCAAATCTAATTAGCTTTCAAAAATGATAATCATAATTATCTCCATTGATTCATTAAATCTGTGTTTCTCATGGTAGATTCCGAACTGAACCATATATCTCTTACATCCAACTTATATTAGAATAGTGATTTTAGATGTATGCACTTTTCCTTACTTTCAAAATTCTTCAATTTTATTCCTAAAATTGTTATGTAAAAAAGTACTTGAACAAAATATATACGCAAATCCTCAGAAGCACTCCAAATATGCTCTTTGCATAACTCCTAATGATAATTACTGAAAATTTATCGATCGGGGAGTTAGAAAAATATACAAGTGTAGGAATCTGCTATAAGGATTTGGCATTTAATTCTCCATAAATCAGGTGAAAAAATGAAAATTACAGATTTTTTAATCTAAAACATCATTTTTAACCTGTTTAGATCCTTTGATACATAAAAGGTACAAAAAATTAAAGAAAATAGGAAATACCTTGAATTTTTGCATGTTATGAAAATCCCCTCAATTACTATACCCCAAACGCCGATGTTCCCATTTGGGAACATTTACGTTGTATCGGTAATTACTCTCCAAAATTGGAATATTAAGCTATTCTGTCAAGCCAAATGGGAAGATGTGTACTTAAGCTACCAAAACACATCAAAATTATTTAAAATTAAATTTATTTAAAATTTTCACAAATTGAAACTTGTGCAACTTTTCGAAGATCCAAAAATCTCTAATTTTGAAGTAAATTATACAAAAAGAATTGAATTGCACGTGAAAAACTTTTGCATGTAAAATAACTTTATATCTTTGAGTTGCTTTCTACCAAGTATCAAATTTCTGCATGAAAAATTAAGTGGTAAAAAAATTCCTTAAAACGATGTTCCCATTTGGGAACATCGGCAGGTAAAAGGTTAAATTACAAATGCTTAATCAGGCGATATACCCACAACATATCGATATTAAACCAATCGTGTGTCAATATTCGTCACAGATACTCTTCACCCGTGAAATTTCCATCTCCCAACCTTGTTCCACTTATTCTATTAGGGAATCGAATTTCGCTTCTTCCCCCTCTCGACTATCCCATCAGCCTCTCCTCTCTCAAACGAGATTTCAGGGCAGTTTCATTCCCACTCGATCAGATCTTGTTACATCCTTGAGAAAAGCGAATCATTTATTCAAGTTAAGTGTGTGTGTGTTCATAGCTACTGTTTGCTTAAAACTGACCAAGGGAAATATTGTCTATAGATTTTTTTTCTATGCTACCTAAACTACATTTTTGTTATCTTTAGACTAAATTTCAAAGGTAACATTCAAATTCAGATTGTTTAATTTACAATGGAGTTTTTATGTAAATACTTTTACTACATCACAACTCGTTTGGATTATAATATTGATTACTTCTGCTGCATAACTACTCAGGCGCGGATCCAGGACAGTGCCCCCCTTGGGAAACCAAAAAGGTTCTTAAAATGAGTAAAAACCCTACTATTACAGGCCTAATTTCAAAATTTTTTTCTGGGGGAGGATCCCCATACCCTCAATGGGATTTGTTGGGCAAGGGGATTTTGTTTGGAAAAGTGTTCCCCCTTGGAGCCGTGCTGGATCCGCGCCTGACTTCAGTGTACCTGCTGTATGGAAACCAATTACCTCCCCCAGTTTACAGAAACAGTGACCGCGTATAACCATTTTATATCTCATCAAAAAGATCCCTAAGAAAATTGAAAACATCAACCACTTTATATCTGCCTCTCTAAGAAGTAATAAGAAGGTAAGGATCTAAGCTCTTAAGTTTATAAAATCAGTTTCTCAGGATGCTAATTTCGAACTCAGTCCCGCTTGAGAAGTTGAGTAAACTTTACAATTGATTTTGGTTTGAAGGCGAAGCTTAGCAGAAAGGATTCGGGGTTCTTGCTTGGTTTTGCTTTGTTAATGGACTTATATTAGATGTAATTGGGCGATAGGTGTAGATTGTGATGCCTTATTTTGGATTAAGAGTGATCGAACAATAAAAGGGTCGATTAGATGCGCTACTTGGCTAGATAATAGTTACATCTGTTAAGATGCTTGCATTAAGATTATAAATCTTCGAAAAGGTGGCAAATTGAATGTAAGACCAATAAAGACGATGCGCAACTTTGCAACGCAGTTTTCTCCATCTTTGACAAATCCTTTTCTTCAAGCGCGCACTATAGACTTTTGTCACGGTGACAGAGACAAAATTATCACCCTAGTGTTATAGTCTCCGGCGACAGAAGTCTCAAGTGCGCGCTTAGCCTATAAGGCTAAGCGCGCACTAGAGACTACCGTCACGGTGACTTATAACACTAGTCACTCGAGAGCAATGCAATTCTATGGAGAGATTCTTGGCAATCGGCCAAGAGTCTCGTCGCCTATGCGCTCGCTTTAGCTTCTTGCAATATCCAGGGTGATAATTTTGTCTCTGTCGCCGTGACAAAAGTCTCTAGTGCGCGCTTAGCCTTAGATTGATAAGTAGTATTCAGTGTTAATTTTTCATAAAACATTTCTAGCAAGGGATTAAATTTAAAATTTTTAAAACTAATTTAATTTCAAACTTAAATAAAACAAATTTTTTGCAAAAAATGAGGGATATAAACTGCAAATAATGAATTCTCAAAAGGCAAAAAAAGTGAAGAAAACATTCAAAGAAAAGGATGAACCTGAGAAGTTTGATGTACCGTAAATGATCATTTATTTCACAAATATCCATACTCAAAGATAGTTTAAATTATGGATAGATAATTTTTTTAATCAAAAGGATGAGATATGAAAAATGAGGCACAGGAAAAGGATTAAAATGGAGACGTGATTTAAAATTAAAAATATTTATTCATTTTTTCAACTTAAATTCATTATATGATATACTAATGATAACTTAATCTATAATTGATAACTTAAATTCATTATTAATATATAAATTATATTAATTTATATTACTAAAATTCATTACATATTATTGATAGAAATTTCATGAAAATATTACTTTTCCCATGTCAGTTTAGTTAAATGTTTTAAGATGACCATAACCATCAAAATATGTGAGGAGAGAAATTTACTTTTAAAACTGAATTGTGCTAGAATCATACATAGAAAGCTTTAGAAAACAGTACATGAAATGATTTTTGAAGAAGCTGGTTTTTACATTTAAAAAAACATAAGAGTCCGTCAAAACAAATGTAAAACATAAAGTTGTCATTTTTGCATGGTATAATTGAAGTGTATAGTAACTCTAAAATCTTCCTTTATCATCTTGTTACTACTATTACAGTCTTAGTTTGTGTCTTTTGTCTCTTCGAGTCTAAGGGAGATATTCTAGACAAGGCTTAAGTCTGCATAAACAGCGAAATCCGTGTACGTGTTTCCAAAAGCGTGCAAGTTACTGACGCTTAGGATAACATAAACACGAAATGAATGATGGCACTAAAAAAAGAATTCCTCTTGTTCATTGTGTTGGAGTTTCAAAAACAAAATTTTACGATTTTAAGAAAATAATCCCGACGGAGGTGGAATACGAATGCCTGTTGGCGGAATAGAAAAAACCTCATTTTGAATTCTTTTTCGAAACCGTTCTTACCGTGAGAACGATACTGTCTAACTGTTCCCCCTCACGCCATCACTGGATGAGTTTGCATCTGATTTGTGGTAAAAAAAGGACAATTTGTTTAGCCAGTAAAGCGTTATGAGCTACTGCAAAAAGGGAATATTTACTATCACGTAGGGTTTCTTTGTACACACTGAAGCGTTGAAGCATTCGTGTCACGTTTCCAACACGAATTATGCCACGATAGTGAGAGATTGTTTCCAAAGTCTTGATTAATTGATGAACTTTTTATAACTGCTGCAACGGGATTGTTTTGATACTGTAAATCACTGATGCTTTCTGCATACGTTTTAAGCTCATTATAAAGATGATGGGGACTATTATCTCCTTTGTTTACACTGTTTTTTCTCTTAGTTCACAAACCTTTCTTTATTTAACATGCGTACTTAATCGCAAAATTACATTGATGGAGAACTTTATCTTCAAACAATACAATTGCTCATCGGGTTGATTAAAATTACGCTGACGTGAAGGGAAAGGGGGGACGTATGTAGTAAAAGATAATTAAGGTATGAAAAGGGAGTGCTTCACCACTACCTCTGGTTAGAGGAATATGTGAGAAAAAAATATGAGAGATATGAGAGAAGGAATATGTTTTCTCAGATAATTAAGGTCTTCAGTTGTTTTTTTTTTGTTTTTTAAATGTTTATATAGTTATACAGTAATGGGTATTGAACGTGATGTAAACTTTGAAATGATAAAATCTGCAAAAATCAAACAAAAACTACTAAAATTTAATGTTCTTAAACATAATTATACTTTTTAAGTTTAAGAGATGCCTGAAAAACCTCATTATGTTTAGGAACATTAATTTTAATTAATTTTCTGTTTGGTCTTCCCTACATTATATTATGAAAATAGGGAGTTGTAAAATTTAAAGAGATCCCCGCCTCTTTAATATGCATTAACACAGTGGTTCCCAAAGTGGGTTCCGTGGAACCCTGGGGTTCCGCGAAGAAATTTAGGGGTTCCATGAGACAAACTTTATTTTACCCCTTTTACCCAAAAATGTTCTCAAAATGAGTTAAAACCTTACTTTTACCAGTCGAATTTCAAAATTTTTTTCTGGGGGAGTATCCCCAGACCCCCCCACGGTATAACAAGGGGATCTTGTGCGATACTTTTTAGAAAATACCTAACATTTTGACATTTTTTGTCAAAAGATAAAGGTTATGGTCTGGAAAATTGTCCCCCTGGCCCCAAAAAGCTTCTTAAAATGAGTTAAAACTCTACTTTTACAAAACTAATTTCAAAATTTTTCTGGGGGAAGACCGCCATACCCCCCAGTGGTACTAGAAGGGGATCTTGCGTGATACTTTTAGAAAATCCCCAAGAATTTGACATTTTAGCCAAAAGGTAAAGGTGATTGTCTGGAAAAGTGCCCCCCCCTGGACCCGTGCTGGATCCGAGCCTAGTTTCATATAATATCATATGTATTAAATTTTGAAAAGTCGTTGATTAAAAAATATTCAGGGTTCCGCAATCATCGGTAACAAATTTGGGGGTTCCACGACCAAAATAGTTTGGGAACCACTGCATTAACACATCGATTAGTTTTACCTGTTAAATCATCGATTATTATAATTCTTGTTTCTTGCCTTTACAGTTTATCCTAACAAGGAACATTAAAGGATTTCAATTATTAACTGTAAAAGTTGTTTTTCAGTGAAATGAGTCTTCTTGCAGTGAAACAATCTTAAGAACGTTGGCCTTAAGTAAAAGATTGATAAAATTACATGAGGTATAGAAGATTACAGCAAAGATTAGTTAAATACAAGATTAAATTCGTAACATTTTAAACATTTTAGGGTGAATAATTTTTTCTTTTAGTCAACACTAGGGATGTTACGGTTCCACTGGAACAGTTCCATGGAACCTAATCCCAGCATGGAACCGTCAGAACCGGTTCCACGAAGAACCGCTTAACGGTTCCACCCTGGAACCGATAAAGATCAATTACAAATCCGAATTTCTCTGCAATCCTATCCAACATTGAACGAGAACACCTCAAATAAAGAGGCGATTTCCAAACTAAAAGATAAGCAATGCCCGCTAACCGCTACCGCAGAGATATTTTATAGAAAAAAAAACGCATCGAGGCAAAAACGCAACAATCTATTCGCACCATACCATAGAGCACATCTGCCAAAAACTGAATCTATAATTAATAAATCCCTTTTCAAAACAAATACGCTCTTATCTCACTGAAAAACCGCAACGAGAGGAAATAAATAAAAAAGAAAGACATCAGTCGCTTTGGCCTTGGCGAAGAACGAAGAAGCAGCCGAAGAAAAAAATGACTGACAGCCGCCTGGGCCAATTAAAACGCTCCAAAGCAATCGATAGCTTTTATCCCTGCCGCCCGAAATTGTTATGGATTTTCCGTTGGAACGGGGCCGGCTTCGTGAACACCCTAACAGTTCCACGAGTTATGGGCTTTCATTACTGCCGCCCGAAATTTCTATGGATTTGCTGTCGGAACGGGCCGGGTCGGCCTGGAACTGTTAGCGATCGCTAATAGTTCCACGAAGTCTTAACGGTTCCGAGAGAAATAAGTTCCCAGTGATAGAACTCTTTACGGAAACTAATACGTTCCCGTGGAACTTGTTTCGAGTGGATTAGTTATGCTGGAAGGAATTCGCGTAACTGGAATGGAACCGGAACTTGATTAGAACTCTTTTGGAACTTATAACTGGTAAGAACTTTGGAGCTATATTGGAACTTATAACTAGGTTTAGAACTTGGGAACTCTTTGGAACTGGTAAGATAATAATACTAATAAACCTGGAACTGGAACGTATAAGCGTTTGTTTCTGTTTGGGCTTCGTTGGGAAGGGTATAACTGTCTGTCAGTGAGAATGAGAATTAAATCTGGAAATTCATTTTAAGTTTACTTTACTGTAGCTTGACCACTGGTCAAGATGACTAAAATTCACTATAAAATAAATGTTGGAGTTGCCAATTTATCTTTTGTAATCCTTATTGTTATAACGTGTGTCTTTGGTTCCGACTGACCATTGGTCAGTCCGATCCACATTTTGCAACTTCTGTGCTTTGGCACTGAAGTAGGTCATGTGGGGGCTCAAACCAAACGCCTTAAGGCGGGTAACATTTTGGTGTTGACCACTGGTCAATATCTCTTGACCAGTGGTCATTCCACTTTTTCTCACTACATGTAACTTTTCTGACTTTCTCTTTTTGTCTCTTGATTGTTTTGGGGGTCCTGGCCTTTGGTCAACCTCATTTGACCACTGTCCAAGATGACTAAAATTCATTATAAAATAAATTTAGGAGTTGCTAATTGATATTTTGTAATCCCTATTGTTATAACATGTGTCTTTGGTTATGGTTGACCATTGGTCAGTCTGGTCAACTTTTTGTAACTTCTTTGCTTTGGCACTGAAGTAGGTCATGTGGGGTATCAAACCAAACGCCTTGAGACGGGTAACATATTGGTGTTGACCACTGGTCAAGATCTCTTGACCAGTGGTCAATCCATTTTTTCTCGCTATATGTAACGTTTCTGACCTTTTCTTTTTGTCTCGTGGTTGTTTTAGGTGTCCCTGACCTTTCGTCAACCCCATTTGACCACTGGTCAATTTTTGAATTTTTTGACTTTATTGCTCCTTTTTGGGACCCTTGCGTTTTTTATATGAACGGTTTTAAAGTTGGAACTGGAACTGTTAAGGGAACCTAATCCCACCTTGGAACTGGAACTGTGGAACCGGTTCCACACTTTAACTAATACGTAACATCCCTAGTCAACACTACAGTTGTTATCAAGAAAAAGTAGGAGGAAAATTCTACATATGATGTGTGTGAGAAATTATATTATAATTTATTTATAAATTTTTTTTAGTTAGTATATTATTGAAATAAAAATTGAATTGACAAAACGTATGAGAGAATACTGAATTGAAGATATCAAACCAAGCCTTTATTTATAAATAAATTCCCGAGTTAAATTCTAAAAATTCATAAAAATATTGAAAATCCACAGAGTATTTTATTCATTTTATTTCAATCAATTATTATGTATTTATTATCAATTTTATTTCAACAACATGAGTAGAAATATCGTTTAAAAATAAAATACATAAACTATCATTTCTAATTTAATTTCAAACCGTGTTTTTATGGGGGAAAAACTATAAAAATTCCTCTTACTTATTTTTACAAGGGAGTTTGTTGAACCCGAATAAATCAAAAAAATTCAAATATGATTGAATTTGGTAAAAGCAAAATGTTACTTGTTTATTATACAACTATTTATAATTTTTTACCTCTCTTGAAAGAATGCTACACAGGAAAACACCCGTTTTACAATTCCAAAAGGCATAACCAGATAGTTATCAAAGTACACACAAACAACACTAACATCTAGCAAATTATACAACAAACGGAAGAAAACACTTATGATCGAAAGAGTTAACACATCCAACAACAACAATTTCATTCATCAAAAAGGTATGTTTCGCAATCATCTCCCCGAGGTAATTGCATTCGATAAAAATTATCTTTTTAATTTGAACGTCGAATATACAATAAGAACGTCGAGGTTAAGGACCATGTAACAGCTCACAGCTGGCACCAACTTCGGAGAAATAATCTTTCTCTGCTGGTCCTTCAACCTTTCTCTCGTGGAATGCGAAGAGAAAGATATCAGCCGGTATGAAAATCAAGGACTGGACATGCGACGACATACGTAACGAGAGAAAAAAAAATTCCCGACCGTCCAAAAACGACAAACACCTCTTGTTACGGCCAAATCGTGGACGGAATTCCCAAGTATTGGATGGATACAACAAGAAAAAAAAAGTGCTACACAAATCTACGCTAACAATTTTTCCCCCGATAAAAAGCCATTGTCATTCAGTTCCAGTAGAATGGAGGAGAGACTCAGTAGAATTGATGAGCAAGCGAATTCTGTCTTTAGGCGAACGGTGGTGGCAACAGATAGATGGACCTATGAGTTATGTTTGCGCTGTCGTTTTCTGGCCCCAGGGGGTGAGTGAAGTGGTTAAAAAATATTGCTGTTTTTTGCAAAAGACTCGCCGCTTTTTCTTTTTTTTCAGCGTATTCATTTATTCCACGTCGAAATTCCCGAAAACGAGTGAAAAATGAGAGTTCATGATCCTCTTTATGGACTTTTAAGGAGAATGAAGTGAAACTCGATTCCCTCCTGTTTACCACACGAACAGTTGCAAAACGATGCTTTTAGCATACTTTTCGAACCTGAACATTAACTTCATCAGTAAACCACCGAAAAGAACTACCAGGAGATAATGTATTGCACTTCCAGGAATTTTTTGACTTTTTTAAATGGAAATATTTTCTTAAATTCTTCTTTAATTTCTGTTTTAAACTGTACGTAGTACTACTTAAAGACAGACATCTTAAACACTGAACAATAAGTTATAGTTTTTTTTAATACTTCTTTACAGATGATACATAAAAATGTCAAATTCCTCCCTAAGTCGTTTATCCCAAAGGACTTCCACCAATTTCACTTTTCATTCCAATTAAATTTTATAGATCAATATAAAATCAAATTAAATCAATTATAAAATTAAAATTTTTTTTTAAATTTTTATATATTTGTCCATTTGAGGATTTAAGAGAAAAATTCAAATTGAGCTGTAGTAAAGGACAACTATCCAGTGTACAATCAATGTCCACTTTCTAACAACTAAAACTAAAATCAAATACCCTCATGTGTGTTACAATCATAATTAACTCATCTTGTAAAACAACCTTTTTTAAAATGCCAGGAAGAAAGAAATCTAACATTTTTAGGTGGAATACCATTATAAAAATTTAATACATACTCTGGAGACTTGCCTCAAAGAGTAAAATTGTTATTTAAATAAAACAACGAAAAAAATTGCACATAAATTTATTAAAAGCCATACGGCGTTTCGGGGATTCTTTGGATCCCCTTCGTCAGTGCCACTGACGAAGGGGATCCAAAGAATCCCCGAAACGCCGTATGGCTTTTAATAAATTTATGTGCAATTTTTTTCGTTGTTTTATTTAAATTACAGTATTGCACAGTTTGTGGCGTTATCCTCAGTAAAATTGTTGTTGTGTAAATTAAACTAACAAAGATTTCGAACACAAAATAGTCCTGATTACTCCAAAAAGTTATCTAAATTTTCTAAAATTAACTAAAATTGTACACTGAAATTAATGTCATGCAAAAATTGTTAGAATGGAATTTAAACCATTTTAAACAAAATAGTTTTTTTAACGAATCAGTATCTATAAATTCATTACAGGTCTCAAAACTTCTTGTTTTAGAATTTGAATCCCAATAAGGAAGTTGCATGTGTCAGATTTTCATAAACATTCAAGTGTTCCGTACGGTTTTTTGTATGGTAAAATGAAATATCTAGCCAATTTTTCAAAAAAATGTACAAGTAATTAAATATTTTAATTTAAAAGTCGAGAAAAAAAACACGTAACTAAAAACGTTTATTGTTAAAAAAAAAAGTAACGATGAGGTCAACAATCATACCATCAACTCCATTGCTTTCCAACAATGTTTATCGTACGATGACGTCTCATCCCAAACTCTTAGCGTCTTCGCGCACTTGGGGATTTTTGTTAATTTTTTTGCAATCAAAAAATTTCTCGATCGGCCTCATATTTTGGGTAGTTGCTTATTTTTGCATGAAGAATAGATTTAAAATAGTTTTAAAAAAATCATGCAACTTCCTCATTTTAAAACATCTTGAGATAATATGTTATCCTGTAAATTTCCCTATTCTTATAAGAATGAAGTTATATTTAGTGTTATTCCAAACCGGTTTATAATGATCAAACTTTATAAATAATTAAGCTTCATTAGTATTTATTAATAAAACAAATTTGAAATAAATTCTTCTTCTCTTCAAAACGATATTTTTCAACTCCCTCTTTCATCACAGAGGACTCATCCTTACAACCAGTTAAGCATGTTTGGTTCAAGGCTGTTTTTTAAAAGACCGATAATGAACACACACATTCCTTATATACTACACATTAGATGCAACACGTGGCCGCAACTTTCATTCATCTATGAAAACTTCAAAACACCTTAGCTCCACCCTCATATCTGATAACCTCGACCTTGGACAACAAAGGAATGAGTATTCGTAAATCGCCTACATAATTGAAATCCAGTAACAAGGGATAGGTAACTCTAGCAAGCATCCTAGACAAACTATTTTTTGTTACTCTTGAAACACAATACCTTTCAGCAAATTGCTATTATTAAAAGATCCGAAGGATTACCTTCGTTATATTTTAAAAAGGCCTTGACAATTGTGATCTCTTTGAAAGGCCGACACAAAAATTCTCTCAAATGGACAATGGTATTATAAGTACCTGTTTGTTTAAAAAATTTATGTAGAGTTAATAGTTTAAGAATTTTAATATTAAGAGTTATATAGTATTAAGATAATATTTAAGAGTTTAATAATTTAAAATTTATTTTACTTTTCCTCTTTCTTGAAATTTATGTAGGGATAGCATACTTTATACAGGAGGGGGGGAATTAATAGGTTTAGAGAATTAAACACCTCACTTTAATTTTTTGAGAAACTGATATGGATATTAAGATATAAATCCTGGTATGAGTTTTGTTCTAAACGTGATATATCTGAATCTTGAATTTTAAAAATTAGGATTTAAATGCATTATTAATAAAATTGTTTATCGGGCTGTTTGGCCGCGGACAAGTTCGGTTGGAAGAAATTTTATTCCTGGCTGATGATGACCCCTGCAGGTGGGGTTGAAACGTCCCAATTTTAAATTCTATTTGAACACGTCCTGTCCTTAATAGCCCGATGAACAATTTTATTAATATTGACGCCAGCCGTGGAACCCCTCATTATTTCTAATAAATGCTATCTCTATTCGACTAGGATATATAATTTTGCATTAAAGGGATAAGGTACCATTAACAAGGCTTAACATGATTGAAAAACTATTTTCCTTCGTGATAAGTTCAAATACGTTGAAGTTAATTAAGTCGTTTTTATAAACCCCCCCATTCGTTTGCCTCGTAATAAATTTTCTGTAAAACATTTGAATTTACACTCTTCCTCAGCGTTTAAGTTGTTATAATTATAAATATGCACAAGACTATCATAAGACTCAAAATCAAAGAAGTATACTTAAATCAAGAAACTTGATGAAACAAATGTGTTCACTACGATATAATTTTCCAATTTCATTCTTGGGTCAACTTAATTTCCTGAATTAATTTTTGCAGGCAAATTTCTGAAATAATATCAACTAAAAATACATAAATCAGTTCTAGGAAATTCGTTTAAATCGTTGCGTTTGAATCATAAATCATAATGGATAATGTCAACGATTAACTTTTTTTTCCTAAAAGCTGAACGGGGACGATTTCAGACGAAAATAACAAACTTCAAAAGACCAATAAAAAGATGGAACGAAAGAACCACCACATAAAAAAACAACAGGAAGGATGAAAACTACATCCGTAAAAATCACCGAGGAAATCCGAAGACACATAAACCTATAAAATTCACTTCATCATGCATCACAGGGAAGAAACCGAAAATGAAACCCAACGCCGACATCTCCCAATAACAACATCAACAACAACAAAAAAGCTAAGCCTACTCAAAACCTCATTCCATAAGAATGCATTATCAGCGAAAGGTAAGAAAACGGGTGACACCCCTCGATTAACTGTGTCAACTCAAGAAGTCAAACCCACCGATGTTGTGAGTCTGAAGATGAGTAAAAGTGTTGATCATAGGTTGATTGGGGTGCAGTAGAAAAGATGAGGAAGTAGGAAGCGAGGTGTCGGGGTTGTTTTCAGATGATGTGGTGTGGTAATGGCCCGTGATCCCTGCTTCATTGCACTGGTACACACCATTTGCCAATTGACCTCTTGAGGTGAGACATCGTTTTTGGGAACTTCGGTTGTCATGGAGATGAGAGTTTTTGATTTGGGGGTGATTAGGAGGTAAAGAATTCGGCGGTAATGAGGTGATTTGGTTAATTGATTTGAGTTATGTCATACGTTTGGTGGAGAAGGCCTGAAAAGAAACGTGAAGAGAAGGGTCATTTACAGCAGTGGTCTCCAACCCCCGGTCCGCGGACCGGTGCCGGTCCGTGGATCAAATGGTACCGGGCCGCGGGCCGACCATTTCATTGAAAATGAATTTTAATTCCTAGGTTTATACTCCAAATTAATGCATGAAAGGAATTATAAATCACTTTATTTTTATTTTTTTGGTGTAACAGTATTTTAGTTTGAAAGCATGTTTAATACAATTAAATTAAATTTAACATAACAAAATAATCTAGAATGTTAACAATCAAGCCTCCCCAGCGGGCCGCGGTAAAATTATCAAACGTTGACCGGTCCGTGGTGGTAAAAAGGTTGGGGACCACTGATTTACAGACATTGATTTTATTGTATTGCAGATTGAATTTTTTTTTGAAAAAAAAATAAATGAGGGTATTTGAAATTTATTTTTGTTGTCAGAAATTAATATGATTTCGACATTTATTTGTTGAACTTTTTAAAAGAGGAAGTCGTTATTTTAAATCACAACTACGGTTTTCTGTTCATAGGTATTTATGATTTATAATTTTTTAATAGATGAGATGTTATTTTTCATTGTAAGAGAATTAGAGGAAGATTAAGAGAAGTGTACGGTCGAAGTTGTGGCATAGTTTGAAGTGAAATTTATAAAAATATCAACGCAGCCAAAAATTCTGAATGGAAATGAAACGATTTTTTGCAGTTTTTATCTTTGGAAATATGCAGTTTTTTAAGACTGCTAAAATGTCTTTAGAATAGTTTCAAAATTGCTATAGAAAAACTGCAGAAACATTCTGAAAGGCTTAACAGTCCTGTTGCTACAAAATAACTGAAGAATTTAAGAAAACTGCAATTAAGAAGCTTTTTTGAAGAAAGTTCGCAGATGTTTTTTTTTATTTTTGCTGGGTAGTATTAAGATATCACATTTATCTAACCCAGAATATGCAAATAAAACCCACTACCATTTGCTATGATAAGAAACAGGGGGTGGAAGAAAAATGGAGACATTCCTTAAACTATCTCTAAAAAATAAAGAAGGTAAAATATATAGTTCGCGTAGTGAAAATATTAGTAAAGCAAAGTCGTCACTTTTTATTATAGTGATGGGCAAAATCGATAATTTTAGGTATCGAATACTTATAGGTATCGAATACCTTGGTATCGAATACTTATAGGTATCGAGTACTTTTAGGTATCGAGTGTACTTTTAGGTATCGAGTACTTTTTTTCAGTGTCGGGAAATGAACCTGAAGGGACAATTTTTTTAGGGCCTATCCATAACACAGGTCTGCAAAAAAAAACTTTTTTCGAGCTGTTTTGGATATTTCACCTGAACTTTGTTATTTTTGGTGCGCTGAATCCAAAAATGACCTCCATTTTGTCCTGGGACGTCACGTTTTTTGACAATTCAGATTTTTAGGTTTTATTGGGAAATCCCTTAAAATTGTCTTAAATTAACTTTTAATACTAAATTTTTTATTCAAATTTTTTCCACCAAATCTTTTTTTATGTTTTTTGATGTGCTGAATCTAAAACTGACCTCCGTTTTGTCATAGGACTTCACCTTTTTCACAATTTGAGTAAATATGTCAATTTTTTAAGAAAATAAAAGTAAATATTTAAAAAAATTATTTTTCAACTCAAACTTTATTTGAAAGCAATTTTTTATGATTTTTGGTGAGCTGAATCCAAAAAATACCTCTTTTGATTTTTAAGACACAACATTTTGTAACAAATTGAGCAAATATAGCAACATTTGACATAAAATGTAAGTATACTTAAGAAGTAGATTTTTTAATCAAAATTTATTTTTAAGGTTGTTAGTTTTAAGGTTTTTTTGTGCCCTGAGTTCAAAAATGGTCTCTGTTTTGCCATAGAATGTCATGTTTCCTGACAGTTTAGGTAAAAATGTAAAATAAGTCGTTATTTCAATTTTCATGAAAATAGGTTCGTAAAATAAAATTATTGTTACATATTCTTCATGAAAATCATTATATAACTAAAATGAACTTATTCACACAATCTAAAGCCAATTTTTCCTCCTCATGAAACTCCCCTTGGTACCTTTACCCTTGTGAGTAGCAAAAAGAACGTTTCTTTGAAGTATACAACAAAAATCCTTCATTATTCCCCGATTAAATCTTCCCTAATATTTTCTTTCCATCTCTATAATGTCCTGATGAGATAGTTTACTATATGCACCATTCACAGCTCCTAATTTTTAAAACTAAAGGAGCTAGAAATGTACAAAAACTATGAAAAATGGGAAAATTCGAATATAATTTTGCAATTTGTGAAAAATCCTGACGTATAGGATTTTTTTCAATATTTTTTTCGTAATCAGCACATCAAAATACATAGGAAATCGCTAAAATTATTCAAACAGCTTTTTCATTGCAGACCTGTGTAATCAGACTAATATTCAAAAAACTGAAAGCTATCCATCAAAAAGCCCCGTAGCTACGGCCCTGGAGGTGGATAGAGGCGAAGGATTTGGCGGGGGAAAAACCTAGCCGCGTCAAATTTCTCTCGCGGATGATAACGACTTGGGTTTGAGCGTTGCAAAATGAAAACGGAAACAGACTGCGTTTGATCTACAGTAGGTGTTATAAAGATTACTTCATTGAAAAATTTAAAACGAAATATGTCAATAAAGTATCGATACTTTTGTGGGTATCGAATACACTCGATACCTATAGGTATCGAGTACTTAAGTATTTGGTATCGATACCTGCCCATCACTACTTTTTATCTAATCTTAAAATACCCATCTCTTCACTAACTCAAGTAAATGAATTCAGATCTATGCACGTTAAGGCAATTCCACTTATCTCTCTCCATTCATCAAATGAAAAAAATATAATTTCTGAGAGCTTATTACTCCCACAAAGGCATGAAATACAACCATTTTTCATAACCAAACACGTGTTTTTGCATTCAAATTCTGTAGTTCGACCCTGAACACAGTGAATCGTCCGGTCATGCATATCTTACATGGAAATTAAGAGCTCGTTACACGGCATAACTCAGATCGGGCACCGAGATCAGAAAGGGACAGCACAAGACCGCGGTCGAATATATATTTTTAAGTGTCTGCAAACGCTGGAGCTACTCTTGTCGCAGAAACCATTAAGATCCTCATCAAACAGAGCAGAGATGGATGCGGTTGGAAGTAGTGATGTGGGTTGGAAAATTTTCCACTATGTTTTTCCAGAAAATGTTCCGCTATTTTTTTTGCTTTGTTTATTAGTTCCATTTTGTATCGAATTTGCTTCTCTTTCAAAGAAGTCAAATTAGTTTCATATAAATTTAATGTTATTGTTATTTTTTTGCATTGAGACCATTGTCTTCAGTGACTTTCTTTGTGGTATATTGGAACTCGGAAATAATAATAAAAAAATCAGTTTCATTTTTTTTGTGAGAAATTTGCCCCTGTCAGTAATTTTAGAATAATGTTTTGTTTTCATTTCAGTTATTCATTGGTCAATTTAGTAAATAAGTAATGAAGTAATTTTTTCTTATGTGACACCTTTTAATTGAATATATGGAGTCACTTTATATACATTATAATAATAATAATAATAATAATAATAATAATAATAATAATAATAATAATAATAATAATAATAATAATTTATTTCTGAAACATTTACAGGATACAAAACATTAAAAGGAAAGGAAATAGTAAAAAGAAAAAAAAACGCATTACATGTAGTTATTTCAATATTTATTATATTATAACATTAAACATGATTTAATAATTTCAAATCATGATTTCAATGCTTTATTAATTTGTTTTTTATTGTGTTTTATTTGTGGATGAATCTCAAAGGAACATCATCCAGAATGGATGAAAATACTCCAGTTTTGTTAATTTGTTGCCTCCAGTCATCGGAAGAGTTTAATTTAACAATACATTATTATAATTTAGTGGCTTGGAATATTTACCAAGATTTTAAAAATTATTTTAATAATTTTCCGGAAAACCCACATCCCTAGTTGGAAGTGGAAAGGATGAATAGTTTTCCTCAGCTTCAGGAATGCTGATCCGCCTAAACTGATACTGGTCTTGTGCCTGCCATGACACTTAGTCCACTGAAAATAGAGTTGAACCTCAAACAAATTGCAATAGAAGGTTTCTCAACGGTTTTCGCTTAGAAATGACCTCAATAATAACATACTAAAAATCGGCCAAAATCGGCCGGGGGGAAGTTTAATTTTTTTCAAATTTTTAAAAAATGGCCGAAAAAAATTTAAAAAAAAAACCAAAACAATAATATAGACATGTGATACATGTTTATAGGTTATTTTTGAGTGCTGAAACCGAATATTGCATTTAGTTTGGAAAAAAAAATTGAAATTGCAATTTTTAAAATTAATTTGAATAATTAGCTATGAGAAAAAATTAAAAAAACCCTAAAAACCTAACAAAAACATCCAAAGAGATAAATCCAACGGTTTTCATTTAGAAATGACCTAAATATTAACATACTAAAATTTAAAATTTTTACGAGTTAAAGAAGTTAAATTTTTTTTCAAATTTCCATTTTTTTTTTGCGAAAAATGCATTTTTTTTTCAAATTTGTGCAAAAAACTTTAGAGGCTTTTGAAAAGGTCATTTTTCGATGGATATTGTCCACAGATAGTTATATAATGGAAAACCGGTGGAATTGACCCTCAATGAATTAGTTAATTATTTTATTTAAAATTTTGAAATTGGTGAAATGTAGTAAAAAGTGAAAAAAAGGTAATACTTTGGCATATTTACATCAGAATTTAAAATAATTAACTAATTCATTGAGGGTCAATACCACCGGTTTTCCATTATATAACTATCTGTGGACAATATCCACCGAAAAATGACCTTTTCAAAAGCCTCTAAAGTTTTTTGCACAAATTTGAAAAAAAAATGCATTTTTCGCAAAAAAAAATGAAAATTTGAAAAAAAAGTTAACTTCTTTAACTCGCAAAAATTTTAAATTTTAGTATGTTAATATTTAGGTCATTTCTAAATGAAAACCGTTGGATTTATCTCTTTGGATGTTTTTGTTAGGTTTTTAGGGGTTTTTTAATTTTTTCATATAGCTAATTATTCAAATTAATTTTAAAAATTGAAATTTCAATTTTTTTTCCAAACTAAATGCGATATTCGGTTTCAGCACTCAAAAATAACCTATAAACATGTATTAAATGTCTATATTATTGTTTTGGTTTTTTTTTTAATTTTTTTCGGCTATTTTTTAAAAATTTGAAAAAAATTAAAGTTCCCCCCGGCCGATTTTGGCCGATTTTTAGTATGTTATTATTGAGGTCATTTCTAAGTGAAAACCGTTGAGAAACCTTCTATTGCAATTTGTTTGAGGTTCGGCCCTATTCTTCGCTATTTTCAGTGGACTAACTGCCCTAAGCGCACGGTCGCGCTGGATCAGGCGTATCTCCCCTATCTCTTGGTGTCTTTAGGTGAGGTCAATTAGTGAAGGCCGTTGCTAGGCTGCCGACGTACGTCGGACGCCAAGCGCCACGGCCACGGCTGCCGACGTACTGTTTTGTACTGTATTTCACAATCCCTGCAAGATTTTTATACTTTATTAGCAATGCGCATCCTTGTGGACTTGATTCTTGCTGTTTCTATAAAATATTTTAGCGAAATAATTTTATTTTCAATTAATTAATAATTAAAAACATTTTTAAAAAAAAATTAGATAAAGTAAAACATTTAAAAAAACACAATGAATTTAATTAAATAAGGAATGACTGTTAAACAAGAGAAATTAATTCTTGCAATTTTTAATGGAATAATAAAAATTTAAAATTAAATTTACTGAAAAATAATTACTGGGGTTCGAACCTACGACCATCTGCACGCCAGACTGACGCGCTACCACTACCCCATTCGAGCTACGCTAGGTTCCATTCTAAATACTTTAAAGCCACGCCTTTAACCCGATCATGCGCACAACGGTTACCCGTCGGCAGCCTAGTCACTCCCATTAGGGAACAAAAGAGTGGGGTAGATATCCACTGCCCGATAAAATACGCCTGACTCAGGGTGACCGTGCCCTAATGGGTTTTGCGACAAGCGTCGCTCCTGTGTGATCAGAGAAGCTCGGATGATGTCCGAAAAGGAACTCTCTGGCGGAGAGGGGAACCAAAGGGCGTAAAAGAACAAAAATAAGAGCAAGTCATGCGGGGTCACAATCAGCAGCCTGTATCTCCGATCGTCATCTTCAGAGCACTTTCTTAGTTTATGGAAAATTGTCACGGGACCTTTCTGCAGGTGAAATCCCGACAATGTGAGCTGATTTGTCAAGCTCCGCAGAGATAGAGAAGCCTGATGGACGTTTATGGTGAAGAACTGCCCCCTTTTCCGTTTTATGTGGGAGATGCTGAATAAAAGATGGCGTCGGTTGAATCAAAACATCCAAGTTGGCCTTGAAAAAGGTTTGTCACATTCGATAAATAATAAAAGGAAGGAGATGCGCCGGGCTATTTTTGTCGGGTTCGATCGAATTCAGTTTCCATGAGGTTTTGGTAGAGTTTTTGAAGGTTTTTACAAAAAAAGAAACCATCAAATGCATTAATGGAGGAACATTTTCGTTTAAGTCTCTACTTTTTTACTTGGAAACTAATAGATATCGTGATGGCTATAAAAATGCAGCTATAAAACAAAAAGTAGCAATCAAATTTTCAAAATTATGGATGAATTTTCATGAACTTAATCTTTAAAGTAACGTAATCTTTCATTTCGTTTCACCATTAACCAATTTTCCACTCTATTAACGAAAAACTTAATATAATGATGATCAATAGAGTAAGTACTATATTAATTTGCGTTCTTACGTTAGGAAAAGGGAAATTATTCAAATTCATTACATAAAAAGAAAATAAGACAAATTATATTAGTAAGTTTTATATAATTTTCTATGATGGGAACTCAGAAATTATGAATTCAATAAAGGAGTCCAGCATGCATGAAAGCATGAACTTACGAATAGACTAGAGACGAAATTTTATATTTACTCAATATGATATGAAAAAATCTTGAACTTAATGACATAAACTCGAAAATAACATATAATTCAAATATTTCCTCGGTAGACTTAACGAGCACAGAATTTTCACACCACACTGCCTCCCCCTCACTTACCTAAACTCCAAAAAAACACCAACTACCTTAAAAGTAACGATCACTTATCACAACCAAAAAATAACAACAGAAACTTAAGAGTTTATCCTAACGTCGCCACACACAAATTACAGCAATTCACCCCTCCAAAAAAAGCTCTCGCCACGAAGTGGCCTTGGGCTCCACAAAAAACCCCAAAAAATATAAATCAGGCCCTACCCAGAAAGGCTTTCTTGTGGAAAAAAGTTCCTTTTAACAAACTCCAGGCGACACTTTCAATTTTTCTTAGGTAGCTTTGAACCCTTAAATCAGACTTAACAAGGTACGATTCAGGTAAAGAGTGATCTGGAGAGACCACCTGTTAAGAGAGTTCAGCATCTCCATACGTTTAGCCTTTCTCTACTTGTCCACGACCCGCCTGGGGGGACTTTCACGTCTTGTGTTATTTTTTCACCATCCTGTTCGCCCACTCTCATCTTTTGTAGCGACACAGTGCCTGCTTTCTTTAAAACTACGCCCGGTTTCGCTTCTTTCTGTCAATTCAGGGAATTCGGAGACTTCGTTAACTGTAACTGCAAGCGTAAACTTTCTGGAAACATGCTCATCCCTTTTTAACCTTTAGATTTAATTAAAAGGCGAAAAATATCAATTTGATAATAATTATTATTACAATATCCAGTAACCTGCAATATATGTGGTGGGTACTGTTTTTTTTCTTCAATGTGAAATTATTCCCATTTTCCACACACTTTTATACAGTTTTCAACTTTTGGAATCAAAATAGGAATCGATATTTTTCGTGATATTTCAATATCGTACAAACATCAAGAAACTATTTTCGAAAGCAAATAGTTACTTTTTAACAATAGTTTGCCAAGATAATCAATCATCAAATTTTATAAATTTTAATTTGAATAAAAAATATTCATACTTTCTCAAATGTTAAAAAATAGGATTTTCTTTTTAAGATTATCATTTAAGTATCTCCTAGAAATTAGATTTTTAATAACATTTTGAATTATTTTTTATTCGATAATACAATCACGTGTTTACGTTAATCTACCTCCCTGTTTAAACAAAGTTATTTATTTTATAGGAATTTTAAAAAATTCTCCGAAATTTTATGCAAAATCATGTTAAAATTCTAGTTTAACTATGTCCTCAGCGATATTACTAGGTGTATTTTCCAAGTTTTTTACATTCATTTACAAAAGTAATTGTTCAGCGTTTAAATAAATGAAAATTTCTGTTTTTTAATGAATTAATAAAAATCCTTCTATAAGTCCCCTAACATAAAAAGATAATGATCAAAATAAATGAATGAGTTCCTCCAATGAATAAATGTAATGAACCTATATCTACCTATACAATTACAAAAAGAAAGTTTTGGAGGATAAAAATAAAATAGGTAAATAAACAAATAAACGGAGCAATTGGAGAGATGTATACGAGTACGATGCAACCCGGTACGATGCAACCATACCTACAAACTGGAGGAGACCTCGGGCTATATTGAACGAGGTCTCTAATGCACAGACGTATTGAGCCAGGTGTGAGATTTTAAATTTAATTCAAGAGTTGATTTTAAATAAATACATGTATATATATTTTTTTTCTCTCTTGCCTTGATTTTAATCGACTTTTAAATTGTATTTCCGTTGTTTTAATTGTGTTCTTAGACATACCTCAGTTGCTTTAATTGTTTTTACTTATCATGTCCAATTGTATTTTAAGTTGTCTTTTTAATTGTATTTCACAAACCTTGTCAATTGTATTTTAAGTTGTTTTTGTAATTGTTAATCAAAGATAAGGGCCCTATGGGCCCAGGTGCTTTGTATTTTAAATAAAAAAAAAGAGATGTATACGAAACCACGGATTGAAAACGAGAGAAACGAATAACTAAAGAAATAAAAAAAACTCAAAAAATGATTTAAAAGAAATTTACACAGTTTCTCATCCGGTTTCCTAAACTCTCTACGGTACCACACACAAGTCTCACAAATCTCGTATTCCAACAACAACAACAACAAACAAACAAAATAAAAAAGGGACCAAACTTAACGTAATAATCCCAACTCCGACAATAATCACCACACCAGAAAATTAAAATTTTTAATACGGATGTCCGCTTATCCGACGAAAAACATCCTCAAAACCAAATTGCGTTTCTCCCTCATCCATTTTAAAAACCATGCAAAGCAAACCCCAACAACGATACGCACAAACTTTCCCTCAACTGAAAGAACCGGAGATAACAAAAAATAACCTGTTCATTCGGTGGTAAACCGTGGGCGTAAGCCTAACTGTCAGGTAGAAAAGCACCTTTTTTTTTCCAATCTCCACCGATATATGCTCTTTCGAACATCCGTTAAGTACACGGGGGGAACTCTCTCCCACAAAGCCAGCTCGGCCGCAACGAGATGAATATGATTTACGCGCGCTGGGATCCGTAATTTCTTTATTTTTTATTACTATTATTGTTTTTGTTATTCGCCATCAGGGTCGTATTTTCCCGAGCGAATCGCAAATCGAATGTGTGCAGCTGTAGAAGAACAAAGAACCGTGAGCTTCCGCATCAGCAGTGCCACATGACAATGGGGACTCTGGCTTTTTGGAAATTGGCATTCCTGTCGTGCTTTTCTCGGTTCGGAATTGACCAATTCTTGGCAATTTCTTCTGCTTTGAAGGATTTGGGCGAGGGGATGGTCCGGAGGTAGTATTGACCTCGAGGCTGGGTTTCACTCTTTTTTTATTTTGTTGTTTTCTTTTGGGGATTGAGAGAGGTTGGGTTGGAATGAGGTAGAGTTTTCTTGTCTCGAGAAAATAATTGTTACTCTTTTTTTCAACCGAGAAACTATTTTTATACGGGTTTCCTCTTTTAGTTAAACTAAGAATGACAATAAGAAAGTTGCATGTGTCAGATTTTCATAAACATTCAAGAGTTCCGTATGTTTTTTTGTATGGTAAAATGAAATATCTAGTCAGTTTTTCAAAAAAAAATTTACAAGTAATTAAATATTTTAATTTAAAAGTCCAGTAAAAAACACGTGACTGAAAATGCTGTCTGAAAACACCGTAAGATGACGCCAACAATCATACCATCAACTCCACTTTCCAGCAATGGTCACCGAACGATGACGTCACATCCCAAACTTTTAGCGTTCTCGCGGGCCTTGAAAAAGGGAATTATTGTTAATTTTTTTTGCAATCAAAAAATTTCTCGATTGGCCTCGAATTTTGGGTAGTTGTTTATTTTTGCATGAAGAGAGTCGATAGAAAAAATATAAAAAAATCATGCAACTTCTTCATTATAAAATGATTATGAATTCAATTTAATTTCCTTTACAGTAAAAAAATTTCACACTTTTTTCTTTGACAAATATTTGTTGTTCGTTAACTAAAATTATGATATAATGACTAAATTTAATTATACAATGCAACAATATGCCGCTTTTCAAATATGGATTAAATGAAACTAAGCCACACCATAACAATAAAGCTTCATAAAGCAATACCACCATTTAAAATTTTGATTTCATCATTTACAAAAAAAAATACGAGATTGTATAACTTATTCTAAAAGAAAAAATTAAAATGAGATAATAAATTTAATCGTAAATTATTGGATAGCATTATAATTTTAAACTTTAAATTCAAATAAAATACCTTAAAATTATACAATCTGTTTGAATCTACTTAGAATAAGGATAGTAAGAATTAATTCCCGTTCAATTCATTACTGAAATAAAAAAAATTATAGAGCTTAAAACTAATCCTCATTTTATGGGTTTTCTTTGAAAAACGTAGCTTCATTTTCTTCTCTCTCATTCAATTGCTTCAAGTTGATCTATAGATCTATTCACAGCTAAGGTACTATAACATAGCTTAAGAAGTATATGTAAGGAAGGGTAAGTAACTTCTCCTCCGAGACTGTTTAGATCAGTGGTGGCGAACCTATGGCACGCGTGCCACTAGGTGGCACACGACCGGTATTTCGGTGGCACGGGACATTCACTAAAAATGACACAAAAAACTTTAGTTCTAGACCAAAGATTTCCAACTACCTGAAAACTCATCAAAGCCAGCTTCAAAACACTTAAGCTGGCTAAAATTCAAAAATTTTTCGGGTGAGGACCCCTGAACCCCCAACTCACCTCTTAGGTGCCGTTGGGCCATTAAAGTATTATGTAACCATATTTTCTTGGTCATTTTGGACCCCTATTCCCCTTATGTCAAGAAAGGTAAGCAAATCACAACCGCCCACATAAAGGAAATGGATATTAGGCCGTTAGAAAACAAAATCATGGATGCAAAGGGAGCCTGACGCGTATATAAAGGGGGGCGAAGGGGCCCCCTGCCCCCTCCGTAATTAGGACGAGTTAAAACCCATTTTTGGGGTAAAATTTTCAACAATTTTCTTAACAAATTTTCAACAATTTTCCCAACCCCCCTTTTCTACTTGATAATTTATTATTCACAACTTTTTTATAATACTCATGGAAATCAAAACCTACCTAAAAATGTATGTCCAAAATTTGGAATAGATGCACCAAAAACTAGTTCAAAACCATTTTTTACGGGTCAAATTTTCAAAAATTGTCTGGGGAGGACCTCCTGACCCTCTTTACTTGGAACTTCATTATTGACATCTTTTCTTAGATTAAATTGTAGAAAATGCAAATTCTACCAAAAATGTATTAAAAAGCTGCATTAAACCTATTAAAGATGCATTGGAGGGACTGAAGAATAACTTTTGGCCCCTTCTGAAAAAAATTTCTATATACACCACTCACTTTACGGCCCCCCACTAGATTTGTGCCTTCGATTGGGGCCCTTGAGTACTTGTAAGTTGGAAACTCCTGTTCTAAACTATCGACCCTCAAAGGCAGATTTAATTTTTCAAGGGTTTAAAGATAATTTATTAAAAAAGTAATAAGAGTGGCACACTTGACACCTGAAAATCATAAACCGTAGTATAAATGGCACACTAATCGAAAAAGGTTCGCCATCCCAGGTTTAGATCTTCCTTCTTTAATGTTAAGTTAAGGCGCCAAAGGAAGTGGTAGAAAAAAGTTACAAGTGCCATTGTCTACAAAAGAATAGTGAAATTCACAGAACGACCTCCCAGATAGATTGAATTAATGTTCGTTTCCTTTTCATCAGGTGCCGCACCTAACACTTTTTGGTGCTTAATTCGATGGACATGCATAAATTTCGTCTCATCTATTCTCCCTTATCTTTCGTTTGTAGTACCGCCTCTTTCATTTTGTTCTTTCTTTGCCTACATTCACATATGTATAATGGTCCGGCAATCAAATGTAAATCGTCCTATTCTTTTTTTCTCTTTCAAACACGAAAATATCAGTGGAATCTTTTGTGCTGAGGAACTGAAATTAAAGAAGAAATTCTCTCCCCTTTTTAAAAGGTGACCAGGTGTGGAGATAGAGGGGTCGGCTCAGCCCAATTTAAAATGGAATGGAGACCACCCATTGAAGTGTTCTATCACCAAATTGAAAAAAAAGTATGCAACTACACCGAAAATGTCTAAAGAGATAATTATATTTGAACACTGAAAAGTTAAATTACAATAAAGTATTCAACATGAGAAAAGTTTTAAAATTTGACAGACTACCTTGGGTCAATCCATCAAATTAAATTAAGGGTCTCTTTTGACTGACGTGTTGTAAAGAGAATGGGTCATACAAAAGACCTTCTAAACTAAGGCATGTGATTCTATAAAAGAACCAACATCTTTGTTTCAAAAAACTTTTTTCTGGTCTAGAATATTTCAATTTAAAGTTAATTATTATGCTCTTAGAAACAGCTTCGCTCCGTAAAGTTTGCTTTACAGCGCTCGCAAATTAAGCTTTGAAAACCAAGTTCAACTTTCGTCTGTAAGATTACTTGCTGTATAAATTCTGTTTAATATTTGTAAATTGGATGCTTTTTATTATAATTTCACGTTTCTTTGAAATCAATTCATACCATCATATCCAAATTATATTATTATTTTTAATTCGAAAACAAAAGCATTTTCCATTACGAAATTTTTATTCATTGTAAACTTTTTTATATACTTTATGTAAAATTCCGCCATATTCATTCATTAGTTAAGTTTGACAACTTTTTGCATTCAATTATTACCTGTTATACTATCGATAGCACAAGGGGACGCGGTACCTTAAGTTAAATATAATTTTGATAATAATAAGTTGGATGTATCATTAGGAAAAACTGAAACATGTTTCATAAAGAAAGGGGAGCTAAAATAGTATTAAATGTACTAAATAGGATAATGATAAAAGAATATGCGATTTCCAACAAAAGAACTCATCTTAGTTTACTCATCTTTGTTCTCATCTCATACTTATCCTTTGGTATGAGCAATACTTTTATTCATGAGGTGGATATAATAACTCCATAAAACTTTAACCTCCATTAAATAATGTTAAGCATAATTTTACGTTGCTACGTAAAAATGGTATTCTTATCCTAACATAGATAGTTTTTAATAATAATAATAATAATCTTTATTCACAAGGGCAGAAAAACAAATACAGAAATTAAGAACATATTAGTAGCCAAGGGGTTAAATTCAGAAATCCCGTTCAGGCTACCTAAAAATAAATCTTACATGAATTGATTAACAAAGAAGGAAAAAACCAAACACAATTTAATAAATTAAAAAATTGGCAAAAAGCTGGGCAAAATTTAAATGATTTTGCTTCAAATGAGGTGAAAATATAGATCAGGATCGTCGATATTTATTAAGAAATTAAATAAATTTCGTCTAAAAGAAGATAAATTATTTATACTAATTAAATTTAGAGGCAAACTGTTAAATAATTTGGGAGCTAGGTAAAAGAAATGTTTAGTAAAGATATCCTTAGAAAATTTAGGAATCTGATAAGTTTGAATTGATCTAGAATTATATGTTCTTTCTCTAAAATCACACAAATTACTATGGCGAAAAATATAAAGTATGATACGGAAGTATGCATTATGTCGAAAGGAGAGTAAATTAAGGGATCTAAAATTATTGGGGCTGATTTGAGTATTTAGAATTTTAAATATTTTGTTCTGAATTGAAATTATTGGTTGAAGATTGGATCTATATTCACCACCCCAAATGATAACACCATAATTAATTAAGGAATAAAACCAAGAATAATAAATAGTTTTAAGAAAAGACACACCAATATTATTTTTGAGGTGGTAAAATTTACACAAAACAAAACGCAATTTTGTTACCAGCTCTTTGATATGAGTTTTCCATTTTAAATTTGAATCTATTATTAAGCCTAAATATTTTATACTATGAACTTGTTCTAGTGTTTCACAATCGCAATTAAAATAACTATGACAGAGATCGGAATGAAATTTAATATTAAGATTACTTGATGTCAGTCTAAGATTAAAATAAATATATTTAGTCTTGTTTGAATTTAAAGTTAAGTCATTTATAGAAAACCATTTTCTGATTTCTATAAGGTCAGTTTCAATTTGTGATTGAAGTTCCAAAAGGTTTTCACAGGAATAGAGTAACACGGAGTCATCGGCATAAGTTATAATTTTACCAAAAAGTTTTAATTTACAGAAGTCGTTAATAAAAATTAAGAACAAAAGGGGGCCCAAAATGGATCCTTGTGGCACGCCACGATTTGAAATAGAAAAACTACTTAGTGTGTCCCTCACTTTTACTCGTTGTTTTCTATTGGACAAGTATGATATGAACCAATTTAATATATTTCCTCTAAAACCTGCGTGTTCCAATTTCAAAATTAATAAAGAATGATTAACATTATCGAAAGCCTTGGATATATCTAAAAAAAGTGCAACAGTTTTTTTATTATTATCAATACTATTATAGAGAAATTTGTTGAATTCTAAAAGAGCCGATTCAGTATTTCTACCTTTAATAAATCCATGCTGATTTGATGCAAAAAACTCAATATGATTCAGAAAGTTATACATTTTAATGGATAAAGTTTTTTCGATGATTTTAGAAAAGGAAGGTAAGATGGAAATTGGGCGATAATTAGACAATATATTTTTATTACCTGATTTATATATTGGAGTTATGGTGGCTTTTTTAAGTGAATCGGGAAACTCAGATGATATAATTGATTGATTTATAAAGTTAGAAATAAAATTAATGTTACTTATTGCAAACATTTTAAACAGTTTTTGTACGACCACTAGACAATTTAAGAAAACTTTCCTTTTTTTTTAGTCCTATCTGAATCCCATTTCGTATGTCCACAGAAATCCCCATCAAACAAGGCAGGCGATGTTTGGCAAGGCATAATAGACGAAAGCGCCACTCCAGGGGCATTTCAAGTGTCCGTAAACATTGGACAGCCTCATCAATTCCAAGGTAAGGGTCAGGTGCAATGTCCTTGAAGAATGTACTCCAGCAAAAGAGCCAAGTCCCACGCGATTCCGCAGTGGGGAAGTGACATAATTATAAATTATTCATGACACTCATGAGCCAAGTGTCGCGGCAAGGAATCCATCCGCCATACCACCAGAGTGGATAGAAAGTTCCCGTCCGGTCAGTATTCAAAGCCCTAATACTAATGGACCCGAAGAATTTACCCATTGTTAATTGGTTAGTTAATGGTATTGGTGGCTTCCTTAAGAGGCATTTTCCAAATTGATATAATAATAATAATAATAAGGTCCCTTACTCTCGGGAAGATGGCTTAATTATAAATTATTCATGGAATTAAGTTCGTATTCGAAGTCCGGGAACCAGCTGTGACTGTTGAAAGTGAGATGGGGTATATGATAATAATGAATATCGTTGTTAGAGTGTGAATCGGTTGAAGAAAGTATTTCAGGAGGTATTTCATTAGTCGGGATGTTAATGACGTCGTTTCAATGTCAAATAAGTGTTTCTGTGATTGCTCTAATGCGCGTATTGCCTTCTGAAAAGATTTAAGTTAAGTGTCCTGTATGGTCCATCTTGGTGTCTTTTGGTTCTGTATTTAGTCATCTTTAGAAATTGATGCTAAATGGAAAATCTTGTCCAAGATTTTTCCAAGTAATTTTTTGTCCAAGGTAATTATATTGTAGGGACGGGAAGTGTCGTTTAGCACGTCGATTAAAATAAAATCTTTTATTTCAATGGAGAATAATTATTAAAGCATAAGTACTCGCGATTGGTCTGATAGTTTCATTGAAGCCTTTGTTGAAGTTAATAATAGCGATAGTATTTTGGAGACCAACCCTATGCCCGCGGGCACCATGGCGCCCGTCGATCGGTGTAGGTGCGCCCGATGCTTGTGCCCAACCATAAAATATTTTAGTTTTCCACTATCCCATAAAATTCTAGAAATGAAATAGCAACATACATTTCAGAGTTTCTTCAAGTAAGGTGAGAATAGAAATTTTGGATCTTCAGAATGACATCCTCAAAACTATTATCAGATGATATGAGAAATTCTGGAATATAGTTGATAGAAATAAATTTCCATTCTTAAAAAGAGCAGCATATAAAATAAAGTGGTTTTTGGTTCCACACACTTATGTGAATCATTTTCGACAATGAATATAATAAAATCAAAAAATATAGATCAAGACGTACAGATGAACACCTTGACGATAGCTAGCGGGCAAGAATTTCATCATTATCTCCCAATTATGAAGCGCTGGCCAGTGAAATGCAATGTGTTTTATATATTTTATAAATAATTTTTGTACTTCGTATGTTTTGCAAGCAATTTAGTAGTAATTTATTTTACAAAAGAATATTAATACTAATTATATTCATTATGTTAAATTCATTTTTAAAATTAAATTTTTTGTGCATTATATGTAGTGTGTATTATTAACTGTCCACCATCTATAAATTTATCTTGAAAAAATAAATGGTGCCCCCCATTCAACCGATATTCTGGTATGTGCTCTTATAGGTTGGGGACTCCTGTACTAGACGATTGCATAAATTAAAGAATATTTATTATGAAAGCTCATAAAAATTAGCAGAACAAAAAATTTATGAACTGATATGAATAAATTACAGAACATTTATTATGAATGCTTATAAAAATTAGCAGATCTAAAAATTGATGAACTGATATGAATAAATCGATAAATCAATGTGTAACCACCTATTTGAATAGTTATAAAACAAAATCCTTTGAAACAAATGTAATATCTGAAATACAGGGTGTCCCATAAATAATGGGTCACACTTCTAGGGGGGATTATAGACACCTAGACGAGTCAGAATCACATAGGATTCGGGGGTCCCAGACCAAATTCCAGGGAGTTAAAAATGGAGCGACACCCCAAAAAAATTATTGAAAAATTCAATTTGTAGAAGAACTGCCTATTGGCAGAAATTTAATTATGGTCTCAAAAATCGTGGTTTAATATGATCTTTAAAATTACCTCAAAAGTCTTCACCTTAAAATTTTTTTATTATGAAAAAAGTTAAAAAACCACAAAAAAATGTGAAAATTCTACCCAAATCTTCTTTTGTATTTCGAAATCATCTCTTTTGATTTTATAATCTGAAAGATCATAGTTGTAAACCCTTAAGTCCAAAGTGTCACGTAAAAACCATCAATATTAAACGCTTGAGAACCATCAATATTAAACGCTTGAGATCCTGTTAAAGTTCGTTTTTTTGCGTGCGCAAACTGGTTTCCTATAGCCGTTTACAAAACGACAGTCTGCGGACGAAAAAAACGGACTTATACCGTGCTTTAACAGGATCTCAAGCATTGAATATTGATAGTTTTTACGTGACACTTTGGACTTAAGGGTTTACAGCTATGATCTTTCAGATTATAAAATCAAAAGAAATGATTTCGAAATACAAAATGAGGTTTGGGCAGAATTTTCAGATTTTTTTGTGTTTTTTTAACTTTTTCATAATAAAAAAATTTTAAGGTGAAGACTTTTGAGATAATTTTAAAGATCATATTAAACCACAATTTTTGAGACCATAATTAAATTTCTACCAATAGGCAGTTTTTCTACAAATTGAATTTTTCAATAATTTTTTTGGGGTGTCGCTCCATTTTTAACTCCCTTTGAGTTGGTCTGGGACCCCCGAATCCTATGTGATTCTGACTCGTCTAGGTGTCTATAATCCCCCCTAGAAGTGTGACCCACTATTTATGGGACACCCTAATGAAATTATACTTCATGAACTATATTATACAAATTTTCACTCAAAAATGAAAGGGGGTAATTTTAAATGGAGAATAAAGGTTTTGTCCCAGGTTATTCACCCAAAGCGTTATAAATATCTGAGGGTGGTATTCTAATAACCGTTATCTACAAATTCCCAATCTGAACCATGGTTTATTATTTCAAGAGACTGAATTCTATCATTACTCCCCGAGGAGTTTTCATTGTCTGATGGGATTCGCCGCTTGCTTTGATTGCCTTCAACTCCTTTCTCTTTCACCGAGATAGAAAGAAAATAAATATTAGAAATAACCACAGATCGCATTAGTGTTATATATTAAGATGGAATCCTTTTGCACTTTTAATTGAAGCGGCAGGTTTTGCCTTCATGGAGAGAGTGTACCCAAAGGGGTTTTTCCCATTGTTTCGAGGCCGCTTAAGTTTGTTATGCATGTTTGTATATTTTACGGTGGCGGTCAAATTAGTCGTTTTGCAACAGAAAGGGAGAGAAGACAGTGAATGGGATTGTTTACATTCCGGAAGAAGAACAAGATGACATTGCATGAGGTCAGCTTGGCTTTTTTAATGATCCTGGAGTGCTTTCGATGCAGATTAATATGTTTTGTATATGTAAATATAAATAAAAAATATGATGATGCTATTTGTGAGAAGATTGTTTATTTACTTCAATGAGGAATTAAAGCCTATTTTTTTTAATCGATTCGAGAGTTAGCTCACAATAATTATTTATCAAGAAGTAATGTGAAAATTAAGAAAAATTTAAATTTTATGAGAAGCATGAATATTCAATAACTGCTAATCACTTGAATGCCAAAGAAATTAAAAAAAAGAATTCGTTAAAAAACAACTACAGATATTTTAATATAAACGTATGATCAATAACAATAACCATTATTAACTTTTTATTAATGCATAATAACCGATTTAATTACCTAAAGATTATTTTAGTATTCTGATTATTATTTTTATCAATAAAAATGTATTTGTATTTACATGTAAGCATGTATTTACTTGTATTTTTACTACTTAAATACATGGTGTACTCTCTAATAATAGGATGTATTTTAAAAATCACCTAGTATGCTGTAAAAAGTTTCTCTATAAGTAAGCCGGTTCAAAAGTAAAAGCAGAAAAGGCGTTTTATGGATGAATTGGGAACAATTCAAGGTAATAACTTAGGGACTAAATTCATTAAAAAATCACTTCTACAGCCAAATAACTTTTTTAAACATTTGAGTCGGAGAATCCCCTCAAAAAATTTCCTCCCGATTTTTCAGCAGAAAAAACCCTATAGAGCGAATTAGGGAAAAAAACCAAGCGCGTCGAGAGCGTACTATAATACGTGTTTGCATGATTTAGGGGTGATAGTAAATGAGGACTTTAAATGGGTTCATCCGTTTTCATCTGCTAGTAAAAAGGCTAATAGGATATTGGGATACATTAAAAAACTGTTTCTTCAAGGTCCAAGGATATTATTTTGCCACTATACCGAGGCTTGGTGAGACCTCATCTAGAGTATGCTGTTCAGTTTTGGTCTCCATACTTAAAAAAAAAGATATTGATTCAATTGAAAGGGTTCAACATAGGGCTACTAAAATGGTCAAGGATATATCCAGTTTAAGTTATGAGGGAAGATTAAAGAAGCTAAATATGTTCACTCTAGAGAAAAGAAGGATTAGAGGGGGTTTGATTCAACTTTTTAAAATGGTTAAGCAAGGGGACACAGAGGGACTAGATTTCAATACGGGTAATAGAACAAGGGGTCACAATTTCAAATTGAATAAAAATTTAAGACGGATTGTAGAAAGGGGCATTATTTTTTTAATAGGGTAGTGGATAGATGGTTGCCTGAACAATTGTAAATTCAAGTGGGGTAAACGAGTTCAAGAGGAAAATTGACAGATACTGGGATTCCGGTAGTTTGGGTTAGGAAGACTGGACCAACCTTGCTGGGCTTACGCCTGTAGTTGGTCGACTTAATTTGTATTTTTATTTGTATACAGCACAACTCCACCATATCTTGATATTACATTTTCTGATCTCATCGGACAGCAGTGTACTTCAGGGTTAAAACGAGTGTTTTAAACGTAACAACCCTGGTATGTACTTGCCATAGCATTCATCCGATCGCGTTCGTTATATACCAAACACGGAAACCGGAGAACGACGAGCCAAGCGGGACGGTGCGGTAAATTAAAGAAGCCGGGCTTTTGATGAAGCGCGGTAATTGGGAATTACCTCCCTCTTTAATAAATGGCTCCTTTCATCGGAAGCGAAAGGAATCGCTCGCTGTGATTTTAACGTTTGTTGGAGGCCATTAAACTTCCTGGTAGCGTTATTTACCTGGCAGGGGCTGACAGCGAGAAAGGATTGGGTCTAATGAATGCCTGCTTATTTATATGCAAGGAAGGAGAAGTTTCTACTACTACTAGTTCTACTGGGAGCTGATTCCTGCTTGGTTGGTTAATGAAGACCACCTTAGTTTGAGGACTAAGCTCAACGAGAAATATTGCCAAACATAGGTGGAGTCAGGCGCGGATCTATGGGGGTGGCACTCTGGACAGTGGCCCCCCTTGGGAACCAAAAAAAGTTCTCAAAATGAGTAAAAACACGACTTTTTCAGGTCTAATTTCAAAAATTTTCCCGGGGGAGGACGCCTATACCTCTAATGTAACACCGAGGGGATCTTGTCTGAAAAAGTGGCCCCCCTTGGTGCCGTGCCGGATCCGCTTCTGGGTGGAGTCTTAAAATTTTGATGTAAATGGGCCTTTCCCTTTTTCCCCTGGTTTTAAATATTTGAAGTTGAAGTAAGGGGACATAATTTGAATAAGAATTTAAGATTTTGGTAAAAGTTTAGTAATTGAGTATTTCTTTATTGAGTAAATCTTTATTGAATTCTGAAAAGGACCAAAACCCCTGAAGCAATTGAAGTTGATTAACAATTGAAATAAAAGGAATTTAATAGACGAAAAGAGTATTAAAATCTTTTTGAACAGTAATGCTTAGGAAACATTTTTAAGGACAGGCAATATTTTGAATCTAATATTCAGGACTTTGGACATAAAAATAATGTAAAAAATATTTGCTGCAGTAGTTAGAAAAATTAGCTTTTAAAGTTCTTCCTTCATTGTACCTACTATTGGGCAGTATCACAGTACTATAGGTA
Source organism: Tetragnatha versicolor (assembly GCA_024610705.1). Lineage (NCBI taxonomy): Eukaryota > Metazoa > Arthropoda > Arachnida > Araneae > Tetragnathidae > Tetragnatha > Tetragnatha versicolor. The sequence continues at coordinate 689,976 of JANDEH010000002.1, forward strand.
AATTCATTTTTAAGGAACTATAGTTCTTTTTGAACATATTTTCCGTCTTATCCATACAATTAATGGAACAAAAATTCATCAAAGTGTTTAAAAAGGTAAAAACGACTATAGGTAAAATTTTTTTCTAGTAAAAGCAATTATTTTCAAGCAAGTCATCCAGACCTATGAGGTAATAGAGAACAAAGCAACGATGAATAATAAGATTTTTGAAATTCAAAAGGAATGCCTCCCATCTTATCGATATAAGGCAATCTGGTACATGTTCAAGAAAAAGCATCTCGCATGGTAATTTGAGCAATCATCACTCAAATCCGACCGTACCACCACAAAGAGAGTCATCCATCTACACCACAAGCGACACCATCTCTAGATCACATCTAGTCAGCATCAGGTACAGTCGTAGAAAAAAAAAGTGAGACAGTTCGCATTGTAAGCGAACTACTGGGGTTAGAAAGATACTGTAAACGCCAATTTTCATTATTTAACGTCTACTTTGAAAAAAGCTATAGTTTATGTCCTTAGGGGGCCGTCTACATATTAAACGAAGCACAAACTTTCGTTTTTCCTATGGGCGACATCAAAGATTATTCCCGATTCTGAAAGAGCACCCTCTAAAACCCCCCAAAACCAATTTTCATGTCATTTGGTCCCCAAATAAAGCCAGGAGTGGGGGTTGAAGTTTGTCGAATTCACGTTGAAATCTCGTTATTTACGTTGAATTCTCGTGCGGGTTGATGGTTAAAAGGATAAAAATCGAGAATTCAACGTAAAGAACGAGATTTCAACGTAAATTCGACGAACTTCAACCCCCATTCCTGGCTTTATTTGGGGACCAAATGACATGAAAATTGGTTTTGGGGGGTTTTAGAGGGTGCTCTTTCAGAATCGGGAATAATCTTTGATGTCGCCCATAGGAAAAACGAAAGTTTGTGCTTCGTTTAATATGTAGACGGCCCCCTAAGGACATAAACTATAGCTTTTTTTAAAGTAGACGTTAAATAATGAAAATTGGCGTTTACAGTATCTTTCTAACCCCAGTAGTTCGCTTACAATGCCAACTGTCTCACTTTTTTTTTCTACGACTGTACCACATAATAATAACCCTTTCATATTCGGCGCTCTTCAGTGCCTTTCTCACACTGGGTGACTAGAGTCGCGCAAGACATTACCACCCTTTATCTACTGACGGTACTTACCAACTTTAAAATTACATAGAATAGCCATCCTTACGATAATATATTGACTATACTTTGCAGTAATCACTCTTTTAGTTTTACTCGTCCAGGATATAAAGCAGCACAGGTTCTATGATGAGTATTAGCACGGTATAGGAAGGTAACGCAAGAGAGCGGAGGGAGAGCTTTTAGTCTAGCCGACTATAACGGAAAAAGTGGTGACTATGATCAGTCTCTAAGCGTATTATTTTTAAGACTTAAAGCTGAGATAAAGAAAGCCATGTATTTTTTCGTATTGGGAGAATATTTTACGAGAATATACATATACTGACAGAACTCAAAAGTATCAATTAAATTAATTAGCTCTATAGGATTTAATTTTCCAAAAATGATTATTTTACTTATGTAAATTGGTTTTCAATTTAGTGACTTAAAAATATATTTGCACGAAAAAGATTTGCATAAAATCATAATGCAGTAGATAAATGGCTCTAAGATCATGAGCGGAGGGAAGAAAGAAGGGGACTCAAGTCCTCTTCTCTTGGGGACTAGAGAACACTAGGTGTGATTGGAAATGGAAAGGATGACGCCCATTTTCTCCACTTCAAGATCACACCCGTGGATGGAAAGGATGACACTCGTTTTCCTAGTCCTCTCTCCTCAGTTTAATAAGGATCTTAATACAGGGAGGAGATTGAGAAAAAAGCAAAAAGTCTGAAAACTGCAAGAATCGATAAGATAAAAGATAAGATAAAGAAAATCGTAAACCAAAATAAATAAAATCATTTAGCTGTGCCTCAGATATGAAAATTTACCAAAGGAAAGAACCTCATAAACCAAAAACATTCACAAAAATGAAAAACATGTAGCTTTTAGCCGAAAATTCCAGTTTATAAGCTGATTTTTTCCCATTAAAAGTCGGAAGTTTTTGTTGAAAAGTTTTTAAAAGTCCGAAAATCCTCCAAAAGTCTGAAAAATCTCATCCCTATGCAGGGTTGGCAAAAACCCGGGTTTTTTTGATAAAACCCAAGTGGGTTGGGTTTTTTCAATAAAACCCTGAAAAACCCCATATAAAACTGGGTTTTTTCGGAAAAAGTGTGGGTTTTTTCAAAATTAAGTGGTTTTCTCCAAGAAAGTAAGTGGGATTTTTTAAATTTTAGTGAGTTCTTTCTATGTTAAATGTGGTCTGTCAAAATAATGCCAGTTTTTCCACAGTTAAGTGAGTTTTTTCAAAGTTTTTATACTTTGAAAAAACCCACTAAAATTTAAAAAATATGTTAAACTTTGAAAAAACCCATTCAATATTGAAAGAAATCTATTCATTTTTGAAAAAACCCACTGAAATTTTAAAAAATCTTCTTTATTTTTTATACCTAGTTTGAACTTTAAACTTCCTACATTTTGAAAAAAAAACCCCTTCAATAATGAAAAAAACCCTCTGAATAAGGAAAGAACCTATTTAACTTTTAAAAAAACTCCCTGAAATTGAAAAAAACACCATTTAGTTTTTAAAACCTAGTTTAAATTTTGAAAAAACCCATTAAAATTTTATAAATATCCTAAACTTTGAAAAAAAACACATTAAATTTTGAAGGAACTGCCAAAATCTTGATTTTTCTTGAAAAAACCCAAAAATGGGTCCAAAATGTGGGTTTTTCACATGGGTTTTTTTGAAAAAACCCATTGGGTCCAACCCAATTGGGTCCAATCCAGCCAACCCTGTCCCTATGTGAATAACTTGCGCAACTCGAGTCGCACCAGTGTAGCACCAATCACACCAAGGCAGCAATTTAGTACCGGAGAACATTTTCAATGGAAATAAGCGCTTCATTCGAGGGAATCCACGCTTTGTTGTTTCTCCTTCGAGCATCAGATAATATTGCGAAAACCGAAATGCCGGGCCATTTACATAGGTAATGGACTGGGCCAAGCCCTTGGCGCCCGAGCGGCGAGATGGACATATATGATGCCAACATTCCAATCAGGAATCTATCGAATTGGCCCTTGGCTCGTGCTACAGCCATTTCGATGTTTTTTTCCCCGTCGAGAATGGCATCTCGGTAATATGGATGCTGTGCTATACTCTCTCTTCCTGGTAGGAGGTATTTGCATTTGTTTCATAGAAGAGGGTATTCCCCTTGATAGGGTCAGATGGATACTGTTTTTGATCTCTATGGAGAAAAGATAGATTACATATATTTTCACAGTTTTTTAACGGAAGAATTGATATGTTTACCATTTTCCATTGTTTTTTGTTCCATCTAACGCAACGTATAGTATTAAATTGCTTTGATAGTATGAGATAGGGAGATATTAAATGCTGGTTGAATTTCTATTTTCTTATTTTGTTATTCCAGAAAGTGCGATGCCCTTTATGTTGTTTTTAGTTATGTGATTTGAAGAATTTATGTTTGAAGATGTTTTTAAAAATTTAACTTTTTCATACAAATTAGTAATCACATCAGTGATGCTGAGTTCCTACAAATATGCTTTCTCAGCGTGAGCGAAACTATAGTTAGTGATATTTCCAAGTAATAATGAAATTGTGACATATTAAAAAGAAAAAAACGTAAAGATATTATCTTTTATTTTCTACAAAAAAAAGCTATGGAAAATTGATTTTATTTATGTTGTTCATTTCCTGTAGGACATAATAAAAACACTATGTGCAAATCGTCTACAATTTTTCGATCAAATATTTACAATGCAAGAAAATATATTTCAATTCAAACTTAATCTCAATGCATAGTTTGAATTGTTCCTTCCTTCCCTCGCAGTACTGTTTTAAAATCCCTAATTTGAATTCAGAAATTTTTAGAATTGCAATGGAAGTTTTTTAAGTATCATTATAAAAATATTAGAAAGGATGATTAGGGTAGACTAGGGATACTTGATCCCTAGGGATACATGATCCCTAGCCAAAAAATGCACTAAAATAAAATGTCAGGTCTTTGAAATCTGGCAAAAATTTTTAAGTTATACTTGTACACAAAAACTGGCAATACTACATCTTTTTCAGTCACTAGGGGGCTCTGCCCCCTGCTCGCTATCGCTCACCAACCCCCGGAACTGCTTCGCAGTTCTTTGAAGATCGCTTCGCGATCTTAGCGAGCAGAGCTCGCTTGTTTCATCTCAACAATCCAGGCTCGTCGGCTTAGTTAATGCTCCTTTGATACCAAAGCTACTCATCTCTCTAGTTTATCAATGATTTAGTTCGAATCATTCATTCCCTCGAAGATATCAAAATAAAACTCTTTCTAAAATATTCATCTCTTAACTTCAATTCTTCTTTCTTCAATTATTGAATAGAAATGTTTTTAAAAAAATATCAAGCAAGTCTACCAATTATCATCAACCAACTTAGAGTAAAAACAACCCTTTAAGAAACTTTAAATTTTTAATATGCACGTAAACATCTAGTGAATCGTTGGAAATTAAAGAAATAAGACTCATAAAAGTAAGCGGTTTCCCTAGTGAAAGACCAGAAAGGGAAGAAAAAATTGAAACTTTGAATCTCAATAAATCTAAAACTGATTCGAATTTTTTAAAAAACGAAACGCCAATATTTTTATAAAAAATAACTGTATATGTGTCTAAAATATTGTACTTCTATCATGATTAGTTTTTATTTTATAACGAAAAAATCGAAAAATTGTCAAAAATTTCGAAACTTTAAAATTGAATTACTCAAAAACTAATTCGAAATTAGAAAAAAGAGCGATGAGGTGCAAAACTTCATGCCTAAGAGTATGTGTATGCAAAAAATCACGTTTCTGCTGTAAATAGATTTTGCTGGAGGCGAACTCGCAGCAGAAAAAAATAATTTTCGACTTTGACATTAAATAACTCCAGGACTAATTATCTAATTAATTAGGTTTTGGAACGAAAATGATTATAATGCATTTGTCTACCAATAGTCAAAATTTCATAATATTCCTTTGAATAGTTTTTGCGTCGTTAGAGTTCAAAATGTTCAAAAATAAAATTTTCAAAATCAGCGGCGGCGGCGGCGGTCACTGTTACTTTTTTTTTAATATAGAGAGATTTTATTTCAGCGCAAGAAGTGTTTGCTTGAATCTTGCATGGAAAACTTTTTTCTATGTAAATATGTTATTTTGTGTATTGTCTGTAATATGCAACTTAAAAACTTAAACTAAGTGTAATTTCAAAGTATAGGCTGTCTTTAACAATTAAGTAATTTCATTAGTGAGCATCCTTTGATTATTTACTATTAAAAATGTATGTTTTGTATGAATCGCATATTAGGGATACTTGATCCCGTTCATTCGAGGGATACATAATCCCAGGATCAAGTATCCCCTTCGAGGTATACATGATACAAATAGACCTAGACAGGTCAAAAAGAAAGAATCAACCAAAATTTTAACAGACAGTCCTGTAAGAACTGATGGATGAATTAAAAAAGAGGGAAACTAAAATAAAACTGAAAATTAAAAAATTGTGCATTCAACCAACTTTAAAGGCAAATAAAAAGATTCTGCAAGGAAGCACTTCAGTTGAGGATCCTTCTTACATCTTAAATGATGAGGTTGAATAAGCTGGAGTAGATGATCCTTCTTTAAATAAAAATTATTTTGTTTCAGTTAGATTTGCCACAAAAAGTAGGGTTTCCCATTATGTTGGTCAAGTAGAACGTAAAGTTGGATTTTCAGAATTCGAAATCAACTTCTTAAAAAGAAAAGGTACCTCACTCAACCAATTTATTTTTCCGGAAATAAAGGACAAAGTGTTGTAGAGGAAAATGATTGTGTTAAGTTGCCTCCTCCAGTTAGGATGAGTGGAACTTTAAGAACTGCATCAACTCTAATGTTTGTGTTTGACTTTTCTGATTTTGAAAACATTTGCTAAGATTTCTTTTTTTCCAAGTAATACTTTTACCTGCATACACCTCCACTTTTGTTTTCAACAAATACAATTATTGTTACAAGAAGTAAATAAGATTTTATAATTTTTATTGCAAAGTATTTGCATTATTCGTTGTAGTTTTAGCTCCATTAATAAAACTAATTACTATTTGTGTACAATTTTCATGTTTGTATTGTTATTAATACCTAAGAAAATGAATTAAAATTATGGTTATTTTAAAAATAATATTTAGTGAATGAAATTTATAAGTAAATTGCTTGTATGATGAATATAATAAGGTAATTTCTGAGTGGGATCAAGTATCCCCCACGAAGGGATCATGTATCCCTAGGTGTTGGGATACTTGATCCCTTTATAAAAAAATTAAAAACTAATTTTACTAAAAGTATCTGTTTACTTTCTAGTAATTTTTTTATCTTTTGGGTAGAGGATAGTGTTACCAATGTTCATGCCAAAAATTTCTGAAAAGTGATGATTTGAAGCTGAGAAAACAATTAAAAACCAAAGTGGGGATCAAGTATCCCTAGTCTCCCCTATATATTAAGAAAGATGGGATACCCAGTTTTGCTCTTTAGAATTAATTATTTCGGGCTCTTTAATTCATTTAAAAATTTAAATTATTTTAAAACATTTAATTTTTTTATGTTTTAATAATTTGTGTGATGTTTGATAAATCTAGAAATTGAAGGTGGGAAATAAATTACTAAAAGGGATAATCTACTCTAATTTATTTAAAATTAGACTATCCAATTTAGGATCCTCCAATTCCTCTTTTCCTATTTCTAGAATTTTCAGACATTATTGGACTACAAAAAAATTCAAGAGATAATACACACTATTAAAATGCATAAAAGAATAAGTTAAAAAATTATAAATGTTTTCAAACAAAAATATGTAATAATATATGCCACTATACTTCACAGCAACGTTTCCTGAACCGTTACTACGAGGAAGGAGAAAGTGGGTAAACACAAAGCCTGTTGGGTTGCTAGAAGGAGCTTCGGTACGCAAATCGTGATAAAAAGACACTACATGGGTTTAACGAAATAATCGTATTTTAAAATTGACGTTCTTTTGTTTCACTCAAAATTCAGACACCGCGATTGGAATTACTTTGCTTGTTAGTGACGTCGTAGGGTCATTTAACGGTTGCTGTCTAGTATAGAACTAGCGAAAATATAGAACAGTAAAAACAAATTTCATTAACTTCTGTTTTGAAAACTAAGCGCGGAAGGTATTTTAATATTTTCTATTAATTTCCAGTTAGAATTCATACGAGGTTACATAGCTGTCATTTTAAAAACTGCTTACTGTTAGTCATATTAATCTTTAGAAAATTGTCCACTATATCACATACGTATATAAATAAATCAATATTATCACAATTATTCCTGAAGTTATATCTTAAATACGATTCATCCATGAAGAAAAGCGTTTGTCGGAACTACTTTTGCTATGTTATGCGGAAATTGAGGTTTTCTAATATGTGCTTTTTTAACATAAACAACCGTTTTTAAGATTATATCATATTTATATCTATTCATCAAAGGTGGCATCTTTTCAGCTTTGGGGGAAATGGGCGTTATGATGAATGTGCATAAATTTGAGATATACAGCGTCGTAAAATGAGGGATTACAAATGATTAAGCTGCATTAACGCTCAAGAGAAACCCTCATAGCAAAGAGAAGAGAAAGCCCTCGCATAGCTTCGGGACTTGGCGGAATTTCTCATTCCAGATGAATAAGAAGCATGCAAAAACAACATCACTTGTTCACGACCTTTATCCAATCAATCACGGAATGGGGAATCCAGTTTCTCCGCGGAATTTTTCGGAATCTTTCTTACCCCACAGCTAAAAAATAAGCGAGAGGTGGACCGAAAAAGAACTTGAACTTTCCCAAAGAACCCGATAGAGAAACAACTTGGAAAGTAGAGTTTTCCCAACTCGATCCATATCACAGGTCACTACTAATCGCGATGAAGAAGAAGAAGAGTCGACGATGCCACCGGAGCGTAAAGGCACATGATAAAAGAAATGAAAATTAATCGTTAATGCCAGATTCCTTTTCCTTTGTTGGCTTTTCAAAAAGTCCCTAAAGCCGAAAAGGTAATCGAGTAGTTGCGATTATTGGAGAGATTTCCTGACCTAAACACAGCAGGTAACGGTTCAGTCGGCTAATCAGGGGAGGGATATCAGACACAGATATAACATAACGATTTTTTGTTGAAGTTAACAGTTGTGGAAACCAATGATGCGTGCCTGAGAGAAGATTAAATGCAATTTCTCTCCCAGGTTGCGTAATAAGTAAGGAAGAGTCTAAGAAAGTTGACCTGATCTTGAATTCCATCTTTCACGGTCGCACACTCTCGTCGTTTAATTGAGGAAATAAACCCAAGTTCTCGCGTTTTCACTTTAATTGCTGACGAAGCTTCGTTTGAGGTTAAGTTTAGATTAATCGAGAACTCGTCGTTTCAGTAATGGCGTATTATTATACGATTAAAGATCCATATGTTATGTTAAGAATGTGAAAATACATATTTTTGAAAAGGTAATTATTTTTTCTTAAGCCTTTATGGCCGTCTAAAAAAGCAGATTCTTAATTTTTTTTTTCAAGAGATGGATGGGCAATATTCACGTGCGAAAAAAAATGAACCCGCATATTTTATTGTGAGTATTTGTTAATTGCTTAACATATTTAATATATTTATTGTGATTTTTTTTTCATTAAGGTTAAAACGTCACAATAAAAATATTTTTTGAAAAAGAAATTAATCATAGAAGCAATACATGATTAGAATCGTGAAATATTTGTTACTTTAAATTATACAAGAAAAAGTATAACAAGGAAGTTAAAATCCTTGAATTATTCTTTTACACCTTTAAAAAAAATTTCCAACCAATTAATGAAAAAAAAGTTATATAAATGTGTAAAGAAACAAATTAAGTAATTAAAACTTCATAAATATCTGAAATAGCTTAAATTGAAATATAAAAATGTACTTTGCACTGTGTGATATTACTTACAATAAGCACTTACTTATTTAGCATCAAAATAAATTTTGAATTTTATGAGAAGAATATATAATTTTCTATTTACCATTAGAATTGCAAGGAAATGAATTCTCAAAAAATCCCAATATCTTTCTAGTTTAACGGGACAACCATAAATTACGTGAGGTCAAAAAGGGGGGAGGGGTTTGGAAAAATCTCACCAAGGCGGGAGGGAGGGTCGATTAAAATCTCACGTCAACTTCTTTTAACTTAATTATAACATAATTAGGTGCTATGAAGCACAAAATACAAACGAATAGGATAAATAATTTTTAAAAGTTGTAGGTAAATCTCACGAGGGGGAGGGGGATCAAGAAAAATCTCACTAAATCTCACCAAAAGGGGGGAGGGGGGTTCAGATTTTGGAAAAAACACCTCACGTAATTTATGGATGTCCCCTAAAGATATAAAGAGTGATAAAAAATAATGGATACCATCAATTTATAATTCACCACTTTGCGTTTCGTTTTAATAAAATTACACTTAGGATAGAAATTTGTGTCAATAAACCATCAACAAACTTCCTATGAAATTATGAGACTGCTTCAGCATTAAATCGATACATTATTCCTCAAGAGAAAAGCACCCATGACACAATAAGATAACCTACGACCTAGTCTTTGTTGACAATGAAGAAGAATCGAAGATCTAATCGAGGCCTATTAGGTAAACCCAATTTTTAAGGTCTTTTTACGCATCTTTCTTTTATTCTTTCACATTTCACCAATTTAAACACGTTTGCCTTGTTGAGAAGGGAGAGCTGCTTCGTCCTTATTTCCTTTCAGTCAGTAGAGATTCCCAATTAAAATAGTTACAAAAGAAGGTTCTCTGCTTTTTCAATTGAGTGCAACATGTGTTTTCACGTGATTGAAAAGAAAATAATCATTTACCATTATTTACGAATCTTATTCTAGTTGAGTTGAAAAGTTGTAGAACCCTGTGAACTCTTTCGGGATTGCTTGGTAAAAAATGGCAGTACCTATTGATGAAAGACTTGATCTGGTTTCCCTCTTTATATGACGGTAAAAAAATTTAATTAACTGTGTATATTGTATTCAAAATATATTACACTGTGAAAATTTAAAAAAGGAATATTTTAATTGATTACATTGTTTAGTATCTAGGTATCCTTTAAAATTGCTTCAGTTTTTTACCTAATATTTCTTAAAAATGTCTTATTGAAAATATATTATGTTTTGATGTATGTTATGATCATTTCAATTTTATAATATTTTGATAATGTTGTATTATTCACATGATAATTTATGATAATTTAATTTCTTACTTTTATTCTCGCACTTATCAAGAAAAGAAGCAATTTCCCTAATAAGAAAAATAGAAAATGGACTAAAATAAAAAGTTATTTTTTTTTGACATCGTAGATAAGAAATTTATAAATGAAAAAATATAATACATTAATGAACAAAATACCTCTTAAAAATTTGTTTTAGTGTTTAATATGTATAATAAAACATTGGAAACTAGTTTTTGAAACAGATTGATATAAAAATATTTCATGCTACTTAAGTAAATGTTTTAAGAGAAGTATACAAAAACACAGAATTGCATTTTATAGCAATCCAAAAATTTTATAAAATTTACAATAGAAAATTCATTACTTTCTTATAAAGCTGTAAAAACTTTCCTTTTCTATTGTTATTTATACACAAAAGTGCTTTAAGAAGCTTTCGTGCATGAATTTAAAGAAGAGTTAATACCTTGTTAAGGTCCTTTTCAAATGTTAATACTATTGCTTTTAATGCAAATACATATGTAGGCAATTTGCGCACAGAGTTTTAAGTCTGATTTACAGCGTTACTTTCGCTATTCACCTAAGATCCTTATAAGCTCTTTTTAAATAGTCCTTATGCCGTCTATCTTAACCAATTTGAAGTTTTACTTTTTCCATCCATGGTAAAGCCAATTTTCTTAGGATTACTGAAAGCCGGATTTTTGAAGTTAACTTTAATTATTTCAACTCACAACGATAAAAACGTTACTTTGATAAAAAAAAACAAATTTATGAATTCAACATAGCAAACACGACCCTCATGCAGTACAAATACAAACAGGTTCTGGTTTTATTACGTCCCATAAATTCCGAATTACTTACGTTAACTATAAATTAAATTTCTTATGTTAAGGCATTTGAGTTAACTTTTTATTAAACAAATACCGAGAGTTTTATAACCTCTACTTAGCTTTTTTTTAATGGGACTTCAAGATATTTTTTTCGAGTGGAACCATTAGCATCTTATTAGTTTTAGAATTCAGGTGACGACTAGTTAACGAGTTAAGGACGCTTGATGTGACGAAGTGTTGCCATGCATATCAACTTAAATTTGTCTTAGGATTGGAGTTGGCTAATTACATAAAGATAATAGTGCTATTGTTGTTTGTTATCTCCAGGTGTTTAGAATAGAACGACTTTTGTCTGAGGGGTTTTCCAAATGATATCACTAGATGGTCCTTCTAAAATATTAAATACTACTAAGGATGAAATAATCACAAAAGTAATAGTTAGAATATTTAAATATAGAATAAAACGTTACTTTGTTTGATGTTACTTTTAAGAAGTCGACTCATTATGGATTATTATGCTAATGTTATAGTGCTATAACGCTTAAATAACTATTACAACTTTAAAATGCAACAACATGTTTCGGAAATATATTTGTGTTTGAAATGTTTGAAAATAAGACAATCCTCCTTTGATGTTAATTGGTTTTTGCTGTATATAAACCAAATATCTACATATATCTTATAACTTTAATGTTAACGAAATATCTCTTCAAAATTTAAATGTAAGCAAGGTGCTAAAATGCTTTGGTTGGAAATAAAGTGCTTTTTCTATATAAGATAATCTCAACACTGTGAATTTACATTTATAATTTAGACCTAGAATTTTAAAAATGACCCTGCATCAAAAACTACGTATTAAAAAAACTACACATCGCAAAATACATAACAATTTTATATTTAAATATTTGATTTTTTTCTCTCTTTTCATGGTACAGCAAATTCCATACACTTTAAGGACAAACATTACCAAATATCAACGAATGCTATCCCAAAAATAAAAACCTGTTCGTGTTACAGACATACCAACCAAAATCAAACCACTGTCATGGAGGTTAAGACCCCATAATCAACGATTCTGTTAATGTCACGTTACCCCCTCTCCCTCCCTATAGGAAGTCACATTTCAGTGAGCACCCCGCCTGTTTGTTATGACGGCACCTTTAGGAGCAGCCAGAACTAATTTAGCCTCAAACATAACATAAAACGATCACTATTTTTGAATTATTTCTTTTTTTTTATTTTAGAGGGGCGGAACTCTTATTTAACGCAAGTGAAAGTTCAACAGGTTTAGATACGCTCGAGTAATTTCCCCTTAACTGAAGGCCCCAAATAGAGGGAGAGCTGGGGGTATGTACTCATTGAGGTTTGCATAACCGAAACTTCCGAGAAAAAGCAGTCGGAATGTTTTTGAAAATAGAATTTGTCTGGTGATTCTCGAGGTCAATGGTGTGTGTTCTTCGGAAGTTCAGAAGTCAAAATAATCCTTTGATTTTTTTTTAGGATGTCTGAGAAGGTGAATTAGAGAGCGAATCAAACACATGGCATGCATCACGTGAATGTAAGTTTGCGTGAAACATACATTCAAACTTAAATAATATAAACCATTTTTACCATAAATATAATAACCATAATTATAACATAAATATACACTAGCGGAAATAAAAATCCCAACACCAAGAAGGAAAGGAGATATCAAACTCAAATTTATTTCTATGATTGCACATAGTATGAATGTGAATTGCTTAAAAAATCAGCCTTCCTGGATATTAGGGGGCCGAGAAAAACAGGGAGGAGTGTTGTCTCCATAGGTGTCCATTACCGCCGTCACACGTCATGGTAGTGAGTGACAGGGGCTCTAATTGACTTTTGAGGGATTGGAGGACCATGTTGTCTCCTCAGATAGTCCAAATTCATATGGTGCACCAGCGGACGTTGCATACCGGGCTAGGTGATTTCTCCTCTTTCTCCAGACATGTTTTGTGAGCGTTGGTTCTTACGAACGGATAGGCCAGGGTAAAAATGCAATATAGGGGGTTAAGAAGAAAGCTTGGACATTGCATAAAACATGTGTTTGTGCATTTTTCTCTTGAAATTTGTCCTCAGGACAGGTCTGAAGGTAAGGACGGACAACCGGGTAAAAAACCTTTATGAAGCAGCTCTGGTTGGCCAAAGTACCGGTAGATCATACTGAGGACAAGCGGCAGTGGGATGGGTATCGTTTACAGTATTGCGGATTGTCCGTTTTGTCCGCATAGCTTCTTACATCTTTGTCTATAAACAAGGGGCTGAAAATGGGCCTTTCTGTTTCCAATAGTGCACGAAATAAGAAAATGAAAATCCCAATTTCATGACATTGTGTTTATGAGAGAATCCTGCTTCGGTTTGGAGCACCACGACAGTTGGATATGAGTTTGAAGACATAATGGAGAGAGCACACTCAGCTGACGATTTTCCAATCGTTCCACGAAGTGATGATGCAGGGTAACGGAGTGGGGATGCATTGGATTCCATTTCTGCGTCTCCTGAGTATGATTCACCAGTACTTTTTCCAACCAGAGCTGCGTCATTGAGGTTTTGCAGCCGGTAGACCGTCCTTACCTTCAGACCTGTCCTGGGTACAAATTTCAAGAGAAAAATGCACAAACACATGTTTTATGCAATGTCCAAGCTTTCTTCTTAACCCCCTATATTGCATTTTTACATCGTCTTTCCCGTTCTCTAGAACCAACGCTCACAAAACATGTCTGGAGAAAGAGGAGAAATCACCTAGCCCGGTATGCAACGTCCGCTGGTGCACCATATGAATTTGGACTATCTGAGGAGACAACATGGTCCTCCAATCCCTCAAAAGTCAATTAGAGCCCCTGTCACTCACTACCATAACGTGTGACGGCGGTAATGGACACCTAAGGAGACAACACTCCTCCCTGTTTTTCTCGGCCCCCTAACATCCAGGAAGTCTAATTTTTTAATCAATTCACATTGATACTATGTGCAATCATAGAAATAAATTTGAGTTTGATATCTCCTTTCCTTCTTGGTGTTGGGATTTTTATTTCCGCTAGTGTATTAACCATACACTATTACATTCTAAATTATTTTTAAAGAATTTTAGAACGAACCCAATATGCCGGCGCTATGCAGCCATGCAAATTAGTTCCCTTAATAAGTAAAATTTCATCGATTAACAATCAAAATTGGCATAATTACCCTGAGAAGCAGACCCAGACAACACAATTGGGCGTATATCGCCCAATCGGCCATCACAGAAAACCGTGGTCCGCTGGCACCCGGGGTTCCTGATGAAGTGGGTGCCGGCTAATTCTTTAATTTTGTTCATTGTGTTGTCTGGGTCTGCTTCTCAGGGTAATTACGCCAATTTTGATTGTTAATCGATGAAATTTTACTTATTTACTTATATTAACCATAATATATAAACCATAATAACTTCGTTCATAGTTTTACTGTTATCGAAGATATACAGGGTGGGCCAAAAGTCAGTACACTTTTGAAAATTCCATAAAAACCGGGGAAAAAATCGGAAAAATAAACGGTCTTCACTCTCAGCATCCTGAGGTCACGGGTTTTTTTAAGCCAATAAAAAAATCCTTGTTCGAAAAAATACTAACAGATGTCCCCACTAGAAGCAATTTGGTAGTTAAGTGTTCGAATCCCTCCGGATTCGAACACTTAACTACTAACAAGAAAGACATGATAGTCAAGTTAAGGTAGTAAAGTATAAAACTTTTGGGAAAATGTACAACCATGATCATGCGCATATAAGCGACTTTAGTGGAAATAAGCAAATGGGAGGTTAATAAGAACATGTATTCCTAATCCACAGTGAAATCATTGTTGTAAATCGTTAAAATTGGATTCCTAAAAGTTTTACACTTCATTACATTAACTTGACCATCATGTCTTTATTGCTAGTAGTTAAATGTTCGAATCCGGAAGGTTCTAAATACCAAATAGCTTCTAGTGGTGACATCTATAAGCTTTTTTTCAAACTAATTTTTTATTTACTTAAAAAAAATCTCGTGACCTCAGGATGCTGAGAGTGAAGACCGTTTATTTTTCCGATTTTTTCCCCGGTTTTTATGGAATTTTCAAAAGTGTACTGACTTTTGGCCCACCCTGTACTTAAGGTATTTCCCTCGAAAGGTCATAAAGCTGCATTAAAATTTACTACAGAAATAAAAAGTAGGTTATATGCAAAACTTTGTTTGAACAAAAGTTTTTTCTTGGTTTAAAATACAAGAAAATGAAATTTATAACTAAAATTTAAACCATAGTTTTTTTTTGGCTTTTAAAAAAAAGAACACAAAAATCAAAAGGGAAAAGCCAATGATACTAAATTTACTGCTTAATAATAAAATGAGTCTTCCATAAACAGATTACTGTTTCCATAGCACATGATCCAAAAGATTTATGACTTAAAAAATAAAACAATTTTAGGACTTGCACTTTTCTGGCTCTAAATTACAGATAAACTGTGAAAATCTCCTCAAAGGAGAAAACAACTATAAAACCTCCTTATCCGCATTAGTTGCAAGGTCAAAATAATCCCGGAGTATAAATTTGAGTTAAGTTCGAAACAAAAAAAAAACGTGAAAAAAAAGCATCCCAAGAAAACAAAGCTCTTTCTTGAATGCTGCTCATGTTCCATTTCAACCCTCGGGTCCGAACCACCCCGAAGGTCCCGAGGCTTTCGCCACACTCCAAGATTTTCTTACCTGACCCTGCGGAAATATTTACACAACAGACAAAAGCCAACACGTACTTAATCACTGATTCTGGGCGACTATGATGAGTCAATGGGCACATTGAATTGGAAAAAGGATTACTCGTCTGCTCACGAAAATGCGCCAGGAATTCAAATAGTGCCGGAAGAAGAGGAAGTGTGACATTCGGAATGGACGGGGTGTCGGTATGTTTTGGGCTGGATTTTTGAGACATGCATACTGACATACCGCCAGAAGAAGAGCTATTGACGTCATACGATGATGCTGCGGTTGTTATAGAAACGGATTATTCCACTGAACTTTGGGGGTGATGACAATTCTTTTGGCGCTGAAATAAATATTTTGCGCCAAATCTGAGTGGCTATTTTTCAAATTTGTACTTCTTTCGATTTTAGAATCACGGATGGGAATTTCCTTACATTACTAGATCTAATCTGATTTATTACACATCATACGATCTATTTCAACTGATCAGATCTATTTCAACTGATCTTTCACATAATCTCTGATCTATTTAATTTAATTTTATATTATCTGATTTACATCATCTTACCTGATTTGATTTTGGATATTTTTTTATTTATAGTCATCTGATCTATATCAACTGGTCTGATCTATTCCATATATGATCTGATCTGATCTTAGATATTTTGTTAAATTTTGCATTTAAGTTCAGTTTGCAGAGAATAAGTTCAATCAGCAATTTTTGTGAGGATTTCGAAGCAATCCAAAAGGTCCTGCGTAAGCAGCTTGGTGAGCTATAGCGAGTAGGGGGAAGTAGCTCCCTAATCTTATAAAAAATATCAAAAAGATAATGAATACATATTTTTTATATTTTGTCACTTCAAATGTTTCTAACGCCTTATTTAAATTTCACAAGTATGATGATTAAGTTATAAAATTTACAACTTAAGTTATATCACCTATTAAAACTGAATATAACTAATTTCTTCAAAATAGCAATATAAAGGCATACTAAAAGGTAAAAAGTTTTCATGTGAAAAAGTATTTCCGATTTTTATTGACGAGAAAATAATCAACAATTTTATGTAATTTAATAAAAGTTTTCTCACTTGCCAAATGTACGCTTAAAATGCCAAATATTGCAGTTCAATTCCTACCAGCTTCCCTTTTCTTTTGGACTCGTCTACTCACGGCAACCCTGTTCATAGCTCTTCTCCTCGTGGTATGTCAGTAGTAATGGTCCTGTTATGCATTTGCGACGTTGGAGAGAACAGTTTTAATGCAGTATTTGGATATATTAGCATGTGATTAGGCAAAAGAAGATGGATGCACATCACATGTTGCTTTAAATATTTTTGACCTGTGAGAGTTCATGTGCGTTCAAAATGATTCATCTTATCTTATAGTTAAAAATAAATAATTTATCGTGTTTGTACCAGGCGCGGATCCAGCACGGCTTCAAGGGGAGGCACTTTTCCAGACAAGATCCCCTTGTGGTACCATTGGGGGTATGGGGGTCCTCCCCCAGAAAAAGTTTGAAATTTGACGTGAAAAAAGTAGGGTTTTAACTCAATTTTAGATACGTTTTTGAGTCTAAGGGGGCACTTTTCAACACTATTACCTTCACTTTTTGACCCGAAATGTCAAAATATTGGGGATTTCCTAAAAATATCTCTGAAGATCCCCTTTACTAATGGGGGGTATGACCCCCAGAAAAAATTTTGAAATTAGACCTGTAAAAGTAGTGTTTTTACTCATTTTGGATTCCCAATCCCAAGGGGGGCATTGTCCAAAGTGCCACCCCCCCTGGATCCGCGCCTGGTTTGTACTGATAATTATGTTGAAGGTTAAATTAGAAAATGAAGTTTCTTCCTAAAATCAGGATTTTTAGCTGTTCTAAAGTTTAGTGATAAATATTTACTCACATCTTCAAAACCAATGTGTCAATTTTTTTATAAGTCCCCCCGTGTATAAATCGTTATTTAATAGAACTTTTGAACACAAATTCGATAACCAAAGAACCAAGACTAGATATTCACGAAGCGTAATAATACACTAACTCAGCTTTCATAGAGTTCATTTTTCTGTACCTTTCTATATAAGTATTCACACATTTACCCAGGTAAAAGAAAGATTGTGTGAATTATTTAACATTCCCGTTAAGAGCGTTACTCTTTACATTTGAACATAGAGAACAACAAAAATTGGCTTTGTTTGGTGGTGAATCATTCTTGAGCTGACTGGTTTTCCCGGTATACCGCATGATTTACAGTATCATTTTCAAAATTTGTATCATACTTCCTCAAACAATCTTGTGATCTTTCCATACGCGGAAGTTTTTTTTCTCTTGTGGAACTACATTCCTGAGAAGAGATAACACTATTGCCACCTTCAACAAAATAACATGAAAAAAACTTGTTTCAATGTTAAAAAATTACACAAACAACTTAAAATAGTTAATAATCAAAACCTTTGAAAATAAGTATAGATAAATGTTGCATGTATATCTTTAACATCATTTGACCTTTTACAAGTAGAATTTCTCCCTTCAAAACCAGAAATTAGAGATGTGTAAAGGCTGGAAAGTTGGAAAGAACCGGGTTTATTCCCGAAAATTAACCCGTTTTTTTGGGATGGGAATTTTAAATATTCCCGGAAATTTTCAGAAAAGAACAACTCCAACTCCTGATTTACATTCCACTTCCTTAGTTTAAAGAAATAACTATAAATTACTAGTGTTTGATCATGTTTAAAATATCATCCTTGATTACACTTTTCGACTTGCAGAGAAAAAATTGTATTTAGACAGGGAATTTAGATGTTCACTTTCATGTTCTTTTTAACTAATTTGCTAAATTACTTCATTAGTAATAATAATTTCAATTGCAAAATTGTCTTTCAATGAATTTATATCAAAAATTGTCTTAAACTCCTCAAGAGAGTATACCTAGAAAATGAAAACTGATAGTGAAATATCGTTATGTTTGTTTACGTTCAAAATTCCCAATATTCTTCTAAAATTCCCGGTTTATTCCCAAAAATCCCGTTTTTTTTCGTCTCCCAAAAAATGTGGTAATTTTACATCTCTACCAGAAAGGCGTGATGTGCATCATTATTGATTTCTAATATTCTCTGTTTAGTTTTTCAATAGGAATACTTTCTTCATTAAAAATGTCTGATATTTTCTTTGGTTTAGTATGCGTGTCTCATAAGTATTTCGAACTAATAATACTAGTTTAAAATTTGGGATTAAAATCCAAGTATTGTTTTGCTAGATGTACAATGTACATCAGCAAAGCAGCGAGAAACTTACGCAAACGTATCCAGATTATTTTGAAATTTTCATTCGCCAATCTTATTATATCTAAAATTAAAATATCCTTACCCATTTATACTCATGTACTACTAAAGGGAACATACCATTTTATTTAATTGTGAAAAATATGCAAATTCTTGAAGCATACTCGAAAAACCACTTTAAAATCACTCAAAATGTCCAAAGGCAGAAAAAATCAAAGATGCACATGAAGCGAACTGAACTCATGAATATCAATCAGAGCAACATCGGAAAGTCAAAACTTCACTCTGAATGCTCATCCGGACGTAATTTCCACATCCAATCACTTACGCAACAGTACAGGATTTCTCTGCAATGGCTTCTGGGCATGGACAATCACGCCCGAAAAACCCAAGGGCACCCAACAGAACCCCCGGTTCCGTATCAAACAATTATTAAAAGAAAAAAAAAGACACCGCTGAAGTAGCAATTACGATTTTTCGCAACCACCCCTCTGATGGTCCCCTCCCACCTCTGTTTCGACACTATCTCTGGGAGCATCATCCTCCGGGCGAGGCACATTCACTGATGATGACTACACATTCATTCTAGAGAGTAGTGCACACATTCTATTTCAGTCTGTCTGGAGAGACAACAAGAGCTCTCTCGCCGTTATCTGATTTCGATGTCCATTGTGAAGAGCGAGAGAGAAGGGATGGACGGGAGGTCAAGAGTACGGTCCGGCTCGTGCGATGTTGTTTGCTTTCGTCCTTCCATTGTAGTGGCGTTTGCTCTTCCGCATTTGAGACTTGTTTTTTTTATCTTTGCGTCTGCATGTAAATGAAGATGAGTTGTTCTTATAAGCGAAATTTAGCGAGCATCAATCCGTAATTCGTAGATTTTCCCTCAACGTTTCTTTTCTTGATCTGTTTTCGCAAAATGAAACTTTAATTAGATCTCAAGCGTTTAATATTGATGGTATTTACGTGAAACTTTGGACTTAAGGGTTTTCAACTATGATCTTTCAGATTATCAAATCAAAAGAAAGAATTTCGAAATACAAAATAAAGTTTTGGCAGATTTTTCACATATCTTTGTGGTTTTTGACTTTTTTTCGTAGTAAAAAATTTTTAAAATGAAAACTTTTAAAATGATTTTAAAGATCATGTTAAACCACAAAATTTGAGACCATGATTAAGTTTTTACCAATAGTAGTTCTTCTACAGATTGAATTTTTCAATAATTGTTTTGTGGTGTCGCTCCATTTTTAGCTCCCTGGGATTTGGTCTGGGACCCCCAAACCCTATGTGATTCTGACTCGTCTAGGTGTCTACTATCCCCCCTAGAAGTGTGACCCAACATTTATGGGACACCCTGTATTTAGATATTTTTCCAACTTCGTGTTCAAGTATTTTTATTTTTCATTGTAAAGCTATTTTCCTAGTAAAAGCGCGTGCCTGGGGCTCTCTAAACAGGACTTGACTAACGATCCATTGACGGTGTTGACATTTTTTAAGGGTTTTTAACGTCATGGACCTGGTCTAGCACTGCTGGCCAAGGGGCATGCAACAACAACAAAGCTATTTCCCAAGTTTTGTATTGGCGCGAAAGGAGTGGACTGATATAAAATTAAAGTATAAGGGAAAATAAGGAAAAACAAGTAATATAAATTGAATCGTTAGTTTGAAAAAGTCTTGATAGAAGTCTTAATAGAAGATGAAGGGATCCTGTCAAGGTGGGAAACGAGTTTTCTGTTGTTTCCCTAATATTAAAGAAAACAATCATTGTTAATTTTAAAATTATAATGTTAAAAATTTATCGATTCTAAACAATTTGGTTGACAAAAACTGTTTGTTTTTCTCAGTCACAATAATGGGGGAAAACATTATACCTTTATTAAAATAAAATTTGAATTAGAAATTGGATTACAGTATATTTCCAATGTCATGTTTTCAAAAAAGAAGCTTACGGACAGTTTTACACTAATCCTTCACATAAGATACGACAGTCAATAGTCTTCTTATAACCTTTAAGTATCATAAACAAAATTAAGATTATCAACTAAAAAAAAAGATAGAATATAATATAATTGAGTGTGTGGACTCTCTCTCGCTCGTAATCGCTGGTGTGTCACATGCATGAACCAGAGAAATAAGACGTAAGTGCTCTTTAGCATCGCAAATACATTATCTCGATAAGGTTATGACCTCACTGTGGTTTGTCTATCTTAAAATAGCGAATACGCACAAGTTTGATTATTTTGTACATGAAGTAAGAGTTATTAGTATCTTCCTTAATAGCTTTCACTTTTCTTATGTAAGCAGACTTAAAAGGTATACATCGTAATCTTCTTTTACAGCGTTATTAACAGAATTTCAATAGGGGATGTCCAAAGGACATACAGTTGTAGTGCTTCTTCAAAAATTTAAGGTTAGTTTTTCTTTGAAAGATGCTCAAATTTAGGGAAGGAAAATTTATCAGGTTCCAGATTGTTTCATACATTTTTAAAATGTTAATTATGAGCTGTACTTAAAAGTTATTTAACAAAGATTGTAAAGATAAAAGTTATATGTTTACAATTTTAGAACATATTTATTTTTATTTAACTTTTATCAAAAATAGAATTTAATTTTTTTTAAATCTGAATAAGAGTATAATATTATAGAATTTAAGAGTAAAACCAACATATGTGAAAGATGAAAAAGAAATTAAGAGCTATTTACGAAAAAGGATATTTACAATATACAAACTATAACTTTTCAATGAAAGCAATAAAACACATTAATACACATTAGTAATACACACATGTGTATGCCCTGGAAGAGATTGGACCATCTCCTTTAAGAATATCAAAACGAAATTAATAATAAAAAGTATCATTATAAAAGTTTCATCTAAATCATCACTAATTTCAAATTATAAATTTTAAAAATGTTTATATTTAACTTACTATTTAATAAAATCTTTCTTACTTTACGATATCACAAAACAAAAAAAATATTTGAACTATTCCCAGGACCCTTACACGGCATGTTCATCTTACGCATCAAAACATCTTAACAAAAATGTATATTTCATGAATAGACGATACTCAGTATACAGTACGATTCCCACTACCTAATTAGAAAGGCCAAACGTGAGTTGGTTGAAATTAACGGTAAGGGCAGACTGTGGGATTTGCATATGAATAACAGGAGGTGCAACGGGTATAAGAAACATATTTATACGCTCTCGTGATCTTGGGAATAACAGTTCAGGCGAACCGATGGGGCGAAACGTGAAACGCCCTGGCGTCCTAACTGAATAAGAAGTCGTGATTGTTCCCATCCATGCACCTTTATGAGCTACTTGAGGACGTTATATCTTAATAATATATCGCTTTTGGAAATTAAAGGGAGTCGTTTTGGGAGTTTGAATGGTAAATTTCGTGGTGTAACTTTGTTGGTTATTTTTTTCCTTCCCTTAAAAGATATCAATCACAAATACTTTTAAAATATTTTTCTTAAAGTTCAGAGGCATATTTTATGACCTTCAGTCTCAAAGAGTCCCCAACATTTTTTTGTGATTTTTTAAATTTATATTTTTGTACAATTTGTTTCATTAAATTCTCAATCTGGTCTAGACTCAGTATAGACAGTTATAGAAGAAATAAAAAAGAATATTTTACGTATAGAAGTTTTAATTTATTTCTCAATTTTTTTATATGTTTTTGTGATTACTGTGTCGTTGAACGTGTGGAATAACAAAGATAAAATAATAACAAGTTTGTAACAAATATTATAATCCAAATACATTGAAACGTAAAAGTGCTGAAAAGGTATCCAAAACTTTGTGTATAGTATTCTAAAAGATCGGTAAAATTTATCTCCTTTACTTCATAAAATCTAATTATTCAACATTAGTGCAAAATTTTCATCCAAAAAATTTTAGCAAATATTGTTGCATTTTAATTAATTTTACTTATGAGCTTTAAGTTATTACTGAATACCTAAAATTGTAGTGAAATATTACGCAAAGCATTCGACCTTTCTTGTTTCACTGTTAGTGGCAAAAGGTCAAACATTGTTTCATCGTTTTGAAAAGGAAAACTTTTGTTAAGGTATTTATTAAGGTAATTCCTCAAAATTGCGTTGTACATTGCAAAGGCTATTTTAGGGAATTAAATGGATTAGTCTTTTGAAAAAGGTATTTTAGGGTACTAAGAAAGAAATGAATTATTATCTTGAAAAATTGTTTAATGCGCTAAATTCTTAAATTATGATTTTTCAAAACACAAAATCAATCTAAATTATAAATTAAAGTTAAATCACAAGTTTTATATTTTCTCACATTACAAGGAGTTTAGTATCCTGAATATTAGAGATTAAATTTAGCGAATAATAATAATAATAATAATAATAATAATAATAATAATAATAATAATAATAATAATAATAATAATAATAATAATAATAATAATAATAATAATAATAATAATAATAATAATAATAATAATAATAATAATAATAATAATAATAATAATAATAATAATAATAATAATAATAATAATAATAATAATAATAATTAATAATAATAATAATAATAATAATAATAATAATAATAATAATAATAATAATAATAACGAATTTAAGAATATGAGGTTTAATTTAAGCAACTTACTTAAACCCATTCTCCTCCCTCTATAGGAAACAGTAAAAACTAGTGATGGGCAAAATCGATAACTTTAGGTATCGAATACTTATAGGTATCGAATACTTTGGTATCGAATACTTATAGGTATCGAGTACTTTTAGGTATCGAGTACTTTTTTTCAATGTCGGGAAATGAACCTGAAGGGACAATTTTTTTAGGGCCTATCCATAATCAGACTTAATATTCAAAAAACTGAAAGCGATCCATCAAAAAGCCCCGTAGCTACGGGCCTGGAGGTGGATAGAGGCGAAGGATTTGGCGGGGGAAAAACCTAGCCGCGTCAAATTTCTCTCGCGGATGATAACGACTTGGGTTTGAGCGTTGCAAAATGAAAACGGAAACAGGCTGCGTTTGATCTACAGTAGGTATTATAAAGATTACTTCATTGAAAAATTTAAAACGAAATATGTCAATAAAGTATCGATACTTTTGTGGGTATCGAATACACTCGATTCGATACCTATAGGTATCGAGTACTTAAGTATTTGGTATCGATACCTGCCCATCACTAGTAAAAACTCCATCATTCTAGAAAAACTTTTTTAACTATCCGAGGTAAAAATAAATAAAGCATTAGTCACACTATCATTAAGCAATTGAAATTGACGAGAATCATCGAGCGAATTCCATCAAATACCATTCATTAACTTGCAAATACGAGATTTCAACACAATTACTTTTATAAACATCTTTTCTAAAAACTTTATGCTCCAGCATAAATTATACGCGATGGCTTTATTAAGAAAGAGAATAGTTCAAGTCCATTGTACTTGACATTGTATTGAAATGGGTCCCCCCAGGCCACTTCTTGAAGACATTGACACTTGATAGCATCTATCTCGTCTTCATTTTAATGCCAAACTCATTAAAGAGAGCGATTGTAGCACCAAATAAAAAAGGACACTCGAAGTGTATCAACTTTCACCTGCCGTGCATCTTGCTCTTGACCTTCGATTTAAAGCCTCGCTTTCCTTTTCAAGCTCGGGTCAGGAAACATTTAAATGAAGGCCATAATTCAGCTTGTGAATGAATCTGGTTTAATGAGGGGATTTCTTTTTTTTTTTTTTAAAGGTGCAGCTATTGTAAAAGTGGCTCGTATAAGACGATTTTTTTTCGTTGAGAGGAAAGTGAAAAGGAAATTTTTCTGAACCTGTGAAAGGAGTTATGTGCTCTTTGAAACCTTTCCTAATGTAGGATATAGTACTGAGAGAAAAATCGTGTTGGGAAGTTTCTCGCGGCTTTTATAAAAGAAGCTACTAAATGTTACATAGTAATTTATATAATAATGTTTCTAGATAGTTATTTTTCCTCCTTTATGTTTCCATAGTTTGAATAGCCCGCTGTTTTGTGATGAAAAAAATATGAAATTATAGAGAGTAGAATTTTTATTATGTTGAAATAACAGCAAACAATTTAATTAAATTTAAAAACAAATAAGAGTTAAAAATAAGGCAGTCGTTGACATTTTTGTTATGGTGGAAGTATTTTTAAAATGTGGAGTGGAAATTTACTTTGGTGGAAAAATGTTTTTATTTATCAATTTATTATTATTTTGATAAAGGGGACTAAGTAAAATAGCAATCGCATAAATTCCTTATTACCTATTAAACAAATTAATGAAGATAACAATCTGCGTTCTGGGGGGTTCAACTATTCAAGTTTGTTGATTTGATTAGTAAATTTAAGTTTTATAAACAAATTCTACTTCAAAACAGGCTAGTACTTTATACGTCATTAATATCAAAATAAAATGTCGAACATCAATTCGATGCCAATAAATACAAGAATCAAATAATTTCGCCATTATTCGGAGAAAATATTTATACAAAAGCGAACATACAAAATAATCAACTCACCTTTCTTAGAAGTCAAAGGAATCCAAACAAAAATCAGCACCGAAGTCTCCCAATCCAACAGGTAAGCGCGCAGAAGAAAGTTTTAATTCAGGTGTTCGAAAACAGTGAACGCGGGAAAATATCACAACTCCGTCCTCCCCACAAGCATGTTTATCGTTCCTTTCTTTCTTCACTAATTCCGCCCTTCGGGGTCTCTCGCAGTCTGCAGCGGAGATCTTCGCTTTTCGGCTGTCGGAAAGGTAACTGGTTTTTCTTTGGCCGCCGCTCTCTGGCTCGCGATGTCAGGTAAATAGGAGGGGGGGAAAGCGAGTTGAGTTGAGAGGGCAGGTTAGATGACGTCATGTAAAGGAGGGTCACCGCGCGTCTTCGTCGTGCGAGCATGCATTCCTGGATTGTTTTAAGTTGGTTGTTGGATGGAGAAGGTTTTTTTTCTTCTTTTGCGGTTTTTTTTGAGGTTGGGAAATGAATGGAACACGTTATCGGACAACTGAATATAATTTTTTTGACGAAATTTGCTCTTGGAAATTGTCTGCAGCGTTAATTTCTAGAAGATGTGACAAGACAGTGTGCTTTCTTCTTCTTTTTTTTTCCAAATTACAAAACAAATTTGATGTCAACAAGAAGGAAAAGGGGGAAAACATAAAATATCGTACAGTAAACACGCAAATTTTACAGATCTCAACTAAAAAATAACTGAAGTAAAGCAAAATAAAAAAGTTACTGAATTATTAATTGAAGGGTGGAAAAATATACAATATCGTACAGTAAATATGCAAATCTTGCAGATCATACACAAAAACAACTAAACTAAAAACAGAAGAAAAAAAGAAATAACTTAATTATCCCAAAGGAACCGGAAAATACAGAAAATAAATTATCTATAGGAGAGAGTGCTGTACCTAAGGACGGTTGTACCTTCATCCACCGCGTTTTAAAATTCGGGAAAAAATGAAAATTTGAATTTGTGATTGCATTTGAATGTAAACAGAAGCTATCTAGTTGCTAATGTGAAATCAGCTCTTTAAAATAATATTTAAACTTAATGTAATAAATTTGCTGTTTTTAGGTGCTCAAAGTTTTTTTAGGGCATCACTACATTAATACTTTTCTTCCCCTTTAATTATAATACAATAAAATGAAATATAAAGGGAGAATCCCCGAGATTTTGACTTTTTTTTTATGTTGGAAATCGTCAGATCTCAATTCTTTTATTTTTTATAGAATTTTAAATGCAAAAACACCTGGTGTTGTACCTTCGGACACCATAAGTGTTGTACCTACGGACACGTTCTTGTGGGTGTCTGTAGATAATCGGCGTTTTTGAATCAGGTTTATTTAAAGTGAATACATTTTCATGCATATTAAATTAATTCTGTGTCTGTAGATAAATCGGCGTTTTTGAATCAGGTTTATTTAAAGTGAATACATTTTAATGCATATTAAATTAATTCTAAATGAGAAAACTCCAGCTCTCAAGCGTCACCTCCAACCGTGGACCGGTTTCGCCCTTGTTAGGGCTCATCAGCACGGTATAGGAATAACGCAAGAGAGCGGAGGAAGAGCTTTTAGTCTAGCCGACTATAACGGAAAAAGTGGTGACTATTGATTAGTCCTCCACTATCTGCCGGAATGAACTGCGCATTCCATAGAACAGATTTAATTTCCGAAAGGACAGGTATGAAAACGGAGTGCTTCACCACTACCTCTGGTTCGAGGAATATGTGAGAAAACTCCAGCTCTCAAGCGTCACCTCCAACCGTGGAATATATATATATCCACGTCCTTCCTATACCGTGCTGATGAGCCCTAACAAGGGCGAAACCGGTCCACGGTTGGAGGTGACGCTTGAGAGCTGGAGTTTTCTCACATATTCCTCGAACCAGAGGTAGTGGTGAAGCACTCCGTTTTCATAATTCTAAATGGTTATCTATCTGTCGGCGATTATTTTCAAGTGATATTTAGATGAAAAATCTAATATTTTGTGATCTAAACTACTTTTTTAAATTTTTGATTTTATTTTGCCTTTAATGTAAAATATGGTATAAAATCTTAAGCACACTATCGCATTTAAGTGTGATGATTACAAAATACTTAAAATTTCTAATTTCCACCGAAGAAGATTTGCGAAAGTTATTACCACCAAATACTTGCACAATTAAGTGTCGATCGAATTGTTTTTTTGGATCAGTGAGGTGATCAGATCAATCAGCATGATTGATGAAACTATTACTTCAAATTCGATCTCAAAATCCCATGTGATTTGTGTATTTTGTGTGAAAAATCAAGACTTTTATCAACCAACTTCGTTTTAATGATCATTTACGATCTAAAACTACATTTCTTTAAAAAACCTATTTCCAATTTTAAAAATGCTTGAAATAGTTTATTAAAAGGTAATACACCAATAAAAATGTTCATTTTAAGCTTTTTTCGACAAAACTTTCCTTTTTAAGGGTGTCCACAGGTACAACTGGGTCGGTCCATAGGGAGAGCCCGTTGTTGTACCTATGGACACAAATTTTGTCAAGTTATTAAAATTAATTAAAAATCCAATTTTGAAGATTTTAGCTAATAAAAAATATCCCCCTACTCACAAAGGTTTGGACTATAGATTGGGCACTTTAAATGGTAAAAATGTGATTTTACCTGTCTTAGAAAAATCCAAACGTGATTTTTGTCCAAAGGTACAACACTCTCCCCTATATATAAAAATGAATGTTTGTCTGTATGTATGTATGTCCTTTATAGTTTTAAACTTTTCGAACCTATATTAACTATTAAACTATACCACGTTGATCTACTCACTGCAGGGAAGGTTTCTGAATAAAAATAATTTAAAATCGATGCATCCTAATAACTTTTTTGGTCAATTTTATGTTTGAAACTCCACATTTCATGCCTAACTTCATGGCAAACCCATTGTTGTAAATATAACAACAGAAGATGTAACTTTAATTGTTGTAGGCATATTCTCGATTGCTGTAGATTGAAATCGATTGTTGTGGTTTAAAATCCATTTTTGTAGCATAAATATAAAAATGGCTCCTTTAATTAACCTTTTCCCCATTTGGACTGGCGAAGCCCACCTGTAACACACAAGAATAATTTTCTTTAAAAATGGACTGGCGAAGCCCATCGTTGCCTGGGCTACTAAACAAATTTTAAAGTAAAATCATGTGAAAATCATGAAGAAATTTAAAATTTAAATTTATTCGAGGAAATAAAATTCCACTTAAATCAGCTGCCTTAAATCAGCAGCCTGTTTCTATCTTTTAAATTAGTTTTACGTATTTAAATCTCTGTATGTTTGTAGACAAGTTTTTTTTAGCATTTCTTTATAAGAGTACAATGATTAATGGTGTGAGAGTCTGCTAAAGCTATAGATTACGACATTGGTTCTTTTATTTATTCTATGCCACTAAAACCACAAAAAATTCTTAATTAAGAGAAGATTTTACTACTACTACTAACAAACTTCTTAATCAAACTATAGAACACTCTTTTATTACCTTATAAAAGTTTCCATTTCAATGAGAACAATCTAAATTTTCCAAATGAGAGAAGCTTTAGATTCTAAGAAAGGGTTTCAGTTGAAGGATTTAGCCCTTGTAAAGATAGACTGCAGTTCCTCTTAGAAAGTAATACTTTCACTCATTTTGAAATGATGAATGAGGTTATTGCATTAAATACCAGCCCTTCAAAGAGCACAAAACCTTTATCATTGCAAACAGGTCAACTATGACCTTGTAAACTTTCGTACTTTGCCTTTTTGTTTTTCGTATTTGGGTTTTTTTTTTGCTCACCCGATTTTTTTCTTTAGAAATAAGTTATAGTTAATTAGCATAATACTTTTAAATATTTGAGAAAAAAATGGAGATTATTAATATTAAATTTGGCTGCACTACCTTCTGCTCTCTTCATCATAATCCATGAGGTAATATAAGTAATATTAAGTTTTCCCTAAATTCAACACATTTAAAAATAAATTAATAAAAATATCCTTTGTAATAACTATGAATAAGTAAAAAACTATTTAACTAAATTTTAAGTAACTTTGAATAGTCAATTTTTTAAAGTTACGTAACATGTTTATTTACTTATTTATTTGCGGGCCTATTTAAAGGCCAAGCAAGGATCATCATTAAGTTTATCAATACTCAACTTTACTAATATTCAAGGTAGCTATGCAAGAAATGAGTAACATAATGATAATATACTGAAATGTGCGATTTCATTTGAATTATATAATGAATTTGTGTTTTATTTAATCCAGTAATTCACATTTAAACAAATATTCGAAAATTGATAACATTAAAGACAATAAGTTAGTTAAGGGGACACAAGACATCTGGACAGCCAAAATACGTGAAATTTAGCTTTACCAATTTCTTTCAGAAATATAATTAAAAATGCATTCCCATCTTTCAAATTTTTACAGAAAGCAGTCAAGATAGTGTAGTTTATATATAACACAAGAAAAATAAAAAAATTTAATATTTTAATATTTGTTAAAATGGACTTAGTTTCTACGATACATATTGACAAAGTGTTGTTAAGGTACATTTAAAAAAAACTGCTGCACATTTTACTTTAAAATTTGGACCAGCTATAGATTATAAGTTGATAGATAATAAAAGCATCATTTTTGTTTTAGCTACACAACAATTAATTTAATTTTTTTAAAATTTAGGTTTCAAAAATCCATCTAATTTAAGACATAAAAAAACCTTTTTTCTATCGAAATACAACTCCGATTGGTTATTCAGAGCTTATTATTTAAGAAATTAGTAAGGTTTATATGTAGGGAAAATTTGGAATCTCTAACTATAATAGATTTTTTTAAAAGTGTACAATAACATCGAAAAAATTGAAACTGAGAAAAATGGAATTATAAAATGTTATAAATACAAAAGTAAACGCTTTTTTTGACGACTTTTCATATTTCCAAACTACACATATTATATATTTTTGGAAAGGTAAGATTACATACTTTTTTTTAAAAGCAAAATTGGAAAATCGAAAATTTGATGCATTTTATGTCATGTGTCCCCTTAATTAGGAATATTGTTTTCAGATGGCTTTTTAACAAAATTATCATTTGGAAAATTATACTATTTGAAGCTCTCTATATAAAGCAGTAGTCTTAGAAATAATACAGAGAGAACACTACTGTAAAGTGCTGGGCTGAATGAATAGAGCATTATCGCAATCACATGACTCGGACCTAGCAACGGCCTTAGCAACAGATTGTTTGAACTACAGCAGTTAAAAGAAAATAACTGATCATGGAATGCTTCTATTGGAGCATTTGCAATCACATGACAGCAACAGATACCACCGCACCTAGCAACGGCCTTAGCAACAGATTGTTTGAACTACAGCAGTTAAAAGAAAATAACTGATCATGGAATGCTTCTATTGGAGCATTTGCAATCACATGACAGCAACAGATACCACCGCACCTAGCAACGGCCTTAGCAACAGATTGTTTGAACTACAGCAGTTAAAAGAAAATAACTGATCATGGAATGCTTCTATTGGAGCATTTGCAATCACATGACAGCAACAGATACCACCGCACCTAGCAACGGCCTTAGCAACAGAATGTTTGACCTACAGCAAGGAAGAAAATAAATGGTCGTGACGTCACCTGAAAACACTCTATTCCTCAGCAGATCAGTTTAAGAGAAAACTCCAGCTCTCAAGCGTCGCCTCCAACCGTGGACCGGTTTCGCCCTTGTTAGGGCTCATCAGCACGGTATAGGAAGGTAACGCAAGAGAGCGGAGGGAGAGCTTTTAGTCTAGCCGACTATAACGGATTTTCAGATCAGTTTAATATTGTTGATGGGGGTATTCAGCGGTTAACTGGTGAGAAAGACCAAGTTAAAGATCATGTTTCTTTGAAAATACCGCAAAGGTGTGGAAACCGAATAGTTTTCATAAAAGAAAAGTAAAAGAATGCGAATGGGAGTGGAAAAAAATCAGTTTACGACTTGACGTAGAAAATGTTGCAAGGATATGTCACAACATCAGTGTCACGGGTCACAGGTGTCTCGAAAGATGTCTCATTTAACCTCTAAGGTCAGTTTATAGCTGCCAGAACCGGTGTCTCTACTAAACGTATAAAGATTCGGTTTCATCTATTGTAGCTATCAAAGAAGAGTCAGAAACAACCTGAACTCTGGAGACTTGTTGACAACATCGTGGGCGAGCATCTCTTATAGAGTGTTTATTTATACTAAACGTGGTGTGTGTGAAAATTTAAGAGAAGATAAAACTTTTATATTGAAGGGTTGAGAAAGGGGATTGAAGAGAAGATCAAGAGTCACCATTCTAGAACGCATCCAGAACAAAGCTCGATGCGTTGGGAAAGGGAGGTAAAGATTGCATTCTTCCATCTTTGTAAAAATTTCTGAGGAGGTGATAAAAATGAGTAGTTTTAGGAAAACAAAACTTAAGGAAAACTGAGAGATATTTCATCGGGGGTAGGCCATGTAAAGTCGATTTTATTAATTTGAAAATACGTTAGGGATAGTGACGAAAACAAAATATAAGATATACGTACTTTTCCTAATGCATTATAAATATGTTATTTTTTCATTCATTTACACACACACACAACAGATAAATACAATTAGAGTCGTGAAAGAAAAAAAGAAAAGTTATTTGCATAAACACTTTCGCATAACTTTTTAAAAGCACAAAAAGACACCGAAAAATATCCATTTCATAACAATGCATGTTAAAAATCATATAAAATATAGTAATAGGAAAATTGGCTGTATAATTAAATCTAGAAAATAGACTAATGAAAAGATAATTATTGCGTAAATTATAATTCCTAACAGAAAACTGAATTTAACACAAAATATCAGGACAATCAAACAAATTATTAAGAATCTTATAAAAGTATAATAACAAGACATGGTCTCTACGAGATCTCAAAGATGGAATATTAAAGAACTTAGAAAGACTATGATAGTTATGTTACACTGTAAAAAATAATCCTGTAAGAAAACAGAAAACTTCTGGCAGCAAAAGTTGCCAGAAAAGTTTTGTAAGCAGAAAAATCCTGTAAACAGAAAAAAGCTGTAACCTACAGGTAAATGCTGTAAAAAGAAACTTTCTGTCAAGTGAGCTACATATTTTTTCTGTTGCCTCCAGTGGCGGCTCGTGAGTTAATTAATAGGGTGTTCACACCAATTATATAAAAAATAAAATTTAAATTAATTTAATCCATTTATGTCATAAATGGCATCCTTAAATTCTCTTTTAAAGTCCCTTTCTTTTCCTTCTGTAACTTGGACAATGGTCAGATGAGGTTTATTTCAACTTTCTTTCCAGTGGCAATTGAGAGAAATACAGATGCTTTAATTCAAACACGGAAATTTTACTTTAAGCCATCATTTAAAAAACATCCTAATTAATAACAAAAGTATTAAAATATTTTGATGAAAAGATTTAAATTGTATTTAAAGAGTGCTCTTACTCGTACTTTCCAATTAGCCGATAAAATCACTTTTATCAGACGTCAAAAAAGAAAGCTGTACCTCAAAAGTGAAAGACTCGGCACACTAAATCTGTGCTAACGGAGATCTCCTGCGCGTTGCCGTAAGCTCAAAGAACTCCGGCGAGCGGTCGGGGTTTCCTCGGATTCTCATAATTTTTCGCTCACACGTGCGTAAAGGGAAAGAAAAATAAGAGTTCAATCTTTTTTCGATTTTTTTCGCGTTTCCGGTAGTAAATTTTTCTTATTGAGGAGAGAAGGGGGGGAGAAACATAATTCTAAATATAAAAAAGAAATTGAGAATAAATTTCCTTTGATATTTATTTACCTTAACATTCGATTTTTGTTGTACTTTTGCAGTGGGTGTTCACGTGCTCCTGTGGATGAGCCGCCACTGTTGCCTCACAGTAATTTTCTGCTTGTGCGCATGCGTGTCGACTTATTTTAGCTGTTTTTTTTTTGAAATTTTAATAAATCAATAACCGGGGATAGAACCCACGACCTACCGCATGGTAAGCACGCACGCTACCCCTGCTCCAACGAGGATTCAGTAAAAGTAGAAATTATCCGAAGATGTTCTTTCTTTCTCCACGAACGGAAACTGTTTAAGTACAGATAAGCTAAAAAACTAGAAAAAGCTGTTTTTTACATAAGGTAAAAAGAAGTGCGGTGGGAATGTTACATGACAGAATATCCCTGTAAACATGAAGTCATTTTTATTGAAACTTTCTGTTTTTCTACAGTTTTTTTACAGTGTATATGACAAACATTTAACCGATGTCGGGCCATGGTATTTTAATATCTAAGAGAGTTATCAATACAAAAATCAACTTCTTAATTACTAAGCTAGGGAAAAGAAGCATATTGTTATTCTTTTAGCTTAATACATATTCTTCTCGACAATACAACTTCAAATGAATACTTCAAATAGACGCAAGATGAAAAAACTTGCATCCCTATAGGAAAGGATTTCGAAAAGGATTCTGAGATATCAAACACAAGCACGCTGTAATTCATTGAGTCGACACTTATCACACCCGTTGCATTAAAGCTAAAAAAAAACTTCGCTTAAATCAATGACAACAGACATTGCCGAATCATCGATAAGCATAATTAAATCTCACATACTGTAAGAGATAACACTTCTGTTCCATCATTAACTGCATGTTTCGCAGGCAGAACAAAAAGACTTCTCCAGAGCTTTTCCATCAACACTTTTCAAGAATTAATGGTTCCCATCAGCTCAGCGAGAGCAGTGAATTAGTATTCCGCGAATGGCATCGAACTTATCTCGAGACCCTGTTAAAGCCCACCTTTTTAATCTTCCAACAGAACCGTATAATATATAGAAACCGGTGAAAGAATAGATTACATACCGGTCTGTTAATTTCGCGCAGATAAAAAGTCTCCGATGACTCATAAATTTCTTTTATTTGTATTGGTTTCGTAAAAGGGCCAGTTTTATTGGGACGTTAGACCCCAGTTCTCTTATTCCAGGGAATCTTTTGCTTTGTGGGAAGAGGACGTGTTTCCCTGGGTTGAGCAACCCGAGTGCTGATGGTTGTGTTGCAATACCAGTTGCGACAGAAATGCAATTAACTGAATTTAAGCAGAATGTTTTTTCTGTAGATAAAGGACCCCAAGTAAACTTCTTATGGATGATGAAAAAATTGTTTAAACTTTGTGACGCACCATAAATCTAAGTTCTTGGTTTTCCTGATTTAATAACAGATAAGTTTTAAGGAATTTCCATTTGGGATCTAAACTGGTTTGAGTCTTAGACCATTTCTCCATGTGCATAACCTTTGCTGCAAACCACAGACAGAAGAGAAGTATGCTATTCATATATGGAACAATTATGACCAAACCGAGTTTTAACACCTGGAATAAAAGACACAAAACTATTTTTTAACTCAACTCCTCATAAAAAATAGTAAGTATAAGAAATAAGTGTGAAATGTACTTTTTAATACTTAACACTTTAATTTTAATACTTTACATTACACTTGCTTGATTGTAACTCGTACTTCATACGAATATAACAGTTTTGTATCCCTAACACATTTTTGAAAAAAAAATATCATTTGCACTGTTAAAAAAAGGTTGTTTTTGTAAAGAAAAAGTTTATGTGGGTAAATGCCATCGTACTAGAATCCACAAAAGTTGATATAAAGCAGCGGTTCTCAAACTTTCTATCGTCACGGACCCCTTTATGTTAGAAGCCAGGCATCGCGGACCCCCAACACCAAAAGCCGTAACCAGACTTTTCTTCTGTGTTTAAGATTAATTAAAAATAGTATACAAAATAATAAATTTTACAATTACTCCACTCCAGAGAAATATTATTTAGGGAGGGACCAAAATTATCCCTCCGCCCCCATGTATATTTCATAGGTCAAAGTAGCTTTTTAGTACATTTTTAAGTAGAATTTGCATCTTAGGGAAATTAACATGAAAAGGTTATGAGTAATTAAGTTCTACCCACAAAGGGGGGTCTGGGTGGTCCTCCCCCAGAAAATTTTTGGAAATTCAACTAGAAAAACATATTTTAAATTAGTTTTAATACCCCTATTAAAATTTTTTGAATATAAATTTTTATGTAATATTTGCATTTTTATGAACTTAATGCTAAAAATAGTTTATAATAGAGTTTTAAGAACAAAAAGGTATCTGGGGGTGATCCTCAGAGAAGTTTTAGATAAATTTGTCCCTAAAAACACACATGATTTTAACTATATTTCTTAGTTACGAATTTCAGACTATATATTCTTAGGTAGGATTTCAATTTTGATGAACTTTTAAAAAAAAATTTTAAATAATAAATTACCAATTACTAAAGGGGGTTCAGGGGTGCTCCCCCATTTCGAAGATTTGATTCCAAAAACAGGGTTTTAACTTGTTTTGATACACCAAATCCAAATTTCAGGGCCCCTTCACACACCCTTATTACTCCCCTGAATTTCTCGAAGTCTCTGAGGTGAGGGTCTGGAAATTTCAAGGTAAATATTATGCATTGAAGTCAAAATTTCGAGGGGGCTGGGGGTTCCCCCCAGAAAATTTTTGAAATTTACCTCTTAAAACTAGTGTTTCATCTAATTTTGAAACTCTTTTAGGAATTCTAAAAGTAGCTTGAGGAATTCTTCAAGGTAACTCGCGGACCCCCTAGGAAGGCGCCGCGGACCCCCAGGGGTCCGCGGACCACAGTTTGAGAACCGCTGATATAAAGAATATATTTTTCTAGTTATTTTCTTCAAAAAAGGAAATCAAACTAAACTTTTGCAACTTTATAAAATGAATAAAGGTGTTGGAGAAATAATTATCATCCAAATTTTTCAAAACATTATTTCTAATTTTAAATTAACCGTTAAATTTGTGTAAAGTTATATGTATTTCTTTTATATTAAAATATTTTTAATTTAGAGATGTATAATAATCCAACTTTTCAGAATATGTTGCTAATTTTATAAATTTTCCATATTTGCATGTGGTAATCAATGTGTAGTGGTTTTCTTATATAGTACATATTTTGTACTTTGAATT
The DNA here is from genome assembly GCA_024610705.1 of Tetragnatha versicolor. NCBI lineage: Eukaryota > Metazoa > Arthropoda > Arachnida > Araneae > Tetragnathidae > Tetragnatha > Tetragnatha versicolor. Next base: position 726,754 of record JANDEH010000002.1, read on the forward strand.
TAAACTGAATGCCTATATTTTGACTTATCTCCCCCAAGTCATGAAATAGGAACTAAATAGATGAAAAAGCTTTTTCTCAGAACCCCTAAAATCTGGTTTTATGTAAAATATATTAAAACAAAGATATTAGTAAAGATTTAAACGGAATTGCGTAGTTGAGTTGCTTTTTTCTATACAAACAATGTTATTAATTGATTTTATTTTTACTCGAAAACTGTCACTGGCCTCAACATCTTGTCAAAATATCTTTCATAATCAACTGCAATGTCATTTCGACAGTTTAATTGAACTCATATTCTCAGTATTCGATAAATAGAAAAACTCGAAACAGTATCTATTCTGCCCTTCGCTAAACCATTACTAATCGGTCCCACAATCAGTCAAACGTTCCAGACCTTTATTTACAAGTCATCGGGACGAGACCTTTTATTCATGATGTGTAGGTGATTCATTATTCAAATTGAGCTAATTTTTCAGCATTACACGGAACATAAATTTGGCATTACTCTTTGCCGTCAGCGCCGTTCCCCCACTGCAAATAATTTGACTTAATGAGATCATCATGAAACCACGGATTTATTGCTATTTGCCTTTAGGTAGACCGTGAGGATGATATTTCAAACCGTATAATAATAAAGGGAAAACCCCCTCTATATCAGAATAATAGATTGAACTCTGGGTCTTTAACCCCCTTTTACCTTTTCACCCCATCTTCCCCCTACCTATCTTCTTTAAAATTATCCAGACTAGGGGACGGATACAGAAGGTGTGACCAAGTATACGACAGAGACGTTTGGGATTTGGGACAGTAAAATTATGACAAGAGACTCCAGTAAAAGTAAAAAAATAGTGCCTCAATAAATTGTTTGAAAGAAATTTTTCGCTGGGGAAATTATTGTTTAGAGGAAAAAAGTGCTGTCAAACATAGGAAGAGATAGTTTAAATTTTATTCAAAATAATTCTAATTTTTTTTTGTTTTTTTTAACTTTTTGGTGTGTATCAAAAGAAAAAAATGCCTACTAACATATTTTACTATACCAACAAACTAATCATGAAATTTAACCTCATTATTTTATTAGTTCTTTTAATAATGCAAAAAAAAAATAGGTTTTAGTAATGCTTTCAAGTTTGTTCACAAGACAGTTACGTACTATTTTAAATTATAATTTATATTTGTTTGAACTTTGAACTCTCTTAAAACGTAATAAAGGTTTTAGCAATACTAATTATGGACTGGATTTTTTTATCTTCTCGTTATCATGACAAAAATAATATTCGATATTTTAACATTCATAAATCATAAACTTAAGAAGAATTGATTAAAAAAAACCAAAGCATATTGTACCAGGCAAATAATATGCTATTGTTAAACATTTAAAAAAAATATTCAGCTATATACATAAATTAAGAAAAATGGTTCTTCTATGAAAATAAAAATAAAACGAATTCCCGATTTCCTAAAATGCCCTAGCAACAATACGTATGAGGAAAGAAATTACCCATTTCTTGACTATGAAACTGAACATCTATAAAACATTATTTTACTAGCACGAACTGTGAGTAAGAAAGGAAAACTTGATTCCGAAGAAACTTAAATGGTTGAACCTTAAAGGAAACTTGAAAAAAAAATCCCTCTGTAAGGTCCATACCTCTATTATTACCTGGAGAGGTTTTGCAATGAAAAGGAAAGTTGTAGTAAGAGTAATACCCGAGTCTTTATTGAATGAGTATTTGAATAACTATTGACCTTGATCGGGGACTTGAAGCGCAAAGAAATAGATCCAGGTGTGCATGTGAAATAGATTGTATAATAACACCCTTATTTATTTTTCTTTTGAGCTTCACGTAATTTATCACACAAAAAGAATGTCCAAAGTAGTCGTGAAGGTCATTTTTATTATAAAGAATCTTCCAAGAATATAGTTTTGAAAAGAGAATGATGCCGAACCCTGTTCTTTTTACTTTTTATTCATATGAATGTTTAACTGATGTTTAAGACGAAGGAGAAATTTGTGTACTGATAACACTAGTCGACAGTGGTTTTCTAACAACAACCAAATTACTATTTTTGTTACTAATTCATATAGTTATTTAAATATCTGCAAGTAAAAAAGTTCCTCCACGTCCCATTTTTGTGTAAAAATTTTTTCGATTTTCTGCTATTTTTTCTTAATTTTTGCGTTTCAAGCGTCATTTTTGTCCTATAGCAACCCTGCAATCGCCACCAATTATTTTATTTCTAGTGTCCCAGTATGTAGACATTCTTTTAAAAGTGTGGTTATGTTTTTTAACTGCAGTTAATTTTGAAAATTGACGAGTTTTCAGTGTAGATTTTGCACATTTATGCACAATACGTCTAGTTAAATTTGGGTACGGTTTAAATTACAATTCAACGGTATTATTTAACAGGAAAAGTAGGAAAACGTCTTTTCCCACTGATTTGGGTCCAAATAGGGGTCTAAAATGGAATCGGGGCTCCTCACGTGTGTTGCAGAAGTTAGAATGTGACTCTTTTTAAGTGCGTAAGAGTCAACAGTAGTTCAATGCAAATTACTAACCCTATAGTATGGGGAGGACATTCAAATTATCTTGGTTGTTTAATGTAAATGACAAATACAGAAAAAACATTTCAAAAAGTATTTAAAACGTCTTTTTTCGCCATATAGTGAAGGCAAACTCAAAGTCAGTATGAACTAGGGATGTCAAAAAATAACCGGTTTTTTTAAAAACCGGTTATTTTTGTTTCGGTTTTCGGTTTTAACCGGTTATTTTCTTTCTTCGGTTTAACCGGTTCGGTTTTTTTCAAATTCAACAACCGGACAAAAAATAACCGGAAGGAATTCTGGCCAAAATAGAAATTTCAATTCAGTTAAAAATTTCCTTATTATTAATTTAGATAGAATGTTGCTGTTTAGTACTATTTCCATAACCGGGAGTAATGAGATAAGTTAACCGGTTAATTTGCGGTGGTTCCTCCCCGGACAGGGTTAAAAAATAACCGATAAACTAGGTTTTTCATTCATTTCATTTCTTAATCGATTTTATGGATACTATCAGTTTGGGATCTCACATCCGGAGAAAAAAAACAGTTTTAATTAGATTTTTCTTTCGATTTAAACAATTCGGCCATTATGTATTTAAACTGAAAAAATAATGAATATTTTGTGCGTTCTGAGATGTCAATCTATGACTAACAATTTTGAAACAAAACAAGAGTGGCGAACATAGTCACCAGTATAATAGTCAAATAATTCAATCGGGGTTTAAATACCGACTGAAGCGACTATGAGAAAATTATGAGTCGTATGACCTTCGGATCGGTATCGCCGCGTGGCTCATATATGCCACACAAGTTTAAAAATAACCGACAACACCGGGTTTTTTCTCAACTGGGTAGAAAAACGGTTTTACAAAACCGGGGAAAAAACTGTTTGTTTTAATTACATGTTTCAGGGTTTTTTTCGATTTAACCCAAAAAGACCATTATTTTAACAAAAAAAGAATGTTTTGTGCTTTCTGAGATGCTAATATTATATCATTAACAATTTATAAATGAAATACTGTTTGAACTGAATAAAAAGATGGATGTTTAATGCTTTCTGAAATGCTATATAAAAATAACCGATAACACCGATTTTTTTCACAACCGGAGAAAAACCGGTTTTTTAATTAGATATTTCAGGTTTTCTTTTCGATTTAACCCATTTAAGGCCACTATTTGAAGTGAATAAAAAATATGAATATTTAGTGCATTTTTGAAATGCTATATAAAAATAACCGATAACACCGATTTTTTTCACAACCGGAGAACAAAACGGTTTTTTTAATTAGATTTTTCAGGTTTTCTTTTCGATTTAACCCATTTAAGGCCACTATTTGAAGTGAATAAAAATATGGATATTTAATGCTTTCTGAAATGCTATATAAAAATAACCGATAACACCGATTTTTTTCACAACCGGAGAAAAAACCGGTTTTTTAATTAGATATTTCAGGTTTTCTTTTCGATTTAACCCATTTAAGGCCACTATTTGAAGTGAATAAAAAATATGAATATTTAGTGCATTTTTGAAATGCTATATAAAAATAACCGATAACACCGATTTTTTTCACAACCGGAGAACAAAACGGTTTTTTTAATTAGATTTTTCAGGTTTTCTTTTCGATTTAACCCATTAAAGGCCACTGTTTGTGAACTGAACAAAAAATATGAATATTTTGTGCTTTCTGAAATCTCTGTATAAATAAAAGGCTAACGGGCGATGTGTGTGTGTATGTATGTATATATGTATGTATGTATGTATGTCCGGGGTAATCTCTTGAAATAGACCACGGACCGAAACCAAACTCGACGTATAGACGTATTCCGAGTCGGGGAGTAACTTAAGATAGTTTTCAAAGTTCGAAAATCGAATAATTACGAGTAATTAGCGAATTTATAGCCGAAAACGCTTATTTCTCCATTTCTCTACTAGAGTAGACTGCTCGACTCACTATTGTTAACTAGATGAAAACTTTAAAAAATAAATATTTTAACAGGAAAAACTCTATAATTGTCCATTTAAAAAGGATATAAGTTGTGAAAACGCTAAAATAAATTCAAATAATTTATTTTGAAACGTTAGTTTCCCCTATTTTAAGATATTTTCCTTTAAAATTTAAATATTTATGGAAAAGTGTAAATTTTATTTTCATGGAAGAGGACTTTAAAACAAAACATTGTTTCAAATGAAGCGGTTCACTAGACTTTTCAATTTACTAGATCTTTTATTATTGTTTCAAATTTGTTATTTTTGTTCACTAGACTCATTAATTTACTAGGAAACATTGCCGAGAACACCGGGAAAAGGAAAATTACCGGGAACATCGGGATAGGAAAAAAAAGTACCGGGATTACCGGGACATAAAAATTACCTCGATCATAGGGATAGGAAAATTATCGGGAACATCGGGATAGGAAAAGTACCGGGAACATCGGGATATGAAAAGTACCGGGAACATCGGGATAGGAAAATTACCGGGAACACCGAGATAGGAAAAAGGCGTCTGGGGTACCGGGATGATTGGTAATTGCTGATTTAAAAATTATAAATATATTTTTTAAAATTTTAATTTTTAAAAAAATATATACACTCCACCCGTGCAAGGCCGGGCATATCCGCTATATCCCGGCCGGGCATATCCATTCATGGAGAACGACTTAAAAATAAAACATTGTTTCAAATGAAGCGGTTCACTAGACTTTATGATTTACTAGATCTTTTATTATTGTTTCAAATTTGTTATTTTCGTTCGCCAGACTCACTAGGAAACATTGCCGAGAATACCTGGAAAAGAAAAATTACCGGGAACACCGGGATATGAAAAATTACCGGGAACACCGGGATAGGAAAAGGCATCTGGGATACCGGGATGATTGGTAATTGCTGCTTTAAAAATTATAAATATATTTTGAGAAAACTTAATTTAAAAAAAATTTATACACTCCACCCGTGCAAGGCCGGGCATATCAGCTAGTCTCTGTATAAATAAAAGGCTAACGGGCGATGTATGTGTGTGGGTGTGTATGTATGTGGGTATGTCCGGGGTAATCTCTTGAAATACGCCACGGACCGAAACCAAACTCGACGTATAGACGTATTCCGAGTCGGGGAGTAACTTGGGATAGTTTTCAAAGCTTTAAAATCGAATAATTACGAGTAATTAGCGAATTTATAGCCCGAAACGCTTATTTCTCCATTTCTCTACTAGAGTAGATCTGCTCGACTCACTATTGTTAACGAGATGAAAACCTCCAAAAATTAAATATTTTAACAGGAAAAACTCGATAATTGTCCATTTAAAAACTATATCAGTTGTGAAAACGCCAAAATAAATTCAAATAATTAATTTTGAAACGTTATTTTCCCCTATTTTAAGATATTTTCCTTTAAAATTTAAATATTTATGGAAAAGTGTAAATTTTCTTCATTGAAAACGACTTAAAAATAAAACATTGTTTCAAATGAAGCGGTTCACTAGACTTTTCAATTTACTAGATCTTTTATTATTGTTTCAAATTTGTTATTTTTGTTCACTAGACTCATTAATTTACTAGAAAACATTGCCGAGAACACCGGGAAAAGGAAAATTACCGGGAACATCGGGAAAATTACCGGGATTACCGGGACATAAAAATTACCTCGATCAGCGGGATAGGAAAATTATCGGGAACATCGGGATAGGAAAAGTACCGGGAACACCGAGATAGGAAAAAGACGTCTGGGATACCGGGATGATTGGTAATTGCTGATTTAAAAATTATAAATATATTTTGAGAAAATTTAATTTAAAAAAAATATATACACTCCACCCGTGCAAGGCCGGGCATATCCGCTAGTCTCTGTATAAATAAAAGGCTAACGGGCGATGTGTGTGTGTGGGTATGTGTGTGTGTGGGTATGTCCGGGGTAATCTCTTGAAATAGGCCACGGACCGAAACCAAACTCGACGTATAGACGTATTCCGAGTCGGGGAGTAACTTGGGATAGTTTTCCAAGCTCGAAAATCTAATAATTACGAGTAATTAACGAATTTATAGCCCGAAATGCTTATTTCTCCATTTCTCTACTAGAGTAGACTGCTCGACTCACTATTGTTAACTAGATTAAAACCTTCAAAAATTAAATATTTTAACAGAAAAAACTCGATAATTGTCCATTTAAAAACTATATCAGATGTAAAAACATCAAAATAAATTCAAAAAATTTATTTTGAAACGTTACTTTCCCCTATTTTAAGATATTTTCCTTTAAAATTTAAATATTTATGGAAAATTGTAAATTTTATTTTCATGGAAGAGGACTTCAAAACAAAACATTGTTTCAAATGAAGCGGTTCACTAGACTTTTCAATTTACTAGATCTTTTATTATTGTTTCAAATTTGTTATTTTTGTTCACTAGACTCATTAATTTACTAGGAAACATTGCCGAGAACATCGGGAAAAGAAAAATTACCGAGAACATCGGGATAAGAAAATTATCGGGAACATCGGGATAAGAAAATTATCGGGAACATCGGGATAAGGAAATTATCGGGAACATCGGGATAGGAAAATTATCGGGAACATTGGGATAGGAAAATTACAGGGAACATCGGGATAGGAAAATTATCGGGAACATCGGGATAGGAAAATTACCGGGAACATCGGGATAGGAAAAGTATCGGGAACATCGGGATAGGAAAAGTACCGGGAACATCGGGATAGGAAAAGTACCGGGAACATCGGGATAGGAAAATTACCGGGAACACGGATATTATTAACAATTTTATTTTCATGGAAGAGGACTTTAAAACAAAACATTGTTTCAAATGAAGCGGTTCACTAGACTTTTAAATTTACTAGATCTTTTATTATTGTTTCAAATTTATTATTTTTGTTCACTAGACTCATTAATTTACTAGGAAACATTGCCGAGAACACCGGAAAAAGGAAAATTACCGGGAACATCGGGATAGGAAAAAAAAGTACCGGGATTACCGGGACATAAAAATTACCTCGATCAGCGGGATAGGAAAATTATCGGGAACATCGGGATAGGAAAAGTACCGGGAACATCGGGATAGGAAAAGTACCGGGAACATCGGGATAGGAAAAGTACCGGGAACATCGGGATAGGAAAATTACCGGGAACACGGATAGGAAAAAGACGTCTGGGATACCGGGATGATTGGTAATTGCTGATTTAAAAATTATAAATATATTTTAAAAAATTTAATTTTAAAAAATATATATACACTCCACCCGTGCAAGGCCGGGCATATCAGCTAGTGCTATATAAAAATAACCGATAACACCGGGTTTTTTTTTCACAACCAGAGAAATCCCGGTTTTTTAATTAGATTGTTCAGCTTTTTTTCTGTCGATTTAACCGATTAAAGGCCACTGTTTGTGAACTGAACAAAAAATATGAATATTTTGTGCTTTCTGAAATGCTATATAGAAATAACCGATAACACCGGGTTTTTTTTCACAACCAGAGAAAAAACCTGTTTTTTAATTAGATTTTTCAGGGGGGGTTTCTCTAACACCGGTTTTTTTCACAACCGGAGAAAAAACCTGTTTTTTAATTAGATTTTTCAGGGGGGGTTTCTCTAACACCGGTTTTTTTTCACAACCGGAGAAAAAAACGGTTTTTTAATTAGATTTTTCAGGGGGGTTTCTCTCGTTTTAACCCATAAAGGCCACTACTTGAACTGAACAAAAAATATGAATATTTTGTGCTTTCTGAAATTCTATATAAAAATAATCGATAACACCGGTTTTTTTCACAACCGGAGAAAAAACCGGTTTTTTAATTAGATTTTTCAGGGGGGGTTCTCTCGTTTTAACCAATAAAGGCCACTACTTGAACAGAACAAAGAATATGAATATTATGTGCTTTTATGAAATGCTATATAAAAATAACCGATAACACCGGTTTTTTTCACAACCGGAGAAAAACCGGTTTTTTAATTAGATTTTTCAGGTTTTTTTTCTCTCGTTTTAACCCATTAAAGGCCACTACTTGAACTGAACAAAAAATATGCATATTTTGTGCTTTCTAAAATGATATATAAAAATAACCGATAACACCTATTTTTCTTTAATTTACCACTGGAAATTCTAAATATGCACTCTGGGTAGATCATCGTTTTCATCTTATAAAGGGGGTTTTTCGTTTCATTAAGTTCTTCAACTGTGAGGGCAAACATAAAGGTATATTTTCTTCACCTGATGCGTGAATATATGATTGTTGGCTAAGTGAGTGTTAGTGTCTAACGATTGTTAAATGGGATGTTCGTATGACGCGCTAGTATGTTGTATTTAGAGCGTTCTTGACTCTTGGTTCATCAAAGTTTATGTCAGGTGTTCGGACTTGTAAAATTTCATGACTTGAGAGCGAGCGCGCTTCACCGGTGATTCGTTCTACTCTCCATGCCGCGAAAACGGACGACGATGCGGCATAGTGAAGAGCGACACGAGCGTACTCGGTCCTTCGTACTTTTTAAGAAGGCTCTTAATTAGTATCTAATAAGTATAGGATATACATGTGTTTTACATCTTTGGACAGGTAATTGAAAGGGCTTTCGGAAAAAGTTTGCTACTAATGTAATTGTATCATTATTGGTTTTTGATTTATTCGAGGAAAACTTTAAAATATCCGTTATCGAATAACTTTCTTTGTACTTGTTGATTATCTTTGAAATTTTAATATGTTGTGCGCTTTTGATAGACAATTAAAGTGTAATTGAAGTGAATTAAAGTTTCACTTCCTAAGAATGACCTCAAATTGCGTCCGAAAATTGTCCGTAATATCCTTAAAAAACCTTATAATATATTATAAATCAATCAATAGTTAACGGTATATTGTAGTATATTACCAGACGTACAACATATTAAAATTTCATTAAAATCTCACAATAATTTATATACTTTTTAAGAGTTCGAAAAAAGTTATATTTACTCGAAAAAAACACAAGTTCGCAAATCGCTAATAAATCGATAGTTATAATTTAAATTTTTTTTTGAATTTACTTATGAGTAAAGGACACTTGTGGCAAGGTTTTTCCGGAATTACGGGCTTCCATGATGATTCTGACGTCATCCAGGATTTTTTAAAATAGAATGGAGTCTACTGGTCCTAAACAGGAACGACCCGATAATAATTCCCAATTTTGAGATCGCGGTTTGTTTACTTTTTCTTTTAGACTCATGTGCTTTATATCGTTGGAAAGCTTATAGAGAGCCTTTTCATGAATTGGAAATTTTTAGGGGACCGTCTCCATATTGCGTTCATAATTTAGGGTCAAAAATTTTTCGTTTTACTTCGAATTTTCTCTTAAAATAATGCCAGTCATTTGAGATTTTAATATATTTTAGGATACTTTTAGAAAAAGAATTTTATGTATCGCATTAAGGATTTGGATAATTATTTCTCGATTTATAAATTATTCAAGTTTTTACATGTTTCAATACTATAAGGCCCCCTAATTGTCCCAAGACCCTGAAATTTTAATATGTTATATATAATGACTATAGTTACAGCATATTAAAATTTCAAATCGATAGGTTTACAGGAAGTCTTCATATAAGTCCACACATGGTGTTTTTAAAAATTAAAAAAAAATCCAGTTCAAAAACCTGACAACCGATTTGATAAAATTTTAGTATGTTGTAGTACGCAATGAGACACTTCGAACAGAGTATCAAACTAATCCATGCATTGAAATTTTAATCCCCCTTTTACACTTTGAACGGTTTTATTTGTATACGACCCCCCTAACTGTATAAGAATTCAATACAATTCTTATTTGACTGTAAAATATCTTTTGAAGTTTTTGTATTTGGACTGTTGATTTTCCTTAGTTATTAGTTTTCTAAAAACCTTTGTTAACGACGAAATTTTGATTTAAAAATCCCAAGTTAAAAGGCAAGGTTAAGTCACCCGTGCTAGTTTGCAGCGAACCGCATTTTATTTATTTCAGTTTGGTGTTTTTGAAATCGTTCAAAAAACATTTATTTTTAAAAATGCTTTTGCCAATTATTCTAAGCTGGCACAAAGGTAAAAGTGTTGTCGAGACATCCTCAATCGTTCTGTAGAAATTTAACTTTTATGAAATTTAAAAGAACGAGCGAGAAAAATTCCAAAAATCAAATCATTACGTGAAAACTGAAACAAAAGCAGTAACTTGAAATCATAACGTTACTGCTTTTGTTTTAAAGCTTCAATTTTCTAAATAATATTTAAAACTGAAGCTGATCTAAGAGCCTAATATAGCATCTTAGGTCTAGATAAGATTTTTTTTGGCTTATTTACAATGAAATTTTGTTAAGAACTTGTGGCGAGCTTAGTCACCAGTATAATAGTTAAATAATTCAAATAGGGTATAAATAATGACAAGCATTTCTAGACAACATTCTTATGACGTGGAGCGCAATTAATCTGAAGTTTAAATTTGGGACAGTTCGAACGCTACGGTTGTCAGCGCGGATTTTCAGTTTTTGTCTAGGACGGCAGCATCCGCTGCCGCCCGCTCGACCTAGGGGTTTTAGCGGCGTGTGTTGTAAACTGCGATGCGCTTGGTACGTAGCAGATCACGTGTCCGCAGTTCTAGAACCTAGCGCAATTAATCGCAATGCGCTTATTACGTAAGTTGGGGCACGTAAACCACATTTCTAGAACCTAGACCCCAAGTATAATTTTGAGTCGCATGACCTTCAGATCGGTATTGCCCCGTGGCTCGCACATGCACCATTGGTGAACCGGTATACGAACACGCACCTTCACTACCATCTTCAAGATCAGGGTTTCCTAAACTTTTTCATGCATCGACCCCTTGGTAGGGATATACGAAAAAACCGTTCAATGCGAAAACCGTTCAATAAAAAACAAACAAATTTACATGTGTAAAGCTATGAATTTTTTTGTTTTTTGAACGGTTTTCGTCTGAACGGTTTTTGCATTGAACGGTTTTTTCGCGACACCCTTGGTAGTATTTTACATAGGTCACATCAGCCCTCTTTAAAAAATCTGAATAAATATTTTAAGAAAAATTATTTCTAAATGAAAATCTAACTAAAATTTTACAGCTGGTTCCACTCCAGCGGCAAATCCAGGATTTGGTTATGAGGGGGGGACGGCTATGAAATTTCAATATCAAAATCGTCTTCTAATATCCTAAAGGGGGAAGTCTGGGGGTCCTCCCCATAAAAACTTTTGGAAATTTAAGTCTAAAAAGCAGATTTTCAACTCGTTTTGGTACACCTAATCCTACACCTATCCTACTCTGTTTGTACCACGAATTCGAGACGGACCACCCTGTATTTTGTCATTAAATATAAACCAAGTGATCTAAAAAGTTTTTCAAACCAAAGCAAAGATAAGGAATTATATTATTCGAGCTGTATCTATTCAAAATATCCAAAACTAAGTATCAAAAAATAAAACCATCCTGCCGACCGACCTGCCATCTAGTGATAGAACACAGATATAAAACCAGTTCCTGACCAAAGAAACGGAGATTTTCAGCACGGCTCTCACACGTGAGCGAGAAATAGAAAGCATACGCTCAGCACGTGTGAGAGCCATGATAAGGAGGGAAGATGTTAATCTTATAAAATCGTAAAATTAATTTCAGTTTTTATGAAATTAAACAATCGCCGAAAATAAACGGCGGAAATTCTGACTCTAAAATTTTAAATACTTGAAACGATGAGATTGTATCGGTCCGGTTTTTTTTCAAATTCAACAATCAACATTCTTCGGAAAAAATTGAGTCAAAAACTAAATTTTAATTACTTGAAATTATAGAGGTGTATCGGTCTGTTTTTTTATTTCAACAACCGGCTGAAAAAAAATCCGGCTGCGAAGCCTGGTTAAAAAACTGAAATTTTAAAAACTTAAAAAATGTGAGTGTACCGGTCCGGTTCTTAAAAATTCAAAACCGGTGGAAAAAACCGGCTAAAATTCTGATTCAAAATCCAAAACTTAAATTGCTATACAAGATGAGAGTTAAGTGTCCCTTATATAAATGACAGGAATTTTTTTTGCGAATTTGAAAACGGTTACCTCTACTTATTTTATAAATGCCTAGACCACCTATTAAGATATAAATTATATCCCTCTACGATAATATTAACCCGTGCACAAAATGTCAATTGATGGTCAAACAAGCTAAATTAACGGCACGCGCCCGCTGTTACTCACCACTTTTTTTTCTTTTTCCTACTTTTTGCAGGATTTTAAATATTTTTGGCAATGGAAATGTAATATTAATCGGTTTGAATTGTCGTCTACCGCTAAAGTTTAACTTGACTAATATTAAAAAACAGCACAGCAAAAATTTATCAATTACATGGGAACTTATAGATCTAGTAATCCAGGTGACTAGAATCGCCAACTAAGAAAATTGTGTACCTTCACTTTGCTAACTTCTTTTAAAAGCGGTAGACGACAATTCAGACCGCTTATTGGGCATTTCAATGGCCAAAAATATAAAAAAATATAAAAAAAAAATCCTGGAAAAAGTAGGAAAAAAGTGGTGAGTATTAGAGGGCGCGTGCCGGTAATTAAGCTTGTTTGACCATCTTCAAATGAGATTCGGTACGGGTTAATATTATTGTTAAGGGATGAAATTTCATATCTGATTAGGTCAAGGCATTTATATAAAAAGTAGAGGGTAACCGTTTTTAAATTTGCAAAAAAAATTCTGTTGTAAAAGGGACACCCTTATGAGAGTGTATCGGTCCGGTTTTCTTCAAAATTCAACAACCGGCTGAAAGTCTAGCTCAAAAGCTAAAATTTTATACCTTAAAAAGATGAGGGTGTACTGGCCGGTTTTTTTTAATTTAACAACCGAACCGGTGTAAAAAAACGGCTACAATTCTGTCTCAAAATTTAAAACTTAAATTGCCTGAAAAGATGAGAGTGTATCGGTCCGGTTTTCTTTAAAATTCAACAACCGGCTGAAAGTCAAGCTAAAGAACTTAAATTATAGTAATACCTTAAACCTTAAAAAAAGGGTGTACTGGTCCGGTTTTTTAAAATTCAACAACCGTTGTAAAAAACCGGCTATAATTCTGACTCTAAAACTTAAATTGCTTGAAAAGATGAGAGTGCATCGGTCTGGTTTTCTTTAAAATTCAACAACCAGCTGAAAAAAAACCGGCTGAAAGTCAAGCTAAAAAACATAAATTTTAATACCTTAAAAAGGTGAGGGTGCACTGGTCCGGTTTTTTTAAAAATCAACAACCGCGTTGTAAAAAACCGGCTAAAATTCTGATTCAAAATCTAAAACTTAAATTGCTTGAGTTGATGAGAGTGTATCGGTCCGTTTTTTTTTAATTTAACAACCGGTGAAAAAATCGGCTATTATTCTGACTCAGCTAAAAACTAAAATTTTAATTACTTGAAACGATAAGATTGTATCGGCCTGGTTTTTTTTACATTCAACAAACGCCGGAAAAAAACGACTGAAATTCAAACTCAAAAACAATTTAACTTGTAAAACTGTATTAAAATGTTCTCCAGGTTGATGAAGAATTCAAAGTTTTCCCCATTGCAGGTTTTTAAAGCAATTTAAAGTGTGAAACCGAATAAAAACCGATGGCTTATGACCAAATCTTTGAAAATCTATGTTTTTTTTCTATGTATGATTATTAGTAATCATACAAACAACAACAGACCGGTTTTTATTTTGACAAACAGTTTTTGTAATGCATTTCAAGTGTAGGAAAAACCAGTTTTTCAAATAACCGGTTATTTTGGTCGGTTTAAACCGAGCGGTTTAACCGAGAGGAAAAATAAACCGGTTAACCGAAAACCGGTTATTTTGAAAATTTTGACATCCCTAGTATGAACCTCTGATTTAAAAAATTCACGACCCTGCTTATGATATTATTTTTAATAAAAACGCATTATCAGCTTGGAAAGGGTTTTTAGGAGAGTGGTAAGATGATTTTTAGAAAAAAAAAGGACCAATAAAAATGTTTTAATCCCAATAGAAGGTACTCTTTAGTCTTACCAAGCCAGAATGTTGAGCATCACTCAAAATTCATATTTTACATCCACGTTTGAACTTATTTCCGGAAAATATCACTGTAGTCAATCATAAACAAGGGTAAAGATTCCCTTAGGAGATTTACTTGATACATAGGTCACTGAGAAATAGAAATTTTGGACTACAGCTCTTGGTTCATTGAAAGAGGAGATTTAACACCCCTTAAGAGACAAAAAGTAATAAAATTGTACCGTATTTAATGAATGTTAATGATTTTTAGTTTTATATTGTCTGAAACATGTATATAATCTTAATTATGACAGTATTTGATGCTAAAATAATGAGATTAACTGTTAAAAATGAGTGTTCTCAACGCTTTGGTCCGTTTCTTACAGTACTGTTGCCATATTTGTAACAAAAAAACTGTACGTGCTGCAGCTTTTTCACAACTATTTCTGAATTCTACACCCTCAAATTAGTCGGAAATACCTAATCACATTTTTGTTAGCGAAAAAAATTTTAATTTTGTCGACTAGTGTAATTAAAAAGAAAACACAGTTAATGTGTTTGATTACTGATCATATGTTTGACACTAAATAATGGTCATTAGTGTTTAAAACAAAGAAAATTACCTTCCTTATTTATTAAATAATGAAAAAAATTTACTTAAATTTAATCCTTTTTAAAATATATATTTCCCCTTAACAGCTTTTGAATCGAATAAATATAGATTACAAAATAATATCTTATCTACTAGCAGATCACAGCCAAGAATGTTCAACCACTTTTTTTATTTAAACTCAAAACTAATTATTTCTGATGGAGTTTATATTATATTGAACCGAAGAAGTACGGAATTTATCGAGTTTGAATTAGGAAGAAAAATCTTAAATATAGTATTTACTCTTCTAATCATAATTGGAGGTCTTCAAAGCTTTACGTAATTATGGGACGTTGCACGTTCTCTATGCAAAATTGTAGAGTCTGTAAGACGTAATATTTTTGAAAACAAATTTTCTTTTTCCATACTTTTAAAAACATAACAAGTTAACGACACGTTAATATGTCATTGGACAAGTAACTCTTCACGTTCGATCTTTTTATCATTTGACGTAATTATAACACGTTTGGGTCGCATTAGCATATAGAAAAATTTTACAAAATTTAAATGAGATATAAAGATGATTATCTATACAAAGATGAATCCGTCGCTTTTTAATACCAAGCAGTACGTACTGTATCTTTCCTGTGAAATTCCTCGTACCTTTATGTATGTGCTCTTATCATCATTATATACGTTTGTTGATTCAACAGTCTTACAAAAAAACATTGTTCTCCTTCAATGTTAAAATGACTCCACTGTTAACTGGACACAATTGGATGACTCCAAACACTTTGTCTACTTTAATTCGAATGTTGTGGGAAAAAGAACTGGACTCCTGCACACATCCCTGGATTCTGTCCTTAGAACGCGTGACAGAAATCTTGTCGTCTTCCTGTACAGGAACAATCAAGAGCTTTGGTTCATATTTTTTTTACCTTTGCTAGCTTTTCAGGACAACTTTAACACGTGTAAACACAGTGTTGTGTAGAGAGCACGTCAGCTGGTATTTGACAACACAGCAAGGGTTGTTCTCTGGGTATGCTTGAATTGTTTTCTCGAGTGGTGGTCGAGATGATTGAAGAAGAATAAATCATGTGGATTATTGTTTAATACACTTATTATAAGTATGTATTTCCGAGGAACTCAAGGTAAAACATTGAATCTAGAGATAATTTCCAACATTATCAAACCATACCATCCAAAACATCTTATTTTGGAAGGTGGTTAATTAGAGAGCCTGGGCTTGATTGGATACTTACCAGTGTCTATATTAACTTTTTCTAAGTTTTGTTATTAAATTTAATTTACAAGTACTTTTTATGAACACGTGATTGGAAATACCCATTTTTATTTTTCTTAAATAGTGCTTATAGTGTTCAATTATTCCAACATGATTTTATTTAGCTTCAAATTTTTTTTAATGAATATATATTTAATTTTCGGTTTGTTATGGTTCTATGCAACTATTTAGTTCTATATAGTAGAATAGCTATATAGTAGAACTATGAAACTTAATAGTTCAAATATAGTAGAAAGATTTTGAAAGTTCTATATATATTATTGGAGATATATTTAAAGAGAAGATGCAGAGAAGAGAGATATGATGCACCCGGCTAGAAATCTTAAAATACGATCCGTTTAGAAAAGATGCAGAAAAACAAGAAGAGAGTAGGTACTCAAAGATCCTTCTACCTTTTAAAACCTATCAAGGTCATTCTTTCCCCTTTTCTATTTTACTTCCTAGTTTCTGATTACTTCATCCACTCTAAAAATTTACTCTAAAATTCAAATAGAGGATAATGAGGAAGTTGCATGATTTTTTTTTTATTTTTTTGTTCGACTCTTTATGCAAAAATAAGCAACTACCCAAAATTTGAGACCGGTCGAGAATTGTTTTGATAGCAAAAGAAATTAACAAAAATCCCCTTTTTCAAAGCCCGCGAAAACACTAAGAGTTTGGGATGTGACGTCATCATACGGTGACCATTGTTGGAAAGCGGCGGAGTTGATGGTATGATTGTTGACGTCATCGTACGGTGTTTTCACTTAAGCGTTTTCAGTCACATGTTTTTTCTCGACTTTTAAATTAAAATATTTAATTACTTTTACATTTTTTTCTGATAAATTGACTAGATATTTCATTTTACCATACAAAAAACCATACGGAACACTTGAATGTATGAAAATCTGACACATGCAACTTCCTTATTGATGTATCCATTAAAGGAGAGTGACCAATTTATTATAAAAGTGTTTCTTATTCAAAAGCCCCGAAATCAGGTTGACCTTTCATAATAATATTTCTTTCTCGGACCCTCCAACATGTACAAAACTTACATTTTAATAACATTTTGCTTCAAATTTGAAAAGCAACATTCAGGGGCGTCATTTCAGTTTTTGGTCGGGGGGGCAAAGATTTTTTTAAGTGGGTTTGAACCACGCCGTAACCAGTGGCGAATCCAAGGGGTGGCACTCTGGAAAGTGCCCCCCCTTGGAGACCCAAAAAGGTTCTCAAAGTGAGTAAAAATCCAACTTTAACAGGTCTAATTTCAAAATTTTTTCTGGGGGAGGACCCCCAAACCCCCAATGGTAAGGGGATCTTGTCTGGAAAAGTGCCCCACCTTGGAGCCGTGCTGGATTCGCGCCTGGCCGTAACTAGGCTATTTTTTTAATGGGGAAGGGGTCGCGTCAACTTCATTTTTAAGGTATCCCCTAACAAAGGCATTCATAGGTTATATTTGAATGATATTACATATAATGTCAAAATTTGACTTGAACTCCAAGAAAAATGGAGTCTGGGTAGTTTCAGCTCATTTTGAGACCCTTTGGGCTACATACAAAGATAACAGTTTCTCGCAAACTACAAAATTTTCCTGGCGAAAAGTTGTAAATAAACGTCCAAGTTTCAAGGGGGCCTAGGGGTCCTCCCTCAAAAATTTTTTTGAAAATTTCCCTTTAAACTAGTGTTCAAACTTTCTTTTAGTTAACTAGTGTTAAACTCTCTTTTTCAAACTCTTTGGGGAGCACTATAAAAAGGAAAAGCTTCATTATAAACAGAGGGGAAAACACTCAATAACAGATGTGAAAATTTAAGAAAGGGGCTGGGGATCCACCCCCAGAAAAGTTTTAGAAATTTGACCCTCAAAAGTAGAGTTCTAACTCCTTTTGATACTTTTAGGGTTACACCAAAGCTCCTTTTGGAAGTTACAGAATTTTCAAGGGACTTGCAGCTATTTTTCTCATAAGAGTGAAAACCTTGGGAAGCGGTTGCCCCCCTGCCCCCCTATAGTTGATGCCCATGGTAACATTTGGACGAGCATAACAAAACTCTAAGTTTTGATAACATTATTGAAGAATGGTAGATTAGACTTTCTCTATCTGGTCTTTCGACCTCGTCAGAGAGAAGATTCCCATCTCAAGCAAGAGTTGGTGGCTACCCTCGATGCTTGGCTTAAATCCGCCCATGAGGGACTTGCCATTATTTTTCTCATAAGAGTGAAAATTGGGGGGCTGTTGCCCCCCTGCCTCCCTCTAAATGACGCCTATGATAACATTTCTATCTGGTCTTTTTCCCCGACCTCGTCAGAGAAGATTCCCATCTCAAGCAAGAGAGCAAGAGTTAGTGGCTTACCCTCGATTGAACTTGGCATAACACAAGCGATGATCTTTCCGAACTGAGCATGTTAAAACCGTACATCTCAACTTCGCGTGACTAGGTAGCGGTTGCACGTTCTCTTTTCTTCGTTCATCTCTTTCTTCTTTTTTTTTAATCGGGAAGTTTTTCTTTTTATTGTTGTTGTTGGGACTTTTCGGGACCCGAAACACTTCCGCCAAAGAAAAGGGCTTCCTTTTTTTTATAATGAGTTCGAATTTTTCGCTCGATTAGCGCGAAAAGTTTTCTCTTTTTGTCTCTTACCCCTCCCGATTAATTGCGGGAATAAAGCGGTGTGATTCACTGCCAATAGGATCGTTTGATATCGCGCGGCCTTTCTTTTAGGAAACAGAAAGTAATTGTTGGCATCACCAAAGAAAGAGATTGCGATGATAAATTTCGCCTAAGTCGCCTTAATTGGTCTAACTGCATTGCATTTAAGCTGTGAGATTGGGTTAATTTATTGACTGAACTTTAAAGTGATTTATAGAAGCATTGTGTTTACCACCATCATTGTCGGTAAACATAATCGGCCGCAACTTTTTTTTAAAGTTTTTGTCACTTGCATTCTCTTTTGTGATCAGGGTACGATAAGGATATAAGAGTAAGGACATCATAGTTTGTACCGTTGCTTTCCTTATATCTCTTACGACATATTCCTTTATTAAAATTTTTACAAGGTTATTACTTCCTGAAACTTGCATGCATTCAGTACTAAAATCCAATATGATATTATTATTAAAACGTAACTGGGGAGGATAATTTAAAAGGAATCTCAGTCATTTTTTTTATTGGATAGGTTTTTTTTCAGAAAAAATTATAGTGGTTAAAGAACTAATAATTAAAAACTTTCCTGACAAACTATTATAGACAATGACGAAAAAGTGCGAAGTAAATTTTTAAACTTCTTACCTTAAATCCATTATTATTGATCTCTCTATCATCTCAAGATATCTATTTAAATTAAAGAATAAACCGAGAAAAATTTTCGATATTGCTTATCATTTTAAACGTTTTTATTGAAACTTTTAGAATTTTTCATAAGAAGCACATTTTCAGGATATGAAAGACTGATTCATGTTAGCTACTACAATGTTGACGACATCATTTTCGTCTCAGAACGCAGACCATAAGACTCTTTTATTTCTTTAAAAGGGATTTTTTAGAAGCCATACCTTTCTGTCCGAAAAACTGACTACATTTTAGTACACAACATTCCAAAAACAACATAATATTTCTTCCCAACATTCCTCAGAAAATAATCAATAATCCGAAATCCCCCAGCCCAGACGACAGATTCCGTTTATATTAATGGACGAGTTAAGCATCACAATGACAGAGAGAGAGAGACCTACCAGAGAAGCCCACTGGATTAAGTAAGATCACCAAAAAATGCGACCATTCTAAGATATTCTCCTCTCAAGAGATGTCTGTGGGCATGTCACTCCCATTAGGCGCTCATTGTGAAATCTCTCATCAGCTATAGATTGTTCTGCATGTCCCTCACGCCCACTCTGTACCGGCCCTCGGGCGCCATTGTATGAAAAAGAAGCGCAATTACACCTCGATTGAGATGGCCTTGGAAGCGTCGTGCTCCCATCGAAGTGTTCCATCACTGCACCGAGTACCTTAACCCCTCACATATCTCCGGTGAATTATAATATATTAATCGTTACTCAACGCCTTTGTTCTGAGTCGAATTCCTTAAAAGTCTTGGAATGATGACAGTATGGAGAGAATTCGAATGCTCTGGCACCTGCCGCGGCGATAATATCCATGCAAATATAATAATAAGGGCGAACATGTGTGGTTCGGGTATAAGCGACGTGATCTTAAAGCTATTTACAAATGTGAGAACTCCAGCTCTCAAGCGTCGCCTCCAGCCATAGACCGGTTTCGTCCTTGTTAGGGCTCATCAGCACGGCATAGGAAGGCAACGCAAGAGAGAGGAGAGAGAGCTTTTTAGTCTAGCCGACTATACACAGTTTCTCATTTACACAGTTTCACTTTCGATGTTCATCGCATGAGGAATCCTCACGAGAAATCAGCCACAGCATATCATCACATATCATAAAATGTCTCGTGCATAAAATCTTACATTTATTGCATTCGAAATCTTTATTTCAGCTGTTTGCATGGGCGGATTTAGGTGGTTAATAACCCTGGGGGGCTTACTGGACCTTGGGGGGGCAAGCTGTCCCTGATTGGCAATTGGAGGGGCATCCCCCCCATGACCCCCCTTAAATCTGCCCATGGCTGTGTTTGTAATTTGGTCTAAGGCTAAGCGCGCAATAAAGACTTCCGTCACGGCGACTAGAACATAACTGTCACTCGAGAGCAATGCATCTCTATGGTGACATTCTTGGCAAACGGGCAAGAGTATCGTCCCCTAATGCGTGCGCTATATAGCTTCTTGCAATAGCAAGGGTGATAATTTTGTTCCAGGAGCCGAGACAAAAGTCTCCAGTGTGCGCCTAGCCTTAGTCACAAATCTATATTTTTAATAAAATAATATAAAAATTCCCCTGCGCAGTCTACTCTGCTTTCAACTATCTTTCACTGTTCATCCCGCTCTTGTGAAAAGTGAAGGAGTGAAACTCCGAGTTACACTTTTCACTTTGAATGATTCCCCTCCCAGAATTGGTCAAAAAAGAAATCTGAATGAGCCTTAAACTTTTAGAAATAAAAGCGAAAATTTTACACTGAAAGTTGAGACGCGGATACTTGGCATTATTGAATCTTTTGTCATCACTTTCACCGATTTCTAACAACCCTATAGCCTGGGTTATACCAATTGGCGTTTTATCGTCCGAATTATACACTACCAATTTTGCGCAACAGCAAGTCTGAACTAGAGTGAAGACTCTTCACAGAAGAGTAAACTCCATTTTGTGTTTTGCATGGAATTTCAAATGTTTTTGAACAGTTTTATTTGCTATTTTGGAGTAACAACGAAAGTTTGAAGCGGACTGTGCCAATTCAATTTTCCTTTATGATGACGTAGCTATATATATATATATATACTCCGTTATAGAGCCAAGAACTAACAGATTCTCAACTCACTCTCATAAGAAGAAAAAATTACATGTTCCTGCGATCGCGTCGCGTTATCCGATGACCATGTAAATTCACCCTAACGAGAGATATAGCATATAGCTGCTCCCTGCCGATGAGAGATGCGAAGGCGTTGTTTATTAGTGTCACGACCTTTTTCGGCAAACTAACCAGGAGACGCCAATCATTATGTGGTGATGTTGTTCCTTTTGAATTTTTCACAACGCCCCGCTCTCGCCCTTTTTGTTTCGACAGCGGGGTTTTTTAAACCCCACACACATCCGTATTTAAATAAGAAGGACGCGTTTGTGTTTCGAGAGAGCTGCTGCAGCAGGGAAAGGGGTCTTTGTTGTTGTGGGGACAAAGATGCCGCGAAAGACGTTTAGAAATACGTGCGATGGGTGGAAGGTTGAATCGTTCTTCATGGATTTCATTCAGCTGTGGAACTTTCAATGGGGAGTTAATGCCCTTCAAATGGAATGCTATATATGCTCCCGGACATGGGACTATTGAAAAGTTTTACGGCGAGTTAAATTTTGGAAGTGTTTTTTTATTTGTGAGGTACTTAATTTGCATTCATTGATTTGAACTTTTTTTTTATTGCAAAAGCACTTGACTTTACATCATTGGCCCCCATGCATCAAGGATGGATGAGATTGGAGCATAAACAAAAACGAAACCACTGAATAATACAAGAACAATAACTTAAAACAAGAACAAATCCAGCATAAATACTTGCAAAATGTGAACTAGACAAACATGAACAAGAATCAGTCACTGGATGCCAATTGCATCAACTCCCTAGCTCGCCAATATCGACTGTATAAGCAGTCTTCATTCAATGAAGAACAACTTAACAAATGATCTGATTTGAACTCAAGTCCTTAACAAGTGGAACTAAATTTTGTTAGCTTGCCCATTTATTATATGATTTGAACTCAAGTCTAAACTTATAATAAATGGGCAAGCTAACAAAATTTAGTTCCACTTGTTTTTCGTATTTTCCCTATTACTATTCGGAATATCAGTTTTTGGGTTCTTGTGAAACAACGAAATATCGAGAGTTTCTACCTCTGGTTCACAAAAGAAGAGTCATTATGGGCGGGTTTACATGCAGATTCAAGCATTGCAACGGGGAAGTCCATGGGGAGAAATTTCCTATCCACTCCTTATTAATTAAGAATCTTGTCCTGCTATGGTCCTTAGTGCTATGACGTAGTAGTTACGTCATCCTTTGTAGATTTGTAGGGAAATTTTGACCAGTTATAGCAGTGGTCTCCAACCCCCGGTCCGCGGACCGGTGCCGGTCCGTGTATCAAATGGTACTGGGCCGCGGGCCGATCATTTCATTGAAAATGAATTTAAATTCCTAGTTTTATACTTCAAATTAATGAATGAAATGAATTATAAATCACTTTATATTTATTTTTTGGTGTAACTGTATTTTATTTTGAAAGCATGTTTAAAGACAATTTAATTAAAATTAATAAATAAGAAAATCTATAATGTAAACAATCAAGGCCCCCCCAGTGGGCCGTGGTAAAATTATCTAGCATTGACCGGTCCGTGGTGGTAAAAAGGTTGGGGACCACTGAGTTATAGTACCACAAGGGGATCTTGAGTGATACTTTGTAGGAAATCCGCAATATTTTGGGCCAAAAAGTAAAGGTCCCCTTGGACCCAAAAAAGTTCTCAAAATGTGAGTTAAAACCAGGCGCGGATCCAGCACGGCTCCAAGGGGGGGGACTTTTCCAGACATGATCCCCTTGTGGTACGATTGGGGGTATGGGGGTCCTCCCCCAGAAAAGATTGAAATTTAACGTGTAAAAGTAGGGTTTTAACTCATTTCTAGAAACGTTTTGAGTCTAAGGGAGCACTTTTCAACACTTTTACCTTTACTTTTTTACCCAAAATGTCAAAGTTTTGGGGATTTCCTAAAAATAAGCACTGAATACCCCATTTTGATACTAATGGGGGGTATGGGGGTCCTCCACGAGAAAAGTTTTTGAAATTAGACCTGTAAAAGTTGGATTTTTACTCATTTTGAGAACCTTTTTGGGTCTCTAAGGGGAGGGGGCACTTTCCAGAGTGCCACCCCCTCGATCCGCCACTTGGTTAAAACCCTACTTTTACACATCAAATTTAAAAAAATTTTCTGGGGGAGGACCCCATACCCCCGATGTACCTCAAGGGGATGGGGATCTTGTCTGGAAAAGTGCCCCCCCGTTGGAGCCGTGCTGGATCCGCGCATGCATAAAAACCAACATAATGCATCCGAATATCGATCGCAAGACAATGATAGGGTTCGTCCTTTACATGCTCCAACGGTGTAAAGAAAAAAAATCCCTCCTGATCTCGCCTGACAAAAAAAAATTCCCGGGCACACACAGACCTATAAGTCATGCCTGGCATCCACAAAGGCAACAAGGGAACAAAGCAAACAAACAGCCGTGAGTGGGAGGAATAGAGGGCTGTGTCGAACATACTCAAGAACAATAGCCCCTAACTTTCAATGTAGACTACATTCGATTTAATTTTTCAAGAACGATCCGTGCCCCAGAGGTCGCTTGCATTGGGTCAATGGTCCAAGTTGTCCGTTTTACGACGTTACGATATGATTTGACAACCGTTTAATAGAAGAGTTCTATTTTGGGTATGGCTTTTGTGTGGGTGCTGTGTCGTGTCATGGTGGCGGAGTTTTCGAACGTCGGTATTGTGGTAAGAGCCGAACATGCGTTGCAGCGGATATCATCATGTCCTTGTTGTATATGAAAAGCGGATGTTGGGGAAGGAAATTGTGTTTTTTTTGTCGTGAATGGTCCAAGAGAAATGTATGATCCGACTTCAAGAGAAGAATCGTGTGGATTGGATGGAACTTCTCTATGCCAGTCTCAGATTTCAATTGATTTAAAAATTTCTGTTTGAAATTTATGTACAGTTGGGGAAATAAAAAACGACTCAGTTGCGATTTCTGGCGAACCAATTGGGTTAGGAAGACGAATGAGGTGTCATTTTTCATTGTTTAAAGTATTCTTTAACCAAAAAAATTTTCGGGTCCTTAGGGGGTCGTCTTCATATTAAACGAAACACTAACTTTTTTTTCCAATGGGGACCCCCAATTATTATTAGTTTTTCTGAAAGGCCACCCCCCCCAAACCCTTAAATACCAAGTTTCATCCAGATTGATTAAAAAAAATTTATTTTTCAAAAATAAAAAAATTTTTAAATCGTGAAATTTTTTTATGATAATCGATTCTTTAAGTAATTTTATGTAGGAAACCAAAATTTCAATCGATTTTATCCAATAGTTTTTGATAAAAACGACCTAATATCTTAAGGGGCCGTATACCGTTGCCGAATGCATACCGCAAATGCTCTTTCTATAGTTCGTTTTATCAAAAACTATTGGATAAAATCTAATGAATTTTTGGTTTCCTACATAAAATTACTTAAAGAATCGATTATCATAAAAAAATTTCACGATTTAAAAAATTTTTTATTTTTGAAAAATAAATTTTTTTTAATCAATCTGGATGAAACTTGGTATTTAAGGGTTTGGGGCGGTGGCCTTTCAGAAAAACTAATAATAATTGGGGGTCCCCATTGTAAAAAAAGTTAGTGTTTCGTTTAATATGAAGACGACCCCCTAAGGACCCGAAAATTTTTTTGGTTAAAGAATACTTTAAACAATGAAAAATGACACCTCATTCGTCTTCCTAATCCAATTGGTTCGCCAGAAATCGCAACTGAGTCGTTTTTTATTTCCCCAACTGTACCTGGTGTAACCCATGGGGGGTGCAATAGATAGACTTCCTCTATAGCTAAACCGATAATCATCATATTATGGTTAGCTGGTTGACTAGTTTATCCAATTATTTCCAGACAAGGTCAACAAAGAAGTCAAATCAGTCTCCCTGTCAATGGATTATAGTCTGTTCATTCTGAATTATATGCGCCTGAAACAGGATCAAAAACGCTGAATGATGCCTAATAACGCTCATGCATGGACGGATTTAGATGGTGAACGATGGGGGTGTGTATTGGAAAACTTGGGGGTGCAAGCTGCCCCGATGACTTTGAAAACACGATTTTCCCCTATGAAAATGGAATTTCCCCTTTGGGAAGCCCCCAAAACCAAATCCTGGATCCGCCACTGCCGAGGGGTGAGACCATAATACTTTTCTTCAGATTACAGTGGCGGATCCAGCCTGGACCTAAGGGGGGGCAACCACATCTTAAAAAGGTTGGGTTGGAGGTTCTTCCCCAGAAAAGTTTTGAAAATTTGAGTCTATTATTGAAAATACTTTTGGATGACGTCCCAGGAAAAAAGGGGGTCTGGGGGTCTTCCCCCAGAATTTTTTTTTGACATTTTACCTTAAAAAGTAGTCTTTTGACTCATTTTTGTACATTTAAGATGGGATCTGGGGATATCATTTTAAAGCCTATCCTTCCAGAGAGACCCTTGAGATGAGCGGTCATCACTGCTCTAGATGGGCAGTGGCGTAAATAATAAATTTATTTCTGAAGGAACCAAAATATCCTCCAAGAAATAAGTCACTATCAGGCCAAAAGCTAGATTTCTGTAACGAGGGAGAGGACCTAAAATTATTCCTAAGCTTCCTCATTGGTTTTCCTTCATGGAATTCCTTCATAGGTTTTATGTACTTTTTTAATGCAATTTTTAAATATTCGCATTTTGATGTATAGTATATTAATAGTATAAAAATGTAAAATAAATAAAGAAAATATTTTGAATACCAAAAAGGGGATCCATGGGAGGTCTTCCCCGAGAAATTTTTTGGAAATTTTACCCTAAAAATCAGGGTTTTAACTCGTTTTGGTACCCAAAGCCAAAGTCCGATTTTCAGGGTGGGTTCGTACCTTATGTGGCTGATTGCTCCACAGGTCACCAATTTTCTTCCCTCTCTTTATTTATCATCACTTCAGAAGCGTATAACACATTTAAAGTATAATTTTCGTCTTAAAGAAGTGTACAGAATAAGAGAAGTTGTGAGTAATTTATTAATTTGGATGTACCAAAGGGGACAGGGGGCCCTCCCCCAGAAGATATTATAGAAAAAATGACTCTAAAAACCGGTTTTTAACTAGTTTTGGTACCTAAAGCCCGAATTTCAGGTATACATTTTCGTGTAGGATTTTCATTTTGCTGAGAAGAATGTAAAGAAGTTGTGAATAATTGAGTTCAAAATACAAAAGGGGGCCTGGGGATCCTCCCCCAGAAAATTTTCGGAAATTTGACCCTAAATAACAAGGTTTTAACTTGTTTTTGTATACCTTGTCCGAATTTCGGATGTCCTATTTTCGTTTTTTCCTTTTCTTACCGTAATTTTTTAAAAAGGTACCCGAGCCCAAGGGGGGGGCAAAAGGCCTGTTGCCCCCCCCTGGATCCGCCACTGTCAGATTATATATAGTGGAATACAGTATACCTTTCCTGAAGGAAATAATCATCCACAAATAAAACTTCCAAGTCATTATTTGGTAAGGTTAAAAATTTTGATATATTTGAGGGGCAAATATTTGGAAAATTATGAATCAGTTCCAGTTGAGAGCACGACTCAATTTGAGGCAGTCTCACACCGGAGCGATGCGGCGCGTTCTAATAGTCCCCCAGCTGTATTTCTAAAAACTTGTGAGGACACCCATTATTTTTTTCGTCAAAATCTACATACTAAATAGACTGCCCAAATATTTCGAGGGACACCGGTGTCCCGCAACCTTCTTGATCATATTTCTATTTCTATCAGCACTGAAATCGTACAAATATCCAGCTTTGGAATAACCCTCCATTCCCTTAAGGAATCTAATGCATTTTTAAAAATCAAGTACTATTTTTGTGTTTTTAAGAAATTTGAAGGAAATGAAGAGGTTTCAGGTTTATGGACGTAAAAAACGTACGTATCATTTCTCCATCAATTTAGAACTATTATTGTGGTGCTGCCATCTAGTGACGAAATGGAAGAATTCTTATTAAACAGTTTAAAAGATTCCTGATAAAAATAAAAACATATTCAGTCCGTATAATTTTCGGAAACCATCTTATTATTTTCATAAAAAATAACGATTAAACTCATCGGAATTTTTTTAGGTGATAATTGTTTTTTTAACTTAAAAATATTTTATATTCATTTTTGTAACATTAAATTTTTATATAAGAGTACTTTAATTAAACCATTGTGAGTAAACCACTAGTAAGGTACCTGTACTTAACATGGACACCCTAAGGAAAATGTATTTTTTTCACCCCCTTGTACACCTCATAGGACTCCAAAAATGTATGACCACTATCCAGGCCCGTATTTAAGTTTTTTGCCGCCCTGTGCATATCGATTTATTGCCGCCCCCTCTATTTTATTTCCAGTTTCAAGAAAGTACCCCCTTGTTTCTTTTAAAGTCTACTGCTTAAAGGTGGGGTCTTTACCTTTTGACACAAAATATGAAAATGTTGGGGATTTTTTAAAAAGTATCACGTAAGATCCCCTTATGGTACCGCTGGGGGGTATGAGGGTCCTCCCCCAGAAGAAATTTCAAAATTCGACCTTTAAAAGCAAGGATTTAACTAATTTTGAGAACCTTTTTGGGTCCATCACTTTTATCTTTTGACACAAAATTTTGGGGATTTTCTCAAAAATGTCACGCAAGATTCGCAGGGGGTATGGGGTTCCTCCCCCAGAAAAAATTTTGAAATTTGGCTGGTAAAAGAAGGGTTTTAACTCATTTTGAGAACATTTTTGGGTCCAAGAGGGGACACTGTACAGAGTGCCCCCTCTTGGACCCAAATGGGTGAAATTAGTATTTAATCCTATATTTTTTTCTAGCCGACCTTTTTCCTATCCGCCGATCCACTCGAGCAAGCCCATCCATTTTAACAAAAAAAGCTCCTTTCCCTAAGATGAAGGGTAACAAACTGATAATATTGGGATAGAACGAAGATGACCATGCGATCTGATCTTCTCCATTCCGGGAAACAAATCCATCGTTCGGATATTTTGGGTGACCGTTGGATGCTGGGAACGACTCAACCCTAGATACTAGAATCCACCCGTAGTGAAAACTATGTGGTACATTTTTTCAAAAGTAGCATTTTGAATTGTTGTAATTTGCCGCCCCCCAAAATTTTGCCGCCCTGTGCTATAGCACATGTTGCACGTGCCTAAATACGGGCCTGCCACTATCCCTGGACTGTTGACTATCATTAGTAAATAGCGACCTTGTAATTATTCTGGTTTAATTTCAATGATAAAAACAAAAAATGTTAGCAAGTTTCCATATTAGGAACCACTTGTCCCTATTATGGTCAGGTGGCTACTTATTGACCTTCTACCCAGGGTGTATGGAAGAATCCACTCTTCCAAGGGATTTTAGAGGAGAGGGGAGAGGGGTAAGTTTAAAGTTCGTAATGTTATGTACGAATACTATAATTAAGATTAAAAATACATATAAACATTAATTTATTATGAATTACTAAATAAAAAAACATAAAACAGATAATTATTTACAGGGCCGTAACTAGACTTTTTTTCGGGGGAGGTTTTGGCAGAAAATTTTCTTGAAACTTTAGTTCGATTTTGTTCGTGACCTAAGGTAAGAAGACAGCGGAGGATCCAGGATTTGGTATTATAGGGGACTAAATATCTTCAATAACAAAATCATCTTCTAATATCCTGAATGAGGGGGGTATTTTTTTTTCTTCTAATATCCCTCTTGTTGTTAAATTTTCGGAAATTTAAGTCTAAAAAGCAGATTTTCTACTCGTTTTTGGTACACCTAATCCGGATTTCGGACATACATTTTCAAGAATAAAATTTCTGGAAATTCAGGATTTTAACTAGTTTTAGCTTTTTCCTTTTTTACACCCCTGAGTTCCCACTACCCCTTTTTCTCACTGTTAGTTTTTATTCCTTTTGGGAAGGGGGATTTAAGTCACCTAGCCACCCTGGATCCGTTAGTGTGAGTAGAACTCCTAACTCACCTTGGATACTTCCCCTTTATGATTTCACTCATTTTTACACTAACCCGAAGAGGACCATTCCTTGTAAGTCCAAAAATTTTAAAGGAACAGCTGTTATAATAGATTTCTAAATTTCAAGGGGGGTTGGGGGTTCTCCCCAAGAAAAAATTTGAATTTTGAACCTTAAAAGTAGGGGTTTTATGCATTTAAGGCGAATTTTTAAAGAAAAACAGTAATTAAAAAATTGATGTCAAAATTTCGGGGGGGGGTTTGAACCCCCAAAACCCCCCCCTTGGATACGGCCCTGATTATTTAACAAATTTCTGAATCTGAAGATTCACTTGCTGTATTTCCAATGTGGACATAAGGTGTCCATAATAGGAACAGGGTGTAGTTTTAATTAATCTTGTAATAAATAAACAAAGAAAACATTTTTAAGCAATACTAGGGGGCTCTTCCCCCTGCTCGCTATCGCTCACCAACCACCGGAACTGCTTCGCAGTTCTTTGAAGATCGCTTCGCGATCTTAGCGAGCTGAGCTCGCTTGTTTCATCTCAACTTTCCAGTACAACCTGGAACTTGTCTGCTTATAGTCTGTTCATTTAGAATACGCGCCTGAAACAGGATCAAAAACTCTCAATAATTCTTAATAACGCTCATCAGACAACTTAAGTGACCAATTGTTTTTACAGTATTTTAACTACTTCTGCTTAGGCTGGCTTGTCATTGCAGAAGAAAATTTTTTCGACGATAATTAGAATAATAACTGCTTCTAATACATTACGTCTCAGGCGCTAATTCTAAACGAACCGAGTATTATAGTGAATGATCATTTAATATCGAAACTTCTTATGTCTCAAACTTTTCAATAATTTAATCCGGATCATAACCACGAAAATATCAAAATAAAACTATTACAGAAATATTAATTTCTAAATTTTCAATAATTTAATGGATAGGGGGCTACCGCCCCCAGATCTCTTATGCTCACCAACCCCCGTAACTGCTATGCAGCTATTTACAGATCGCGAAGCGATCTGTAATTTCTGCAATCGATCTTTAGCAGAGTAAAACAAACTTCCCGAAAACTCTCTTCCTTTCATCGGCACAAATAACACTCAAAAAAGCTTAATTATTTATTTCTCCAGTAGTTCAAAAAATATTGAAGTATCTTTAAAAGATTATTAACCAAGTCTATACAATATCGCTAGCAAACTTAGAGCAAAAATTTGCACCTCAAAACTTTTAAATTTAAATAGCCGTGCACGTGACAATCTAGTGAACAGGCAAATGTACAATTTAAAAACATTAAACACGTCTGATAAAGACCTACTAAAACTATGAAAAAAATTAAACTTTGATGCTTAATAATTCCAAAACTAATTAGAATTTTTTAAAGAATTGAATGCCAATCTCTTTCTAAAAAATAAGATTATAAGTGTTTAAAAATTCATATTGATACCGTGATTACATTTCATTTTAAATAGAAAAAACCGAAAAAGTGTCAAAAATTTCGAAAATTAAAAAATTAATTACTCTGAACCAAATTCGAAAAAAGGGCGACGTAGTGCACATCTTCATACTTCAGAGTATTAGGCTGCAAAAAATCACAGTTCTGCTGCTAATAGATTTTGCTGAACTGGATTACGCAGCGAAAAAACAAAAACTTCAACTTTGACCTTAAAAATACCCCAGAACTAATTATCACATCAGTTAGCTTTTTGTTCGAGAATGTGCCCCAAATATTCCTCTACAATCGTCTCAAATTTCAATCAAGTAGTTTTTGCGTTATGAGAATTCTAAGAGTTGAAAAATTAAATTTTCTGAAACAGCGGCGGCGGTGACAGTAACTTTTTTTAATATAGAGAGATACGCAATAGCAAACGAAAATATGTTTTATCCGCTTTCTAAAACACTCCACTTTTTAATATTTAAAGTAATTTTACCATATCTAATAAGAATTTGAACTTAACCTGTAATTACGATCAGCACACCATGAAAACAAAAATTTCCTTCAAAATGGCGAACATCGCGCTTTTTTGCACTTTCCAGACTAAATTATCTTTTAAACTGCTTTTCTTCAAGAACATGTAGTGCCAACTCTCGATCAAGTTTCTAACTTTTTAAGATATTAGGGGTGTCCATATTGAGAGCCCTGTCCATATTGGGTACAAGTACCTTACTAAATTAAAATAATTGAAAAACTAATGAAGAACGGGTTTTAGAACCATAATAAACTAAATATCGCAAAAGAAATCTGAATGTTAAAATTTTCTAAACCTTTCAACCAAATTCAAAAGTCTCTGCTAGAGACTTCTTAAAACTGATTGCTTCATCTCTTCTCTCAAGAAAAAAAAATTGTAGTCACTTTCAATTGGACTGTCATAGCTTGAAAATCCGTTTTATAAAAAAATGTATGAATTTTACTTTCCTGACCCACTGTAAAGTAGGTCTCTAGAAACGGTTGTGAAATCTCCCATACTTAGGAATGCATAAAATGACCTCCCTGCAAGACCAATCGTCTATTTTCGTTCTAGAACAATGAGAACTATTTTTCGAGGAATTTACTGACACTCACGATGAAAGACTTACCGGGTTGAAAAATATTAACCTCTATGACGTGTACACCATGATCAGTATTTCCGAGAGTAGTGACTAATGAAGATGCGGTGTTCTAAGGTGGATATCAATCATGACCATGACAAAAGGTGTCCCTTACATCCTTCAGATCACGTTTTTAGAATTTGATTGTAAATGCAGGTATTAAGTGACTGGAGAGAAATTCGCTTTTAATGCCCTGTCTTGGTCACGACCGTTGTTCGAGGAAATCTCGGAAACCAAATCAATAAATGCCAAAGGAGTGAATTCACCCTTTCATAAGCTATGTTTTATAAAATCATGTTCACATGGTGCTACAATTTTTTTTATGTTTTGAATGTTGTTTAGAGCTTGTACAGCTCCCGCAAAAAAAACGTTACAGTGGGGTTTTCGGGTGAACCACTTGGGTTAGGAAGACAAAAGAGGGGTCGTTTTTCATTAATTAAAGTATTCTTTGACCAAAAAAATTTTCGAGTCCTTAGGGGGTCGTCTTCATATTAAACGAAACACTAACTTTCTTTTTCCAATAGGGACCCCCAAATATTATTAGTTTTTCTGAAAGGCCATCCCTCCAAACCCTTAAATACCCAGTTTCATCCAGATTGATTAAAAAAAATTTATTTTTCAAAAATAAACTTAAACAATTTTTTTAAATCGTGAATTTTTTTATGGTAATCGATTCTGGTGGTAATTTTATGATGGAAACCGAAATTTCAATCAATTTTATCTATTATTTTTTGATAAAACGAACGAGAAAGAGCACTTGCGGTTTGCATTCGGCAACGGTATACGGCCCCTTAAGATATTAATT
This sequence comes from Tetragnatha versicolor, assembly GCA_024610705.1. Lineage (NCBI taxonomy): Eukaryota > Metazoa > Arthropoda > Arachnida > Araneae > Tetragnathidae > Tetragnatha > Tetragnatha versicolor. Next base: position 759,964 of record JANDEH010000002.1, read on the forward strand.
CGTTTTTATCAAAAACTATTGGATAAAATCGATTGAAATTTTGGTTTCCTACATAAAATTACTACAAGAATCGATTTGCATAAAAAAAATTCACGATTTAAAAAAAAAATTTTAAAGTTTATTTTTGAAAAATAAAATTTTTTTAAATCTATCTCGATGAAACTAGGTATTTAAGGGTTTGGGGGATGGCCTTTCAAAAAAACTAATAATAATTGGGGGTCCCCATTGGAAAAAAGAAAGTTAGTGCTTCGTTTAATATGAAGACGACCCCCTAAGGACTCGAAAATTTTTTTGGTCAAAGAATACTTTAATTGATGAAAAACAACCCCTCTTTTGTCTTCCTAACCCAAGTGGTTCACCCGAAAACCCCACTGTCAGCCGTATTAACCAACGCGAGCCGATCCACAGATTATTCACTAATCGTACAAACCATGGTCGAAGTTTTTCCGATGACGAGATTTGGACCTTATCAACCAACATCCAACAATCATGGTTTCTTCAAACCACAGTTTTGTATGTAACGCCACTTCTGATTGGACCGCGATGACGCCAGGCATCGAGCCCGGCTGTCCGCGCTGTTGGCTGAAAGTTCATAGTTCAGTGTAAATTATTTCCTGTAAAATTATCTACCTGCTTTAAAACATTTCTATCGCAACTAATAATAACTATACAACCAATTACAGAAAATGACTTGAACTGGTGTTCTATATTTCCTGCTTTACATTCGAAATTGTTTTCACAATCCTCGTAATCTTATGGCTACACTGAATGGGTTTATTTCAATATTATTTTTAAAATACTCACACGTATCTAAATATATTGATTCACCTCTCTAAAAATAGACTATTTTTGAAAGAATTTAAAGGAATTAATAGTTAAAAGGGGAAAATTTTGAAACTTAAGTAAGAGCCGTGCTAAATATTTAATACCTCAAGTATTTTAAGAGCGCCATCTATCAAAACGAGAGCGAACTCTAAACCTTCTGGTTCATGACTTTTTAAACCCGTTTCATGAGAAGCTTTTCTTTATTATTACACTTTAAGCAACCATTATTTTGATGATTAAAGCACATATACTCAAATATAAATATAATTTGTGATCAAATTCTTCTTAAATGTCCATTTTCGCAAAAATAAACCACGGATCTATGGTTTCAACCCACCAAAGTTGGGTGGTCAGATTTTGGGTGAAAAAACCGATGGTTATTCGTTAGTTGGGGCTGGTTGATAACGTTTTACTTAGGATCAGCGGATAATCCTTCAATCCATGGTTGAACCACGATGGTTAATACGGCCGTGTAACGTTTTTTTTTGCGAGAGCTGTACAATGGGGGCTGTAGTTGGAAAAATAAATGGGGGGACCAAGGGGCTATTCATTAATTACATATGGATGATTTTGACAATTTTTGACCCCCCTACCCCCATGTAAGATTTTTCAACCCCCCCTATTCTTACGTAAGATTCCATTTTGTTAACAAAAAAAAGTTGCAACCAAAACCAATAAGATTTTTCTATCTTTTTGCTTTTGTTTTATTTCGACAACTGAAAGGTGGATTCAACAGTTTTATCGAACCGACAGTGAACGGTAAGATCAGTGAATTACACTAGCGGATCCAGGGGGCTCAAGCCCCCCCCAAAATGAAAAGTTTTACTCTTTATAACATGACATTTTATGCACCAAAATGAGTTAAAACCCTGTTATTTTAAGGTTAAATTTTAAAATTTTCCCCAGACCCCCTTGGCACTAGTAACTGTGTTATTACAACTATATTTTACTAAGTTTGTCAAAACGCAAAAAATCTATATCCGAAATTAGGAGGAGGAGGAGTGCCAAAAAGAGTTGCAAAAGTGGGGTTTTTGACTTAAATTTAAAAAAATTTTCTGGGGGTGGACCCCCAGCCCCCCTTTTAGTAGTTGGAGCAGGATAATACATTACCTTTTCTGTATTAACATTAACATGAAGGTTTATGAAAATTCTTAGCCCCCCCCCAAAAACAAATCCTGGATCCGCCACTGGTGAATTAAATCGATTAAGTTCACTGATTTTCCCCCTACGTTTGATGTCATCGTGATATAGAGGTTTTGATTTTAAATCCCTGCTGATTCCCTTCAAGTTCAAATTGGCTAGTTGAAATTTCTTATAATGTGACCTTACTGCTTTTGTAATTTGCCCATTTTTTTACTATCTTAAAAAAGGAGACACTTTTTAACTGAAAACTCAGTTTTGGTTTACATTCCAGTTAATGGGAAGTTCAAAGTTATCGCTTGCATAGAATTAAGATCATCGGTGAAGAAATTTCTCAAATCCAATAGAGGAGATTAGTGAAAACGTCACTTCCGGTTTCTTGTTTTGTTTGGAAACGTTGATTCGATCCGTGATTGGTTACATACGGATCCGTACTGTCCGTACAGTTCACGGAACCAATCACAGACTGAATTTACGTTTCCAAACAAAACAAAAAACGTCACACTAATCTCGTCTATTATATTAATTAATTTTTAAATAAATAAAAACTACATGGGCTCAGGGCATTACGTCGGTCAGAGTTGCCGAACACGTCATCGTTCGGAAGCAGAGGGGGGAAATTTGAGCAGTCGATTGGTTGAAGCAATCGAGCGATCGGCGGTTCCTTTGTACTACTTTCGAACTGTGAGGTCAAGCCTAGCACGCCCAGTTTTTCTCGATTGGAACTTTAAAATAAGAATTGCAAATTAATTAGTATTTTAAAAAATCTGAAAAAAAAAACTGGTTATTTAGAGCCTTTGTGATGATATACAGCAGTCAAAATGATTAATTTCAATAGGTGTTTACTTCCCAATTGGTGTAAAAGAAATGACATGAATTGAAAGCAACATATACTTTGACTTTATTATGTAAAAAAAACAAACATCATAACGGGAGATTTTATCACATTTGTGTCACAGGGATTCAGTTAATGTTTCACAGAGGATATTCAATAGCCTTTTGTAGTATACCTTGCATTACACATAAGGGGAAGATATTGTGCTCCAGAAAGAAGGTTCTACATGAAAAAGACTTCCTCCAATGCCAAGTATAACAAGTGAGGGTTACAAAATAATCGAAACAAACAATTGAAATATAACACACAAGTACATAAAAATAGTCTCAAGATCAAAACGTTCTTTTTTTTATAAAAAACTCTACAAAATGAATGTTCATGCAGGAAAACAAATTACATTCTAATTGCCAGAAATATTAATAATGCTTTACAAGCATTTATTGCATTATAAAAATTGATGTAATAAAGATTTTAAATCAGTTTATATTGTGCAAGGAAATATGGAAATGTTGAATTTCCTTTTAAAAACTGCCATGATAATCGTCTAAGAAAGCTACCTTTCTTAATTATTTTAACCCAGAATAGGGATTTTTTAAATATATTTGATGTACTATTTTTGTCATACGGATAAGATCAATTTCAACAATTTGAAAAAGCACTTTTGTAAAAATGCTGATGACGAATTCTCGAGCACACATAAAATATTGCACTCTTCCATTACACAAAACATGAAATAAATATTTTAAAGATTTATCTTACAACTTTTTGATTTATGGAGTTAAGTAATTTACAAAAGTATTTCTAGAAAGAAACACCCTGAATGGAAAATATCTTTCAAAAAACATTTTGATTTAAATAGGACAAAATAAAATGCCAGTGTAAACTTATAAACTATAAAATGTTAACAATTTCAAATAAAAATAAACCCATTAAAAAACGCAAAATAGATTTAAACAAGTTTGATTTAAATGTATGCAGTTAAAAGCCTAAGTAGCTAGACATATTTAAAAAACAATCATTATTTTCAAATTGACAAAAGAATCAGAGAAACAATTCTAAAAGTGTTTATATATATAAGCTTATGAAAACTGAATTAAAATATGAAAACTTAAAAAATAATCGGTAACAAATATTACAAAAATAAATAACAGTTAAATGTCAAGATTGGCTATCTCAAAATATAATTTACACTTGATTTAAGAAATTTTTCATGAAAACGTTGTAGGCTGAAATCTTTGAGATAGTATACATTACTCATTTCTTCACAAAATGAGTTAACAATAACAATAAGCATGATTAGTCAATAGTAATCTATTCTTTTAATCCAGTGATGGGCAAGTATGGATACCAAACACTTAAGTACTTGATACCTAAAAATATTGAATGTACTTGATACCTAAAGTATCGATACTTTATTTACCAATTCTTTAAAATTTTTTCAATGAAATTGTCTTAAATGATTATCCGTTGATTTACCACAGCCTATTCTCAATTTTATAGCTCAAAAACTTTTTCCGCATTGAGTCATGTATGTCCCACTTCACCCACAGTATTGACTCTTGAGGTGTAATTGACATAGATATCGCTTACATGGCATCGATGTTTTTTTTATACTAGTACTTTTGGTATCGAAAAAACATTCAACGTTCTGCTCTTGCAGCAGGCTTTTTAAAAAATGTTATTAGCCTTGTTTTTTTTAATTTTTAAATTCCCCCTTTATTAATTTCTAGTTTTTTTTATAGATTGCCCTCGTCACAAGAGTGGTTCATGTGCATCCTTTCAGAATTGTAGGTAGTATTTTCAGTTAGTTCGCAAGTAAAATTATTGAATTTTTTAAACCATATTTGAACTTAATTTCATAAGAGTGTTAAAAAGTATTCGATACCTGAAAATACTTCATACATAAAAGTATCGATACCTAGGTATTCAATACCTTACAGTTTCGATTTTGCCTAACACTATTTTAATCTAAATTTCAATTTCTGACTATGCTCTTTCTGATCTCAATATTTATTTCCCCGATAGTAATTATAAGGATGTCAGTACAAGAATTAATGCTTGCGATGGTACACAGATCGCTATTTTTCAACATAAGGGTAGATAGTTCTAATTACAGAAAGGTCTAGCTTTCTTAAAGAAAATATCTATGACAATTCCGAGATATAAGAATATGAAAAGTGAACTTCATGAAATGCAGTTATGACAGCTTCTAATTTACAAATGTATACATTTTGAAGTGCATCATTATCAAAAAACATTAACTACCACACTATTTACCAAACTTTTTTTCCTTTACAAGGTTTAGACATGCAACATTCTTTAAAATTCCAGTTTCTTACTCGTGGATGTGAGGGCCCACCGTTTCCGTGACTTTTAACATTAAACAAAAACTTTTTTATTAGCTTAATTTTCGTCGTATTCTACTGAAATATGGCATCGACACGTATATATTATACAGCAAACTGTACATTCAAACTAACACCTCTTCGATAAAACTTCCATCTATAAATTTGTAAATGTAAATAGATTGTTAAAGGAGATTCGGCGCATTTTCTCTGAAAAATAAAATCGAACAAATGTATTCTTCCGTAACATATTTACAACAAACAATTTCGTCTCCGGGTGCGAAGAAAACAAAATCCGAGAGGAACTGGTAAGTACCGAACAACAAAGTCGCGTCGAACCGAAAAACAGACTGCAGATTACTCAGTGTGAGACGTGGGCATTTAAAATTTACAAACAATGTAGTAAATGCAAGTAGCCAAAGTTGTTTCATCTAAGTTATGGAATGCTTTTAACGTTAACCTTTCAGTACACTTCTAAATGCCTGTGCATGTACGATAAATAACACTTTTAGGGGTGGCCATACATACAAAAATATGTATATCCACAGCAGTCACGCGAGCAAGGTCCACTCATCCTAATAATAAATTAATTTCCTTTTTTAAAAAGATGCCTCTCTCCTTGGTCAGGGTAATGATAAGACATTAAGCAAGATGTAAGTTAAACAGTGATCGTCCCCTAAAGGCCGCAAACATCATCCGGGGTTTGAGGCAGCAGGAGGGGAGGCGGCTTGACTAGACCTGCTGCTGCTCTCGGAGGGGACCTTCTTGCTGAGGAGCGACTGTGTTGCCAGCTCTTCGGAGTAGTAGTGCGGGGTGTTGAGGTAGTCTTTCAGCCTTCGCGGGAGAGGCAGATGGTCAATTAGGTCCCTTCGCAACGTCTTCAGGATTATAAACCTGGGGGAGAGAGGGGGCTCAGTGTGTATTTCGTTCGGAAAAACTAGTGTTCGGAACTAGGTGTGCAGAAAATGTTCCAAGATATTTCCCACTATGCACATTCCGATTTCGTCCAAAAAAATGTCTCCATTGAAAATTCCCTGAATTTTCATTCCAGTTAGTGCCACTCTTCTACCTGGGTATAATGCAGGGGAAAGGGAAATTGAAAACTGTGTGTGCTATAAACCCGTTTACATGGCCAGTCCTTAAATCCTGGGTATAGACGTCTCTGGTCCCATCATTCATTGCGATTTGTTTGTTTACATTCTATTATCTGTTTTCCCCCGAAAATTCCCCGAATTTTCATTCCACTTAGTGCCACTCTTCTACCTGGGTATAATGCAGGGGAAAGGGAAATTGAAAACCGCGTGCTATAAGCCCGTTTACATGGCCAGTCCTTAAATCCTGGGTATAGACGTCTCCGGTCCCATCATTCATTGTGATTTGTGTTTGTTTACATTCTATTATCTGTTTTCCCCCGAAAATTCCCCGAATTTTCATTCCAGTTAGTGCCACTCTTCTACCTGGGTATAATGCAGGGGAAAGGGAAATTGAAAACCGCGTGCTATAAACCCGTTTACATGGCCAGTCCTTAAATCCTGGGTATAGACGTCTCTGGTCCCATCATTCATTGCGATTTGTGTTTGTTTACATTCTATTATCTGTTTTCGTCTCGGAATTTTGCGATCATAAAGGATTATTTTCAAGTTATTTTAACATTTAAGATAGTAATTGTAAGAGTTATAAATGAAAGGCCCGTCGGAAGAAACTTACTTTCAAACAAGTACTAACTAAAGCCTAAGTGGATGACTTTTGTTTGGAGTGAGACCGAAATGCATCATGAGAAAGCCAGGTATTCAAATTCCCGGGTAAATAGGTGATTTATTTATACCCTGCATTTTATCCCTTTCATAGGGATTGCTGGGTATACTGGCCACTTATACCCCGGTATATGGTCCATGTAAACGGGGCCTAAATGTTACTACTAAAGTACAAGGAGTTTTTACTATGAATTATAGTTTTCTTATCTGGCATGTGATTGCTCAAGAAAGAAATTATCCAAAATTTTTTTAGAAGCATTTAGATAAGTTACAGTGGTATAGAAATTTATTTCGGGAGGGGCCCAAATTCAAATCCCTATCCCATACAATAGGTTCAATTTAGCTTGCTTTTTAATACTTTTTAGATAGGATTCTCATCTTACTTAACTCAATCTCAGAATTTTTTTGAAATTTGACCCTAAAAAACAGGGTTTTAAATCGTTTTGGTACACTTTATGTCCACTCAGGAAACAAATATTCCGATTTTTTCCTGCTTTGAATATTAATTCCGCACACAAATGAGCGGAATTCCGATTCTCAACACCTCTAAAATTAGCCGATTTCTGCTAATTAGCGGAAAAATTACATGCCTGTCTTATTTACTGAATTGATGCACGGTTGAATAATTACCAAGAAATCCATAAGTTTTAATCTTTATGGACCAGGGACCAATCCAGGATTTTAAACCTAACCCCCATTTTCGTGAAAAAAATACACAGCATTTTATTTTTTGTGAAAAATTGTAAGATCTTTATAATTTTTATGTGAAATTTTTATTACTATTTTTAATGGAAACTGTAAAGTTAATGAAATCAACATTAAATTACTTATTTCTTCTATTTTATAGCAATTTGAATACTCAATTAACTATAGCAATTCTCAAATAATTAAAAATAATTTTTGTGCGTTTTTGTTCGTACATTTTTTGTGAAGGTGCCGATAAACGGTACCAAAATCGGCCTGCATTAGTCCCTGTGGACTTCTTAATACCTTATATCCTTTCTTATAAATGTGTCACCTCAGCTATAAAATGTTCTTTATAAGTCAAGAACGTGAATTTTAGTGAAAATCGACAATTCTGTCTCAGATGAGTTGTTTTTCTAGCACATCAATAAAACTTAAGGAAAAGCCAAGATCAGTGGTATATCAGTTGGGGCATCTCCCACTGCAGTCTCGTCAGCATAAAATGTTCCACACATCTTGCAAGTATCTCCTCAAAATTTTCTTTCAGGGAAAAAAATCTTTCCTTAAATCATGCTGTATTATGAACTATAAACCCAGTTTTGCTCAACTTTGTAATCTGTTGTTTGTAAGTAAGTTTTTCTTAATAGTAGTAGTCATAGGCGTAGCCAGGGTTCAACTTGGGGGGCAAGCAGGGTCGACTTTTTTTATGTTTGCGGAGAAAAATTTTTAAGCCCTGTGAGAGAGGGCCTTCAAGTTTCAACTGGGGTCTTTCCCCAGAAAAATTTTTAGAAATTCGCCCCTAAGGACAGGGTTGTAAACTGTCTTTTGGTACACGTAAACCCAAATTTGTAGATATTTTTAGGTTGAACTTTAATTTTAATGAACTTTCTATGAAAAAGTGTGTGAATAATAAAGGTTTAAATACTAAACGGGGGTCTGGGGGCCCTCCCCCAGAAAAATTTTGAAAATTTGACCCTAAAATACTGGGTTTTAACTAAAAGTAAAGTAAAGGTAAATTACTTGGATTTAGGGGGGGGCAGCTGCCCCTCCCTGCCCCCCTTGGCTACGCCCATGGTAGTAGTAACATAAAAAATCAGGTATCCTTTACTTACCTACACATGTGCTGGAGTGATTGAACTTGCTTAAAACGCGATACAGGATGCAAGAGTTGAACTCGCATGGGTCCCAAAATAGGTCTTCGATGTAGAAAAAAGAGATAACGACCACTTCGTGAATGGGCTACAGCACTGTCAATAAAATCAACTATAGTATTGCTGCGAAACTTTTGAAGAGAGCCAAAACTGAAGTTGCCTGAAAAATAATAAATAAAATTAAATTGGAACTACAGCAGCCATCTACATAAACACACCTCGAGAGCAGGCACTAAAAAAAAGACTACATTTTTTTTTGACAAAACTGTTTGTTCCAGAATTAACTATCTAAGGAAACTGAAGCACAAAATTTGCTTAAGGGAAAATTAGAAACGAACGACTATACCTAATAAACACTTGCAAAAGTGTGCTCTTGTTAACTACCCCTATGACTACCACGGGGATAATTAAGATCTTCAGGCTGTGAATGACTAATAATGCCATGAATGATGGGCAGATCCTTTGCATGACAGTATGGTCAGGTGCCTGACCTTCAAAAAATGTATCGTTTCATGCCAAAGCAGATCCATTCCATAGTAGTTGGCACAATGCCAAACTGCTTGCTCAAAAATTACATCAAATGCTCAATTTTTTTATAAGAAGCTGGTAGAAATATATAGATAGGCCTCTGTTGAGCATCATGATGAGAGTTGTGCTTCTTACAATACCTTGGGGCGCAAGGCAGTGCAAATTCAACCACAATATAAAAGAATTTTTGTTTACAAAATTTTTTTTAACAAAAACTATATGAACTTTGAGAAAACCATAGAAATTTGTACAAAACTAGATCAAATAAATTAAAAGATTATGTTCTTGAAAGAACAAAATATTATGTGACTGTTACAAATTATGGGTAAGAGATACACTTGAAGTTGTGCAAGTTATAGCGCCCCTCGCAAAATGTATAAGAATCCCACTATTAGTAAGGTTTTTTAACAAGGAAAAATTCAGATTATCTTGTATATGTTTACTTTTTTCGATACCACTATGCCTTCAAAAGTTTTTAACATCTAAAACAGTGAAAAAATTTACATAGTAAAAATTGAACAAGACGGGTAGATCCAGGTTTTATACTTTGGGGCCCATTTCATTATTTTTTGTGAAAAAGAAATTGTTTTTGTGAAAAATTGAAGCAGTGATAGTCAGCAGATGAGTGTGTAAAAGTAAAGTTGACTCACAAACCAAGAAAATCATGAAAAATTCAAATATTTTGTGAATGTTTTCTTGCAAATTATCACTAAAGCTAATTAATATTTCAAGAAAAGGGTGTTTTTATGAATTTATTTTTGTGAAGGGGCAGATTTAAAGAGGGGGAATTTTTGTGAAGGGGCAGCAAAAGGGCTCCAATTTTTGTTTGGATCAACTCCAGCAAGAGGACCAGCCAGAAACCTTATTTATTTTGGATAAATTACCAAGAATCTACACTAGGAGTAGTAGGTATATAGGGAGTAGTAGGCTATTCAGAAACAAAAGAAATAACACATACTTAGAAGAAACTCAACTCACCATGATCATGTTCTATACGCACATGTCTCACCAATCCATTCAATTTGAAAGTTAAACTAAAAATATAATGTTCATCTGAGCTATCTCTGACTACGAAAGAGCCATCAGGTTCTCCAGCAAGTAACTTTTCAGCTGTCTCACCACTGATAGGTCCCCAGTACCAGCCACACTGAAAAAAATTTATTTGATGAATAATGAAGAAATTGTGTCCATAAATTTATCTAATATCAGTCAGAATACTTAAATTTGTTTACTTTGACATTATTTACCTTTGAGAAAAGGTATCTAAAAATGGGAGGCCCCCTTCAAAAGCTGCCAGTGTTTAAAACCAAAATAATTTTTTAGGGTAGGGGGTAGGTGAGGTTGTAAGGAAGTTAATTTTAGGACCTGTTTTTCGTAGTAGTAGTATAAACAAAGAAATAAAAAGGTATACACAGGGAAATAAAAATCTTCTCAGGAATAATTTAATTTGGGTATACAGTGTTCCCTTGTTATTCACAGTAGTTACATTCCAAAATATACCGCGGATATGCGAATAACGAACCCTGTTTAAAACGCGCATTATCAGATATAATGGTTCGATTCAGTCATTTATTACACAAAATTAAAACAACTAGTTCATGCAAAAAAGTAGTTTTGACTGTAAATAATTTGTAGTAAATACTAAAAGGGTTACTAGTTAGAGAAATTGCTTAAAAGAAGTTACATTTTTCAAAATGGTTTTATTTAATAAATACCAGAATCAAACAATTAAATATTTTCTGTCAAATATGCAAGTTTCATCGCTAAAAAACTTTGAGATCGAAATCCGCGAATATGCAGGGGTAACATTGCTCAACCACGAATACTGAACCGTGAATATGTGAGGGCCCACGCTGTTTATAACAAGAATAAAGGGAAATATGATGAAAGACAGTCTTAGCTGCACTCTCAGTTCCCCATGATCTTTTTATTTCCCTTATTATAAGAAAAATTAAAGGTTTTAGTTATATAAAAATGATTGAACTTCTTTTGCCCACTTTCCTTTCTTGGGAAGTGGAGGATTATAAATAAAATAATAATTTATTCTTACATACGTATTTTTCATAACACTTCCTCTTAAATAATTTCTCTGATGGTGTCAGAACTAGATACTCACGTCTTTGACTCTTTCAATACTAGCTGCATAGTCCATTTTCCTCCTGGCCAGATCATCCTGGGACTCCCTATCATACAATTGCGACTGACATCCGTCTATCGTCCATTGGTCGTCATCGTCCGTTCCGTCCCATTCCATTATCCTGTTGACAGGGAGAGGGGGCAGGGCACGATTAGTGAAGGGACTTGTGTTGGGACTAGATTTTTTATTGCTTGAAGTGGCAGGTAACTCGTCTTCAGATTTGGAAACAGGCAGAGCCGCGCTCTTCCGGAAACCAAAGAAGCTGTTAAATGCACTTTTAATGAATACAGGGAAACTCTTTCTTTGGTATTTTTGCTCACTGTCCGATTTGCTGCTCTGGGATGGCTTTTCTTCCCTTTTGCATTTTTTTTGCCGGAGATATGAAGAGAAGAATCCCAGGGAGGACTTGCTTTCACTGGACTGAACGCTTTTAGAAGACCGCGCATAAAGTGCTCTTTTTTCATGAGGATTTAGAGTCTGGAGAGATGTATGAACTTCTTCAAGGGTCATATGAATAGGCTCACTGTTGGGGTCGTAGTGACTGTGTGATGCTTCACTTTTGCTAAAAATTTCCCATGGCATGCTAAAACGTTTAGCTCTTGTCTTTGGGCTTTCAGTTTCTAGAGTGGAACTGCTGTGTTGAGAAGATTTGCTGCCGTTCAATTTACAATTAACTTCCGAACCATCTTTCTCGACGCTTCTGGGGGTGTGACTTTTGTCACGGCGCAAAATTGTGTTCATGTCCGACATACTGGATCTGTGACCAGACGCCTCGCTAAAAAGACAAGAATTAGACGTAGGGAAATTGGAAGCAGTTGCGACCGAAAGCTGAGAAGTCGCATGCCTGGCCAGCGGCTCAGACGGAGGCATATCTAAAGACCTGCTAAAAAAATAATGCATTCCTTCGTTTTGTGAAAGACTACTAGATGGACGTTCATGAAAAGCAGAAAGTCTGTCATGATGCTGTCCAATCACAGCGACCACATGCTGACTGTGCAGAGATTCGACACTACTGTGATAGTTCCTGTTTGGATTGAGAGGCGGCCTAACAGCTTTGGGTTTCAGTACAGTCGTGTACTTGGACCTCTCACTTTCGCACCTCTCAGACTTGCACATACCTATGTGGCACAAACAAGGACTGTCGCAGGTTTCCTCTCCGTAAATTTCCTCCGTTTCGCTAATCGGCGTCTTCTTTTCTTCCGGCAGTTTGACGGACAGATGGTACTCCTCTGCCGCAACCGAAACGTTCGACGGCACGTAATATGCACTCAGAGTCTCGTCGCTGTAAGTTCCATCGAAAGCTTTTTCATCAGAGGATTCGGTCTCGGTATCGGGCTTGCAGTGGACCCCGTAGTCGTCTTCACTGGGGACTTCCCCTCCGGCGTAAATCACGTGATCCTTGCTTTCTCGTATAGACGACAAGGTTCCACTCCATTTCACGTCTTGTGTACAGTGCGCACAGTCAACACAGTTCCTGCATCGGATGTAATGCACTTTATGACAAGTCAAGCACTCCCCGAATTCCACGTGACTCCTGCCAGCCTTATCACCGTGAGAATCGCTCGAACCGTCTGCACTCCTGGTAAGGCATATGCTAAAGGCCGATATCTGGCCTTTGAGGCTGTCCAACTTTTTATCATCGCACAAGCCTTTCGCCGCATCGGTGTTAGCTCTTACCCAAGAGGCGTCGGCCGAAAAGAAAGTGCAGGTGTGCTCTGCGCCGCACTCATTATCGCTCTCCGAGTGTCCATCCCCGACACTCGGAACTGATTTCTTGTCGAACGGCGATTCGTTGAAATCGGAATCGTCGGTCGACTTCTTGGGTGATTTAGGACTAGTCGATTCCGAACCATCGTAGTGCAGTGCTGTGGTCCCATCACTATACATTTTACTTCTCCAGGAGCTTAAAATAATGTCCTTTGAGGGAGAAGGCAGAACCGTCTGCAGCAGAGACGGCCTATTGTTTTCTCCTTCGAACCCACTGTCCGTGCTCATGTTAGGGGATTTGACCGATTCTGTTGTATCGGAGGGAGTGTTGATTGAGACAGAGGGAGCGTGAGAGGGATATAACGACTGGTTCACTGATTTCAGGGACAAAGAAGCCGGCTTTACTGTTTCTTCCATATTATTCTCCCTTCCAGATATGTAAGACAAAGTTAAAAAGTAAGGCCATGAACATGGGCAACAGCTAACGGTACTAACTTTCATCTTGTTCAAGTCCAAAAGTTAGGTGTTTACAAAGGAAATGTCTGGATGTAAATGAAGCGGACATGTTAGTCCTGGGAGAATTTGTTGAAGAATCAACATGGATGTTTATTTTTTTGCGAACCTTGAAGCAAAATGCATGGCAAAACATTTTCGTACTTTGGGCATTGCAAGTTCAAAGCTTCAATTTCATCTTTGACCTACAAAAAAAAATATTGATTTATTTTAGTATATTTTATGAATACGAAACTACAGTAGAACCCTGATTATCCGCAAGGTCCAAGAAATTTTTTTAATGATGAGTGCAAATTTTAGATGAGATTAGATATATTTTAGATGTAGAGCAAAGGTTTCTGCTGTACTGTACATACCTTTAAAGTTTTACATATCATGTTTTTTGTACAATGAAACATAGTTTTTATGCTGAAATATTTTTTTTCGTGTTTTCACCTCATTCTTAGTCTTTTTTCGGATTATCCGCGATTTTAACTATCCGCAGTACCCTTGCCACCCAATTCCGCGGATAATCGGGGCTCTACTGTATATTTGGTTCAAATAATGCAGAATTTCTTTAGAATAAAGGATTGATTAATTTAGGTTTATGAAATGAAAATTTTAAAGAATATATCCACCAATCCTATGATTTGTTAAAATAAGATTATTGTTATAAGCCCTACTTAGTAAAACAATCTGTTTCTCTTAAACCTGTAGCACAAATTCCATAGCAATGAGTTAAACAATCATGCTTTGTCCACAGAAAGTTTTAACCCAACAATGCATGATTTTTTAAATTCACTTGAAAATCATTTATGTGACTTCTATTATGGTGTAAATTAGTAAAAAAAAATAAAAAAATTAATTATTTTCTACTTCTTATTGGCAAAAAACTTAGTCCTTGTGAAATTAATATGTGTCTCTTGTGAAATTAATTGTGAAGTGAAATAAAACCAAATGCTCTAAAAATATAAAAAAACAATTTATCTTTTCAAAACATCTTTTTCAAGCTGTGAAAAAAATTTTTATTTTGATTATTATGGTCCTTTTATTTTGGCGTTTTCTGTGTCTTGACTTTCGTCTCACTAGCTACTAACAAATGCCTCAAAATAGTACCCCTGCTGTGATCTACTGGCAGTCTTAAGAACTAATATGTACAATGAAATGTTAAATCTATTGTACTAATTGCATGGTGTTGCCGTTTGGAAATGAAAGTTTGAGTAGGAAATGGGAAAAATGTCGTGTTGCCAATTGGCATCAGTGAACTGTTGGGTTAAGATGGCATACTTCCTTGCTAGCTGAGCGCAAGAAAAAAATCCTGCATGCTGGTGAAAAAATGTAATAAAATTAAAAATATGTAGGTATTAGGTTTCTTCAAGGTCCGATGGTATTATTTTGCCACTATACAGAGTAGGGTGGTCCACATTCCTATGGGAAAAACTAAACTTCGTCCTAGACACAACGTCGCCCCCTCTTTTTTTTACATCTACCTATAGTATTATTCTGGCAAAGTTTCAACTTCCTACTTCAGGTTTAGGAGGGTGCTCAATGGCCCTAAAAAACTGCACTTTTTAAAATTATTTTGACACCTACTTTATTTATACACTTAATATATGATAATAAATTGAAAATAAAATAGTTAAAAGCATCATTTTTTAAGTATGAATGTTAAGAAACAATACTGACGAGTTAGTTTTTTGTTGACTAGGAAGCAACAATAGCAGGGCTGTTAAAGGGAATAATTGTTCAGATTGTGCAAGAGGCACCAAAATTGGTGGAAATATAGTTTAAAACAGGCTGAATCCAAAATCAACCAGAATCACTCTGGCGGAAGTGCCGTTTGGGACTTCCGGTCAAAAACAAAATGGCCGCCAGCGGGCCTATTTTCGGTTCTTTTAATAATAGAAAGACATTTTTGGGGGTCAAATATTATGCTTTAAGGGTCAAAAAATATGATTCTGGTTAAAAAATATGCAATTTGTTTTAAAAAGTAAAAAAAATTCTATAAAAGCTCAAAATAGTAATATAGTCCTATTACAAAGCAGTTGCTTCAAAAAAAAATTTTTAAGTTATTTTCTTCGACGGTTTTATATGTTTTTTGAGTTGCTGATTCCGAATATTTAGTTCACTTTCACGTGGATGGTCAGCTTCATATCAAAAAACGCAAAAATATGTGAAAAAATTGCAAAATTTTCACTTTATCTTCGGATTTTTTCGTATATTTCAAAAAATATTAGTTTCTCGAAAATTACTTGAATTACAAAGTTAAAGTAAATAAAATTTCCTACAAAATGCACTATTCAACTTTCATTTTTCAAAGAATAGTTTTGCTGTTATAACGCACTGAAAAACAGGATTTTAACACGGATGATTTTAACGCAATTTTGCGGATCCAGAGAAAAATTTTGAAAAATATAAAAATTAAACTAAATACAATATAATACGACATATTGACGCTTAGAAACATCTGGCTTTACGAAAAAAAATTGTTTTTTAAGCACGGGAAGTCCAAAAGCAAATCCATAAAATTTTTAAAGTGTCAAAAAGAAGGGCCATTGAGCACCCTCTAAAAATAGGAGTAGAAAGCTAAAATTAAAGGAGGATGATACTATTGGTAAATGTAAAAAAATTAGGGGGCGACGTTTGGGCTGGCTTGAAAAAAGTTTTTTTGGACCACCCTAATACAGAGGCTTGGTGAGACCTCAACTACAGTATGCTGTTCAGTTTTGGTCTCCATACTTAAAAAAAGATATTGATTCAATTGAAGGGTTCAGCATAGGGCTACTAAAATGGTCAAGGGTATATCCAGTTTAAGTTATGAGGGAAGATTAAAGAAGCTAAATATGTTCACTCTAGAGAAAAGAAGGATTAGAGGGGATTTGATTCAACTTTTTAAAATGGTAAAGCAAGGGGACACAGAGGGACTAGATTCCAATACGGGTAATAGAACAAGGGGTCACAATTTCAAAATTGAATAAAGTAAAATTTAAGACAGATAGCAGAAAGCATTATTTTTTAATAGGGTAGTGGATAGATGGAATGCGTTGCCTGAAACAATTGTGAATTCAAGTGGGGTAAACGAGTTCAAGAGGAAATTTCATTAGGTTCAGGGGGAAGGCATTAACTTTTTTCAGGTCCATTTGTAAGAGAACAGAAATCATAGCTTGAGAGAGCTAGATTTTTATAAAATTCAATTTATGAGGATACCTTTTCCCCCGATAGTTAAATTTATGAAAGAACGTATTATTGAATATTTGGCCTGAAGAAAACCTTGGGAAAAACAGATGAAGCTTAGTACCCATAGTCTCCCAAGATTGCATACTTCAGAAATGAGTCAAAAGTGCTTCAGTGGTTGAAAACTTCTGCTAGGTTGTTTTTTCTACATCTTAAGTATTAAAATTATTTCTTAAAGTATATGTAATAAAATACTTTATTTACACAGCAGATCATTAAATTATAAAATAATCAACTTGCATCTATCTTTTGAAAATAAAGGACTAAAAAATCAAACTATGCTTTTAAACAAAATTTAAAACTCCAATGTTTCAAAACATAAAAGAACCCCTCCCCCTACAAGGCTTTTTCTTGGCCCACAACCTTGCTTCTTTTAGCATAGGCAAACAGAGCATCTAATACCAGGTTTGAGAGTCCCTTAATTTAAATTTAGGGTACCTACTAGAAGCCTACACAAAATTCTGTCCTACCAATGTCATTTAATGTTCGGTTAATGGCAAGAAAATAATTCGACTCCTACACAAGAGGGTTCTCAGAATTCACAATTGAGGTGTTTGCTGCAACAATGAGTTATCTCCACTTTCAGAAACACACATCTATAACTCCTTGTTGCAGCAAACACCTCATTTACTTATATCGAGTAGCTTTTGCAAGGTCTATGAGCTTTTGGCACCAGGCCCAGATTTTTTGAATTACCCTACCCTGTAAACTAGTGAGCAATATTTTTCAGATATGCACCCTAATTTCACTATGATAAATTTTATTTTAAGTTTAATGAACAAATGGGAGAACTTAAGTTGTATAAATGCTTTAAGACATTTAAAAAATAACTTTTGCTAATTCGTACCTAAGATGAAAAAAAAATTAAGAAAGAAAATAATAAATCTCCTAATTTCATTGCATACCTTATATCCTGGGTGAGGGTTTTTTATATAAAGCACCAAAATGAAACCTTTCTGTTCTTTAAGAAGTATGAGAAATTTTTACAACCAAGTAATGAAGATAATCTATTTTCGGATAAATAGAATTCTCATGTACCTGTATCACAATCGCACGATTTCCAGCAGTTTATCAAATAACTGGGAAAATAGCATCTAACAGGCACATTTATTTCACCCTTTTTGACTAACTTTTTAATCAATTTTCTCATGTACCAATAGTAGAATCCCCCAAGTCATTTAGTAATTCAAATTATAGATTCTAAACCTTTTTATATGATTTATTTTTGAACCTTTTATTGAGACTAGAGACCCAGTGATGGATACATAAAAGGGGGAATGACAATGAATAGGTATTAACGCAGTTTTTCTGTTAATGTTAACTAAGATCATTATCCAAAGGTTATTTAATTCTATTATCCTTATTTCGTTTGATAATTAAACTTTTAATATTCCTAAAAAACGAATGAATACTATAAATAACACCATGAATAAGTCTTGTGAAAAAAAATTTCACACCACTCATCACGTAAATTCAGCTTAAAGAATTCAGAGCTAGGGAACTTTCAACACTTAATATTGAATTACATTTGCAATATTTTGTAAGTGACTCAAGATTAAATGCATGAAAAATGATTTAAAGCCACAGAAACGATCTCATTTCGACGTCCAATTTCAGTGCCAAAATAATTTTTCCTCATCCAACTTAAGACCTTGGAGGAGTTTCAAAGAGTAAATACCAAATTTGGATGTGTTGAAACCTACTTACTTCGATTAAATGCAACAATTAACAATGGGGCGGATATTTTATACAAAAATTAGTATTTCTTCTCCAACAATACAGATCTAGTAACGCTCAGGGCAGAACATCAATATCCGCCATTAATAAGCACGAGCTGGTCCACTTTTCGTTTCGTATTTGTAGTATGGTAGTATCAATGACAACTGTACATGCATGAGATACGTATTTCCCCCTTTGAATATGTACCTAACCCAAAATGATAGAATGAAAGATTTTAAACTCATTAATTACAATTTTTCAATTAATTGAGAAACATTAAATTATTAGAAGACAACCATTTCTTTTCAGAATTGATTGGGTTAGCAGAAAGAAAGGGAAAACGAAACTAAGTTTTAGTTTCGTTTCAAACATTTAGGGTATTTTAATTGCAAAATTAATAATTTTAGCACACATTTAAAATATTACTTGCAAAAGAAATGTGGATTCAAGAGTGTTGTGAATGACTTACGATGTCTGTGGAGCATTCTGGTATAGATCTGATTTATAACTTTATTTGTTTATTTACTAAATGAAAATATCTTTTAATTTTTTCTTGAGTAATTTTATGACTAAAACAAGTACATTAAAGAAGAAAAATTTTTATAAAAAAAATAATTAACCCCGAAAGTTTGTAAACACCTCAACTTATCGATAGGTAATGTTTATTATTGTTTGAGTTCCCTACCCTTGATAATTTTTTTTCAAGAGGAGAGAGAAATCGCATCTAAAGTATCTCTGCTTGATTAATTTAAATCCTTAGGTTGGTTAGTTAGTAATTATTGACCGAAAATGGCAGTTCTTAATAAAGAGAACGAATCGAATTATAATCAAGACTCTCCTAAAGATTACAAGGCGGTAATATATGTTGATTCAATGACTAATAATACGGTTATAAACTTTCTTTAGGGGGAGAGAGTTGCGCCTTAAAATTAGCTTAACCAATCTTCAGAGGAGAGTAGGGTTGAAAGAAATGGAACCTCTGATTTTTTTATATCTTAACTGTTTCATCTTTCACCCAGAAGATAGTAGTAGTTCAGCCTATTTAACAGTGTAAGATCATTTTAAAATTAACATCAGCTTTCGTGCTTGCAAGTTGACTACTAAACGTGTTTTTCCATACCAAAAAGTAACTTTTTTTTATAACAGCTTTAGAATATAAGTCCACTTTTGTCGACCTTGGCGCTGGCCGCCGTTTTTGAAACCCGTGAGCCATGTTAACTTACATTTTCAAATACCGCCAACTTGGCAACCGTTCAAAAAGTAGACTTATTCTAAAGCTGTGCCCTTTTTGTTTTTAGTCTATAAATGTTAATGGAAGAAAAAAATTTTATTTCCATATTTTTTAAGTCATCCTTAATGAGTTAATGTTAATAGAAATAGCCTCAACCATTGAACTGAAAGAACAAAAGGACAAGCATCAGTTGATGTTAATTTTACTTGACATGAAGTTTAAAAAAAGTAGTTGTTTTTCCCCTTTAAATGCCTTTTTAATTTGTTTCTTTGGAAAATAAAAACGTGCTGTTCCTTTAAAAAGTTAAACATTGTGTAGTATTAATGGTTCAATTCCTTTAATGTTCCCGCTAAATAGTCCCATGCTCTTTAGGACACCAAAAGGGAGAATATTGCTAAATAATTTTAAACTCCTAGAGTAAAAGGTTATCACTGGTTCCCTAAGTGGGCGGTACCATGGGCGTAGCCAGGGTTCAACTTAGGGGGGGCAAGCAGGGTCGACTTTTTTATGTGTGTGGAGAACAATTTTAAAACCCTGTGAGAAAGAGCCGTCATGTTTCAACGGGGGTCTGGGGGTCCTCCCGCAGAAAAATTTTGGAAATTTGACTCTAAGAACAGGGTTTCAAACTGTGTTATGGTACACATAAACCCAAATTTGGACATACATTTTTAGGTAGAATTTTTATTTTAATGAACTTGTAATAAAAAAGTGTGAATAATTATGTTTGAAATACTGAAGGGGGTCTGGGGGGGTGCCCTCCCCCAGAAATTAAAAAAAAATTGACTCAAAAATACTTGGGTTTTAAAACAACTAAAAATAGAGTAAAAGTTAATTACTCGGGACTTTGGGGGGCAGCTGCCCCCCCTTGGCTACGCCCATGGGCGGTACCATCCCCTGGGGGGCATTGAAGAATTCTTGGGGGGTGCTGATGAGTTGAAAGGAAATTGGGGCATTATGGGAGTAAAAGAAGGCATTGACTATACTTTTAAACTCTTGCTTAATGTTACTTTTAAGAGGGAAAAACATAATAGTATCCCCTTTATATCTAGGGATTGAGATAAAGATAACTTTTAAGATGAACACAGGAAATTTTCAGTAGGATTTACTAATTTCCCTCCGGACGTAGACAAAGATTTTAGTTCATTCAGACAAGATAAAGAATTATTTTTAAATCAAAGCTTTTAAAAAGGTAGAATTATTACCTAATTATTTGAAATTAAATTTCAAGGTGGATAGAAAACTTTTGAATATTGTCCATGAAATTACTATTTTTTATTTTGTTTGGTTGTAAATGTACTTAGTATTTTTATTACAAAATGTTTGTATACAATTATATATAAAACATAAGCAAATTAGAGACAAACATTTGTAAGGGGCGGTGGAAAACTTTCTTCTTGAAAAGAAGGCGATTGTCCCAGGAACTCTATTAGTTAGATCAATAACGGTTTAGTTTATCAATAAAAATCAGAAAAATAAATTGATATTTGAATATACAGCATTCAAAAGAGCTGGACGATATTTACCGGGAGAATTAACAGAATTAAACCGTATTAATATTTAATGCCTTAAGTGTTAAAAAAATTTCCATAACCAACCCTAAAATTACACATCTACAACAGTTTTTAATCAAAAAACCCAGAAAGCAATAGATTTGCTTATTGTACTAGTTTTCACTTATTTAAGTACAAATTATGTAATAAGAACTTTTGGTACTGGCGTATTATCCCATTGACCATTCAAGGACACAGTTATAGAAAAATCAATGGGCTTTGATAATGCTTTTGAACAGGGTTCCCACTCAATTTCCGAAATAAGATTTTTATTAAGATTTTTTGGTAAAAACTCTAGCAATGCTCGGCATTTTTTGGATACTTCTTGCATTTTTGAACACGTAATTTTCAATAAATTGACTATTTTTCACTTCTAGAGCAAAATTTGACATGCAAACATTAACAATAAGGAAGTTGCATGTGTCAGATTTTCAAAAACAAACAAGTGTTCCGTATGGTTTTTTGTATGGTAAAATGACATATCTAGTCAATTTTTCAAAAAAATTTACAGGTAAGTAAATATTTTAATTTAAAAGTTGAGAAAAAAACACGTGAGTGAAAACACTTAAATTTGTTTAAAGATCTCAACAATCATACCATCAACTCCATTGCTTTCCAACAATGTTTATCGTATGATGATGTATTAGTCCAGGCAACGAAGGGTTATAGAGGGAAGTTCTTGGAACACAATTTTTGACTTTAGAACTTTGTTTGGACTAGTTTGGAGGTAAACATATCAAAAGTCCCCGACCCTAGCCCCTGAGCTTAATGTAGGGGGGGCGTTTAAAAGTCTCATTTTTCAGTTTTTGGCTTATTACTCTAAGAAAATGCATCTCCACGAAAAAGTTTCAATTATCTTTTTTAAAGTAGATAAAATTACCAACAATTTAAGACCATTCCCAGGTTTATAGGTCCAATAGATCCTGAGTTACATCTCTTCAAAAATGGAAAATTTGTTAAAAAAGTTCGAAAAATTGAGTATAATTCGTATTTAAAGCAATTTATTGGCTATATTACACTTTTAAGAGTGAAGAAAGGGCTAAAACCTTATAACACAATTATTTAGCTTTAATTTAAGCCCTGAACCAAGTCTGCGAGATCAATAGTTCTTTCGCTATCTGAAAAAAAAACAAAAATTGGGAAAATGGGATTTTCCCAGAAAGGGGACCTAGAGGTTTGAGAGTACAGTAAAAGAGAAGAAAAGTGGTATAAATTAATATACCAATATTGAAAACAGTATTTATTTGTTTGAAGTATTCCTTTTTTACCTTATAAAATTTATTAATTACCTATTTTTATTATTTTCAATTTAATTAATTTTTTGTTCTATATTTATTGAATTTAAAAATGAGGGTCATATTTATGAAATTTGCATACTTGTCATATATAAATTACAGCTTATAACATTTAGGAGGCATAGGTTCATGTTGGTATAACGGTTAAGAGTAAATTTCGAGAGGATTTTGTCCCCTCAAAAAGGAATGTATAGGGCTATGTTGGTGTAAAAAAGGAAGAACACTGAAAAAACAGCAGGCTACAGGTTTGTAGGAATACAGTAAAAGAGAAGAAAAGTCGTAAAACATAAAGGACATGACCACTATATACAAAATGAAAGCTGATTAAATTTGCCCCAAGTTTTACTCAGTACAAGTGTAGGCCCGATGACCAGGTTCCTCACACTTAATTAAAGAATATCTAGACACGGGAAAATATTTTGCTATGACCATGTGTGTGCATATAGGATAGGCATTGTGATAGTTTTACAAAACAACCGTTTAGTGAAAACGAAGTTTATTGGCATTGAAAAATAAACATAATACATTACAATAGTAGGTATCATTCAGTTAATTTCTTGCTCTCTTTAGGGCGGGGAGGACCTTGATCCTCGATTTTGTTTTCATCTTCTGTATCATCCTCTCCATCGGATCCCGGTAGGGAGACAGTTAGAGGATCCTCCAGTTCTTCTTCACTTTCGGAGTCAATTTGAGAGACCCCATTCAGGCAGTTCCCCTGGAAGTTTTGGCATGCTGGTGAACATTATTGAGGCTTGCTTTTTTACAACCACACTTCGCGCTGGCAAAGTCTTTCACGCATCGGCAGAAAATTGTTTTTAGGATATCGTCCGGTGCAGCTGCTAATTCACTATGCACTGGGACCAGGCAGTTATTCTCCATCTTCCATCCATACATCTAATTCCAGCCCGAATTACAAGTTTGGGGGGGCAGGACAAAAGACTCACTTGGGGCCTTCGACAAGTCTTAAAGTAAAATTTAAATTCATTAGACTTGGAATATCACAGCACAGACGACATTTAATTTACAGAAGAATATTAAATTTAAGTATAAATGCTAGAGGGTTTCGATATGTTCAGCAAGGAATCGAATCGGAATGGCGCTCCCGGGAAAAATCAAAACATGAACAGCATCAAAAAAGTTATAGAGTAAGAACTTTTGATCTCACATACTTGGTTCAGGGCTTAAATTAAAGTTAAATAATCAGCTTTCATTTTGTATAGAGTGGTCATGTCTTTCATGTTTTACTACTTTTCTTCTCTTTTATTGTATTCATACAAACCTGTAGCCTGCTGTTTTTTCAGTGTTATTCCTTTTTTACACCAACATAGCTCTATCCGTTCCTTTTTGAGGGGACAAAATCCTCTCGAAATTTACTCTTAATCGTTATACCAACATGAACCTATGCCTCCTAAATGTTATAAGCTGTAATTTATATATGACAAGTATGCAAATTTCATAAATATGACCCTCATTTTTAAATTCAATAAATATAGAACAAAAAATTAATTAAATTGAAAATAATAAAAATAGGTAATTAATAAATTTTATAAGGTAAAAAAGGAATACTTCAAACAAATAAATACTGTTTTCAATATTGGTATATTAATTTATACCACTTTTCTTCTCTTTTACTGTACTCTCAAACCTCTAGGTCCCCTTTCTGGGAAAATCCCATTTTCCCAATTTTTGTTTTTTTTTTCAGATAGCGAAAGAACTATTGATCTCGCAGACTTGGTTCAGGGCTTAAATTAAAGCTAAATAATTGTGTTATAAGGTTTTAGCCCTTTCTTCACTCTTAAAAGTGTAATATAGCCAATAAATTGCTTTAAATACGAATTATACTCAATTTTTCGAACTTTTTTAACAAATTTTCCATTTTTGAAGAGATGTAACTCAGGATCTAATCGACCTATAAACCTGAAAATGGTCTTAAATTGTTGGTAATTTTATCTACTTTAAAAAAGATATTTGAAACTTTTTCGTGGAGATGCATTTTCTTAGAGTAATAAGCCAAAAACTGAAAAATGAGACATTTAAACGCCCCCCCTACATTAAGCTCAGGGGCTAGGGTCGGGGACTTTTGATATGTTTACCTCCAAACTAGTCCAAACAAAGTTCTAAAGTCAAAAATTGTGTTCCAAGAACTTCCCTCTACACCCTTTTTTGAGCATTCGTTGCCTGGACTATATGTCAACATACGATGATCCCGAACTCTTGGCGTTTTCGTGCGCTTTTAAAAAGTGGATTTTTGTAATTTTTTTTGCAATCAAAAAATTTCTTGGTTGGCCTCAAATTTTGGGTAGTTGCTTATTTTTGCAAGAAGAAACGATTAAAAGAATAAAAAAACATCATGCAACTTCCTTATTTTCCTTTTCCAGGTATTTTTTATGATTTTCCAGGTTTTGGGCCAAAATTAGCAATTTTCCCTGACTATTCCTTTTTAGGTTAAATTTAAATTCCTCGACTTTTCCAGGTATTTCCTGACCCGTGAGAACCCTGTTTGAATTCAACAGGATATATAAGAGCTAAAACTTTTACAGGTAGTTTTCTAAACATGGTGGGATTAAAAGTGGATTAAATCACTTGTCACTGATTTTGTATTTATCTTCCAATGCATCAAATACAGCTAATTCATAAACTATAACTTCAGATGCACACCTCCAATTGAAAAATGTTTAGAGTTAAATTTAACATGCAAGGTTTTCAATTTATTGTTTCGTTACTTGAAGGATGAAGAAAAAGAAAAAACTCCTCTTAGGCAGCGTCTTGAAAGTTGGCTCAACAAAAACATGAGAATAGAAATGACAGATGGAAGAGTGCTAGTTGGAATATTTCTTTGTACTGACAGAGACAGAAATGTCATTCTCGGATCATGTGCAGAATATGTTGTCAGTAAGTAAAATAGATGCCTGTCTCTCATGTGACTAAATATTTTTCTACCATACTTTTAATCCAAAAGATTTTTACTCTATTTTTATGGGCAGCTTTTAATAAAATTATTGAGTTCTACATTTTTCTTTTAATTTAGATGAGGAAGTTGTAGAAGAACCAAGAGTATTGGGACTAGCTATGGTTCCTGGTCATCACATTGTATCGATAGAAGTTGACAATGAACTTGCAACCAATACAGATGTACTCTAAAGTCCCACTATTAAAAAAATTGTTTGTATAATAACAAGAATTTCTGTACATGAAGTTTGTGTAAAAATATTTATTTCATCCAAGTAAAAGGTTTAGTAAAAAACAGGTTTGATTTTCAATTTATAATCCATATTCTTTAATAAGGTTGTTGGCAATAACTAGCTTCTGAATTTCGCTTGTACCTTCGTATATTTCTGTAATACGGGCATCTCTGTAATGTCTTTCTGCTGGCATGTCAGAAATGTATCCCATTCCTCCAAGAACTTGTATAGCCTATTAAAAATTTTATACATTTTTAATGGCTTATAAACATACATGAAAAATAGTAACAAATTCTCTAAAAAAATTAGTTTGTTTTATGCTGTTATTAACTTTCTACACAAGTAATTTGATTGTGGAACTTAATATAATTCTTAAATTCTATGTAAAAAGTATTTAATTTGACTCAAGGTGCAAAAATTACTTGTGAATTTCTTAAACTTTATCAACCATCCTTTAATGTCATTAACACCATTTTAAGGAACCCTACTTACTTGATGAGCTGTAAACGTAGCAGCTTCTGATGCCGCTAATTTGGCTAATGCTGCCTCCTAAAACATTTATACCAAAATTAATGGCAATTTCAAAACCAAATGTAAGAGAATGTCATCATTATGAAATCTTAATCAATGAAAGTTTTTTGCCTTGATAATATCCTTACTTGTAAAATGGTTGTAAGAAGTAACTATATTGATAATTATATATTAATGAAACATTGGGACCACTTCTGTCTTTGGTAGTCACTGAGCTATAAAACAAACTGGAGTGACAACCTCCGATACTATAACAAGCCACTGAACGTGCCGGCACGGAAGGTTAAATTGCCTTGATTGCTCAAGCAATCGAGGCAAGTTGGAAGAGCATTTCCCCACATGACCCCTTTTAATCCGCCCATGCCTGTTTTTTTTAAATATTATGAGCAAAATTTAGAATGGTCTTTTCATTCTGTGGTTCCCACTCTTTGAAAACATTGAAAATCAAGGACTTTCAAGGACCTTTTTCGCAGACATTTAAAAAATAGTCGTATTTCAAGACAAGTCATTTTCCCCCGCATACAATCGGAACGAGAGGAGAAGTCGCTCTTCACTGTCAGTTTGTAAAAATGGCCGCAAGTTTTGTTCAGAGTAGTTTTAAAGAAAATTTCTAGAAAAAACAAAGAAAGATCTGAAAAAATTAAGTTTGATTAGTGGCCGAGTGAAAATTCAAGGACCTTCCAGGACCTAGAACGTTTTACAAGGACTTTCAAGTACCTAAATTTAGCCTTAAAAAATTCAAGGACCGTGGGAACCCTGGCATACAACTGTGCTAACAGAGGGAGAAAATTAAAAGAAGATGGAAATCCTTTCCGTGTGATGCAGTTTCGGCACGCTCACTCGTCAATCCAGTTTGTTTTATAGCTCAGTGTTGGTAGTATTCTAGCCATGGTAAAGGTTTTGCATCTAGATATGGGACTCCATCCTAACAGTTTTCTTTAGAGCAGGAAGGGAAAAATTAATACATATAATAAAAATTTATTAAAAGCTATTAAGTGATGTTTAATCTAATTCTATCAGAGAAAAATGTCTAACGTTAACCTAAGATTCTATCTTTTACTTGTAAGTCCAATAGTTTTAGTTCATTAACTTGCTTCCTGAACTGACAAAATGCTTGCAGACGACCACTATCAACATCTCACAAAAGCTCTTTAATAAAACCAGATATTAAACCAAATTTTAGCATAAAAACTTCAAGAACCACGGGAACAATTTGAAAGCTATATCCTTAAGACAGTTTCCATTGTTTAGAAAGAAAAAAAATCAGACTTCTTGAGAATCAAGAATAAGAGATAAGTAAAAAAGCCCAACACCTAAAAACTACGTGAATGTCATTAAAACAAATAATATTTATGAATTTTTACCCCATTGAATGCTATAAATCTAATTGCAGGTTGATTATAATCAAAGTTGTGATTTTAAAAGGCTGTAAAAAAGAACTATTGGTCAAAATCAGTGCTGTAAAATTACCTGGTATTCACCCAAATTGCATATAAAGAGTGGGGTTTTATATTTGATTGTATTTCCTAAGAAATTGTTATTTTATTATTTCATGTAATTAAAATTAATTCTGTTAGATAGCCTCAGTGGTGCTGAATACATCCAAACCGCCAAATGGGGCAATATCAAATAAAATTTTGCCCATGCCAAGTGGCCCATTAGGCAGTGCCCGTTTCATAAGGCTTTGGGCCTAGGATGCTAATTAATTAGCATGTGTCCAGGCTGAGTGGCTAGCCCAAAGCTGGACACCCAGTTGATTCCCCAAGCAAGCTTGGTCCTCATTTATTGACCCTGGAAGGATGAATTGACTCATGGCCCATGTGACTCGTTACCCAAGCAGAAGGCATCGAACCTGGGTCGGTAATGCTTGTAGCCAGTCATGCTGACCACTACATCACCAAGGCCACACTATAGGTGGTATATTTTACATTAAAAGAAAAAAATAGAAACTTTTGACCTTGGTTTTAATACTATTCTTGAGGTATAGATTTAAATACTACCACTTAGTCAAGAACTAGTTCGAAAACAAAAATTTGGTGATAATTATTAAGTTTTAAGTAAATGTAATAATTTGAACCTTATATAGAAGAGTAAAAAATTCTTACTTTAGTGTATTTTTCACCAGCATCTTTTAGGATAGCTGCCTTCCAAGTCAATAAGCGTGCACTTTCTATTTTCATTTCCATGTCAGCCAATTTAAGCTACAAATAAATGTCCAGAATTGATTTTGAACAAGATAGTACTTGAGTGATTAAATACTTGTGGAAAAGAATTACCTGTATTGCTTGTAGCTTCAAAATAGATGACCCAAAGGCTTGTCTTTGGGCTGCATATTGAATGGCACAATCAAGAGCAGCCTATTTATACAAAATCAAATGAAAAATAGTTAATCACAATTTGAAAATAATTTAACCGAAATTGAAGCAAGTATCTAAAAATCTTAAGGCAAAGAATCTGGTACAAAAAGCTATCCTGACTAATCCTAAAAAGGCCAGAATTTTAAAAGGTTAGTAATATTTACTTACTTGGGCTATTCCTAATGCTTGTCCAGCAATTCCTATCCGGCCAGCATCCAAACTCATCTACAAGAAAATAAGTCATCTCATGAAAATAACATGAAAGTAGTTTTTGAATTAAAAAAAATCCAATTGACCTTTTTCAGTCAATTAAAACAGTACAGCTAAATTCATGAAGCAATATTTTGAAATTTCTTCAAATTAAATTTTATAGCAGAAATTATTTTTCTGACAGGAACTAAATCAAAGGAAAACCCGAATCAATTTAAAAAGATGCTAAAATTACCATGGCAATTTTGAAGCCGTCGCCAAGGTTACCCACAACATTATCTTTAGGGATGCGGCAGTCTTCAAAAATTAAATTGCAAGTGGAAGACCCTCGAATTCCCAATTTATCTTCTTTTTTACCTAAAGAAAGACCCTTTGTTGGCTTGGGAACTAGAAAGCAAGTAATTCCTTTGTGTTTCTTTGCTTTATCTGTAGTTGCAAAAACCTGAAAATATATTAAGATTATTATAACTGTATAAAAATGTAAAATAAAAAATCAATGATCTGACTTTCACGTTGTTTGATTCAAATTTAGCTTTACTGTATTAAATAAGCAATCGTAATTAATAGTGGATTCTATTTTGTTTATTGAATTTAGTGAGAGCTTTACATACCTGCCAACATTTCAGAAACAGAAATAGGAACAACACGCACAACACATTTTGAATGTGTTAAAGGCAAAGGGGTATTATTAAAAAAGAGAGCTTGTATTAATAACTTTTATCTCTTATCTAAGGTATCTTATGGTTATTAAGAGGACTATGTGTTTTATATACCTTTATATTCTGACTAATAATTATCTACATTTATACTAGGATATAATAAAGTTAATTTTTTTCCTTTTATCTGGGTTTAAATTTCTGCAAATAGAATAAAAAATGACTCAAGATGTTAAACACTGGGAATTTCATACATAATAACTCAGAAAGATTTAAGAATACTTAGTAAGTACTAATAAAATGAAACAGTGATATAAGCAAACATTGTTTGGAAAATAAAAAAATTAATCTTTATTAAGTGCTACAAAAGTAGCTGAAAGTAGCTGATTTTGCCCTTTTTAATAGGTCAGCACTGAAAGATTTATTATAGCATGGATCAGAACTACTATTTTCGCAGCTTGCAATGCCTGTAGAGTATCAAGAGTCCATGGAACTCTGAGAGTCAGTCTTGTTCTTACGAACTAGACTTAACACCCTTTCACTAAGACTAACTCCTTATTATTGCACAATTCGAGTAAGGTTGAAAATGGCGGGACAGGGGGACGTAAAAACGGAACATCTGGTACTCAAATCGTATTTTCGGAACACCAGTGAAAAATCGGAACAAATACGATTTAATCGGAACGTTTGGCAGGTATGGCTTTATGAGAATGGTTAAATGTCTTTTATAAAAGAGTATATATATTTTTAACAACTGGATATAAAATTTAAGTTTTATTAATTGTTCTTATAAGTTTAATAGATATTTGGTTTTAAGTTTCATTAAAAGACCTATATTTAAAACTATGTTTCATTTACTTTAGAAAAAAGTCAAACTTCAGACCCTACGTGAGGAAAAATGCTTTGAAAAAAGCATCTTATCTTAAAATTTTAAAGATAAAGTTGGGAGGATAGGGATGGTCCGCACGAGGTTCAAATTTAAGTGAATTGGTCCACGGACAAACTTAGTTGGGAACCGCTGTTTTAGACATTCAATTTTAAAAAGGAGATAAAAATTACCAAAGCTGCTTCAGCTTCATAGCCATTTGTAATCCAAGCCTTAGTTCCATTCAAAACCCAGGAGTCTCCATCTAAAACAGCAGTTGTGGAAGCAGCTCCAGCATCACTGCCATTGCCTGCATAATTTAAAAACCAGTTAAAAATTACTTTTAAAATGATTTCAATTATTGTTATCAAAACTGAAAACAATTGTTACTGACTTATTTATGATTTTCACTCCCTTTTTAACCATTTTAATAAGGCAGTACATATGATGGCCTATCAATAAAGCATGAAACATCATTGTTGTGGTTGAAACGTTGTTATGGGATTGTTTCTGAGTTCCTTAGACATTCACATAAATGATCCATAAAGATGTTTCAACTACAACAATGATGCAGGGGTGCAGAATATGTTCGAACGCCCGAACATCGTTCGGGGCAAATTCTGGCAGCTCTGGGGAAATTTTTGCCCAAGTTTATAAAGAAAAAATCTATACAAAAATCCAATTTTTTATTTGCAACAAATAATTTTGCTGGTGACAATAAATCATACCTTCCAAATTCAATGAAAATTAGGTGAAAACAATGGAATTACGGACGTAGAGAGGAAAACAACGGATTTATACAGAAAAAACAAGATTCCTTGATGAATACCCGAAAATTGGTTTTTCCTTGTGTTTTGATTGCTATGCAGGAAAAACAACGAGTTCTTGTTTGAGTTCTTGCTTAATCATATCAATGTTATTGAATTAAAAAATAAGTTAAACACAGGAGAGTTTTACTGTAGTTCAAATTTGAGAGTTTATAATTCATATTTTAAGACATTTTTGAACTAAGGTGATATGTATATTAAAAGATATTAAGTCCCTAAAAATTTAAACTTGTGGATTATTTGGCAATTATTGAACCTTACAGTAATTAAGAAAACTATATTTTACAAAAATGTACTTTACTCTGTACTTAAGTAGTACTGAAATGAAAATATGGGGACATTTTGGGTGAATTTTGATGAAAATGTGAAGACATATTTAGGGGAAATTTTGGACTAAGTTAATAGTGTTCTGGGGAAATATTGGTCCCTGGAACATTTTCTGCACCCCTGCAATGATGTTACAAGCTTTATTAATGGGACATCATAAGTCCTGCCTTATTAAAATGGTTGAATTTGAATATCAGAAATATGGGAACTATTTTCAAGATATCACAGCTAGGAGCCTTCTAGTGAAATTTTAAGAGCTTTGATCCTTTTTGACAGTACCAGAACCTGAAAACCTTTAAGCCCAAAGGGGTTCAGAGTAGCAATTTAAACATAAGAGCAAGTGTGTATAACCATGCCATCTAGAATAATTATATTAAAAGTTTTAAGCATCTATCTTATCAGGATGGGTGAGTTAAAAATTGATTTCAAAATTTTATCTAATCAGACAAACAAGAAAATACAATATGGTTAAGAAGATACAGCTTACTTTTTCCATTTAATATAATTATTTACCTGGTTCACTTAAAGCAAAACAGCCAATTTTATCTCCATTGACGAATGGTTTCATATATTTCTCTTTTAGAGCTGGGCTACCAAATTTGTTTAAGCCACCTAAGTATAAAGACTATCAAGGAATATAAAATCAATAAAAATTTAACGACAAAAATGGTAAACAGTAAATATGAACAGAAAACTATAAAATCGAATTTAAAAGATAAACAATCTATTTCAGAAATAATGTAGCATTTAGATATTTGCAAATAAATTACCCATGAAATCATTGAAAATATCTTTCTGATACACTTCATAACTATACTTTATTGTCTGGGGTGTGTGTCTTAAATATAAAGGTTTTTCTAAACAGTTTCTCCAACAATCCTGACAATTACTCTTAAAACCTTCAGTTTGTTGAATTAGGTTGTTGTTTTTTTATTTAAATTTACTAATAATTTTCATTGTATCAAAAAAATAGATATTGCATATTTCTTTCAACAGTTGGAAACCTCAGCAATATTTTAAAAATCCAAAGCTGAAGGAAACACCTAAAAATTTTAAATTACTTTCCAATAAAAATATTAAATTTATTAGTGAAATTAACTAATTTATTATTGAACTTTAAACCAGAGTGTAATATGTTGGTATATTATGGGCAATGTGATAAATTCAGGCATTATTAATAATGCCTGAAGTGAGGCTGGCAAAGTGATAAATACTCATTAATAAATGTCATTAAATGCCATTGCCTCTTCGGGCATTAATAATGCCCAATTTATGACATTGCCCACAACCAATATAACAAGTTTATGGACCTTCATTTAGCGACCTTCTGTCACAAATTTGAGCGTTTGTGTTAGGTCTTATAAAAGTATATAAACATCCTAAGGGAAAAAATTAATCAATGAAGCAGATCATTTTCCAAAATTTAGATAACTGAACAAGAAAGCAGGACTGATATCATAGCAAAAGCGAACCAAATATAAAAGTCACTGCATCCAGTCTATAATAATCAGGGGTTTATCTAGGTTTTTCTGTCAGGGTCCTGTTTTAAGAACTTTGTGAAAAATTGCAAGGATTTTTGTGAAAAGTAAATGTAATTTTGTGAAAAATCAAATGTAATTTTGTGAAAATGAAAGGTTTTAGGACTAAAAAGTGGCAAATTCCATTTGAAAAACACTTTTTAAACCTCTTTTTACGTTTGGACTTTTGTCAAGAGTTTGTTTTCGGTTATTGGAATTTTTTGAAGGGTCCTTTTTTGAATATCAGAATTTTGTGGAGGGTCGTAAAACGAACCCATTTTTTTCTAGATAATGCATCTTTAACATTCATCTGCAAACTTATTATGATTTTCTCCACCCACAAGACAGACTTTTATCCTCCCAATGAACCATATATAAAGTATCAATAACACTAATCATTAAATTACTCACATTATTTACACTCATAATAACACCACAGGATGCACATCCTCTGCTTATTTCTTCCATAGCAATGGCATAAGCTAAATAATCTAATCCAGCACCACCATCCTTTTCAGACAATGTTACAGCAAGTAAGCCTAACTCACCTAGTTTTTTAATCTGAAACATAAAATGTTAAATTGAAGGAAGACCTATTTTCAAATGAAGTTATTTCCACAGTTCATAAAGAAAATTTCACTGTTTTAATTATTAAAAATTCAATTTGAAGATACTTTTTAGTTTAAAGTCATATTTAAAATTAAATGTAAAATCCTTAATCATTTTGGTTCTTATGCATTATTAGCTCATCTACCATCAAATTTCAGTAGCACAGTTAACCGGCTTTGACTACACATTTTTGCATTCAGTGGCATGGTGAACTGTGTGGCTAATACAGAAATACAATTATTACATATTAAAACATTTAAGAATGTAGAGGAATAAAATATCTTGATTTTTGAATGGATTGTCTGGGATTATCCAAGCCCTGATCTTCTGAGCTTTATAAACACCAAAGTAACGTGAAAAAAATGAAGGATTTTTTATAAAATATTTCTTTAATCATAATAAAAATTTGAATTTCATATGGTTTACTGTAAAACTTTTATATTGGTTAAAAATGTATAGTCTTTTTTTCACATTATTAAATAATGTTAGGATAATTAGGACTATGGTAGTTTGATTTCAAACACAATATTTTAAAACCTGTTTTCAGAATTTTGTCTTTTAGGAAAGAAAAATATACTTTTTAGTGATAAATATTTACTTGCTTATGGCGAGTTAGCAAGCAGCAATTTTGTGAGCCCTATATATATATTAAAACCCTCTTAAATGATTTGAGACACAGAATATCTTAAGTAAAATCCCGTTAGAATGAATACCAATACAACGAAAAATCCCGTTATTACGAAAGTCCAGAGAGTCCCCAACCGTTTTTATTTGAATTATAACGATAGCATGGTTACAACGAAGAAATTTTACCGTCCCGGGAAGTTGGTTATAACGGGATTTTACTGTATAAGCTCCTTTTTATTGATGAAAGAAAATTCTTGAAGGAAGATGATTGTTATG
Organism: Tetragnatha versicolor; assembly: GCA_024610705.1. NCBI lineage: Eukaryota > Metazoa > Arthropoda > Arachnida > Araneae > Tetragnathidae > Tetragnatha > Tetragnatha versicolor. Next base: position 794,575 of record JANDEH010000002.1, read on the forward strand.
ATGACCAACAAAAAATTTTAGTTCTTTTCCATTATACCCAGTCCCCAATAATGATGCGCACAACCAACGCTAAACGGAATATCGCCGCTGGTAACCTTTTGCCTCCACAGTTTCAAAGCAATGCTGAGAGCTCCGACCTTGATCTTTCAATGGTCGCTTATCCTTCCATTTGGGCTGATGTTCGTTCTAATTCATTGCTACCAACCTAATAAAGTAAAGAAATCAGAATTGCAGATGCATTTCATTCTTTGATAAGTGTGAATTTTTTCTATTGTAAAGATAGTGGTGGATTTCTATTGTAAGGATGTGGTGGCCAATAAGGTCTGCTTTGTATGATTTGTTCCAGCGACTGTGCTGTCTCCAAAGAGTCTGCATGGCGAGTTTTGCGCTGGTATAATGGAAAAGTACCAAAATTTGTTTCTAATAAAAATTAAAACAAAAGAAATTTTACAAATTACTTGTTCTTTTGGGAATAAATGCTCCTTATCTATTTTTCCAGCAATGGGTTGCAATTCCTTTTCAGCAAATTCCCTGCAAGTTTTTTGTAAAATCTTGTGGGTATCAGGTAAACTAAAGGCATTTGTAATGAACCTTAAACCAACAGTTTGCCTAAGACAGCTATTTCCTAAAAAACAAAAAATATATATTAAATAAAAAAATCTAAATTGATCATGTTACATTATTTATATTCAAGTTTATCTGTCACCTGAATGGGACAAAGTCCCCTTGGTGACAAATATGTTACCTTATTTTTTGTACTTATGTTGTGCGATAATAAAGCTTATGATATATATTAAATGTACTGATAATGGTTTATAATTTTGTTTTAGTACATTGCCAACTTGATGAATCAGCAACTTTGAACTTGTGCCAAAACAGTGAGTTAAGTTAGATGAGTGTGAGTTAAGTTTACCACAAATATTAATTAAAAATTATTACACTTCTTTCTCTCTTTTTGTAATATGTTTTGTATTTTGTTTATTGTAATAAATTTGATTTGATTTGATAAATTCTTTGGAGGAAAAGGAGCAATTAACATTTTATTATAATTACAAATCTTTATAACGAAATACACCCCCACCCAGGTTAATAATCTACCCTCTTTTATAGGTTATGAAATGAAAGATAACAGTTCAATAACTTATTGAACAAATATCTTATTATAGGTTACGAAATTAAAGATAACAGTTAAATAACTTATTGAACTGTTATCTTTCATTTCTTTACGTCTTGATCATTATTTATACATCCAAATCCAAGTTATCCAGCAGCAACTTTATTATTATTTTTACTCAAAGTTATAAAATGATGACAAATACCAGCATTAGTAATTACTCATTGCAATCTAGAAGGAAGTATTAAAATTATGCAAGTACTTAAAAAGAAAAAATGTTCAAAGCGCACTATTCATAGTTTTTACCTAATAATCTTGCAGACAAGGTTAATCCCCTTTGAAGAGTAGAAATGCCCATGTTGGTATTTACAATTTAAACAAATATAAAGACTACACAACACCGACAGCTGCAAAACTGGAAAATTAAAACCCAATCAATCAACAATCAATCCTCCTGAGCTCCGATTGATTGCGATCTTCTGCTGCTCCCTCTGGCTGGACAGAAAGCCAAACAAACAAGCGAGCACAATTTCACGAATTTCTCCTTCTTGTTAAGATAGACTTGCAGTAGCTATTTTCCTGTGGTTGGATGGTTTGGAGCCATGGGTTGGGACTATAACACTTGCTTCAAAAGTTGGGACCTGAGAATCGGTTCGAAAACCGTCGGCACTCAGCGCCTCCCTGTGGTGGAAGCGAGAATTAAAAGTAGTTTCGTTTTTTATCTCCGTGCTGCGTCTGCTTTGGAAAATGAGGCTCGAAAGTTTTCTTATCAGAGGGAATTTTTTCTCTCAAAATAAATATAACAGAACCATTTTTAGATAGAATCGGATTTAAATTATGAGTTAAAACGATTACAATTTCACTGAAATTGTTTAATTATATTAAAATATTTTAACCTATTCAATTAAAAATATGAAATTTTTTATTTTCAAATGTGTAAATAATATTTTTAAAACCTATTAGAGCGCATTATCATAACAGTTTACATTCATCATTGCTATTTTTTGTATTTTAACTATTTTTGTTAAATAAATGTTTTAAAATTATCGGAAATATAAGTAATTTTATTCTTAGATAAGATATTAATTTTTTAAAAAAATAAATCCTGAAAAGAGCTAATTTAGGATATATTTTACCTTTAACAAGATCGAAACGACTGTTCGTGTTTTTAGTCTCACAGGCAATAAGGATTTAACCTCATTTAATAACTATTTGAGTGTTTCTGAAAGACATTAACTTCATACACAACTGAAAGTTTTAGAACCGTAAAATTATATTTTATAGTTAAATATTGAAAGAAAATTAAAATAATGACTATAAATCTCAAGATAGGAGGTACTCTGTGAAATAAAATTTTATTGAATCTTATATACACATTAGGGTGGTCCAAAAAAACTTTTTTCAAGCTAGCCCAAACGTCGCCCCCTAATTTTTTTTACATTTACCAATAGTATCATCCTCCTTTAATTTTAGCTTTCTACTCCTATTTTTAGGGGGTGCTCAATGACCCTTCATTTTGACACTTTTTAAAACACTATGGATTTGCTTTTAGACATCACGTGGATAAAATGCAATTTTTTTTGTAAAACCTGATGTTTCTAAGCATTAATATGTCTAATTATATTGTATTTAGTTTAATTTTGTTATTTATCAAAAATTTTCTCCGGATCTGCAAAAATGCCTTAAAATCATCTACGTTAAAATTCTGTTTTTCAGTGCGTTATAACGGCAAAACTATTCTTTGAAAAATTAAAGTTGAACAGTGCATTTTGTAGGAAATTTTGTTTACTTCAACTTTGTAATTCAAGTTATTTTCGTGAAACTAATATTTTTTCAAATAAAAGAAAAAATCCGAAGGTAGAGTGAAAATTTTGCAATTTTTTCACATATTTTTGCGTTTTTTTCATATGAAGCCGACTTTCCAAGTGAAAGTGAACTAGATATTCGGAATCAGCACCTCAAAAAACATATAAAACCGTCGAAAAAAATAACTTAAAAAAAATTTTTTTTTTAAGCAACTGCCTGTCATTGGACTGTATTACTATTTTGAGCTTTTATTGAATTTTAGTTACTTAATAAAACAAATTATACATTTTGAAATCAGAAATATGGTTTTTCACCCTTAAAACATAATATTTGCCCCCAAAAATGTCTTTCTACCATTAAAAGAACCGAAAATAGGCCCGCGGGCGGCCATTTTGTTTTTGACCGGAAGTCCCAAAAGACACTTCCGCCAGAGTGATTCTGGTTGATTTTGGATTCAGCATGTTTTAAACTATATTCCCACCAATTTTGGTGCCTCTTTCACAATCTGAACAGTTATTCCCTTTAACGCCCCACTATTGTTGCTTCCGAGTCAACAAAAACCTCACTTGTCAATATTGTTTCTAAACATTGATACTTAAAGAAATGATGCTGTTAACTATTTATTTTCAATCTATAATCATATATTAAGTGTATAAATAAAGTATATGTCAAAATAATTCATCTTTTACTTATTTTTTAGCCAATTTAGCTAAAATTTCGAAAAAAACTAAAAAGTGCAGTTTTTTTAGGGCTGTTGAGCACCCCCTTAAAATGAAAGTAGGAAGTTGAAACTTTGCCAGAATAATACTATAGGTAGATGTAAAAAAAAGAGGGGGCGACGTTGTGTCTAGGACAAAGTTTATTTTTTCCCATAGGAATGTGGACCACCCTAATACACATAACAGACATTATGTAATGAAAAAAGGACTATTTCACACACTGAAATGTTTTTCAAACATTTTAGTATAACTTTTAATTTTTTCTTAAACATGTTCAAGTTTTATACATTTTTAAAAATAAGATAACAAAATAACAATGTTTTTAAATAAAACGGTTCAAAAATAAATTTTTATAAATGTGTTAAAAACAGGGTAAGCTTTTTTAAGGAAATTAATTGTTAAACAGTCTTAATCAACGGTCATAACAGTCTAAAGAAGTTCATAGAAACATTTCACACCTTCATTCACACTAAAAGGGAAAAGCTTCTTGTAAATAATTAATGATGCCGGAATTAGATTTTTCTGCATATTTTAACCTTTTATTTAGTGCAGACACCTGTGCTCGAGATTTGAAAATATGGGTATTCAGCTTAAAAAATTTGTTACTTTGGGCTAAGGGGTCTCAAAACTGAAAAAGCAAATTCTTTTTAATATAAAAAGCATTTATTTTCAAATTTAAATTTAGAAAATAGATAATTATCAGGCCCAAAGTTATATATTTGCACAGGGGAAGGAGACTTGGAATTCCCTCTAAGCCCTTTTATGCGTGTTTACATGTTTAACGTTCCTGTTTTATATTTTTGTAATATAATCGAGCCCTGTATATGCCCATGAGTAGGTTCAATGTACTTTCTAATGGGTAGAATTTGCATCTTAATAAACTTAATATAAAACAAGATTTGAAAAATAGAGCTCCAAGAACTTAAAAAGGGTCTTGGGGTCTCCCAGAAAATTTTTGCAAATTTTATCCTAAAAATCAAGGTTTTAGCTTATTTTTGAACACTTCGTCTGCATTTCTTTTTCGGTAAAAAAAATCAGAAATTTATGGAAAAATCAGAATAAGTGAAAATTCTAAGAAAGCTGAAAAAGTCGGAAAATCCGATAAAAATTGGAAAAATTTCTCTTGCCTGATAATATAAATATCTCAATAAAAATAAAGTACTGTTTAAATCTTTGAGACTGTGATCTACATTGTAAAGACTAATTCATTCCCACCACACAAGCCTGTAATCACTAGAAGAGTATTTTGAATTGACTATAACCAAATAGCAAGGATTCTTTTTAGAAAGATCAAACACCTTATTTAAGATATAATGCTATAAGATCATTTATATCTAATGTGATGGAACCCAAATATTTAGAAGTGAACAGGGCTAGATTTTCAGAAATTTCTGTAAAATAAAAAGTTGAAAATTGTAATAAAATGCTATAAAAACTATATGGAGGGAAAAAATCCACTAAAATATTATTAGTTCTTATTTAAATCCAGCGGTTCTATACTGCTCATAGATAAATTGCTTTCAACCATAAGGCTGACAGAGATGTGTCAAAAGGAAACTCATGATATGAAATCTTTTCCCTCTTCCTATCTGATTTACAAAACGGCACACAACAATACGGCATGGTGAAGGAAGTCCCTGCTTTCAATTTACAAAAAAAACATCATCGAAAGAATGAAAATTTTAATAGAAATTACAAAAACAATCAACTGTTCTAACTGAAACCAATAGTAAATATGAGTAAATAACAGTCGGGACTCAGCGACATCTAGCGGCGAGAATTTTCTCTAGCGAGGGAACCTATTTGCTATTGTTCTCGATTGAAATGTTACAGCCTGGTATGCAAGAGAGAGCGCTGCCAGATCCAGTCTAGCCTTGGTTGGGACATGCAATGAAAGAGAACTAATCACAAGAAGGAATGATGGCAAAGGCGTAATCCGAATGGCGTACTCCCGTGTGATAGTTCTGTCTATAATAACTGAGCTTTAAAATTTGGATGATCGTTATTTCCAATCTAGTATCTGGCAATGTTTGTATAAGTTGAAAACCAACAAACCAACAACCAACTGCAAAAGCAAGATATGAATATACGAATATAACCTGAAATAATCTAAATTTAACGATCAAAATGTCTTCAATTGATCTTGAAATTGATATAGAATGTGCTTTGAGTAGCATGGTTGAAAAATCTGCTTCTGCTCCTTCATCGCCTAATGAAAGATCGTCAGTTCTTCGAGACATAGCTAATATTGGGGGTCATGTTAAAGGAAGACGAGTTACGTTTCCTGACGATGAAACGATTGTTACCGGGTATTTTGAAGCCCCTGATCCTTGGAGTGAAGGTTAAGATTAAATATTTTTTGCTTCCTTTTTTTTTCAAATGGTTCTTTGATACTTTGACCAAACAGAACGACCACAACCATAATCATCACACAGCTGATGTGATATCCTACCCTGAGTAGTTGTGGATAGAATAGAAATGATTATATTCTCTTTACTTCACATACTGGCAGTGGCGGCTCGTGAGTTAATTAATAGGGTGTTCACACCAATTATATGAAAAATATAATTTCCATTAAATTAATCCATTTATGCCATAAATTTCATCTTTAAATTATCTTATAAAGTCCCTTTCTTTTCCTTCTGTAACTTGGACAATGGTCAGATGAGGTTTATTTCAACTTTTTTCCAGTGGAAATTGCGAAAAATACAGATGCTTTAATTCAAACACAGAAATTTTACTTAAAGCCATCATTTTTAAAAACATCCTATTTAATAACAAAAGTATTAAAATATTTTGAAGAAAAGGTTTAAATTGTATTTAAAGAGTGCCTTACTCGTACTTTCCAATTAGCCGATAAAATCACTTTTATCAGACGTCAAAAAAAAAAGCTGTACCTCAAAAGTGAAAGCCTCGGCACACTAAATCTGTGCTAGCGGAGATCTCCTGCGCGTTGCCGTAAGCTCAAATGATCTCCGGCGAGCGGTCGGAGTTTCCTCGGATTCTCATATTTTTTTCGCTCACACGTGCGAAAAGGGAAAGAAAAATAAGAGTTCAGTCTTTTTCCGATTTCTTTCGCGTTTCCGGTAGTAAATTTTTCTTATTGAGGAGTGAAGAGGGGGAGAAACATAATTCTAAGCATAAAAAAGAAATTGAGAATAAATTTCCTTTGATATTTATTTATCTTTACATTCGAATTTTGTTCTACTTTTTCAGTGGGTGTTCACGTGCTCCTATGGACGAGCCGCCACTGGTGTTTAATAGATTTAAATTTCTTTTTGAATGATCTTTAGAATTTTATTACACAATTATCTTCCAAAGTTCAAAAGTGAGGTTTACTTTATTGAAAGCCAGTTCTGTTGATATGTAAAAGTAATAAAACTAAATAAAAGCCACTAAAAAGTTGCTTGTTGCTACCACTCTTGGACACTAACAGCCGTATTAACCAACGCGAGCCGATCCACAGATTATTCACTGATCGTACAAACCATGGTCGAAGTTTTTCCGATGACGAGATTTGGACCTTATCGACCAACATCCAACAATCATGGTTTCTTCAAACCACAGTTTTGTATGTAACGCCACTTCTGATTGGACCGCGATGACGCCAGGCATCGAACCCAGCTGTCCGCTCTGTTGGCTGAAAGTTCATAGTTCAGTGTAAATCTGTAAATTATTTCCTGTAAAATTATCTACCTGCTTTAAAATATTTCTATCGCAACTAATAATAACTATACAACCAATTACAGAAAATGACTTGAACTGGTGTTCTATATTTCCTGCTTAACATTCGGAATTGTTTTAACAAAACTGGTTATCTGATGCAATCCCTGTATGAGATTATTTCAATATTATTTTTAAAATACTCACACGTATCTGAAAATATTGATTCACCTCTCTAAAAACAGACCATTTTTGAAAGAATTTAAAGGAATTAATAGTTAAAAGGGGAAAATTTTGAAACTTAAGTAAGAGCCGTGATAAATATTTAATACCTTAAATATTTTAAGAGCGTCATCTATCAAAACGAGAGCGAACTCTAAACCTTCTGGTTCATGACTTTAAATCCGCTTTATGAGAAGCTTTTCTTTATTATAACACTTTAAGCAACCATTATTTTGATGATTAAAGCATATATACTCAAATATAAATATAATTTGTGATCAAATTCTTCTTAAATGTCCATTTTCGCAAAAATAAACCACGGATAACCCACCAAAGTTGGGTGGTCAGATTTTGGCTAAAAAAACCATTGGTTGGGGCTGGTTGATAACGTTTTACTTAGGATCAGCGGATAATCCTTCAATCCATGGTTGAACCACGATGGTTAATACGGCCGTAAGCGAGTCAGGCTATTCATTCCCTAGGGTTTGGTTTGGGACAGTGGCGGTTCGTCCATAGGAGCACATGAACCCCCAGTGAAAACGACTCAAAATAAATTAAAAAGCAACTAAATTATATTCCAACTTGGGCTTCTAGCCTCCCTTCTATTAAATACAATAAAATGAAAAGTTTGCTTAGAGAATTTTGAAAGCTTTCAGTGCTGAAGATTTCGACAAAATCCCCACCCCTGAAGTCAAACCTGAACCCAGTTGCATGAAAGTACACTTCCTAATATGATTGAAAGTATATTTTGATTACATACTCATACTAAGTTCTCTGATAGGCTTTATTTTCTTAAATTTAAGATTATTTGGCACAGTATAAATATACCTGGGTAATATAGGTACCTTGGTTCGAGTATATGCAGAGTACCTGCTCCTTAAATCTGTGGGTCCTGAGGTCGGTCATGGCGCAGTTTACCTTGGGTCCAGGTGTCTGGAGACTATTTCCCTCCCCTTCAGATGCATGGCAAAATTGTGGAGATAGATGGTGGCGGCATCTATCATTCGAGGCTTAAGTCGGACTCCTGCCTTTCATGGGCCTTACTTTCTTAGGAGCCGCACCCCCTTTGCCTTAAATCCTGTACGCTTTGCGGTGGAGCTTGGATATTCCAAGTGGCATAAGACAACAATACCTCGGACTTGCGTGATAGGTGGGACCGAGCATGAGCAATAACTACGTAAGTCGGGGTACATTTTCCCATAGAAATACATTCAAATTTATGTCCAACTGGGACCAGAATAAAATAAAACTAATTTTAATGATGATTATTAAGCTCAGAAAATACAAAAAGATACAGTATTAATGTGTTATTCTCTTTATATCGTTCCTTTGATGAAGAAGGTTAAAAGAAATTGAACAAAGAAGTTGAAAAACGCTTCTTCTCCCTTAATTTCTTCAGTTATAAGTTTTTCTACGCCTTGTTTTGTCTTAAAAATCTGCTCTTTGTTTGGATCTATCTTTTCCAAAATTTGTAATCCTTTTCCCCTACCAGAAATTTTTTTTTAAATTTTTCTGCAGACTTTTTTTTATCAGGGGTTCATCCAGAATTTTTTGCCAGGGGCTGTTTTTGGGAATTTTGTGAAAAACGGAATTGAATTTTGTGAAAAATGGAAATGAATTTTGTGAAAAATAATTTTTCATTCTAAAATAAGGTCCCATTTCTGTAATTATATTATTTTTCTAAATAAAATTGCACTTGGGGAGTGCATATAGCTTGATTAAAGTCCGTTTTTGGGAACCGGAATTTAGTGAAGGGCCTGTTATTGAGGATCGGAATTTTTTGAAGGGGCCGTTTTTGAGGGTCAGAATTTTGTGAAGGGGCCGTTTTTGAGGGTCCGATTTTTGTGAAGGGGCCGTTTTCGGCCCCAATTTCTTTCTAGATGCACCCCTGTTTATTGATAAATTTTTCAATTTAATTATTTTTCAATTAAGAGCATTTAAGAAAGAAATGTGTCATCATGTAGGAAGGAAATATGTAAATTCTTACAGAAATTTTTTGAAAACATATAAGTTTGCAGAAAGTTTTTCATTCGGACCTGGAAAAAGGTGTAAACTTCCCCCGAACCTAACCAAAATTTACCCGAACCTTATGCATTGCACCTATGGAAGCTGGCACTGGTTTCCCCCGAACCAGGTTCGCAGGTTCGGGCACTTTTTCCAGGTCCGTTTTCATTTTATATGAGCAGCCAGAAGCAATTGTCAAGTGTTCTTTTAAATCGTTATTAAGCAATTATCAAACTAAATAACATTTTAAACAACTCAACCAACAGTGTAGCTAAGATAATACTATTTAAATTTTTTTCATGTATGTACTTTGTAAAAATTTTTCAATAAAGTCTGATTGCCGAGATTAGTACCCGGCTAATCCTAAAGTACTGATTATGTATTAAGTTCATTCTGGTTCTTATGCATTATCTTGTTGACTGTGCCACTGAATTTAAAAATGTTATCATAGCTCATTGACTGTTTTATAACTGTGCCGCTGAGCAATGAATTTAGTGACTTGAAGTTTGGCAACAACCTTTTGAGACCATCTTGTAGGTTATTGCATTATATGAAAAGAGCTTATTTTTCCAAAGTGGTTCGCACTCTTTATTTTTTAGATTATCCTGTATCTACCGATAACATAGTTGCAGCATATCGTGCAACATGCTGGAAACAAGGTGTGAAACCTTTGCAGAGAGTGTTACAACAGTTACAGGTGAGCTAGAATTTGATTTTATCTGGGGTGCTACTTTTCCAGGTTAGCCCTGGAAATCCTTTATTTTTTTTCCAACAGCAGGAATTCCGGATTTTGTTGAAACTTTCGTGAACCTCAACAAAATATCACAAAATTTGATCCAACAATAAATTAAGTGCAGCATTAACAATATCTTTTAATGAAGAATCCTGTGTCCCTGTTGAAGATCAGTTCTCAATGTGATTACATAGTAACTATGCCATTTTAAAAGAATTTTTTTGCTGCCAACAAAATACCTAGAGAACAAAAATTGTTGGTTCTTACTTATTATCCCGTCAACCATACCGCTTAATCAAAACCCAATGACTTTTCTATTGATGTGCCGCTGAATTAAACGGCCTCTGAACGATCAACGGTATAATATATAAGTACGAAATTTTTTTTTAAATCTGTAAGTGTTGCAGAGTTGAGGGATATTGGATAAAAGATCCGTCACTATGATGGTTTTCTGGGATGAGTTGTAGCACCTCTTATGTTAATTCTATGGATAATGAAAACTTACCTTGGGTAAAATCAGTAGGTTCAAGTTCGGTCAAGCTTCTTCTACTCAAGTCAGGGCTTTTTAGCAATATTGTAATGTCACTAGCTTTAGTTTGATATTTTGCAAATTACCAATAGCCCCAATTTCAAACATTTTTTATTTATTCAATCCGTAAAGATACCGAGTTAAGAAATGTTTTCACTCGCCCATCCTTAATAAGCAAAGCATAGTTAAAATATGGTTAATCTTCCATAATTATTGATAAACAGGGTGTCCCACAAGAAGTGGCCCAACCCCTTTACCTTTTGAACCCCTACAGATATAGTCATGAAAGTGGGGTCTAGGTATAGTAAAGTGACCATGCCCTATCCGATGAGATAAATTTCAACGCCCTCTAGCTGAAACTTTAGGAATTATAATTTTTATTTTAAAAACTATTTGAGGTATGTGAAAAAAGTCACTGACTAAGTTGTAGAGCAGCATCGATTCAGTAGGAAAAGACTCCTTAAGCAGAAAAATATCTTGAATAAAACGCACTCTCAATTAGGTTGAATTTACGTAGTTTTTACGTCTTAAGACGCTCCTCACGAGGCGAAAATTAGAAGTTTTTATTTTTATGATGTAAGTAAATGACTAAAAGTATTCTTAGTTCATAAAATGCAAATTTCTCATTTTTGCCTCGTGAGGAGCGTTTTAAGACGTAAAATCTACGTAAATTCAACCTATTTGAGCGTGCGTTTTAGGGATTTCATTCAAGATATTTTTCTGCTTAAAAAAGGTGTCTTTTCCTACTAAATCGATGATGCTCTACAACTTAGTCATTGACTTTTTCACATACCTCAAATAGTTTTTAAAATAAAAATTATAACTCCTAAAGTTTCCTCTAGAGGGCATTGAAAGTTGTCTCATCGGATAGGGCATGGTCTCTTACTATACCTAGACCCAGAGATGCCAACCATTCCGTATTTTGCGGAATCATTCCGCATTTTGGACCCGAATTCCACAATTACAGGTAAAGCTAGAAAAACTACGGAAACTACGTTAATTATAACGAGAATGTATTAAATTTTCTTCTCAATTCTCTGTTTTTAGCTTCAATCCTTACGCAATACATATTTTTTAACTTAGAATTGCGAATAAAAATGATAACGCTATTGCTAGTAACTGATGAGATGGGCAATAAGAAGGGGAAATCAATCGGAATTCGGAATATTCTAATCTGCATGGATGATTGATTCATGGGAGAAAAAAAGGCATTATCTTCTCAAATAATTTGGGTTTTCAGGACTTTTCTAAAACTTATCAAAATATTGGGCCATTTATTTACGTGCAGAAAGCGTGGCGTCGGCAAGCCACGCGTCACGCCGGGGGTTTTTTTGCGCGGGGGGGGCGATTAGGGATGAGCATTGTCTCAGGTTGGCAACCCTGCCTAGACCCCACTTTAACGATTATATCTGTAGGGGTTCAAAAGTTAAAGGGGTCGGGCCACTTCTCGTGGGACACCCTGCATAAAATAAGAGACCGCTGAAAGTTTTTCCTTGTGTTGTTTCAATAAAGCACGTGATTGGTCGAAAGTACTTTCTCCTCAAGGTCTTTATTTCTCCTCTCGGAGTGATAGTTTTTTCCTTGCAAACACTTGGTTCTTTTTTTAAGCATTAGTACTATTTAATTTATTACTTTGGCAGAACTTTTTTGTATTCTTTTTCCGGTTTTTTGTATGGGCTTTTCGTTAAGGTTAAATAGGAGCAAAAGGACTATTGTACGGCCGAAGCCCATCTATATCAGAGCAAATTGCACTTTGTTTTAAATTTATGCCCTTTGGGCAATGCTGAGTAAAGCTTTAGCCCTAGTTTCTGATAAACTTATGCATAAAATCATCCACATTGAGTTACTGAAGGTGTCCTAGATAGTTACTTGTCCCCTTAGGCTTTTAATCCTCTCTTATTTTATTTCTTTATTCTAGGCAATGCTTGTTTCTAGAAATACAAGTTCCAAACACTGTAAGTTTCTGTAGGATGTTTGGATATTCAAGAACACAGGTTGATTTGAGGGATACCCCTCACAATCTAATTGCTTAAGAAAGGTACTGGAATGCTGTTTCACCGCTTTCGCCTCAAATCGAGACCTGCTTCTGGGTATTGAATTAGTATCCTTCAGAGTATATTCATACCAATATTACCATATAGGTACTTGAAGAAATTACCATAATGTAAAGGTAACATGCCGAAAATCTAGTTGATATGCATCTAATATTTGTAGTACAGATCGATATGCACAGTATAACCTTTATAAGTTTTAAGTACGTTTGTAACTGTTTACCTACTGTTCTTGAATGAAATGGAAGAGAGAGTGAGGGAACTAAGCTTGGGCCATGATTTTGAAAAAAACAACAACCATGATTTATTTCTTGCAAATGCTGTTATTTCCACAAATTATCAATTTTCAAGAACTAAACAGTTCACCGATGATGGATCTCTTAAAATTCAAATTATTTATCGTTACTTTACTAGATTTAAATTTCATCTATCGTAATTTTTTACCAAAAGAAATTGTACAACCATACGTTTTAAAAGTTTATAAATAGTATTTTTAATGCTTCTTATATATGCTCCTCTTTTTTAGACTGAAAACCTAATGCAACTTAGCGCAGGAAATGGATTTGAACTTAATCTGAAAGGTAATTTCTTTTTGTCAAATATTTTTGAAGTCTAATTTGAATAGTTTCATAGGCAATTTATGTCCTATGCCATTGTTATTTGAATAGCGGCAAGCTCATTAACTTTGGTACCCCTTAATAGGAATTTTTAGTATCATGATATAGAGCAGGGTTATGCATAGCTGCCAAGTACTCCGATTTTATCGGAGTTACTCCTATTTTTGGTTTCTTCTCCGGTAATCCGATTTTTCCCTAAAAACTCCGATTTTTTTTTAAAACCTATATTTCAATCGTAAGTAAGAAGTTTTTAAGAGTAAGATGAGTGAAATATATTAATTAAATAGTATATTTGCTTTTTAAAGTTTTATTTTTTCAAAAAAAACATTAATTTCTATTTTGGTTATGAAGCAGAAACCATGATTAATCGTTTTGGATGCCTTTGGTTGTAACTTATGGAGGATTTTGTTTTCATCTACTTTAAGGGGGGTGTTTTTGTTTCTTCATAGACATCGTTTTAGGGTTTTATCTAAATTATTTGTGCTTCGTAGTTCTACTATGAACTAAAAAGGCGGCTTTAATTTTAAATTGTGGCTGAAAAAAGGTGGGTATGCTTCCATGTCTAGGTCCATGAAAGTACTCCGATTTTTTCCTCGATCAGGTTGGCAGCTATGGTTATGAAATTTGTAGCCCACTGGAAATTTGTATACCAAATTGATTGCTACTTAACATTTTGTTCATTATGTTGTGACCGGTCTAAAAATGTATTAAAAACTTCCAAATTTGTGGATTAAAAAAGCTCGTCAAAAGGAGGAAGAAGATTAATTTATCTTTTTAAGGATTTATTTACACCTAATCTACAAATTTTTTCCATGGTCTTAAAAAAATTATGATAATTGAATCATTCTAATCAAAAGATGAATTTCAATTAGATGAAATTGAACCATTCTTAAATCTTCTATGCTTTTTAAGTGGTTTGTAATTTTTAGGTGAAAATTTAGATGCTCAGCATTGTGAAGCATTGGAAGAAATTTTCAAACGCTTGCAATTTAAATCATTGATTCTAGAAGATAGTAATTTGGATGATGAAGTAAGTTTTTAGTTTTACTTGATTTATATATTTCTTTAAAAATATTCACAGGATTGGTGTTAAATCCTTGGTCAAAAAAGGATTCCACCAATCAGTCAGCGAAAAGCTTATTTTTCTTACTTTAGATTTTAATGTACCTGTAAGAGTTATCTTTGATTTTTTTTAATGGATTCTATAAATTCAATATTTAAATTTAACACATAAAATTTGAATGGTAAGTATTTCCCATTTGCCTTGTTAGCAAAATAGGGATTTTAAAAATCAAAGTATAAATATTTTCTTTGGTTTATATCTTTTTGTTATGTTTTATTTTTTAGGGAGCTGCTGCTATTTTTGATATGATTGAGTATTATGACACAACTTCACACCTGAATATTTCTTCTAACAAATCCATTGGTAATCAGGGATGGCAAGCATGCTCAAAAATGTTAAAAAGGGTATGTAAGAAGCATTTTATATTTGTGGGCTTAAACATTAGTGCAAATATATTATGTTCATTTATATATTTAATATCTGAATTTATTTAAAACCATTTAAGTAGATCTTAATGCATTAAATACAGGAATATTTTGGGATTAAAATATCTTAAATATTCTAATGAGATAGAGCAGGGGTTTCCAACTGGAGGCCCGCGGGCCGCATGCGGCCCGCCGGGTCATTTTGTGCGGCCCGCGAAGCTCTCTGAAAACTCTCCAAAAAGTAGCCTCAAAACACTTTTTAGCACACTAAAATTCAAAATTTTTTCAGGGGAGAACCCCCGACCCCCCATATACCTCTTAGATTATGGACTAGCTTCGATCGTTTTCTTTGGTACAAGAATTAAAAGTTTGAAGTTTCGAGAGGTCATTTGTAAAACCTGAAATTCCCCCTGAGCGTAGCAAGGGGTATGAAGGCTTTTATAACCTGGATCATGAGGAGGGACAAATTGGATTATCAAAAAAATTAGGTAAAATAATCCTCTGAGGAAAGTATACAAACATTTTCTTTAGGAAGACCTTTTCATTTAAGTAATATTCAGAATATTAAATACATTCAGTATTCCTAAGAGTTGTATAAGAGTAAAAAAATCGTATATCCTCTGGAATTTTGGAAAATACAGTAGTGCATACATTCAAAATACGTAAACAACCTTCGTCCCTCTTTTGCTGGAAAAGTTTCATATTGAAGACTTTCACCCCAAAAAAATTTTCATCAAAAAGGAGCCAGATTACTTTGCGGCCCGCCACTTGACTTGTGATTTCGATTGCGGCCCGCGAGTACTTAGAAGTTGGAAACCCCTGAGATAGAGGATAAATTAATTAGTAGTTATTAGTGGCTTACAGTATGTGTATTCTTAATATCACAACTTTGTTACCTCAAAACCATTATATTGATGAGCTTATAGCCAGCTCAAATACTATTGAAACCTTTTTTTTTTGCAAATTGGTAAGTATTAAATGATTGCTTTAATATTATAAACTTACAGAATATAGCTCATTTATTGTGAAAACTAGCGCAATAATTGCAATTATATTTTTTCTATTTAGACACCATACTTACAGTACATGGATGCTTCAAAAACATCCCAAAATGAACAAAGTTTATTGATTTTGGGAAGAGCTTTTCGTACTGGATGTTTTCTTCACACACTGCACTTAGAAAATTCTGGTATATATGGTAGACCTCTTGTTATCCTTGGTAAGTCTAGTTTCAATTTAATGTTAAAGTTAGTTTCTATTTTAGTAAATAAGTTAACGGGTAGATCCAGGTTTTATATTTTGGAGCCCATTTCATTATTTTTTGTGAAAAATGAAATGTTTTTTTGTAAAAAATTGAAGCAGTGATAGTTAGAAGATGAGTGGGTAAAAGATAAATTGACTCACAAACCAAGAAAATCATGGAAAATTTAAATATTCTGTGACCGTTTTCTTGCAAATTATCACTAAAGCTAATTTGAATTTCATAAAAGGGGCGTTTTTATTAATTTATTTTTGTGAAGGGGCAGAGCCCCAACTTTTGTCTGGATCAACCCCTGATTAAAGTGGAAAAGTGCAACTTAGAACCATGTCAAACTAAAGTTCTACCCAGTGCTGCTAAGATATCTTTTGTGCGAAATAAATTATATTCACATACCTTTTTTTCAGTTGCTGCTTTAAAGCTTAATAACACTTTAATTGAATTATTTCTGGGAGAAAACAAAATCTGCTCAGCTGATGGTTTACAGCTCGGGAATTTGTTACGTTCTAATTCAACACTTGAACTTCTTGATCTCAGGACAAATAATTTGCAGGTAGATAGGATTCTTTTTCCTATGTTATTTTCATTCCTATAAAGTTCTTAATAAAAAACCTTCAATTTTTAGGATCTAGGCATTTGTCATTTAGTGGATGGGCTTTGCCAACAAGCTGCTAATTGTGGTGAATGTTTAAAAACTCTAAATCTAGCGAATAATGGATTGACTTGCAATGGAATGGCACATATCAATCGAGCTTTGGTAAGTTATTAGTGTTTTCATAACTTTTTCTTCAGAGATAATTATAACATACTTTTTCTGGTTTGTCTTTACTAATAATTAAAGGAGAAGGTTTTTATTCATGGCTCAAATTTTACTTTTATTTTTGAAGAGCTGGCAAATGTGCAAAAAGCCTAATCTGGCCTAAAACTCACAATGTTATCCGATTAGAAAAATGGTTTCACTAAATTTTTTTAAAGGTGTAATTTTAAAGTACATAAAAATTTAGAAAGGTTTTCTTTTAACTGTAGTAAGGAAGTTAATCCACCATACAATGAATTCAAATAATTAAAAATGTTAAATATAGCTCAGAAAAGGATATTTTGAGTTTATTATAATTAGACTTAATTTTTTCAACAGCTTTTAAATCCATACTAACTAATAGTTAAAATTATATGTGCTAACTGAATATATTTAAAAACACAAAACACTTTATTCATAGTACTGCTCAGCCAGGGTTAAGCATGCTGAAAAAAAATTCACCCCAAGGTACTGGCTTGCATCGTAGGTGGAAAACGGAAAACTCACCTTGAACTTCATTTCAGGATCACTGTAGTTAAATAACTCAGTTATTTAAAACTATTTGTTAAACTCAAAATTTCCTTTTCTCTGCTAATCCAATCTTGAGCTTCCTTCCTATTTTCACTTATCACGATAACTGTAACATCCTTCAATATCTTTTGATTTATTCTAGGGCTGCCCAACCTCCGGCCCGCGGGCCAGATCCGGCCCCCGAGCTCTCTGAATCCGGCCCGCGAACGAAATTAGAGCAACACCTTTTATTACTCTCAGTGGCGGATCCAGGATTTGGTTTTGGGGGGCTAAGAATTTTCATAACCCAATTGAATCTTGTTAATGTTATTACAAAAAAGATAGTGAATTATCCTGCTCTAACTACCAAAAGGGGGGTCAGGGGGATCTCCTCCATAAAATTTTGGAAATTTAAGTCAAAAACCCCACTTCTTCAACTTGTTTTGGTACGCTTCATCCGAATTTTGTGTATAGATTTTTTGCGTTTTGACAAACTTAGTAAAAAATAGTTGTAATAACAGAGTTACAAGTGCCAAGGGGGTCTGGAGGTCCTCCCCCATAATTTTTTTTTAAAATTTGAACTTAAAATAACGGTTTTTACTCATTTTGGTGCATAAAATATCATATTAATATAGAGTAAAACTTTTCATTTGGGGGGCTTCAGCCCTTTAGCCTCCCCCTGGATCCGCCAGTGATTACTTTGTTTTCCGGGGGTTTTTTGCTGAAAAAAAAATTCTTTAAAAATGCCAAGTTGCAAAAATACTGTAAATGAAAAGTTATAAAATGTATTGTTGTTATTAAGCATCAGTTAGCGCTTTTGCTTTTCAACTGTAATTTACTTTCTGGCCCTCCACACCTCATCAAATACCCTGAGTGGCCCTCCTCCAAAAAAGGTTGGACACCCCTAATTTATTCCCTTTAGCTGGCTGAGCATATAGAAAATTTTCCCTTTACATTTTTTTAAAGGATAAGCATCTTATCTGTACTATCTATTTTTTTTCTATTTCTAGTTAGTATCAGAGTCTTTATCTTCCCTTGACATCAGTTTGAATAATATATGTGATGAAGGAATTCAACACATGAAACAAGGGTTGCTTACAAATCAGTCCCTTCAAGAGTTGAAATTAGTGAATGCCAAATTAGGATGTGAAGGTCAGTTTATTCAAAATATTGATTTGAGTTTTTAAATTTTAGTAATGGTTTTTAAGTTTCACAGGGTTCATACGCTCCTTGAAAACTCCTTAAATACTCCTTGAAAATGATTTTCATTTTCAAGCACTATGGAAACTCCTTGAATTTAGGCTGTACTCCTTAAAAACTCCTTGATTTTCATCATGAAATTATTTAATAAACTTATCTTGGCTATAAAATAGTTTCAATCCGCATTATTTTTCAGAAAAATAATGGGTTACTGTGGAAAAATCTCGACTTTTTGTGAAAGTGAGAGTGATTTTAAAACTTGATTCAGGAATGCAATTGGCGAAGCATGCGTTTTAAGCTGAGTAAAAATTTTTCCCTCAAATACTCCTTGAAATTTTTAAAAATACTCCTTGAAAACTACTTGAATACTCCTTGATTTTGATTTGTGAAAAATTGTATGAACCCTGTTTCAAGCTTTTTCTTTAGCTTTGCATACTTTAAAATCATTGATAATTACATTTAAGTCATACATGTAGTCAGTCCTTATGTATACTTTGGCTTTTCATACATTTTCCCATAACACCAGATAATACTAGATCCATTTCATATCTTTTTTATTACACTTAATGAAAATGTGTTAACAATATTATGATCTGTCATTAAGATGATCATTGTAACTTTTAAAGTACTGTTGATGTTAGAAATAGTTCCGATCAAAACATTCACTGTTTTTACAATCAAATCACGGCCTACAAGCTTTTTACCATCATTTGTCTGACAACGAAATTCTTTTGTTTTAATTAGTTAATGATAAAGTCGCAAAGTGCATAGAAGGTTGTGCTTTTTGGCGAAATTTAAATGAACTCTTGTGCATCTCTTTCAACGAGTGCATATTCTCCTCATTATACTCCCGGAGGTAAAGAGTGGCTGGGCAAGTGAAGGGTAGGACTAAGGATCTTTTGTGCCAGTGAGAGATGATATTATATCACACACATTTTAAGAAAATACTATAATCATTTCATAATCTTTTTACCACACTTTAATGTAAACATCAACAATAGTGTAACAAATGTCAAAAGGAATATTTTTTTTTTAGCTGAAATATAAAAGAGCTCACCCAGTTCAATGACTGTTTCATCATACCTAATGTGTCTCTTCATATCTCTGTTTGAAGTAAAAAATTGTTTTTTTCCCAATAAGATAAGCAGTTAGATGGTTGTAGCAGAAATATTTGACAGATATACCTTTTACACAATAATTACAATGGGATTTTCTATTTTAAATTGCTAGAGTCCTTTTTTCTTCTCAAAATAAAAGTTGCAAATTCTAAACATTTACTGTAAAACTCATTGGCACAACAGCAAAAGCCAATGTGTTCAAAGGGGTCCTGTGTTTCAAAGCAAATATCTCAGTAAGGTGGTCCCAAATCATTGTCAAACTTGCTATTCTCTTATGATATACTTGCTTGTGTGTTTTAGCAGTTGTATGAATTTTGCAATCACTCTCTAGGGGCTGTGGCACTGGCTGAGTTCATAGCTGACAATCAACATATAGCACAGATAGATTTAAGAGAGAATGATATTAGACTAGCAGGGCTAATGGCTCTTTCCTTGTCATTAAAGCACAATCAAAGCATGATCAGTCTGAGTGTTGATACAATCAAAATGGTTATGGTAAGTACCTAAGTGTTACACATTACTTAAATGTTGACCTTTATTACTTCTTAGTAATGGATAATTGCAGTAAAATTTTTTTAAAAATCTTAATGTATTCAGAATGGCTTAAAACCTCCAAAAAAACAGTTTAATTTACATTTCAAAGCCCTAAATTTTAAGTTATTTTCAATTAAAAATAGCTTCTTTTCTGTCTGAGCTGAAACAGCTTGTGCCTTGTTTACTATCATTCCGCTTTGAAATAGTTTTTTTACAGCCTAGTGTTTCCCACGTTTCCAAGAGGCACATGTGACACCACACTGTTAGGTGCTTTGTGTAATAAAATATCTCATAATTAACTGAAAAAAATGTGTGGTAAAAGACAAGCATATTTTTGGAATCGGGAGATAATTTTTAATAATTAAAAGTATTCAGAATTTTAAGAGATGCTGCAATTCTCCATTGGTTAGTAAGTGCGGTGAGGACTCGAGCCCCTCACCTTGGACTCTCCACCTTAGGCGAATAATCATGTGCTCAGCTCTCTGCAGCTTGTGCTGAGGAGGGCTGGGAACTAAATGGAAGTTCTGAAGCCTTGAAAACTATAAATATTGCTGTTCATTTTGTTGTTTACTAGATGTTTCTATTTATTTCGCCTGTGAGCGATTTTAGCCTTTTTACTAATTCTTAATAAAGTTGTTTATAGTTAAAGAATCGATCTTCTTTATAAGTAAGTTTCTGTTATTGTAACTTTTTAGGATCAATCCTATCATATCTTATGATTTAGTCAAAGGTTACTAACTAACCTTTGACTGTGTTTATTTCACTGTAAAAAATTATATAGAGAGGGTTGTGTGATAATTGTAAAATATCCAAATTTCTGTAGTATTTTACCTTTAAAGCTATTGTTACTAGAAAGTATTATTGGGTTATAATCTGAGTTTCATTTCTGTATATGACCTGTTACTTTTTTAAGAATGAAAAAGAAACATTTAATGGCATGTTTTGTTTTCAGACAGTTATAATTCTGTGATTTTTAGAGATGGGAATGGCCGGAAAAAACCATAAGCTTTGGGGAAAAAACATTTTTTCTGGTTTTTTTTCAAAGAGTTTATTTCTTTCCGGAAAAATTGAATTGTTATTTTCAAATACTTTTTATAGAATTATTTTACCAATATCAATTAAAAATGTTTTTGATGATATTCTTATACCATACTTAAAAAATGATGTTTCAACCATATATTAAGCATTTTTCCCCCAAGAAAGTAAGTTTGTAATAAAAAAATATTTTCAGAAACATATTACAGTTACTTTGCAATGCTTTTTCTTTAGATATTTAATGTCACACATGAAAACATTTAACTTAAAAAATGTAAGCTTCAAATGATAAACTAATTTCAATGTACTCTAAGTATTACTTGCTATTTTTCTACATAAACAAAACAAAAATATGCATTCAAAATTATATTAATGAACGCGGAACAGTTACACAATGCACAATTATGATAATTTTATAAACAATTATTAAATCCAGTACTTTAAAAATAAAATTTGAACCATATAGTATAACCCACGTTTTTATGAAATGGGTTTATATTTACTTGAAAAATTGAAATTTTATTTTGGAAGTATTATAAAATAATTTTTAATGATTAATTTATAATATATTTTATTTTACTAATGATTTATTTATTCTACAATGAAGGATTATTTAGTTTCCAAATAAATATGTATACAAAAACTGCTCTTTTCTATGCAAAATAGGTCAATTTTTCCAGAAAAGAACAGGTTTTTTTTCTGCCTTTCCAAAATTTCCAGAAATTTTCCATCTCTAGTGATTTTTTTTATTCTTTTTATAAATACTGAAATTTTTAATCTAAGCTAGTACGTTGCTACTTATTGTTTTCTCAACTTGATTTACTCCTTTTTTACATTTGTCTAGAATTCCGATAGCTCAGACAGTGAACAAAAACTCGTTGCCGAAATAGCCGAATACTGTCAAAGGAACAAAAGCAGAATAGAGTCGGAGCAAATGGAAGACAAAAACATCAATTTCGTTGTACAGAATTCCAATATTCCTATTGTCCACAATGAAGCCGAACTCACTGCACTCATCCAAGAAAAGGCCTCACAGCGCGGCACCCATTCCGTCACAAATTCGGCCGGTATGGTCTGCAGCGCTTCCTTTCCAGGCAACACAAAGTCCAACACACCCTCTAGTCTTCAAAGAAACCGATTCCAGGTGTGTCGCGTTTTCCTGGATTCCGACAAGAATCCTTCCTCATCAGAGCTTTCCAGTGCAACCCCCAAAAGCGGAGATTCGAGTAACGCTTCGGAAGAGTCGGTGTTTCTCCCTCCGTCTCCGAGTGAGATCGGCTTTGACTCGTCTTCCACCACCGGCAAATCGGAAGAGGGAGAGGTGAGGAAAAACTATATCAGGCACCAAGATTCCATAGCCGTTCACAAACAACATGCCAAGAGTGCAGCCCATTCCGGTGCCGAGGAAGACCCGCAGAAAGCAATAGAGGAAGCTGTGGAAGAGGAACCGAAAGAAGCAGTGCAGGACGAAGATTCTAGTCAAAACGAGAGTCCGAAACCGGGCCTCGGAGCACGTAGGGCAAGCGGTGGCAAGGTTGTCAAAAAATTAACTTTCGTGTTACCGGATGACTACACTGAACATGTGAGTGCGATGAGTACCTCTAGAAGAATGAGCACCCCTGCTGTACTCTCCCAAAGGCTTGGTCAACACAAGCACAATACTTTGAACTTGAAATTGGGTCGTCAGTTGGAAGGTTTGGATCTCAAGAGCTCTGTGCCGCTTTCTCCTACAAGGCTGAGGGAAGGCTTAAGTAAGATATGTTTATCTTTTTTACTTTAAGGCGTGTTTATGCAGATAAGGGGAATTAAAATTCCTGGAGGAGGACCTCTAGCCCCCCTTAAAACGTTTATTTACAACTCTTTTCCCTAGAAAATTATTTGGTTTACAAGAAACTGTTCTCTTTGGATGCAGCCCGAAGGGTCTCAAAA
Source organism: Tetragnatha versicolor (assembly GCA_024610705.1). NCBI lineage: Eukaryota > Metazoa > Arthropoda > Arachnida > Araneae > Tetragnathidae > Tetragnatha > Tetragnatha versicolor. Next base: position 817,901 of record JANDEH010000002.1, read on the forward strand.
CGATCTAAGGATGCAGCCCAAAGGGTCTCAAAATGATCTAAAACACTACTTTAAGAGCCAAATTTTCAAGACCCCCCCAATTTTCAATTGCCCAGAGCCCCCCATTTTTCCTTGGAGTTCACGTTGTCAAATTTTGACATATTACCTTAAGAATGAAATTGAGGTAACTCCCGCCAAAAAAACCTAGTTACAGCAAGGTCCAGACCCATTTAAAAAAATTCCTTGCCCCCCCAACGAAAAACTGAAATAACGCCCCTGATTCAATTGAATCCTTCAAATAATTTCTCAAACAAAAGTAAGAATTTCCAATTCAGTTTGTGTTTGTTTACATTTATTAATAAATTAAAAAGTTTCTTTGCACGAGAACCATTTTAATGATCGATACATTGAGCTTGAAAGCGTGCTTTGTAATTTAAATATTCATTGTATGATTATTTCTGTTGTTTTTCAGTTTTCCCTGATCCCATTGAAAGCAGAATTCCTGCAAACTACGATAGCTAAGGAGTTATGAGCACTGCCATCTCTGTGTTAATTACTGATGAAGCTTGCCAAATTCTCACAATATCAATATTATCCCTGCATTTATCTGTTATGGATGTTGTGTTCATCATGTCAAGCTACAAAATCATCTTTGGTCTCATCAAACTTTATGTTGCAAAACGGGGTTGATCGCTTTTGTCGTCAGACGTGTGTACTTGAGATTACTGCACTTAATTACCTCTCAAGTTGTTAATTAACTAAATGTCTCTTGAAAAATTGTGCATTGCAAGATCAAACATTGTTTTTCTTGTTAGTGATTGATCTTCTATTATATGCCAATATAGTTTTCATGTTTGGATTTTTCTCATGTTTTTGTTTTTAATATCTAGACTGCCATTTATATACCCGACTTCTTTTCATTGAAAAAGCAATAAATTCAAAGCCTATCTGTACAGGGTATAGATTTGAAGAATTAACCAGCGATACAGTTTTAATGCATTTTTGCATTTCTATTAACTGTGACTTTTAATGTTGAGTTTAAGACTGACCCATTCTCATGCTAACATTCATTCTATCTGGAATTGACTGAATTTTACACTTAATCATTGAGAGTAACATTTATTTTTTTAATAATTATTAAGACATTGAAATCATGCATTAACATTACCCACAATTTTTATATGAAAAAATTTAATATAAATAATTCAACTTCTAAAGCAACTTCTGATATGTGTTGGCTTCAAATATGCATTTAAAAGAATGTGGACTTTTATGAATGTCCCAATTAATATTTTATTTTAAAAGTTTTTGGTAAAGTATCCCGATACCTGAAATCTTTCTTTTAATGGAAAGTACTTTACATTTGTGAGACTGTATTTGTGCCATTGATTCTGAAAGTGGTACAAGTAAAAAAAATAATTCAAAACCAAGTTTATTAGCTATTTTATCTACTCTTAACATGAACTCGATCCATCAGAGTTTTGAAGAAAAATCCATTTTTTACCTTTGGTTAACATTTTTGAAAATAAATTGAAATTTAACTTTAATTAGAAAAAATCAATTTTGTTATTCTACAATTTTTGTTTTCATACTTAAATATCTGATAACAGTGATTATGGTGAATATGTATCCGCAGTATTTAACTTTATGGTTAAAAAGGAATTAATTCATCAATTTTGAAATGAAAAGATATGTTTTAATCTCTTATTAATTGATTTATTTTTAATGAGTTTTGAGAATAATTTTATTTTAGTCATAATTCAAAGCTGTACCATGGCCAACTGTTAAAGGAAAAAAAAGTTTGATTTATTAACTTATATTCCATTGATCTTTCTGAATTATTGTAAAAGCTTACCACTTAACTAACCACTTTAAAAAATTAACGGCCAATTTGTGTGTACTATTCCCCTCCTACAAATTTAACTGTACGAGTATTTTTTTATTGACGACTATTTTGTTGGGGAGCTTTTGTGCCTTGAACTTATTCTTGTTTCTGGCTTACAACAGAAAGTACAATTATATTTTGTCATTGGATATTCTTAAAGCATTTATCCATGCGTTGAAAATCATAAAAACATTTTTTGTGGTTACTCCTTAAATTTTTTTCAACTTAAAAATTGAAAAATTTTCGCTTCTGAAGTCATGAAGTAGGAATAGGATTCAACCTTGAACCATCATCATAAACTTGAAAATCATTAAATTTCTCCTTATTTTCTATCATTAATTGGGGAAAAATTCCTGAAGCTAGTGTTTTTTGTACCATCCAGGCCCATTTGTACAAGATTCAGCAACCCAGTGTACTTGCCTTAATTTTACCTTAATTGTTTATGCTTTACAGTTCATTAAAAATTCGAAATTTCTCTTAAGTTTTAGCAGATTAGCCAACTTTTACGGATTGTCCATAATATTTACGGATTTTGCGTTCTTGTCCATTTAACTATCCGTGAAAAAGCAAAACACTCATGTTGTACACGATTTTTCTCTAATTATATCGTTTTACTTCAAAACCAGATTCCTCTACTAATCCCTGGGTCCTTATGATTTTCTCAATTTTGGCCTTTTTATTGAGTGAAATTTGGCTTTTTTGCTAATTTTTTCGGATTTACCGGCAAGTCTTGATGTAAAGTTTGCTTATTTTCCTGTTTCTTTCGCAATTTATACACATTATTTTTCGCAATGTGGAAAAAACAACTTTATCGGAATTGGAATTCGCCTTGAAGTTCTTCTGGCTTGTTAATTTTCAAAGGGGCACTTTATTCAATACCCACATAATAAATAATAGTGCTTACTGATTCTCCCTGGTATGTAAATATGCACCTTATGTTCAATGTAAAATGTGTTTGAGGTGCAACAAGAGTTCCCCAATCAAAAAACAATCTCATTTGGTTGAGTTGTATTTTTATGGTGATTGTTTGAATGTGATAACTGTTAAAATTTCATTATTCATGTTGATTACTATTGTTTTTCTTTTTATTAATTGTGTTCTCATTTACTGAAATGTGATTGAAACCTTGTTAATGTTTTTATTTTATTTTGTATTTAGTTTCATCACACAACATTGATTTCTATATAATTTTTGTGTGATTATTTTGAGAAAGCTTTGTTGTGTGGAGTTATCAGTTTAAGAAAAGTTTTATAAGCTTTTTAAGGGCCAATATTTTCTATAGCATTGTTTTATGCCTGTGTTATTTTTATGAGATTGTTCTTTTTTTACCTTCATATTTTATTTATACATTTACTTTTGTAATATGTATATTTCACTGCCTATAGAAGTGATACTTTATTGGCGGAAAAACTGTTCATTGCATACCTTACTCAATTAATACAAAGGGTCTCAGTCGCTTAAATTTCAAACAATTTTTGGGTTTTACAATTCAACTTTGCTATGTGTTTGCTGATTTTCACAAACACAGCATTGAAACACAAAATATACTATTTTTGTAACATACAAGGTATCACTTCTTGTGCAGTGATTTGTTGTTATCCCCATTATTATTAAACTGATTATGATTTTTTTCCTTTTGAAAAAAAAACTAAATTGAAAATAAATTTTTTAAAACTATATTTCTTCAGCAAACCAAGTAAACATAATGGATATAGTTTAAGAATAAGGGTTTCAGCTTAAAGAGGCATAATATGTTTTATGTACCAGTTTCTGATTGCATTCATATTAAGAAGGGATTTTAATTAATACACAGATTCTATGCTTTGTCAAATGGCTTTATTTCTTGAAGTTGTACTTAAAACTACACACCGTTTAGTATTTAAAGCAAGTAAACACTTCTCAGTTGTTCCTGAAGGGGTCACTCTATTGAATTGTACCATATTTCAAATGATATTTTCTATTATAGCTGGTGTGTAATCAATTTTATTTATTCACGATTGATTAAGACTTTATTGTGGAAATAGTTAATTTGTTAATGAATTTGTAAAAATCATAGTATGGAAATATGGATAGTTAAATAATAATATGTAATAAATAATAATTAATATGGATAATTAATAATTAAACCAAACAACTATAAGTTTTTCATGGTAAAAAAATTTAAGTAAAAATGTGGAAATATCTTTCTGGAGTAAAATGTAAAAAATATTTTTACAGGTTAACTGTTCTGTTTCATATTAATGTTTAAGATAAAAAATGTTTTTAAAATGATTAGTTTTGTGTAAGAATATGTTTTTATTTGGGATATATTTAAGATTGATTTTCTAAAATATTTCATATGGTATTCATACACTTTTTTGTGTATCCCTTAATTAAATTGTAAATTTATTCAGTGAAATCACATTTTTAAATATATATGCTGAAAAGTTATAGCCCTTAATTATTAGTTAATAGCCCTTAGCTCCACTTCTATTAATTGATGTATTGTTGTATTCAATAAGTTAAAATATATCATTAGTTACTTCTTGAATTAATATAATAGGTGTAATCACATTTTCATATATAACCCATGATTAAATTCTAATGTAGTTTTATTTGTCTTAAACTGCTCACTCTTATGAGCATTTTTCTTCAGTTAGAATAACCTATTAGAAATAGATGTATAGAATGCATGTATAAATGCTTGAGAGAAATGTATGCTTCTCAAGTTCATTTCATCATTCCTTCTGTTAAAAACACGAAACAAAAGAAATAAGATATTTCTTAAATATATAATTTAGATTTAGCCATAAAAATGAACATTTGTTGCTCTGAATTTGGTAAATAAAACAAAAAGTATGTCATCAAGTTGTTGCTACCAATCATTTAACCACAATATGAATTAGTTACTCTGTGTTTCATACATATTTGTGATATATAGACTACTTGTGTTACTAGTTAAAAAACAATGTTTTAAGGTAACATTCACATAATTTGATCCAAATTTGTATGCATTCCATAGTTTGATCACTGACATATTGAATCACCATCTGTAAATATTGATGTAAGTACTTTACTCAACTTCTCTTATAAGTGTTTAAGTTTTACGTAACACTTTTCATTAACTTATGCATGTGTGTTATTTAGACAAATGCTGACTTTCTGCTCAATATTTTATTTCACTTTACGCAATTGAAAAACATAATTTTGCAGTCATAGTTTTGCGAATTTGACTTGGGTCGTGTTACTTAAAAGGAACCTGGCAGATAATCTATATTAAAATGTAAATAAAGTATTAACTTGATGAATTGCAGTGGTTAGTTTACTCAGTTAAGAAAAGAATTTTAAAATTATCTCACTTATGTTTTTTCTGCTTACTATCATGAAACTAAATCATTTTCTTTATTTTAAATAGTCGATAGTTTATATTTTTTATTAACAGTTTTAATTTTTAAAAAGCTGTGCATTTCCTCTGTTTTTTACTAACCAAAGAAGAATTTTATGTCTAGTCACTAAAGATTTTTTGTAGTTCTAAGAAATTAAGATTTTAAAACTAATTTGGGTACTTACGTATTATCCCGTCAGCGGCACATTAATAGAAAAGTCAATGGGATTTGATAACGTTTTTGATTAAGAGGTACGGTCAACGGTATAGTTCGTAAGAACCCTAATTTGTAACCAGGTGAATTTTTAACTAGAACATATGAAGTTATAGGTTAGACCAGCGTTTCCCAACCAGGGCTTCGTGAAGCATTCTCAAAGCCCTTTAACCCAACAAAAAGTACCAAAATACTTTTTGACCTGCTATAATTCAAAATTTTTCTGGGAGAGGACCCCTATCTCCCATTTATCTGAACTTATGAAATGGCATAGTTGAAATTGTCTTTTCAAAGGTTTAAAAGAACATTTCTGAAACTAGGGGGTAGAGTTGAAACTTTATTTTTTTTTAAAATTTAAGTTCTTGAATATTTTCCGAGAGAATATCCCTAGTAAGAAAAACTAGGTATTTCCCAACAAAATTGAAAAAGCCTAAGCAAAAATCCTTTACCAATGTCCAACAGTTTTACAAATTCATTTAGTTTTGACATTTTCTTTTTTAAAAATTTGTTCATTCATCATTGTTTGTATAAATTTTAGGTTGAGTTCTATTTTGTATAGTTTGTAATTAGTAATAATTTTTTATCAAACATGTATATTTTATTTTATACAACAATGGTATTTGTCTAAAAGTGAACGACTCAGGTTAGTTATTTCCTGTTCTTATTAAAACCCAAGATATTATTAGGGGTTTTGTAAAACTTAAACTATGTCACTAGAATTTCATGATGGTGAAAAGAGGTTTGGAAACGCTGGATTAGACTATCATATTCCTGGATTATAAAGTAACTTTATAACAGTGTCTATTGGGTGGGATATAAAGTTTTTTGACACATAATGAAAATCAATTACAGAAACTAACAGTCGTATTCACAGCCATCGGCTTCGCTGTTAACCAGGAGCTAAAGAAAGAATAATTAGCTTTTCGCTGACTCTGATTGGTGGAATCCTTGATCAAGGATTTTACACCAATGCTGATAGCTGTTAATATGGCTGTAAGTGTATTGTGTGTTGCTTGATGTTTTTTTAAAACATTTATCTGTTCAAATATTTAAAATTTTTGTTGGTAAATAAATACAATGTAGGTAGTTTTGTTCAACTCTAAATAGTTGGTCCTTAATAAGCTTTGTTGCTACAACCATGAGGTGTTTTCAAAAACCAGTTTTTGCTGCTCGGTAGCCTTGACAGTTTCTGCTGCAACTTATATTTTTGCATCTTTTCCCAGCTGCAGCAATTGAAGACTTTACTCTGCAGTTGTAGCAGTTTAAGTTCTAGAATACCCGAGATTGCATTTGTGAAGCCTATGTTAAATTTCGGGTGTCTAGGACTGAAAAGGTCAAAATATTTCATGTGTCAGAGACTTTATATCCATCTTGTACTTAAATTCTAAATGCAATTAGTATTATATTGTTTGAAATCAATGGCATTGTTTCTTAAACATAGTGGTTTGTGCAGAGAGGCAACTTTCTATTTTGTGACTAATTTAATGAATAGTGTATTAAAATTTGTAACCAGTAATAGAAATGAGATAAATAATAATAATTAAAATATAACACTTGAAGTAGATGAGATTATTGTGCTTGTAGGTTTTGATAGTTTTATAACTACTCTATCCATACTTTCTTTTTACATTGATTGTGATTTTTCTATATCTTGTTCTTAGAAACAATGTATATCTGTATTTCCCTTCTAATTCATGGAATTGATTTTTTCACGCTTACTATATGCTAAATATGCCCCCTAATAGAAATACTGCAAAAAATATCCAGTATTAACTTCTAGGAATTTATTTTTTTCATGATAACTAAGTCTTTTTATGTTATTATAATGTTTCATGGTTTACAAAATATTGAAGAAATGGTATTCTCAGAATGACTGATTATTAAATGTACTTTAAATGAAATTTTAACATGGCACCATCAATATGTATTTTATTACAATGAAAAATTTAAATAGTTTTTGAAGATTTTTACAAGTTTTTGAACAGCAATTTTCCAGTAAAAATATTTTGTATCAAAATTATTCATTTGAAATTAAAGCATGAGATCTATTTTGACAGTGATTTTGAGATTTAAAAGATCCTTTTAATTTCCATAGAAATTTGAAACAATTTATATACATTCGTACCATTTTATGCCCAATAATGATTTAATGAAGTTGAGTGCAACGTTTGTGTACTTAGCAGTTTTTGGAGCAAATCATTTCAAAAACAATTTATATTTTAACTGCGTAAACTAATTACTGCTGTACTTAATAGCTAACTTAAATTTCTGATACAAAATTTTTATACCTCCTCTTCTATGTTCTCTTTAAACTTGTATGTGTTGATGTAAATAACTTGCCTCCTAAACTTCACTACTATTTTGTGATACTGTTGAAAATTGAATTTAAAAATACTACCCTGATACTAAATGTACATATTTAAATATATATATTTTTACTAATTGTATAAGAGACTGATAACTATTGTATAGAAGTCTTTCCGAAATTCCTACCTAAAATTCTGTTATTGAATTAAAATTTGAAATTATTTTCCAGTTAAATTTATGTAAAGAGCTATTTACATTCGTTACTAACTACTGCAAGTAAATGTTCTATATATAATGGCAGCTGTAAATTATACTGTAATAAATGGTTGGTGTTTATTTTAGAGTTTTTATTTTGATTGAAAAAAGCAAACATACTGTATTGTAATCAATCTGAACACCAATTGAACTAGAATTGGAAAAATATAAATACCATCAACATAGATATAAACCATATTGTTGGTGCTTCTGATTCAAATCAGATCCTTTACCCAGTGGTGATGGTAGGCAAGGTAAAACTGAAGAGTTATCTAAAAAATCATAAAAATCCTTTTCATGGTTTGTGCTGTAGTTTGAAGAGAAAAATTAAGCACTTTTTTAACGACTTTCTAAGGATTTTTGAGAAGTTGTAAGGACCTTCTTGAACACATTTAAAACGGTCAATAAAATGTGTTTAATGAGTTTTAAAGATATTTGACAATAAACAACTTGCAATTGGTGTGATAGCAATTTTAAGTTGTAGGGGATTGGATACATTTGCTTCCTTTTCTTCTGCCACTTCAAAGAGTGTGATGCAAAATGAAGGTTTCTCGAGTTGAATTGTTTGATGCACTAGCTTAAATTAAAATTATTGAAGAAAATTTACAATAAGCACTACCTATTACAACTAAGAAAACTACAATAAGGAAGTTGCATGTGTCAGATTTTCAAAAATAAACAAGTGTTCCGTATGGTTCTTTGTATTGTAAAATGAAATATCTAGTCAGTTTTTCAAAAAAATGTACAGGTAATTAAATATTTTAATTTAAAAGTCGAGAAAAAAACACGTGACTGAAAACGTTTATTGTTTTAACTATAAGATGACAACAATAATACCATCAACTCCATTGCTTTACAACAATGTTTAGTATAAGATGACGTCACATCCAAACTCTTGGCGTTTTCGCGCGCTTTTAAAAAGGGGATTTTTGTTAATTTTTTTGACAGTCAAAAAATTTCTCGATCGGCCTCAAATTTTGGGTAGTTGCTTATTTTAGCAAGAGGAATCGATTAAAAAAATATAAAAAATCATGCAACTTCCTCATTAAGCACTTTTTAATGACTCAAAATATGAGAAACACACTTAGAAACGTAATAAAAAATTAAGCACTTTATATCAAATCAAAGTCTGCCCGGGCCTAGTGGCCCATCCGGCGGTGCCCATCTCCGTTTCTGTAGCCTTTTGGGCCTGGGGTGCTAATTACTAGTGTGTGTCCAGGCCGAGTGGCTAGCCCGACGCTGGACCCCCAGTTGATTCCCCAAGCAAGCTTGGTCCTCATTTATCGACCCCGGAAGGATGAAGGGCTGAGTTGACCCATGACCAGCTACCCAAGCAGGAGCCGCGAGGCATCGAACCTGGGTCGGTAATGCTCGTAGCCAGACACGCTAACCACTGCACCACCGCGGCCACAAGCACTTTATAAGGGCCATATAAATGAATACAAAAAGTAAGCAAACCATGCTTCTTTTTTTAAATAAGATTTTTCTTTACAAATAAAAGTTTAGGAACCGATCAGAAGAACCTACTTATCAATTTTGTTTTCTCTACCTAAAAAAGAAACCCAAGATCCTGCCTCAGATCTGTCTAGGCCCCACAATGCTTTGAACTCGATATTCACTTTCTAGTCTAGTTAAATTGTGCTTTGGTGAAAAATATATTTCAAGTTTAGAATAGAAATATTGCTTTGGGATTTTAAAATGATGCAATTAATTGTGTTGCTTTAAATTACATATAAAACTCACAAAATCTGCGTTTATTTGTACAAACTAAACTATTTGGGTTCAAGATATTATGAAAAGGATTCATGATTAAGCGGTGTTAATCCTGTCCCCATTGTCACACCAATCTTCTAGAATTGAAATGAACCCAACTTTTTCTTTTGTAGGGGAAGCAGTCAATATGAAGGATAATAAAATAGTTTTAGGATGTATTAAACTGGAATAAATTTTGTTTTTGCATGTTCCTTATTCAAAACATCCCTTCAGGGTTCCCCCGGTCCTTGAATTTTTTAAGGCTAAATTTAGGTACTTGAAAGCACTTGAAAAATTTTCTAGGTCCTGGAAAAATGACTTGGGTCCTTGAATTTTCACTCAGCCTCTAATCGAACTTAATTTTTCCAGATCTGTCTTTGTTTTTTTTCTTGAAATTTTCTTTAAAACTACTCTAATGAACATAACTTGCGGCCAGTTTTACAAACCGACAGTGAAGAGCGACTTCTCTCATTCCGATTGTATTGGGGAAAAATAACTTGTCTTAAAATACGACCAATTTTTAAATGTCTGCGAAAAAGGTCCTTGAAAAATTTTGTCAAGGTCCTTGAAAAGTTCTTGATTTTCAATGTTTTCAAAGAGTGGGAACCATGCCCTTTTATTTTCCATAATGGATAGAGGAAAGATTAGCAGCAGCCCCCTAGTGATTCATATTTGTATTTCGTAACATCTTAATTTGGTGACGAAAACAAGAGTAAAATATCAAATTATAAATATTTATTTCAACAACCACACAAGATTTAAACTTAAAAGCTAACTTATGTTACTTTTGTACATTCAAATGTTGCATATGTTAGATATCCTGTGTGTCCAGGAGTTTGTATTGGTGGAATGGCTGCCCAATGAGACACTGTTTCACACTCTTTCTGAGCACGTTTGGCAGTATCATTCTGCTCTGACTTTGAATTCTTCATGGGAACATCAGTTTCTTTCTTTTCCTCTCTCTCAGATGAGTTAAGTTTAGAGTCCTAAGGTGTAGAAAATTTAGTTAAAAATATACCAACATAAAAATGTTTTAAAATCCTTATGAATAGGAAAAAATATAAATCTCCATTGGACATAAAACTACGGTTTTGACCTTTTCATCATATTCAACACCTAGAAATATTTTTGATGTCCCCTTAAGTACTTATGTTTGATCATTGCTGTAAATTACCTACAGCAGCTTCTTAAAGAGCCTGACCATTCTTAGCCAAATAAATATTTTAATGATCATAAAAAGGACACATTTAGGAATTCCTTCTACCCAGCAACAATGTGCTAAAAACAGAGAAGCGTTGCTAAATGCTAATGAACATTTAAGACATTTTTTAGATCAAGAAGTTTTAAAAAAAATTAACTAAACAGAGAAATAAGATCATGAAAGTATTAAGAATTATATAATTACTTCAAATTTAATAATTGTTTGCGTAATCTTCTTAACATCATAAACACGCTGCAAGCATTCTACTGTGACTATGTCTTGGAAGCCATGTTCCTGAAGAGCTAAACACGTACGTTGCACTTGCTCTATGCAAGGAGAAAAGGTACAGATGCGTCCACCTGAAAAAAAGGTTTTGTATAATTAGCTTAATCAGAAAATAACACACATTCAGTGCTTTAAAGCAGCGGTTCTTAAACTTTTGATCGCTGCGGCCCCCCTTTATATAACAGCCAGACATCGCGGCCCCCTAATATTTCAAACACCAAGAGCAGTGACCAGACTTGTTTCTGGGGGGGGGTTGACTTTAGCGCGAGCCGATCCATAGATTATTCACTGATCGTACAAACCATGATGGATGATTTTCCGATGACGAGATTTGGTTTTTATCAACCAGCATCCGACAATCACGGTTTCTGCAAACCGCAGTTTTGTATGTAACGCAACTTCTGATTGGACCGCGATGACACCAGCGATCGAGCCCCGGGTTGCTCAAGTTCATAGTCCAGTGTAAATTATTTCCTATAAAATAATCTACTTGCTTTAAAACATTTCTATCACAACTAATAATAACTATACAACCAATTACAGAAAATGACTTGAACTGGTGTCCTTGTTTTCCTCCTCAATATTAGAAATTGTTTTCACAATAATGGTTTTCTAATGCAATCCCTGAATGGCATGATTTCAATATTATTTTTAAAATACTCACACATATTTAAAAATATTCATTCACCTCTCTAAAAATAGAGTATATTTTAAAGAATTTAAAGGCATTAATAGTTAAAAAGGGAAAATTTTGCAACTTATGTAAGAGCCGTACTAAATATTTCATACAGCGTGTTCAAATTTTAATTTTGTGAAAGCGCCATCTATCAAAGCGAGAGCGCACTCTAAACTTTTGCGTTCGTAAAATCAATGAGTTCTTCACGGAGAGAAAATATTGTTATTACACGTTAATCAACCATTATTTTGATGATTAAAGCAAATATACTCAAATATAAACATAATTTGTGATCAAATTCTTACTGAAATGTCCATTTTCGCAAAAATAAACCACGGATCCGTGGTTCAACCCACCAAAGTTGAGTGGTCAGATTTTGGCTGAAAAAACCAGTGGTTATTCGTTAGTTGGGGATGGTCGATAAGGTTTTACTTAGGATCAGCGGATAATCCTTCAATCCATGGTTGAACCACGATGGTCAATACGGCCGTTAATGTTTCCCCATTATGTTAAAATTTCACATTTACTTCAAGTAATAATGGGGGTCTCCCCCAGAAAATTTTCCTTAAAGAGTAGTGTTTTAGTTCATTTTGATACATTTTTGGTTTCACCCAAAGAGAACAGCTTCTTGTGAACCATAGAATTTTCAAGGAAAACAGAAGTCAAAATTTAGAGGGGGCTGGGGATCCTCCCTAAGAAAATGTTTTGAAATTTGTCCCTTTAAACTAGGTTTTTATGTTATTTTGAAAATCTTTGGGAAACATTTAAAGGTAACTTGCATGTTCACCCCCTAGGATGGCGCTGTGGACCACAGTTTAAGAACCACTGCTTTAAAGTAATAAAAACCCTCGCATGGATATAATAATATGTGAAAATAGGGGATTTGGGGGCACTCCCCAAATTTTTTTAAAATTTTAGCATGCAAAAAAGTGTTCTAAATCTTAATTTTTTTCGGAGGGGGGGTCAGGGAGCTTCGCAGCCAGTTGGAAACCCTTGTTCTAGAGACTAACGCCCGTATTCTACTCCTTTGAGTTTATCATGTAACTTTACCATATGATTCCGTGTTACGACATGTTGTAAAAAATTTGATATTCTAATCCATCTGGTTAACTTACAACGGTCGTAATGTGGCTTTCCAAACACCAAGCTGGGTTGCCATTTGCCGTCCTAACAGAAATAACTAATCTGACTACTATAAGGTAGTTTCAATAATTATAACAAATTTCATGAACTTAAAAACTCTTCAAACAATAAAAAAAACTGATTTTGGTACAGAGAATATTGGTTAAAAATTGAAATATCATTTGCTTCAATCAGCAATAGTGCTGCCATCTATAAATCAGAAAGCTAAATGAAATCCCTTCTGATTATTGGAACTCCAGCAGACTGTTTTAAATACATTAATATAACCTTTAATCTTGTAAAAAAACTTTTTTACAATGAAAGAAAAAACTACTTTCAACTGTTGCTTTATTGAAGCGATATCTGCTTCGGAAGTCGAATTCGTCCATTACATCCAGATCTAGATGAATGAACAAGCCGAGACCGCCGATCGACGTAATCTAATAATTGTAAAAGAAAAATATCATCAATGTCATCTTCGATGTCAAACACGGAACTCCTAAAACATCTGAAATCCATTTAATTTTAATTTTAGACTCCGATAAGTTGAAAGATATTTTCAATTCGATTGTAAGCAAGCGCCTCCATTGAAGTTTACGGCTTCAACCAATGAGCGTCATTCTCGCCAAATACCGTCTTTATCACGCATGCCTGAGAATGTCGTAATTCAACTTACCGCCCGAATTTATGAGATTAGATTTACCACCATGATGTGTGGTTTTATGGGAGGAGTAGAATACGAAAAATCCTAAAACCAGATGAAACCACATGATATTGAAAACATTTTACAACATAAACTTACCACTTGTTTTTAAAGCTTTTACAGAGAACTGAATAACATCCCAAGGGTTTGGAAGGTCAAGGAAAACCGCATCTGCAACATGATCAAGATCAAATCCTTCTGTGCATACATCTCGATGCTTCACTTTTACAAGAGAACTGAACCCGTGAGCATCAAATTCCTTTTGGGCAACTTCAACTCTTTGTTCGTGGAAATCAAAAGTGTGAAGAAAGCCATTCGGAGATATTGCTCTTATCAAGGCATGAGACAAAGACCCACTGCCTGTTCCTGTTGACAAATTGAAAGTATTATTACTTAGTTAATTGAATGTAGAAAAAGTAGCCAATTAAATATTTATATTGAAAGTTTTAGGTAGGAAAGACTTCAGAATAAGCAAATTTTAGTGAATTTTTGACTTAATTTGGTCTAAAAAATTTTAATAAACATGAGCCTTTAATGTCTCTGGTAAAATTAGTAACTAAAAACTTGGTAAACAAAACTTTGACTCCACAAGTTAATTAATATAAAAAGTCATGGAAGAGTGAAGTTTTAGTATTGCATCACCATTAGATAGTGGCTTAGTATTATGACTATTAACTATATTGCTAATATACACTAAATATAAATCTAAGTAGCTTCAAATCCTTTTTTGGCTGATTTATTATTGCCTAAATGGTTGATAGCTAAACTAAATATGCGTTTAGGTATATACCTGTTAGATGCACTAGCTTTAATTGGAGCACAATATTTGGGGGAAATATTCATGTGAAATTTGTAAAATGTTAAAATAAGTCCAATTGACAAAATTTGCGCATAGCTTATATTTAAGTACCTAGTTATTAGTTCATCCAAAGAATCTGGGCCTTAGTTAAAATAATGTAACATTTAATTGATTCATGGACCATTTTAAAGTTTAATTCGGCAGCGCCATAATACCATATTCAGTATATAAAAGAATATGGTAAAATTTTCTTTTCAGTAAAGAATAACTGTGCCAAAAATGGCGATAAAAAAGTGGATTCTAGCAACCAGTTCTGTTGAATTGCTTACTTGCCAATAAACAGCAGTGGCAAATGGCAACAAGAAATTCCGCCACAAAATCTCCCCCAGGCCAAGATTATTTGGATTTACTAAGTTATTAATCAACCTACTGTACTTAAAGTGATAAAATTAGTCTTTGGTACTAACTGATTGGTAATAATGGGGGAATAAAAAAACCTAACTTACCAGCTTCACACACAATAGATCCAGGTTTTAGGTCTAATTGAACTACAATGAGACTTATATCTGCAGCATACAGTATTTGAGTTCTATGTGGTAAAGTGATTGTCCACAACTCTGATGTAGGAAAGAGAACATAAACCCAACCTCTGGTACAGGCAATGCAGCTTCCAAACTTTTGCCCAATGCAATCGTTATGTTTTAGAGCACCGTATTTGCTTTGAAATACTTCGTCTTTTTTAATTGTTATAGAATACATATGTTTTACGTCTAAATAAACAATAACTAGATCACCCTCTTCAATAAGAGGTTTGTACTGCAACAAATTCATAATCCTTCTTTTTTAACCTTAAAAACACATTGATTACAAGTGCTTTCGAACTTTTAGAATGAAATAAATCGATACAAGGAATGACAACTCTAGAAATGATGTTGGAAATAATAACGATTTAACAAGTCAAAGAGGATTGTAAATTCGTTTTAATAACAAAATCACCACACATCATGGAATTAGGAATATAGGGAACTGCCGTGGTCTATCTCTCCAATGTATTTCACATCCGCCAAAAGTGAGACACATAGAGGGAGCTACGTGTGCATATTTGGTTGATCAGAGGAGAGAAGTCGATGGGTAGAGACATATGTTTGCTCACTAAAAGCCGCTTTGTCTTAGTTTTTTCATGCTGCTTGGTTGATAAGTTTAAATGCGGAGCGGAGGAGGAAACAGCTCAGTGGAGGAAACGATCTCACGCGCGTTCCTAAGTTAGTTACATGTTTCAGCATATTTTTTACTTAGTGATTTCACTTTTTCTGCTGTTTTATTTCAAGAAGACGAAGCCGCGGTTTAACCAATCCAACCAACCAACCGCGCACGTGGCGCCCTCTATTTGTCTCTCCACTGGCGCGTGGCCAAGTGTATTACGGCAGTTCCCTATCTTCCTAGTTCCATGCCACACATGCTTCCCAACACAAACACAAACAAATCTGCGGATGAAAACAATGTTGCCAACTCATTTATTAAAGTTCTTAATCTAAAGCAGATCAACTGATACTCTGGGCTAGTGACTCTGGATCGTGAATACTTTAGCAATCGCGCTCCTAAACCAGAACAATAAACTTCTGTAAGTGCCGAAAATAGATACTTATTTCAGAGACTCACATATCTTAAGAAATTACATCTTGACGAATATGAGGTGAAATAAGGAAAGAAAGTTAAGAAATTGCAGACTCGCGTAGCTAGATTCTTGGTCCGGGGGGCGATGGTGATGACCCAAAATCATTTCTAAACCCCCATCCCATGCATAGGTTGGTAGGATGAATATAAGGTTCAGGGCAGTGTTGTGGAAAAATCACGCAATTTTTTGACACCCCCTTCCAAATATAATTGCAAAAAAAATGTCCGGGCACAAATTTGGCACCCCCCTGAACACGTTCATCGTGGTTCTGTTCGAAGGTATTCAAGAAACTACGAAGTTCAATACTAAAATAATTTTAAATTTTAAAGTACCAAAATCATAATAAATTTTAAAAAAAGTTCGGGCACAAATTTGGCGCCCCTCTTCAATACGGCGCCTGGGGCGAACGCCCCCTTGCCCCCCTTAACATGGCCCTGATGAGGTCTGGTCTGACCCCCTAGAACACTTTTCGAAAATTTGATCTAAAAAAGATTTAACTAGATTTTTTCCATCTAGTCTGAATTTCAGAGATTTCATCTTCTTTATATTTATTAAAATTTTCAAGATTACATATAAAAAAACTGAAACTTGAGCACCACCTAGCAAAGCCGGGCTAGTGCGTTTGCACGCCACCAACTACCTAAAAAGTCCTGCAACAAGTAGTTATGTTTTTGAAATATTTTGATACACCATAGGTTCCCAAACTTTTTGGGACCATCGCCCCCTTTCCCAGAAGAAATTCAATTTACAAACAAAATTTAAAAAAAAAATATATAGACTAGTATATAGTTTTTAAAAAAAGAAATTTTTTATGAGCATGTTGTGTGGTTGTCTAAAAAGTTTTAAATTAGTAAGACTTTTTTAAATTTCTCTCCACTCTCTGAAATGACATTTCTTTGCAAATAGCCGCTATCTTATTGATCTCTACTAAAAAATCTAATATTCGAAGACGTTAAAATGTTTAATAATTTGAACTTCAAAAAATTACAGAGAGATATATTTGGCTCAGAGTTCAGTTGGTTTAATTATCTTCATGCAAAATTTGTTCAAAGATGGTTTTGAGGGGGGGTTAGTTAAGGTATCCAAAATTTTTAAAAAATGTAATTGTGGGAAAAAAAAACTTTATTTGGAACGTTTTCTATGATGAGAAAAGGAAAATCGGGGGTCCCTGAAATTTCCCCTCAGCTTATAAAATATTCTTAGAAAAAGCATCATCTTTTTAAGTAAAATTAAAAATGATTTTTTTAAAAGAATATTATCTCTAAAGACCCACTTTTTTGTGTATAAAATTCAGTATTTGACACAAAAACCTACGTTATTCAGAAAGGTCAAAATCTTACGCCTAAAACGCTCAAAATGTTTATTAATTTCTTTTGAAAATTTGATGCGGTCATCAGTGAAAGTTACTTTTTGAACAAACCAGCCATCCCGGAAAATCAGTGGAGAAGCTTTGATCATAAGATTAGTTTTTTTATCTGTTTTATTCCGAAATTGGCGACTTAACGCTACATTAACATTTATAAATAAGTTGTTGTTCAGTCTCAGTTCCTCGATAATTTATGTATAGCTGCTGTTGCTTGGCACTTCCATTTCGAGAAGTTTTAATGTCTTTTTCATTTGTTCCTCTGATCATGATTGATTCTAGATATCTAATTGTTGGAGTAATAGGTTGTTTCACATAAAGCCCTGTACGAAGCTACGTTACTTTGCTTTGCATCCAGGGCTTAAGTTTCACAGAGAAGGAAATGTTAGGATGAAATATTACTGAGTACTCCCACAAAAATCTTCGCTTACAACAATGACCTCATGTACTCGGATAAAAGAAACATTATTTTGCCCCCTTTTAGCTAACAGCCCACGTATTGTGCGCATCATATAATTCTCCGACTCAAATCGATTTGGGATATCAATAAACAACACCAAAACTTGAGTCAATAAATCATATTTATGATACTTTAATGGAATATTTACCCACATATAATTAACTATAAAGCCTGATGTCCTATTGTTAGAACATTTTTAATTACTTTACTAATTGGTACTAGAGTGTACTAATTAGTACTAATTGGTACTAATGTTTCATATTTATGATATTTATACATAATAAAACGTATCTAAACATTCATCTTATATATTAAAATAATTGGGTTTTTCGTTCGGCCTTTCGGCCGGCAGCTAGCCCGAACCCCTGAACCGATTTGGACAAACTTGGTCTTGATCGAAAGCTTTTCACATAGATGAGCCAATAATATAACACGTTCCTCCAAAACGTTCTATTTTAAAATTATGCGTTCTTTTCGTTTTGCTCTAATGTTAACTCTATGGAGAGGTTCCTTTCGGCCGGCCGCCAGCCCGAACCCCTGAACCGATTTGGACAAACTCGGTCTTTATCGAAAGCTTTCCAGCCCTAGATGAGCCAATAATATGTCACGTTCCTCCAAAACCTTCCATTTTTAAATTATGCGTTCTTTTAGTTTTGCTCTAATGTTAACTCAAAGGGAGATCTTTCCGCCGGCCTCCAGGCCGAACCCCTAAACCGATTTGGACAAACCCGGTCTTTATCGAAAGATTTCCACCCCTAGATGAGCCAATAATATAACACGTTCCTCCAAAACTTTCTATTTTTTAATTATGCGTTCTTTTCACTTTTCTCTAATGTTAACTATATGGAGAGGTTCCTTTCGGCCGGCCGCCAGGCCGAACCCCTGAACCGATTTGGACAAACTCGGTCTTTATCGAAAGCTTTCCACCCCTAGATGAGCCAATAATATAACACGTTCCTCCAAAGCATTCCATTTTTGAATTAGAAATTTATTTCAGTTGGCACCATTATTTTAAGTTAATATTTTAACCAACACAGGCAAAACGTCCTTGAAAGAGCGTGAAGAAAATCTACATTGAAATTAAATTTCAAAGTTTTGACGGTTCACTAGATTTATCACAACGGGATACTAGAGCCGTATTGAATCTCTCTATTCTAAAAAAAAGTTTTTGGTGAACGGTTTCCAGAGAAAGGCTTTTTAATTACTGAACCGATTGGCACATATATGGTATCAAAATGTCGGGATTCTTTCCGGATTTCCGAGTAAGCCCTTCGATTTTTCAAAAATATTCTCAATTTTAAAATATTTCCATTTTTTTAGATAACGGATAAGGTCGCAGTTACAAAGCAAGTATTGTCAATCAAATTATTATGCATCCAATCACAACGACCGATTGACGCTATATTTTAAGATGAAACTTGTTTTTTCACCTTTTAAAAACGAACTTTCTTGAAGAAATTTCACTCAAAGACTGATAAATTATAAAAACATATTCTATAAACTTACATGTACGCCATTTATACTATAATTTCACACTTTTTGTCTAATATTTATAATTTTTAGTCTGATTTTATCGAAATTAATTGTAAACATAGTGATGTTTTGTCTCTTTTTATTTTCAATTGCTTAAACGGTATTGTTTAACAAGTCTGGGTTTAAAAAATATGAATGATAAACACTAGGCATATTATACTGACGAGTCACTTTAAAATAATGGTTTTTGTTTGGTCCGAATATTGATAGACAATTAGAATTTGTTATTTTATAATCATAGATTAAAAATAATTAAGATGAATATTTTTAAAAACATTTCGTTTAAATTTTTGATAAGTTCGAGTTAATATATACTCAAACTTTTAAGGGAGATTTATTCAGGGAGGGGATTTGGTGACGTATTTTTGGAAAGTTGGTTGATGTTTTTTCTGTAAATTGTGTAATTGTTTTATAAAGTGTATTAAGTTTAGCGAGTTGGAATTTGTGGGAATTGCGAAGCAATTCTAAAAGGTCCTGCGTCAGCAGTTTACGGGGGTTGGTGAGCGATAGCGAGCAGGGGGCGGTAGCTCCCTAGTTTATTAAAAATTATGATACATGTTTGATTGAAGTATTTCTTCTTTCCCTTTACACAGAAGGGGATAAACATTTAACTTCAAACAATGAGACAAATAAAAATCAAATAATAATTGAATCGTCAGTTTGAAGAAGGGAATAAGTCCAAAAAATGAAAAATTGACTTTTTGTGCTCAAGACAATCTCTAAGCTTTGCTCTACACATGGGTGAAAAGAGGGGAACAATAACTAACCCCTATAGGGAGATATCGCCCCTTGAAGTTGTGAAATCGATGTCCATTCATTGTATTTTTTAAGCTAATTTGGAATTAAAGTTAATTTTTCTTTCTCCTCATATTCTTTGTGCTGTAAACTAAGTTAAAATAAAATTTTCTCTTAATTTCAATGTTTTTCAAACTTCTTTTTATGTAGGGAATGTTTGACTCCATTCATATTCACTCACTCCATTGATACTGCTTTAATAACCCAGTTTCACTATAATTTTGAATTTCATTTGTCTTATTCTTTTTATTACACCCTTTTGTGGTGTAAACTAAGGAGAAATATAATTTAAATGTGATTTTAAGGGTTTTTAAAGATTTTTTCATCAGAAAAATTTCATAAGGTGGAAGAAGGGAATAAGTCCATAAACTTATTTTGGCTGTAAAATATTTTTGAATACACTTATATTTGTTTTGATGATTGCTCTGTTTTCTAAATAGGGTTCTGAACTTCCAGTAAAAATTTGGCGGTTATACAATGAAAATTCCATTACTTATACAATTTTTTTCGATTTTCTCAAAACTTGATTTTTGGACTTATTCCCTTCTTCAAACTGACGATTCAATTTAAAGGGGAAGGTTTTGGGAGATGCCACTTAAAATGGGTTTATATAGGGGTAGTAAGATTTCATTTAAGAACAAGTTTGTACAGATCCGGTTCGTTGAATTGGGCTGACGACCGGACGAAATTAAATGACAATTATTTTAATGTAATAAATTTGTGACAATTCCTTGTGAAATCGGAGATAAAAACCCCTTTCGAAGATAATGAATTTAAACTGCATATTTAATGATAGGGGATGAATAAATACGAACAGGTAGTAACGAGCGAATCTCGCTTCAACGCCAAAGAAGGCTAGCTGCAAAACAGCTAGTTGATTTTTTAAAAACAAATTAAAAATCCAGGGCCGAAGGGGTTAAGGTAATTATTTGCAAAAAAGAACCAATCCTTCTCCTTAAGTTTTAATTTTTTAATGGCTAATTCAATGCAAGAGTCCCCACTACAAATGAGCCTTTTTGGGAGCTAGGGGGCCTTAGCCCCCAAAAAGGAACGAGATCTAACAGTGAGAAAGGGGTGAGGTAACTATACTCTATTCATTTAGAATTGGCGCTTGAGAAACAGTGCTTTCCCCCACGCTAGAAGCGGAACCATAGTTACGCTCTTCGAGCAGCCAATAGTAAGCCTTCTTCGTCACTTTGACGAGGATAATTGCTATGGTTACCGATCGGTGGTGGGGGAAGGAAATATTTTCAAGCGCCAGTTCAAAATGAACAGAGTATAACAGCCATATTCTACGCTAACTTCGGTATATACTTGGAAGAGTCTATTACTATTTACAATTTATTTTGTAATAAGTGCGTCAAAATGCAAAAATTTAACCAGAGACATATTAAATTCTTGGAGATGTATGTCCGAAATTATGATTAGGTGCATCAAAACGAGTTGAAAACCCGAAACAAAAAGTTTCTGGGGGAAACAAGATAGAACCCAGATCCCCTCTTCAGTACTTGGATCACGATTATTCTCAACCCTTTTAATAATATGTTCGTTGAGAAGATTCAATTTGATTTTGAAAATTCTTAGCCCCCTCTCAAACCAAATCCTGGATCCGCCGCGTATAGCCATACTGTACTTTGATAGTAAAAAAGAAAATATTTTTTCTTATGCCGTAAAAGCAGTGGCGTATATAGAAATTTATTTCGGGAGAGAAGAGAAAAGACGAGGTAATAGAAAAAGACAATAATGATTTTTTAAAATAAATAGTCTTTATAAATCTGTTTTACAAAGTAAAATAAAAACAACTGCTTTTGTCAAACTATCTCCAGAGTTTTTTGAGTATATTTTCAATTCTGAATTGCCTTTAGGTAGTCTAATTTCCCCCTTCATTCCTGTATATCTTCAATAGTACTATAAATGCTTATTATACTAATGAGAAAGACCTGGGTACTGGTAAATAACATTATAGGTGTTAAAAAAATAATATTATAGGTGTTGAAAACAATAGCGAGACATGGTTATTTTTTTAACCAGTTAGAAAATATGGAAACGCAAAACTTACTAATTTTTACCTCTAAAAAAGGAATTAAAATTTTTAAAGGGCTAACTCTCCTTTTTAAGTTTTTAAGTTTAGAGCTTTAAAGTGAGAAAAAAAATCTCAACATTCAAAGTTTAAATAGTTTAGAAAGAGCGGATAAGTCTGTATAAGATATACTCCTTGCAACTTATTGATTCAGTTTCTAAAATTCGTTGTGAATCAGGCTTTCAACTTATCTCACCCGAAATGCATCTTTTTGACACTATAATGGGGGAGAGAGGTCCCTTATTATTACTTTGCTCTCTTAATACATCGATTCTTGTTTCATAATCATCGATGCTGCTGCTTTAATCTCACTGTTCAGCCGTTATAATGATAGCAATAGGAGGAGGGAATAATCTATGCTAGAAGGTCATTTATTGGTGGATATCCTATCATAAATTTTTGGTCAACAAGTGTATTACTGGTCGAAAAAGAGATTACTTTATATTATAACAGAATTGAAAAGCTCGTAAGAATGTGTCAGAAGATACTGATTCACATAAATTATGCTTAAAGGTAAAAGTACTGGAATTTGGTTGTGTTTGGCGCGGAATGTCCGATATAGGGACCTTGCGCCATAAAACCCAAAACAACCAACTAACCAACTGGAATTTGATATCATTATGTCACCTAAATTGTAATAGAAAGTAAAACTTAAGAACTAGACCAGCTAGGACTAAAAACGGTAATCTTAATAAAGTTTAGAAGATATAGCGCTAGAAGTATTTTGCGTTTTGAACTTTTTACTTATAAAGTTTTGTTTTGCAATGTATTAAAGTTGTTTGAATAGAAAATTATATAAAAAACTGTCAAGCCCCCCATGGTAAATAATTTTTTTTCGAAATATTCAATTGTATGTCATGTTGTCAATTATGGTGCAAAACAGTATTAATTTTTTATTTAACACTTTTTCATCGAAATCATTATTAATCACGGCCCAATTCCGTTAATTGCCTCGCTAAATATCGCCAAGCTCATTTAAACTCTGAAATATTGCCAAATTTTTATGGTTGTCATCGAGATACCAGTATAATATTTTAATTTAATGCAGTAGATTGTAATTTTTTTGTAATATTTTTATTGTTTTGAGTCTTATTAGAAAGCTTATCGATATTTAGCGGAACGGTATTGAATCTTAATAACCTTAAAGAAATATTTAATGAAATCAATTTTTTAACAGTACAATAAGTATAACCCATAATAATTTTTTTCACACCAAGTCATGTTTTCATCGCATATAGACGTGGTCTTCAATAAACTTTTCATTTTAAAAGAAAGCATTTTAACCATGAGCCCTGAAAGGTCCGTGAACTTAAAAGAACATTAAAGAAACTCTCCTCTTCTACATAAAAAGGTGAAACTTAGTGTAGCTCTGCTCTTTAATTTACAATAAATAACCACCTTAAACCTTGTCATTTTCCCCCTTTGAGTTATTGATTTTTTTTTAAATAAAAATGGTCTCCCATGCTGTGCGGGGTGTTGGAGTGCAACTGTAAGGAAAATTAAATAATGATAAATTAATTAAGCCTATATAAAAATCCAATTATGATTACAATTTGTTATTACTCGAATTATTTACGGCATATTCTTTCAAAAAAACTATACTTAATTCTAAAATCCGAAATTTTAAATTCTAATTACAAAATTCTGTTTACATGTAGAAGGAGGTTAAGGACTTAATTGTCCATCCACTCCGACCCCTCCCGCCCTTTGGGCAGTGGACCAGTTACATTAAGTACCTTTTAGCTAAAGAATTTTGCTTCTGAATTCAAACTAAAAAAAACCTCAGCTCATGAAACTATTTGACCACTCTCGGTCAGTAGAATTTAGTTTTATCATTCATATTTTTACCATTATACTAACTAAATACTTAAAAAAGTAAATGCATAATTTCATGGTTCTGACGTTTTTTAGTGATTATCAAAAATGTTCGCTAGTAATTCTTCCAAGTAAAATGTTTATTCTTTTTAAACATTATTTTTCTGCATATTATTTTTAAAGCATCTTATCAATTTTAATCGACTTACTTGCTTTTACATAAATTTTCGCATGTACTATATGCTTTCAGGTGGTGTAAAACTGCCGTCCGTCGCGCGTTCCCGTGATGTAATAAGAGGGTGCTCGCATCCTCCCAGGTTAAAATTCTCGGTTGTTAACACAAAATATGTTTACAATATTAAAATTTAGCAATTAATGTTAATGTTAAATATATAATATTTTTTAATGTTTTAAACACTAGGGAGCTACCGCCCCCTGCTCGCTATCGCTCGCCAACCCCCGTAAACTGCTGACGCAGGACCTTTTGGAAATGCTTCGCAATTCCCACAAATTCCAACTCGTTGAACTTAACACACTTTATAAAACAATTAAACAATTTACAGAAAAAACGTCAACCAACTTATTAAAAATACTTAAAATCCCCTCCATGAATAAATCTCCCTTAAAAGTTTGAGTATATATTAACTCGAACTTATCAAAAATTTAAACGAAATGTTTTTAAAAATATTCATCTTAATTATTTTTAATCTATGATTATAAAAATAACTAATTCTAATTGTTTATCAATATTCGGACCAAACAAAAAATATTATTTTAAAGTAACTCGATAGTATAATATGCCTAGTGTTTATCATTCATATTTTTTTTAAACCCAGACTTGTTAAACAATACCGTTTAAGCAATTGAAAACAATAAGAGACAAAACATCACTATAAATTGATGAAAACTTCCACGACCTGAAGAGTAATTTATTTCATTTTCCGGGATAGATGGCCGTGTTTGATAAATGGAATTTCCAAACGTTTCGCTCTCTGCTTCGGAGAGCATCCTCAGTGGCAAAAATCAACTGCTAAAAATTGAAAATAAAAACAAATACCAAACAATTACAGCGTGAATGCTAACGTGGAATGAAAGTGAGATCAGATACTAATACTATTGTTGTGCTGGCTTTATCCCGCATTTCTTGAGTGCCGGGTGCCAGACGCTCGGAATGGAAACACCCTCCTCTTTTCTATTGAAATTATTCTTGTGTTTGAAAATTTCTATGGCTTCTCTTATTAATCGGGTGGATTGATGGTTGGTGGTCGCCAGGATTTCGGTGTTATTAAACAGTACTCTATGGTCCCCATTTGTTAAAGCATGCTCAGCCACGGCCGACTTCTCTGGATGATATAGGCGACAATGCCTCTTGTGCTCTGCAATTCTGGTTTTTATAGAACGTCGGGTGGTGCCGATGTAGACTGCCCCACATGAACAAGGAATTCTGTATACCCCGGTAGCAGATAAAGGGTCACGACGATCCTTAACAGGTCTGAGAAGGGAAAAAATTTGATTGAAAAAAAAAAAAAACATCACTATGTTTACAATTAATTTCGATAAAATCAGAATAAAAATTACAAATATTGGACAAAAAGTGTGAAATTTTAGTATAAAATGGCGTTCATGTAAGTTTTTAGAATATGTTTTTATCAGTCTTTGAGTGATATTTCATCAAGAAAGTACTTTTTTTAAAAGGTGAAAAAACATGTTTCATCCTAAAATAAAGCGTCAATCGGACGTTGTGATTGGATGCATAATAATTTGATTGACAGTACTTGCTTTATAACTGCGACCTTATCCGTTATCTAAAAAAATGGAAATATTTTAAAATTGAAAATATTTTTGAAAAATCGAAGGGCTTACTCGGAAATCCGGAAAGAATCCGGACATTTTGATACCATATATGTGTCATTCGGTTCAGTAATTAAAAAGCCTTTCTCTGGAAACCGTTCACTAAAAACTTTTTTTTAGAATAGAGAGATAATTTACTGCATTCTGAAATAACGCAACTTATTTTTGTTTTACTATAAGTATGGATTACTTTTTATTTCTGAAATCAACTTACGTTTTTTAGACATTTAAATTAATATAAATAACGGCTTATTCTTATAAATGTCGAATCCTCTTTAACTCTTTTTCAAATTTTTATCGCCCCTTTCTTCACGATTTAGACCAATAAATGCATTACTTATAGAGATTTATGGAAACCTTACAGAATTATGATTTCAATTTTACGATGGAAAGAATAAGTATTAATCCCCGGTTTTAAGCATGACCCCGAATTACCAAATACGGAAGGCGTATTTAGTACTACCCGATTAAAGGCAACTGAACCCTGGGTGATCATGAAGAAATAATAAAGTAATAGCTTATTTTAGGCAATCTAACAAAAATATTCAATATGTATTATCTGGTTATGGCTGATATTTATAAACTCAAACATATTGACACATTTTAGAGCTTATACAGTTACAGTAATCCTTTTTTTTTGTCGTGGTCTTCAACATGTTTCATCATGGGGTCGTTTACACTGTGTGTATAAATACTGTGGTTCCCAGATAATTTTCGAAAGTTTCTTAAACTTTCGTCCCTCCCGTATATAGCAACTAGATTTATTTTTTAATCAGCGTTAAATGAAGCCTTTTGAAATTATTCTCATTTTGATAATTTTTTCTAAATATGCTCCACCCTTGGCAATAAATTTGAGAACATGTTTAGCTTACTAACGTTCAAAATGTGGAGATGGAGATGTTTCAATGTGAGGTTATGGACTAAATACTTGAATTTGATAAAATAATTATAGTAGTAAGGTATTATTTTTGGCTCACATTATACAGGGTGTTTCAAAATTGCGTGGCACGGCTTCTATTCGGAACCAACGCCTCCTAGGGTCATGGAAGTAAGGTCTACCCCTAAATTAAAAAGTTAAAAAATTAATTTTTGACCCCTGAAAAAGTGCTGTTTTCACATGCTAATATCAAGATATTTTGATCAATTTTTTTTCGGTGAGTTCTTCATGACGTTGGCAACAATACTCTTACTGAGATTTTTGCTCTATCTCCTTTAGTTTTTAAATTAATTTTTTTAACTTATTAATTTCGCCGCTAAGGGCACTATAAGTCATCTCAATGGATTCTCCAGGCTCACTTACCTAGGGGTAGACCTTTAATCCATGACCCTAGGTGGCGTTGGTTCCGAATAAAAGCCGTACAACGCAATTTTGAAACACCCTGTATAGATATCGAGGCCCAAAATAAACGTTTAAAGTTTTGGACCTGGTTTTCATACCATAGAAACATTTTACATTTATCTGACTGATCGCAATAAAAAGTTAACCCATTGTAAATAACAAAACAAATATCTTTAAAAAATCTTTATTTTAAAAGTAAATGATTTTGATTTAGAAACAATATCAAAGTACAAACATCCATGAACATAAAGATCATTTCAATGTCACAAACACTTCAAAGAAATTATATGTAAAAACAATTAGACAATATCTTTGTGATATAGTGATGAAATTTATTAATTTTTTCAAGTTATAAGACATATTAATATCCGTCTCTCTTTACACAGAAAGGCAGAAGAATGATATGTGGAGAGTTTTCCCGTGTCTTCACGTTAAACATTTTATTCAAAGACAAAATTTAGAAGGTAAAAATAAACAAACTACTAAATAAATTCAAGATTAGCAAAATAAATTTGTGATTTCTCTCTTTTCGATCTCCCTTGCTTATAATTTGGCCTTGCTCTCACTTGAGTCATAGCTTCGTGGAAACAATCTGAAAGTAACAAAGTAACTAATATAATAAGTAAATATTTTTAATAGTTAATATAAATTTTATTAAGTGCAAGCTTCAACTTTCATGCGTCGTCTCCAGCCATGGAATGGTTTCGTCTTTGTTAGGACTCATCAACATGGCATAGGAAGGCAAAGAAAGAGAAGAGGCGACGCTTGAGAGTTATAGTTTACACGCTAAGCGCGCACTAGAGACTTCTGTCACGGCGACAAACACTAGTTCACTCGAGATCAATGCATTTCTATGGTGATATTCTTGGCAATCGGCCAAAGAGTCTCGTCGCCTGTGCGCGCGCTCTAGCTTCTTGCAATAGCCAGGGAGACAATTTTGTCTCAGTCACCGTGACAAAAGTCTCTAGTGCGCGCTTAGCCTTATTGTCCACTAACCAGCGATCATGGTGAAATACTCCCTTCATAAATTTCAATGATTATTAAGTTAAGGAAATGATTATTATAAGGCACTCCTCACAGTATAGAACAATATTTAAACGAATTTAAATAAACGAGGAATTACCTAAAATCAACTAAGTTTTGAAAAGGTCATTTTTATTGGACTGCGCGTAACGTAGCATGAAAGAAAAGGAAATTATTAACCTATAAATAGTTTTGAATTAGTTTAAAAATTCTGTTATGGGGATATTTAAGGGGATGTATCTTGAAAATGAAATTTACTCTCTAAATTTGTAACTATTATAAAGTAAATACTGTAAATTAAATAATAATTTTAAATTTATGCAACCATTAAATATCTTATTTTAAATTTCTCAAGTAATTTTTGGTCTTTTCTCGTAACTATCATAAAAATAGATTTGCTTAAAGAGTTTCATGCAACGTTTTCAGAACAAAATAATTTTTCTATTAATTCTAATATAAATAGTTTCAAGATATAATAGCAGTGTGAATGTTTAATTAGAAAAGAATCAATACTAATTTCTATGCATAGGTAAGCAAAGCACATGGTCTTTGGGGAAATAAGACTTGATATCTGAAATGGATCCATATAATGGGAAGTATCAGTTAGTCAGTAATGCAAAGAGAGTAAAAATATTTAGGACTCGGTTTTCAAGTTAAAGTTTCAATAGTAAATAAAATCTTACCATTTAGCTCAAAATGATTTTTCAGATATTTTGTCTTTGTTGTCAAAAACATTCAACTGCTCAAAGAAATAAAACTAATTTTTTTCTGTAATATTACTTTTATACTATTATGTTATGAGGGAATTGTGTCATTCTATTTGGAGTATGAGAAAAAACATATTTGTTATTTCATTCCACGGAGAGAAGAGATATATTTCATGCTATTTTTACATCCAAGTTCATCTCATCCGAAATTTGTTTTGAAAAACAAGGCCTAATCAGTTGAGCAGGTTAGAATGAAAGGGGTATAAGTACACTGAAAGAAGTTTTGATTAATCGGAGGTTTTCTCTATAGGCAACTCCTTACGGGCCAATCATTGAGCTTATGATGGTTATTGAGTTTATGGACTTAGCAATTATTACGCTAGGTAAAGAAACACAGAAGAAATCTAACTCCATGAAACAACTTCCATCTGGAGTAGCTCAGTTTACGGCTATATTCTAACTTGACCTACGGTTAACTTACCGCCGTATTCACCACTAACTTAACTTAAGGTTAACCTGGAATTAAACTTCTAGTTGGTAGTTGAAAAAGGGAAACAAGTTTTAAGTCTATCAGAGTTGTTTAAAAAGTTCAATTCCGGGTTAACCTTAGGTTAGGTTAATGCTGAATACAGCCGTAACTTAACTTAAGGTTAACCTGGAATTAAACTTCTAGTTGGTCGTTGAAAAAGGGAAACACGTTTTAAGTCTATCAGAGTTGTTTAAAAAGTTCAATTCCGGGTTAACCTTAGGTTAGGTTAGTGGTGAATACAGCCGTTAGAACCAAGCTTTTCGACAACTCTAATTGGCTTGAAACGTGCTCGTTAACTCTGTGGGTCCGAAAGTCCTGAGGTCGGTCATGGCGTAGTTTACCTCGGGTCCAGGTGTCTGGAGACTAATTCCCTCCCCTTCAGAGACATGGCAAAATTGTGGAGGTGGCGATAGATAGTGGCAGCATCTATCATATCATGAGGCAGAAGTCGGACTCCTGCCATTTTATGGGCCTCACTTTCTCAGGAGCCGCACCTCCTTTGCCTTGAATCCTTATGGAGCTTGAGTGTTTCAAGTGGCACACGACAACAACAACAACCTGTTTCCCTTTTTCAACTACCGATTAAAAGTTTTGATTCCGAGTAAACCTCAGGTTAGTGGTGAATAGAATTAAAGCTGAAAGTAGAGGAACTGACCTAGAAACCGTCACTTTTGAAAGGGATCTGTAGAGGACCAGGGGAGAGGCTGTGCGGACTTCTCTTTTCCGCCGAAAGCAGGAGACGGCGTTGAAGTAGCATTTCCAGTAGTGCTTGGGGTAGCCCCTGCGTTCCAGTTCCTGGTGCTGCCGATTCGCGTACTCGTTTGGCTGGATGACGTTTTGGAGGGCGTACATCAATCGGTTCAGAAGCACCGTCGGCCTTTTGCGGATTGTGTGGTTCTCTGAGTCCTGTAAAGAGGAATTGAATCGTCAGTTTGAGATAAGTAGTACAAAGTATGGCAAATTGGCTTTTTGGTGAAAAAAAAAATCTTCGATTTACACATGAGGGAGAAGAGGGTAAAAAGTTTAACTATCTCTTATAGACAGATAAGTAGTTTAAAATTAGCCCGAAAGATGGCTTTTTATTGTGTATTCCTATGGAGAATCAAATTGAAAATGATCAATTGTAGAAAATTTACTTTTTTGCACTTAGATAGTTTTTGAAGTCCAGTCCTCAGATATAGACCCGTGAATTTGGTGGAATCCATGACCAATTATTGCATTTTCATTTAATTTTAAATTTAAGTTAATTTGTCTTTCTTTTCTTATTGTTCTTTGGGCAGTTGTCAACTAAGAAAAACAACTATCGGTAAATATTTTAAACTAAACTTTTACATTTTTGAGTTTAAAACAATCTTAAAATATTAGAAATACATAAATCTAGATGAAAGGAGTATTTCACCTTTATCGCTGGTTAGCGGACAACAAGTGTAAACTCTCAACTCTCAAGCGTCGCCTCCAGCTATGGACCGGTTTCGTCCTTGTTAGAACTCATCAGCACGGCATCGGAGGGCAAGTACTAGTCTAGCCGACTTTAACGGAAAAAGTGATGATCATTAATTAGTCCTCCACCTATCTGCTGAAAGTCATCCCAGCTCACTGCTTCCAGCACACCACTCATCTGCTGGAAGTCATGGCTGGAATTCATGCCAAGTCAGTCATTCCAGCAGATAAGTGGAGGACTAATCAATGGTCACCACTTTTTCCGTTAAAGTCGGCTTGACTAATACTTGCCCTCCGCTCTCTTGCGTTGCCATCCTATGCCGTGCTGATGAGTCCTAACAAGGACGAAACCGGTCCATGGCTGGAGGTGACGCTGGAGAGTTGTGAGCTAAAACTTACATAAATCTAGCCTTATTACATTAATTATGGACATTTCAATGAGAGGTCTCGCAAATGTTTTCTCTAAAAACTTGAGGTTTCCCGTAAACACGTAAATTTTATTACTACTTGACACATTCAAATTTTAAAATGAATGGAGAAATGAGTGAAACACGACAACGAATTAAAATTCAAACTCTCGTTTATTGAAGTGTATTGCTTCTATTCCAGGCTTTTGTGTATCCACCTTCCTCCCCCTCCCACACCCATCTTTGAGAAGGATACTGAGAGAAGAATACTTCTCATTATTCCTACATAAAAGTAAATCGATGCCTACCTCAACTTCAAACACAGAAAACTCGTTTAAGAAAAATAGTTATTTTGCTCGCGCTATGATTACTTTCCATTTGTGCTCGATATAAATTCAAGGAACAAATGTTGTTTTTAAATAAATATATCTTTGTATTAAGTTGGAGTGAGGGGTATCGAATATCGGTTTCCACCATTTCTTCCAATCTTGATTTGTGTTTGTACTTTGAAACACGAATATCTTAAAGAAATATAGTTAGTTCATGGTATCTTTGATGAGATGTTTATCAGTTTATGGAAAAGGTAAACTTCGGAATCTAAGAGATAGACAGTGAGTAGTCAGGGTGTCTTATGGCTGTATATTCACCACTAACTTGACGTAAGGTTTACCTGGAATCAAGCTTTTTTCAAAAAATCTGATTGGCTTAAAACTGTGGTTTCCTTTTTTCAACTACCAATTAGAAGTTTGATTCTAGGTTAACCATAGGTTTGTGGTGAATACAGCTGTAATTATAATCTGTTCATTTAGAATAGGCGCTTGAAATAGGCGATAAAAAACGCCTAATAACGCTCATCACGCCTTTTAGCGACCGATTCTTTTACAGTAATATTTAACTACTTCTATTTTTAGCCATTCCAGTGCAAGAAAAAAATTTCGAAGATGATTACAATAGTAACTGCTTCTAAAACATTACGCCCCAGGCGCCTATTCAAAATGAACAGAGTTTTCCTGATGGTTCGGTGTTAGTCAGCTTTTTGGATCTTAGTGTATCCGTACAGGCAGTTGACGGCGACGCTATGCGTCAGAAATGAAAACGTCAAGGAATCGTCATATTTAGTGCAGTATAACATTTAAATTTTAATATCGAACTATCTTGGCAACAGCTTCGATGACCTAGTGCTATACTCTGTTCATTTTGAACTGACGCTTGAAAATATTTCCTTCCCCCACCACCGATCGGTAACCATAGCAACTATCCTCGTCAAAGTGACGAAGAAGGCTTACTATTGGCTGAGCGAAGAGCGCAACTATGGTTACGCTTCTATCGTGGGGGAAAACACTATTTCTCAAGTGCCAATTCTAAATGAATAGAGTATAGTCGGTATTGTGTACAGCTCGAAACCTTATGTTTCACAGATCGATACCAGCTTGGCACCTACTGTATTTTTGATTATTTTAATTCAGAACTTTAAACTTTTCTAGAATTCATAGCAAGAGCAAGGTTTAGTTGTGTAGCGATTTACTGATCTGCCTGTACGATTCCAGTGCCTTGATATGATTGTAGAGAAATTTTTTAAGGCTGTTGCTGCAATCAATACTAATTTTGCTGTCAATTGTAAGTAGGTAAATGAAGTTCTAGGAAATTTGCAAACCTTTGATACGAAAAGGTATTGGATTTCCAGATTGGAAAATAGTACCCCAATATATTAATAAAAATCAACCTATACTTATGATCTATTAATAATTCTAATTAGTGATGTTTCCAATTAGTGCAGGAGCCCATAAAATAGTTTTAGATTTTGATAATAACCTTTTGAACACAATCCAGGAACTCGCAAGGGTTAATTTAGGTTGTGCTACATAAAATCCCAAGTTTATTAAAAATATTCTAAAAGACTGAGTATTTATCTGATTCAGTATTGATTAAAGGATTTTAATAAGATTCCCCCAAATTCTTTGGTATTTTTGAGTTTTGTGTGATGCAATTAAATGAAATATTCATAATCAAATCTTTCCAGGAAGTGGGAGTGAATTATTTTGACTACTCGGTTCGTATAGGATTTATGAGTTCGAAGAATTAGTCCATTTCATTTTTAGCAAATATAATAATCCTAAAAATTTAAAAGGAAGTACGTAACTCGGGCTAGCAAGGTTATAGGTGCATATTTAACCCATTAACGCCCAAATTATTTTTTGGGGGGGCGAATTGGATAAAAATCATGAATCTGGTGTATTTTGCCTTCAATATGAATATTATAAACAAATTTTGTCAAAACAGTCATTAGTTTCTTTAAAAAATGCTGATCTAAAAATAGATCACTGGGCGTTCGGAGAATATTTTTTGCCACAGAGCTAAGTACTAGTTGAACTTCAAAAAATCCTAAAAATTATGAAATAAATAGAAATATTAGTATTTCTCATTAAAAATCGCGTATTTATTCATAAATATGTGGGGGGAAATAATAAAATAGTAATAAAATTAAATAATTTACCCACAATTAAATACACAAATAGCTTATGTTGAAAGTAGTTATAAGGGGAAAAAGGGAAATTGAACCAAGAACTTCAAATTTATGTAAGTATATTATAGAAAAAATATAACATGACAAAATTTTAAATAATAAATAAAATAAAATGCATTGAGCTAATTTTTTGAAAATTTTGTAGATTGGTTTTACCATAAAATAATGATGTTCATGAAATAAAATGTAACTTGATCTTACATGGCAACATTCAAAATTGCTGCTTATTTGAGCTTTTCACCTACCTATTCCAATAAACTACTTACTCTGCATAACGTCAATTTTAAGGTTACGAAGGCTGGATAAGGGCGAACTTCAAAAAATAAAAATTGCAATTCTCAATTTGAGATTTTCATTGCTCCTTGATAACCTTTAATTGTCTTATAATTTCCCTTATGAATTACTTCATAACTACTTGTATTGACTTGTGTTGTATAAAATAAGTTTATGTGAATGAACACCAATCATTTTATACCGCTATTTGCAATGCTGTGCTTTATTGGTAATAAATCATAATGGCCTATTATCCATTTATTCACCAGAATATATTATAAAATTTAATTAGCAATAATATAATGTTAAATTTCTTAAGAAAATCAATAGTTGACTTCATCTTGAACATTACTGAGTATTCTCAGACTAATTTTTATCAGTTTTTAGTGGAAAAACTAATTGATCGTATTGTAAGCAACGCAGAAAAAATGAACGCCCGAACGCCCATTGATCTATTTTTAGATCAGCAGTATTTGGACTTGATTTTTCACTAAATAAATTAATTTTGACAAAACTCTGCATTATATCCCTATAGCTACATCTATAAAGATAAAATAAAACTGAAAAAGGATTCCTTAAGTGGTATACCTTTACTGTTTTCTTGAAAAACGTGAATGAAGATGAAAAACTGTAAAATGAAACCCCGAGACGAACTTTAGAAAATCCCTATTATTAAATAAATGAAGCAAACGCAAAAAACACAGGGTATTAGGATTAAGGGATGTTTTTTCTTGCCATATGTGCAATTTCGTTACTGTTGGGTGAATTTAAGGTAACTTAAGAGATCATTTATGACACTATGTTTAGCGATCTAGAAATAGATCACTGGGCGCTAATGGGTTAATAAAGGTGCATATTTAATATAATGTATGTCAATAATGTATAACAAAAGGCTTGTGTCGATGATGTATTGCTTTAAGTTAAAAAAAAAACTTAAAAGTCAATGAAAGTAAAATATAATGCTTCAAAATATCCATGAAATTTATAGAAGCCAATGTTTGAGTTCTTGTTTAAAGCTCTTGTATTTAGTCTTTTCACCTCAAATAGACTCACGAGTATTCTTAGTTTCCTCCACTTTTGCTAAAAATAGTTGTCTTAATCTACGTATTTTTTTTAAATCGACATATTCTAATTTTATAACGTTTAACTTGTTAAATCATCTTTAAATTCTAATGTTTACAGATTCCGTAGTATAAACATACTGTTGAGAACTCTAGGTATTGTTTAAAGATTAAAGTCAACTGAGAATGTTAAATCTAGGTTCTTTTGTGTGTGGGTTAGAAATGGTATATAGGAAAGTAAAGGATTATAGTACTGCGAACATTTATTTATTTAACGAAAGTTATTTTTGTTAATGCTTTTTTTAGGGATTAGCATTATAAATATCGTGTGAAGTGATAATTTTTTAAACTTTTCGAATATTGATGTTCTTTTACGTATGTTTTGAAAGTAATTATTTGATTTAAAATTAGGATTTCAAATCAAGAGGTTATTTTCGTAGGTGTATTTTCTAGGCAAATGTTTTGTTCACAATAATTAAATATTTAAGATTAGATTTCGGTTTCATTATATATTTTAGGAAATAACGAATGACTCAGCATAAAATGTTGTAAAATTGAAAAAAATTTTCCCAATTTAGTAAAATTTTATAAGATATTTTTTACAATATGCACTCTTAAAACGAGTCTCAAAACTGAGTAAAAAGTACTCAAAGTGGCTCCGAATCAAATTTACTCAAAGATGAAAACATGAATATACTCATTTCTAAAAATGTGCATACTCAAAAATGAAACATCGTGAGCTCATTTACATGTTCAAGCTCATGATGTCTCATTTTTGCACATTTTTAGAAATGAGTATATTCATGTTTTCAACTTTGAGTAAATTTGATTCGGAGCCAGTTTGAGCCCTTTTTACTCAGTTTTGAGACTGTCGTTTTAAGAGTGTGCCTACTAATTTCTTTTATAAAATTAAGCAAACTTCAACTTTGATAAGAGAAAAGTTAACAAATAATGCATATTTGTTTTAACGAAAATTTTCAAATTATACTAATTTTTTTGATCGAATAACAATTAAATTTCTGTTGAGCATTAAATTTTCTAGTACTATATTTTCAAAGTATATCGCACCAATACAAAACTGGACACTAGGGAGTGCCACATAAAATAAACAACAACAAAAAAATTTCATTATTCTTAAGTGGCCACCTATTATTTTATATTAACAAATTTAATAATTTCAGTTGAACTTAATTAAATGTCAAAAGATGAGATAACTTCTGTAGATCCAAACTAGAAGTCTTGTGAAGTAAACTGTTGTATAACAGGTATAGGGACTCGTTTTCCTCTCGCCAAGTTTTAAATTAATTACCTGTCAAGGAAGATGATTAGCGAGAAAGATTTGATCAGTTAAGCATGAAACCAGTAGTCCAATAAGTAGTTTGAAAACTTTAAATACTTGTTGTGTAATCCATGGGAACCAACTCAGTTAGTTTTGGAACTTACAATGGAAAGTTGTAAATAAATTTTTTTTAAATATAAAACGAAGAATATACCAGTTCATTTGATTAAAAATGAAAATTTAATCAAAGAGTGAAAAAAGGCTTTAAAAAATTAATTCAAGATGTAGTGAAATTAATTCCATTCGTATTAAATTAATTTCCCCCCTTTAAGATAAGAGTATAATATATCAAGTGTAAATAAATAGTATTATATAACATAG
This sequence comes from Tetragnatha versicolor, assembly GCA_024610705.1. Lineage (NCBI taxonomy): Eukaryota > Metazoa > Arthropoda > Arachnida > Araneae > Tetragnathidae > Tetragnatha > Tetragnatha versicolor. Next base: position 854,978 of record JANDEH010000002.1, read on the forward strand.
ATTCCTGCAAACATTTTTTTGTTAAAGATAAAAGTTACTCACATTATATTAGTACAGTTTTGTGGTTGGATTCTTTTACACCCATAAATCGATAAAATCCACTAAACTATTCAGTGTTTTAAGCGTATTTGACAAAAAAATATCATTTTACCTTTGAATTCTTTTTAAAGAATTCTTTGAATTGTTTTTCAAGTATAAAGATAAATTTAGGTTAGGTAAATAATTTTGACACTATTCGCTTAATGCAATTAACTTTACGTTACATCAGAATCAGAATGTTATCCAATGACATATGGGTGCCTTAGGCATACCAAAGAATGGACAGTAATGAAACCCTAGTCCATTGAGACAAAAAAAGGGGGGTTGCGATTTCCCGGAATAAACTTTTCAGTTTATTGTTTTGCTTCCATCCTATCAAAGTAAATCTATTGAAAAATATTCCATCAGTACCACTTCTGAGTTGACTTGAAGTGGAATATTTTATACCTAAGGTAATCATAGATGGTAATAGTAAAATATTAAAAAACACAAATCTTTTGTATGAATCTTTGAAACACCTGTTGTTTTTTTTCATATCTCATAAAATGCAGTCGGTTGTGAAAATCTGATGGGTGATGAAATGAGTCCCGCATTCGTGTAGTATTCGAAATCCGAGATATGAGGTTATTAGATGATGCCAGGCGATAGTTTCAACATTTTTATTTTTAAAGTTTTTCAAATTTTTTTTTCAGTTTTAAAGTTTTTCCTTCCCCTTGGCGAATCACTGTGTTTCTGACTTGACTGTGTTTGTTATACAGGGTGTCCAATAAATAATGGGTCACACTTCTAGGGGGGATAGAAGACACCTAGACAAGTCAGAATCACATAGGAATCGGGGGTCCCAGACCAAATCCCAGGGAGTTAAAAATGGAGCGACACCCCAAAAAAGTTATTGAAAAATTCAATTTGTAGAAGAACTGCTATTGGTAAAAATTTAATTATGGTCTCAAAAATTGTGATTTAATATGATCTTTAAAATTATTTCAAAAGTCTTCACCTTAAAATTTTTTTTATTATGAAAAAAGTTAAAAAACCACAAAAAAATGTGAAAATTCTGCCCAAACCTTATTTTATATTTCGAAATCCTTTCTTTTGATTTTATAATCTGAAAGATCATAGTTGTAAACCCTTAAGTTCAAAGTGTCACGAAAAAACCATCAATATTCAATGCTTGAGATCCTGTTAAAGCACGGTATAAGTCCGTTTTTTTCGTCCGCAGACTGTCGTTTTGGAAACGGCTATAGGAAACCAGTTTTCGCACACAAAAAACGAACTTTAACAGGATCTCAAGCGTTTAATATTGATGATTTTTACGTGAAACTTTGGACTTAAGGGTTTACAACTATGATCTTTCAGATTATAAAATCAAAAGAGATGATTTCGAAATACAAAATGAGGTTTGGGCAGAATTTTCACATTTTTTTGTGGTTTTTTAACTTTTTTAATAATAAAAAAATTTTAAGGTGAAGACTTTTGAGATAATTTTAAAGATCATATTAAACCACATTTTTTGAGACGATAATTAAATTTCTACCAATAGCAGTTCTTCTACAAATTGAATTTTTCAATAATTTTTTTGGGGTGTCGCTCCATTTTTAACTCCCTGGGATTTGGTCTGGGACCCCCGATTCCTATGTGATTCTGACTCTTCTAGGTGTCTACTATCCCCCCTAGAAGTGTGACCCACTATTTATGGGACACCCTGTATGTGTAATAATGTTTCTTCTTCTTAAAAAATGTAAAACTGACCATTTTTAAAAACAGATTCTTAAAAGGATTCTATATTTATTGCAATGAGTAAACATCACTAAGGAATGAATTAAGAATTTTCAAATAAATTGAAATACTATTAAACATGTTTATTACATGCCATTAATATTTTTATACTCTGTGCTTCTCGAAGCAGCTAATGGAATTTTTGCATATAACCGGTACTATAAAATTAACTTAATCTAGAGTTGGGATGTTTTTCAGTAACTAAAGCAAAGGAATATTTAGTGTGAAAAAACGCAGGTATCTGAGATCAAATACTTAAGATTTCATGAAAAGTTTAAAGGTGTGAACAAAAAATTATCATAATTGGAATAAAAATAACATAAATACCTTTAAAAACAGTTTTTGAAAATATTAAGTAGCATGCCTGAATTATTTAATTCATCGGTAGTAATCTTATTTTCGTGTGATACTTCATGGGCTTTGAACTAAAGCTTTTAGCATGTGATCTCCTGTATTGCAAACTTTAATTAAATTTTCTTTCCCTTCTCAATTTGATATATTATATTAAAGTGTGAACTACAGGTATTATTTGGGGTAATAGAAACATGAGAAAGATTCAGGTGTTTGGAGATGCATAATATATACAGGGTGTCCCACGAAAAGTGGTCCAACCCCTTTTACTTTTGAACCCCTACAGATATATGAAAGGAGAATTTCACCATTTATTGCTGGTTAAGCGGATAGGAGGTGACGCTTGAGAGTTGTGAGTTTACACCCTACAGATATAGTCATGAAAGTGGGGTCTGGGTAATTGAGCGTGCGTTTTAGGGGTTTTATTCAAGATATTTATCTGCTTAAGGTGTCTTTTCCTACTGAATAGATGCTGCTCTACAACTTAGTCACTGACTTTTTTCACATACCTCAAATAGTTTTTAAAATAAAAATTATAACTCCTAAAGTTTCCGCTAGAGGGCGTTGAAAAATGTCTCATCGGATAGGGCATTGTCACTTTACTAGACCCCACTTTCACGACTATATCTGCAGGGGTTCAAAAGTAAAAGGGGTTTGACCACTTTTCGTGGGACACCCTCTATATTGAATTTAATTTTCTATATGTTATAGTTATATTATAATAAACGTATCATTCGTAATTGGTGTTAACAAGAATATATTTTCGTATAATTAGAAGGAAACTAATAATAAATACCTTAGAAACTGTTCTGAAAAAATTCTTTAACATGCTTGAATTATATTCAGGCAATGATAAAATGTGCAATATTTTAACTACTGTAGCTTCACAAAAAGTTGGTGGTAATTTTCACTAGAATTTATATATTCTGATAAAATAATTTCATTCTAATTGCAAGAAATTTATTAGATTTAGCATTTAAATATAACAAAACTAAACAATCGAAATATCGAAGGTGAAAAAAATTATGTAAATCCAAGGGAAAGAATTATTAAAACATAAGGGGACGAGTAAAAAAAAATTAAATGCGTAAATTTGTTTTTCTTAGGAGTTACTACATTTATTAGACTAAAATTTTGTAAAACATATTAATCACTACTCTGGTAATCATTGTTTTTATCACTTTTTGAAGCTTAAAATTGGCTAAGGAAATTATAAATGTAGAGATTAATATTTAAACACAAGCGTGAAAGTAATGTCAAAAAAAAGTTTATCTCAACATAAAATTTGGAACAAAGTGTCTATATCCAGGAAAGTTGACCCATGCTAAAGTATTAGCGAAATTCGTTAGAGTTGAGTTGTTACTTTAGAGAAGCTAGTGGTTCCCAACAGGTGGTCCGCGGACCACTGGTGGTGGTGGTCCGTGAGAAGATTTTTAAACATATCCAAAAATATGTTGAAATTTAAAAATTTGCAGGGTTAATAGATCAACGGGCGGACATTTCCACTCACCTGAACAATTATTGTCATTTGTAAAGTATCCTCGTCATTAATGTCTTTTATAAAACGTATATTTTTAATAATTGGATATAAAACATTGTCATGATAATTTTTCTGTAAAGTTTAATAGATTATTTGATTTACAGTTCCATTAAGATAAGTATTTAAGACTGTTTCCTGTACTATTCAGAACTTTCTTTCAGAACTACTACTTTACATTCTCTGTGAGGAAAGAGTGCATTGAAAAAAAAAATTTAATTTTTTTAAAGATAAAGTTGGGAATAGGGATGGTCCGCACGAGGTTCAAATTTAAGTGAAGGGTTCCGCGGACATATTTGAGTTGGGAACCACTGAGCTAGACAGTGCCGCTTATTCACAATGCTTGCAAGGTTTCTATACTTTGATATAATGCGCATGCGTCACAAAGAAAGGACATCTTATACTAATAAGTTTTAGAGTTACTGAATCGCCGTAGGATGCCTGAGTAGCATGCGGCAGTTCGTGGGTTCTATCCCCAGTTATTATTTTATTAAAATTTCCAAAAAGAACCAGGAAAATCCACACGCTTGCGCATTGTTATCAAAGTATAAAAACCTTGCAGGCATTGTGAATACGCGACAGTGCCATAGCTTTTAATAGCGAAATTCTTTAGAGTTGAGTTGTTACTTTCATGGAGCTAGGCGGTGCCAATCTAAAAAAACAACCCAATTTTGCTGAAAAGTCTGAACTCGATTTGTCCTTTTTTTATACACAGAAAAATAGATGAAATAAATAAATCAACTGACTAATAAATAAAAGGAGGCGCACAAATGTGTTTTTATTTCAAAAAGAAAAAAATTATAATACAGGAAACAAATATCGTCTTCACAGGAAATTAGTTATAATGAAAATCCTTTTCCCCACCCCGCGAATACCAGGTTTTTCCATTTCCATCAAGTTCATCACACTCCCACAGAAACAAATTAGATTTTGGTTCATTGCATGATTTAGGAGCAATATTGTTACAACGGTTCTTAACTAATATGTTTTCACCCAGTTGATTGTTTGCTAGATATGTGATTAGTTTTATTTTTTATTAGTTCACTGCGTTATGTCACTCTATTTACTGTTATCTCATATTGAATGAATCGGATAAAAAATATTTTTTATTGCATTGATTTTGTCTTATAAGGAGTTAGGATTAGCTATACAATAGTAAATGATATTTTTAGATTTTCATGGGTATTGAACTGGAGAATGTGTAGGAATTTTCTGCGGCTATTCAGCAACAACATTAATTCAAGATAATATATATTAAAAATTTAATGCATATTTTTTATTCATATAATTTTTAATAGAGTTAGGTAGGGGAGAGTGGGGACGATTGTAACAAAATTTCTTATTTGATCTCAAACTAAGCCATTTTTTATGTTAGAGTTATGAAAATTGGTATGAAAATAGGTTGATATATCCCAATTACAATTTTGTTATGAAAATCGTTCGGTGTACATGCATTGCAATTTAGTAAATAAAACATCGAAAATCGAAAAACGTTCATAACTTAATTCCCCTGAAGTGCAACGAACGTGGGACCATTTTTTGCACGAAAAATGGTTCCTCTTACTGCCCTTGATCGAAAACTTTATTGTGTTGATTATAACCCACTTTAGGATTTTCATTTTTTATTTTCTTCTGACATAATCTGTATAATGTTACATAAAAATATCGTGCTCACGAGCAACACTTCTAATAGACTTTTTAGACACAGAAACCTCAACAGCCTCTCCCTCCATTTTTTCTAGACTAATCAGCCCCCTTTCAGTTTTCCTTTTACGTGATCTCGGCATCCTAAAACCGTAAAAATTCATAATTATATGCCAATATTAAGGGTAAGTATGAATTATAAATCAATACATCGAAAATACTTTTAAAACATGTTATTTTCTACATTGGGGTCAGTTGTAACAAGTTACAACCGTCCCCGGCTGAAGTGTTACAATCGACCCCACGTTGCCATTTTTAGTTCAACCCTCGTTTTCCGCGAAACTAACTACAGTATCATCTTGAAACTAAGCAGAATAAAACTAGGATACATGTACATACAATACATAAAATCAGTGTTGTTGTGCTTCATACCTGCAGTGCAGGAGAAGGAAAGTTACACAAAAGTAGAAACTTACTTCGATGCTCGAAAAACACTCTTTTCTCAATTACACAGCCACAACTCAAATGTCGGCCTTGGAAATCTCTGATATTCTTAAATTCCTTCATTCACCTCCCTTTTACGTACTGTTATCTCCTATTCCCCCAGGCAGCCTCTCATTTTGAGGAAATCAAAGTGTTACAATTGCCCCGTGTTACAATCGTCCCCACTCTCCCCTACACCTCGTTTATTTTAGAAAATATTTCAGGATCTTCGAAGTGACGATACTAATCTATGAATTTTGGAGGGTTGATATCCTTTAGATGACGAAGTCATCAGGATCCAAAAGGGGTTCGACTTTACTATACATATATTAATTTTTATACATAATCCCGGCGAAATTTAAAGTTATTGATTAAAATTCAAATTTGATGAAAACCTGATGATTAAATTCAACCCTTCCTTATAGTTTTTTTGTTACTTTCATTTTTTCAATTAAAGTTAAGTCTTTAGTTATGAAATTAAATTTACTCCAATGACAGAAAAACTACATTTTATCAAGACTTATAATTAATGCAATTTTTTTTTTCGAAAAATAAACGGCAACTCATTCTGATCTAAAGTTATGAATGTATGAAAAAATTTTGGTATATTTTATGCTTATATAATGGATGTGTTTTCAAAAGTTTGGATGGACAAAGGATTTTTTTTATCTACACTGTATGCATCTTTGTTCTACTAACATTTACTACATAACCATATTTCCATGTCTCAAGTGTTAGATTGGACTCTTTTCTAATAACTTGAACAAATGGAAAAAGTTCAAATTAAGGTAGTATTATTTTTCTCATACATTTTTTTATATTTAAGCTTATTTTAATTTCGCATTATAATAATGCAAAATTTCAATTCAAACACAAATAAAAAAAACTAGAATAAATATAGGTTCTCTTTTCTCAGCTCGAGCCTTAGTTACGCCCTTAAATCTAATGATTGGTTCATTAAATATAGTAAGTTATTAAAATACAGCTGACTGATGCCGAACGAAGTAATAACAAATGGCTTCTTGCAGTACGGAAACAAATAGAAGGTGGGTGATATTACTGTACACAGTTTCAGAAATTACAGTCAGCATTAGCATGGAAGTACTTAAAGCAAATCATTAATGATATGACTAGATTAGTGTGGCATTAGAAAATTTGAAAACATAGCAATTTCTTATAAGTTTTGTCGTTAATTATCTTTTTAATAGAACACAGAACCGTTTTAATTCCTCCTTACTGTGTCTGCGTTTGAGGAATTGAGTAGCATTATTGGAAAATGTTCTAATTGATTTTGTTTTAATATTTGAGTGGGACCCCGGCGTGTTTACCTTTAATTATATGTTTTTTGATATATTTTTGTTTTATTCTTATGTTTTGATTATTACTAACTTCACAAGGATTGTATACTTCAGATATCTAGAACCTATTAATCTATATTTACATCATCCCCAATAATCAGGTTGATTCATGTAAATGTGTGTATATCTTAATTATTATGAGGAGTCTTCCTTTATAAAACATATTTTATGAAATTTGAAAATAGACCTTTGGTTTGAATACGTTTTAGGAAAACCAATGAATTGTTTTTAATTTGTTTGATTGAAATTACATTTTATTTAATTAGATTGGAATTACATATTTTTAGTCTCTAAGATCTGCTAAATAGTTGTTTAAAAACACTATTGCCTGGAAAAAATTAAAAATTAACTTAATTTGTTATAAAATTTTCATTTTATAAACAGAGAACGACAAGTCATAAATTTTCTTTTCTTTCTTTCTAATTAGTTAAAAATTTATAGATTTTTTATTCGAATTTCAGAATTATTGAAATGGGCAAGGAAAAAGTGTATAAAAGAGAAATGAAAGAAAAAAACCCATAAAGTTTTATTAGTAAACATTTTTATTTCATTTTTCTAGGTCCTAAAAGAATTGAACGATCTCCAGACAATTTAAAAATTCCAACTAAACTTGAAGACTCAAGATTGAAAGCTAATTTAGTTAGAAAACAATGTTTGTTCTTCTAGAAATATCTTTAAAAATGGAAAAACATCGAAAGAAACAAAAATTCAATTCAGTTGAGTTCCCACCGGGATATGAAAAATGATCTATAAAAAATGTAAAAAAAGAACCCCCTCTTATCTTTAGATTTTTTAAAGTGAAATTTTTTTTCTTCAGGATGTGCATTTTAAACAAAGTTCTAGAGTTAACTAGAATATGGTCCAGAGCTTTACAATTACCAATTTTAAGTGTGAAAAGTATAAAAAATAATTTTCAAACAAAAGATTATCCACCAGTTACAATTACAAATTTATTACGACAAAGGCCAATGTACAAGGAATAATCTATTCAAAATAAAGTAAGCTTATATTTATTTTAATTATTAGTTCTATGATGCACATACAGGGTGTTTCAAAATTGCGTTGCACGGCTTTTATCCGGAACCAACGCCTCCTAGGGTCATGAAAGTAAGGTCTACCCCTAGGTAAGTGAGCCTGAAGAATGCACTGAAATGACTGACAGCGCCCCTAGCGGCGAAATTAAAAAGTTAAAAAATTAATTTGAAAACTAAAAAAAATAGAGCAAAAGCCTCAATAAGAGTATTGTTGCCAACGTCATGAAGAACTCACTGAAAAAAATTCATGAAAATATCTTGAATATTCGCCGAGATATTAGCATGTGAAAATAGCACTTTTTCAGGGGTCAAAAAAGAAAAAGTTCGCATGTTTGCAAATTTTTTGATTAAATTTTGTATTCTAAAAACTAAAAAAACACAAAACTACAAAATAACACTGAAAAATTTGCAAATATGCGAACATTTTCTTTTTTGACCTCTGAAACAGTGCTATTTTCACATACTATAATATCTCCGCGAATATTCAAAATATTTTGATCAAATTTTTTTCATGACGTTGGCAACAATACTCTATTTAGGTTTTTGCTCTATCTCCTTTAGTTTTTAAACTAATTTTTAAACTTTTTAATTTCGCCGCTAGGGGCACTGTAAGTCTTCTCAATGGATTCCCCAGGCTCCCTTACCTAGGGGTAGACCTTACTTCCGTGACCCTAGGAGGCGTTGGTTCCAAATAAAAGCCGTGCAACGCAATTTGAAACACACTGTATATATATTTTTTATATAGAAACATCTCTGTATAAATAAAAGGCTAACGGGCGATGTATGTATGTGGGTATGTGTGTATGTGGGTATGTCCGGGGTAATCTCTTGAAATAGGCCACGGACCGAAACCAAACTCGACGTATAGACGTATTCCGAGTCGGGGAGTAACTTGGGATAGTTTTCAAAGCTTTAAAATCGAACGTTTTCGAGTAATTAACGAATTTATAGCCCGAAACGCTTATTTCTCCATTTCTCTACCAGAGTAGATCTGCTCGACTCACTATTGTTAACGAGATGAAAACCTCCAAAAATCAAATATTTTAACAGGAAAAACTCTATAATTGTCCATTTAAAAAGGATATAAGTTGTGAAAACGCTAAAATAAATTCAAATAATTTATTTTCAAACGTTACTTTCCTTTATTTCAAGATTTTTTTCCTTTAAAATTTAAATATTTATGGAAAAGTGAAAATTTTTTTTCATGGAAAACGACTTGAAAATAAAACATTGTTTCCAATGAAGTGGTTCACTAGACTTTTAAATTTACTAGATCTTTTATTATTGTTTCAAATTTGTTATTTTTGTTCACTAGACTCTTTAATTTACTAGGAAACATTGCCGAGAATACCGGGAAAAGAAAAATTACCGAGAACATCGGGATAGGAAAAAAGTACCGGGATTACCGGGACATAAAAATAACCTCGATCATAGGGATAGGAAAATTATGGGAACATGAATTAAGGAAAATGATCGGGAACATCGGGATAAGGAAAATAACCGGGAACATCGGGATATGAAAAATTACCGGGAACACCGTGATAGGAAAAAGGCGTCTGGGATACCGGGATGATTGGTAATAGCTGATTTAAAAAATTATAAATGTATGTTGAGAAAATTTAATTTAAAAAAATTATACACTCCACCCGTGCAAGGCCGGGCATATCCGCTAGTATATTTATAAGTTAAAATATATTTTCTTGCGAAACCGATTATTGTAGGATTTATTAACTTGTTTTATAAGTATAGAGGTTGACATAATTTTTTACTTCTATACAGATAAAAAGTATATTTGAGGAAAAATATAGATTTAATTGAGAGAGTACAGCATAGGGCTACAAAAATGATCCAATGGTATATCCAGTTTAAATTATGACGAGCGCTTAAGGAAGTTAAATATGTTCACTTTAGAGAAAAGAAGGGATAGGGGGGATATGATTCAACTAAAATGATAAAGCAAGGGGATACAGAGGGTCTAGACTTAAGTACAGATAATAGAACAAGGGGTCACAGATTCAAATTAAACAAGGCACATGTCAACAGGGAAAGCAGAAAGCATTATTTTTACAACAGGGTTGTGGATAGATGGAATGGGTTGCCAGAATCGATAGTTAGTTCCAATGGAGTAAAGGAGTTTAAGGATAAATTAGACAAATACTGGGAATCGGTAGTTTGAGTAGGACCAACCTAGTTGGGCTTCACGACTGTTGTTCGTCGTCAATATTTGTATTTTTAATTGCATTTGTATACAACACTTATTTCATCAAATTTATCTAACGCAAGGAATGCTCTAGTTTTAGAAAGCTTAGCTCTGGAAAATGCTTTTCAATGTGATAAGTAAATAATAAGGGAATTTTACTAAACCCTCAAAGTTCTTTATAGTGTTTTAAAGCATTAGAATATATTTGAAAAAATAAGCAAACATTTTTCAATACAATAATGTTTTCAATATGGAGACTGATTAATGTGATATATTGGGTTGTCCCATAAGTTCTGTTACTTTTTACAAAGTTTCGTGTTTGAAAATTTTTTATGAAAAACTGGTAATAGGTTGAGATTTCAAACAAAAGGGATTTTGATATATGTATGTTTATGAACATAATGCGGGATTTTGGTAGTTCTTGTGATATTATTTCTTTTCAAAATGGTGATTTGAAAAAAAGACCACAAACGGCGATTTTCGCGTAATTTTCTTCTTTTGTTTAAAAAACTAGGAAGAACGCATAATTCAGAGCTAAAAAAAGTTTTTCTATATACTTGAAATGTTTAGTTTAAGATGTCATAGTTTCAAGATAATTCGATAAGTTTAACTCAGTAAATTTCGGTCCCAAACATAACATCTATTGCAAAAAACTTACCTCAATAATGCTAGTCATTTCAAAGAAATTTTTACGAAAAAAAGCATCAAAATCAATAAAAGAGCTTAGGAAAGACCTAAATATTCAAAATATGCAGTATATTAAATTATATCTGAACTTAAGTTCAGAAAATAGTGCGCACAATGCAAGCGCGCATCGTTTCAGCTTATCACAATTACACTTGCTGAACTTACGCTCAGCGAACAAAGCAATTTTCTTTGCTTCATACGAAAAAATTACAATAAAAACAACTCCTTGGCAATTAGAAATAAATCAATGGAATGATATTATGAAAAGATACTTTCAATGCATTAATGGCATCAATTCAATGCATTAACAAGCATTATGGTTCAAAAAACACCTGCCTTTAATTACTTCATACCAGCTGCTTAGAAAAACAATAGGCGTGCATTAAAAAACACGTGAAATTACCGAAATTACCAATATATGGAAGTTTAAAGCCAAAATTTCCAACCTTAAACTTATCGAATCATCTTGAAACTATAACATCGTAATCTAAACATTTCAGATATACAGTAAAACTTTTTTTAGCCATGAATTATGCGTTCTTCCTAGTTTTTTAAACAAAAGAAAAAAATTACGCGAAAGTCTTCGTTTTTGGTCTTTTTTTCAAACCGCCATTTTGAAAAGAAATAATATCCCGAGAACTACCAAAATCACACATTATGTTCATAAATATACATATATCAAAATCCCTTTTGTTTGAAATCTCCACCTATTCCAAGTTTTTCATAAAAAATTTTCAAAGACAAAATTTCGTAAAAAGTAACAGAACTTATGGGACAACCCAATAGTTTAAAATTTTAAACACATATTTTTGCACTATAAAACCTTCACAATTATTTACAACACTACAGAATAAAATGTATTAAAAAGTAAATTGAATATATTATGAACGCTGCTTTCTTTTTTGAAGTATTCATTAAAAAAATGAAAGAAAACAATTAATGTTCTACGAGGTACACTTTTTTTTTAGTTTTATCACCCTTGAAAACTTTTGAATATGGTGGTTTAATTACATGGAGAGCAGTTGACACATTAATCTTCCAATTTTGAGAATAACTCCATTTTTAATAGCTCTAAAAGTAACCATTTTCGTGATATTTTACCAAAACACTATGGCCACTCTTCACCACTCTGGAATAAACAGGAAGTGGATTTTCCCTAACTGTAACCGTCTCTCCAAAAAGTGGAATTAAAAACCCAAGCATTGAAGTGTTATTGAACTCCGTTGTGACGACAGAGTATACAGCGAGAATTAAATGAAACCTAGAGTAAATCAGGTCGATATATACGTTAAAATCCAATAATGTTTCAAGAACTATCTGCTGTTCTCTTAAGAACAATGACTTGATGGATACTCTTCAGACTACTATTCTTGAAAGTTTTCAAAATAGACATTAAATTCTTGAGAGGATTAATGCTATTTAAGCATCGGAGATCAAGCATAGTAAATTTCTTTGGGTTTTACTTAACTGGAAGGATTATTGAAGTGGGTACACGATTTTGTGAAGGCGGGAAAATGGGAATCGAGATTTAGTTTTCTGAACTCAATTCGTTATATTTTTTAATGTAGTTTTATGTTTATTTAATTAAATAAAAACAAAATTTAATAAACAAATTTAAAAAACCTGCACATTTGCAAATTTTTTTTATTTGTTGCCTGAAAAAGTGCTATTTTCACATGTTAATATCTCCGCGAAATTTTCATGAAATTTTTTCAGTGAGTTATCGTGTCTTATATCATATCCCGTGTATTTATGGTGTCTTTTTTTATCACGATTTGCGTACCGAAAATACTCCTAGCAACCCAACATGCTTTGTGTTTACCCACTTTCTCTTTCCGTGTCCTGATGTATTGGGTTCAGGAAACGTTTCTCTGTAAAGTATAGTAGTTCTTCTTTTGGAGAAAAAATATGAGAGAGCTTGTTGAAAGTCTATTTTAAAAGGTATTTTAAGAAGCACAAAGAAAACATGAAGGGGTCAAAAAAATTTTTTAAGTCAAGTAAGCAACAAAAGAAAAGTATCACCCCAAAAGTATCTTTGCATGCACCCCTAAAATTACACAGGTTGTATTATGCTTTTTGGAAAGGATGGAAACTATTTTCCCTTAGTTGAGGAATTAAACTCCATTATTTTACAGAGAAGGTAAAATGATTATACTCACACACAATCCTATTATTTCATAATTAAACAAATTAGCATTTTTAATTAAAGAGGCATCCCTTCGAAAGTGGATCTAATTTAGTTAGGATTAAAATAGATTATTTTTTATCAAACAAATCAATTCATTCCCCTTCCGGGATGGATGGCCGTGTTGAATGGAATTTAACTTCAGACGTTTCACCCACTTCTTCGGAGGGCATCTTTAGTGGCGAAAAGATCAACTGATAAAATTTGAAACATAAATAGCACTAGGGGGCTCTGCCCCCTGCTCGCTATCGCTCACCAACCCCCGGAACTGCATCGCAGTTCTTTGAAGATCGCTTCGCGATCTTAGCGAGCAGAGCTCGCTTGATTCATCTCAACTATCCAGTACAACCTGGAACTTGTCTGCTTATAGTCTGTTAATTTAGAATAGGCGCCTGAAACAGGATCAAAAACGCTCAACAATGCTTAAAACGCTCATCAGACAACTTCAATGACCGATTGTTTCTAAAGTATTTTAACTACTTCTGCTTAGGCTGACTTGTCATTGCAGAAGAAAATTTTTTCGACGGTAATTAGAATAATATATGCTTCTAACACATTACGTCTCAGGCGCTATTTCTAAATGAGCAGAGTGTAGTTGATGATCATTTAATATCGAAACTTCTTATCTCTGAAACTTTTCTAAATCTTAATTCGGATCATTACCACGAAAATATCAAAGTAAAACTATTACTGAAATATTCCTTTTTAAATTATCAATAATTTAATGGATAGGGGGCTACCGCCCCCTGCTCGCTTACGCTCACCAACCCCCGTAACTGCTATGCAGCTCTTTACAGATCGCGAAGCGATCTGTAATATCTGCAATCGATCTTTAGCAGAGTAAAGCACACTTCTCGAAAATCCTCTTCCTTTCATCGGCACAAATAACACTCAAAATAGCTATTTCAAAAAATATCGAAGTATCTTTAAAAGATTATTAAACAAGTCTATACTATATCGCTTGCAAACTTAGAGCAAAAATGTTCACCTCAAAACTTTAAATTGAAATATCCGTGCTCGCGACAATCTAGTGAACAGGCAAATATAAAATATAAAATATAAAAAAATTAAACACGTCTGATAAAGACCTACTAAAACTATGAAAAAAATGAAACTTTGATGCTTAATAATTCCAAAACTAATTAGAATTTTTTAAGGAACTAGGGGGCTCTGCCCCCTGCTCGCTATCGCTCACCAACCCCCGGAACTGCTTCGCAGTTCTTTGAAGTTCGCTTCGCGATCTTAGCGAGCAGAGCTCGCTTGTTTCATCTCAACCATCCAGTACAACCTGGAACTTGTCTGCTTATAGTCTGTTCATTTAGAATAGGCGCCTGAAACAGGATCAAAAACGCTCAATAATGCTTAATAACGCTCATCAGACAACTCCAGTGATCGATTTTTTACAGTATTTTAACTACTTCTGCTTAGGCTGCCTTGTCATTGCAGATGAAAATTTTTTCGACGATAATTAGAATAATTTCTTCTGATACATTACGTCTCAGGTGCTAATTCTAAATGAACAGAGTATAGTTAATGATCATTTAATATCGAAACTTTTTATCTCTCAAACTTTTCAATAATTTAATTCGGATCATTACCTGGAAAATATCAAAATAAAACTATTACTGAAATATTCCTTTTTAAATTATCAATAATTTAATGGATAGGGGGCTACCGCCCCCAGCTCGCTTACGCTCACCAACCCCCGTAACTGCTATGCAGCTCTTTACAGATCGCGAAGCGATCTGTAATATCTGCAATCGATCTTTAGCAGAGTAAAACAAACTTCCCGAAAATCCTCTTCCTTCCATCGGCACAAATTACACTCAAAAAAGCTAAATTATTTATTTCTCTAGTAGTTCAAAAAATATCGTAGTATCTTTAAAAGATTATAATTATTAACCAAGTCTATACTATATCGCTAGCAAACAGAGCAAAAATGTGCACCTCAAAACTTTTAAATTTAAATATCCGTGCTCGCGACAATCTAGTAAACAGGCAAATATAAAATTTAAAAACATTAAACACGTCTGATAAAGACCTACTAAAACTATGAAAAAATGAAACTTTGATGCTTAATAATTCCAAAAGTAATTAGAATTTTTTAAAGAATTCAACGTCAATCTCTTTCTAAAAAATAAGAATATAAGTGTTTAAAAAATCATATTGATACCGTGATTAGTTTTCATTTTAGATAGAAAAAAACGAAAAAGTGTCAAAAATTTCGAAAATTAAAAAATTAATTACTCTAAACCTAATTCGAAATTCAAAAAAAGGGCGACGTAGTGCACATCTTCATACTTCAGAGTATTAGGCTGCAAAAAAACATAGTTCTGCTACTAATAGATTTCGCTGAACTGGATTACGCGGCTAAAAAAGAAAAACTTCAACTTTGACCTTAAAAATACCCCAGTAATAATTATCACATCAGTTAGTTTTTTGTTCGAGAATGTGCCCCAAATATTCCTCTACAAACATTTCAAATTTCATAAATTTCTATCAATTAGTTTTTGCGATATGAGAGTTCAAAGAGTTGAAAAATTAAATTTTCTGAAACAGCGGCAGCGGCGGCGGCGGCGGCGGCAGCGGCGGTGACAGTAACTTTTTTTTAATATAGAGAGATTAAACGGCAATCTCTTTCTAAAAAATAAGAATATAAGTGTTTAAAAAATCATATTGGTACCGTGATTAGTTTTCATTTTAGATAGAAAAAAACGAAAAAGTGTAAAAAATTTCGAAAATTAAAAAATTAATTACTCTAAACCAAATTCGAAATTCGAAAAAAGGGCGACGTAGTGCACATCTTCATACTTCAGAGTATTAGGCTGCAAAAAATCATAGTTCTGCTGCTAATAGATTTTGCTGAACTGGATTACGCGGCGAAAAAAGAAAAACTTCAACTTTGACCTTAAAAATACCCCAGTTCTAATTATCACATCAGTTAGCTTTTTGTTCGAGAATGTGCCCCAAATATTCCTTTACAAACATTTCAAATTTCATAAATTTCTATCAAGTAGTTTTTGCGATATGAGAGTTCAAAGAGTTGAAAAATTAAATTTTCTGAAACAGCGGCAGCGGTGACAGTAACTTTTTTTTAATATAGAGAGAAACAATTACAGCCTGAATACCTCGTTTTTACTTGGAACATTCACGCTGTAACAAGGAAGTTGCAAGTGTCAGATTTTCATGAACATTCAAGTGTTCCGTATGGTTTTTTGTATGGTAAAATGAAATATCTAGTCAATTTTTCAAAAAAAATTTACAAGTAATTAAATATTTTAATTAAAAGTCAAGAAAATACACGTGACTGAAAACGGTAAGGCTAAGCGCGCACTAGAGACTTTTGTCACGGTGACAGGGACAAAATTATCACCCTGGCTATTGCAAGAAGCTAGAGCGAGCGCACAGGCGACGATACTCTTGACCGATTGCCAAGAATCTCTCCATAGAAATGCATTGCTCTCGAGTGACTAGTGTTATAAGTCGCCGCTACAGAAGTCTCTAGTGCGCGCTTAGCCTTATTGTTTAAAACGTACGATGACGTCAACAATTACAATCATACCATCAACTCCGTTGCTTTCCAACAATGTTTTCGCGCTCTTTGAAAAAAGGGATTTTTGTTAATTTTTTTTGCAATCAAAAAAATTTCTCGATCGGCTTCAAATTTTGGGTAGATGCTTACTTTTGCATGAAGAATAATCGATTAAAAAATCATCCAACTTCTTCATTGTTCGTTATTTATTTTTCAAATTTTATTCGTTGATCTTTTCGCAACTGAAGATGCCCTCCGAAGAAGAGGGTAGAGGTTCCAAATAACACGGCCATCCATCCTGGAATAAATAGTTACTCTTCAGGTCGTAGAAGTTTTCATCAATTGAAAATAAATTAGTGTTTGGATGTTCCCATAAAGCTTTGAGGATATTGTAATTCATTTTAATACAGTGCTTAGGTAGGTTCCTGTAAATTCCTTGAAAAGTATGAAAATTTTAACTGCATTTTTATTTAAAACTAGCGCTGACGCGCTAGACCCAGGCTTCGCCCGGGTTTCAGTTTTTTTATAAATATCATCTGGCGCGTAGCAGATGGGCTTCGCCAGTCCATTTTAAAAGAAGATTATTCTGGTGTGTTACAGATGGGCTTCGCCAGTCCATTTAAAAAACAAATTCTTATGGTGTGTTACAAAGGGGCTTCGCCAGTCCAAATGTGGAAATAGTTAAATAAAGGAGCCACTTTTATGTTTATGCTACAACAATGGATATTAAACTGCAACAATGGAGAATTTGCCTACAACAATTAATGTTACATCTTCTCTTATTATATTTACAACAATGTGGATTTGCTCTGAAGTTAGGCATGAAATATGGGTTTTAAACATAAAATTGACCAAAAAAGTTGTTGGAACGCTTCGATTTTAAATTATTTTTATTCAGAAACCTTCCCTGGAGCGAGTAGATCAACGTGGTATAGTTTAATAGTTATTGTAGGTTCGAAAAGTTAAGAACTATAAAGGACATACATACATACATACATACAGACAGACATTCATTTTTATATACAGGGTGTTTCAAAATTGCGTTGCACGGCTTTTATTCGGAACCAGCGCTTCCTAGGGTCATGGAAGTAAGGTCTACCCCTAGGTAATTGACCCTGGAGAATCCATTGAGAGGACTTACAGCGCCTCTAGCGGCGAAATTAGAAAGTTAAAAAAATTAATTTAAAAACTAAAGGAGATAGAGCAGCGGTTCTCAAACTGTGCTCCGCGGAGCCCTTAGGGCTCCGCCAAGCATTTCCAGGGGCTCCGCGAAGAAATTTGAAATAAATACATTTTTTGATAATTTCTAATTTGCTTTTCTCCGAAATGTTTTATAAATAACTTTCTGTAAGTTGTTGGTAAGGTCTGTTGGTTTTTGCCTTTTTCAGGTCTTTTTTGGTTTACCAAAACAAGTTAAAACCCTGTTTTTAGGGTCAAATTTCCAAAACTTTTATGGGGGAGGCACCCCCAGGATGGGACGGTTTGGCGCTGACCGTTTGGGCGCCGTTTCCGTTTCGGCACCAAATTTTTCTTCTTCCAATTTTTAGAAGAATTATTAGAGTTCTATTTACTTTCATTTTATTTCTGCCACTGAAACGGCCGCGCCGAATAGTAGCACACCAAGGAACCCCCTTCCCCCACCTCTCAAATTGATTACTCTGCACCTTTTTTTATAAAGTTCACCGAAACCAAGGGAAACCCTGTTTTTAGTAGAATCAAATTTCCAACACCCCCTTTATAGCATTTGGAACTTACACAAAACGCTTCTTATATTAAGTTCTTTAAGATGCAAATTCTGCCAAAAATGTATAAAAAGCTAATATTGATCCTATGGCATGGGAGGGGATAAGGAATGATTTTGGGCCCATGTGTAAATAAATTTCGATATGTACCTCTGACGTATGGTCTAACAGCCCCTCAAAACAGCTCTCGATTTCAAAAGAAGTAACTTTTAGGAAAACAAAATTTACAGATGTATAGATTTCCATATGAATCCTTTGTTCATGCATCTCCGGCATAATGATTAAAAAGTGATAGCTTTAATATTCAGAAATTTAAAATAAAGATTTACATTGTATCCAATGATAAAATTTAATCGGTAAACAAAATATTCCACATATCCCGGGGTGTATATCAAAGGGGCGATGGGGCCCTGCCTCTCCCCCGGAAAATCAGACTACGTATAACAAAACAAGTTAAAACCATGTTTTTTAGGGTCATATTTCCGAAATTCTTTTGGGGGAGGACCCCCAAATCCCCCTATTGTACTTGAAACTTTATTATTGTCAATTTTTATAATAAGTTTGTTAAAATTAAAATCCTACCTAAAAATGAATGTCCAAAATTTGGACAATGATGTACCTAATAAAACGAGTTGAAAAACTGTTTTTAAGGATCACATTTCACAAAATCTTCTGGGGAGGATGGAACCCCAGACCCTTCTATTGTACTTGGATCTTAATTCGTCACAATTTTTCTTACAAATAAATTATCTTAGATGCAAATTATTCCTAAAAATTTTTTTAAAAGCTACGTTAAACTGTTAAATATGCATGGGAGGGGCTGAGGAATAATTTTGGACCCCTCCCGAAATTAATTTATATTATGCTTTTTTATTTCTAGAAGCAATGGGTTTTATGTGTAATTAGTTTTTATTACCTTACCTACCTAAATTTTATACCTTCAAAAATTTATTTCGGAAAAGGGCTCCGCGAATAATTTGTCTCTTGAAAAGGGCTCCGCGACATAAAAAGTTTGAGAACCCCTGAGATAGAGCAAAAACCTCAGGAGAGTATTGTTGCCAACGTCAAGAAGAACTCATTGAAAAAAATTTCATCAAAATATCTTGAATATTCGCGAATATATTAGCATGTGAAAATAGCACTTTTTCAGGGGTCAAAAAGTAAAAAGTTCACATATTTGCAAATTTTTTTGATTTTTTGATTAAATTTTGTGTTCTTTCAACTAAAAAAACACAAAACTACACAATTTCACTGAAAAATTTGCAAATATGCGAACTTTTTACTTTTTGACCCCTAAAAAAGTGCTCTTTTCACATGCTAATATCTCCGCGAATATTCAAGATATTTTGATGAAATTTTTTTCAATGAGTTCTTCTTGACGTTGGCAACAATACTCTTATTGAGGTTTTTGCTCTATCTCCTTTAGTTTTTAAATTAATTTTTTTAACTTTTTAATTTCGCCGCTAGGGGCGCTGTAAGTCCTCACAATGGGTTCTCCAGGGTCACTTACCTAGGGGTAGACCTTACTTCCATGACCCTAGGAGGCACTGGTTCCGAATAAAAGCCGTGCAACGCAATTTTGAAACACCCTGTATATAGATCTATGTAAGTTATCTAAAACTTTGAAAAAGTAGATCTAAAATGCATTTCTAAATGATTTTAAAATGCATTTCTAACGCGCTAATAGAATTTACTAAATATACATATAACAGTATAGATAAAAACAACAAAACAGCTGCAATTTTCCTAGACATCTCAAAAGCATTCGACAGTGTGAATCATGAAATTTTAATTAAAAAGCTATCTTCAATCGGGGTTCGAGGGGGTGAACTGGATTGGTTTATTTCCTACCTAGCAAACCGAAAACAGTTCGTAAAATTGGTAAATTCTAAAAGTAGTCTATTAAACATAAGGTCTGGTGTACCACAAGGTTCAATCCTTGGACCTTTGATTTTTATAATCTATATAAATGACTTCTGTAAACTAAAATTAAATGGTAAAATCATAACCTATGCAGATGATACTGTAATTCTATACTCATGTTCTAACTATAGTATACTACAAAATAACATAAATAAGGATCTTCTGACCATTAAACACTGGTTTATATCTAATAAATTAGCAATAAATGTAAATAAAACAAAATTTATCAATTTCAGTATCTACGGGCCTCCTGAGCATCTTCGTCTTTATTATCATTTAAATGACTGTATAGGTCTTAATTGTAATTGCCCCCCTCTTGAACAAGTATCTTCAATAAAATACCTTGGTTTAAATGTAGACTCGAACCTAAAATGGAAATCCCACGTTAATTGCCTAACAAATAAACTACGCTATGTTTTACACAAACTTTACTTCATAAAAAAGATAATAAATAAGATCTTCTTGCTTCAACTTTACCACTCTTGGGTTAATTCAATAATAAGCTATGGTATTCTGGCCTGGGGTGGGGATTACTTACAAAATATAAATCCAGTAATTAAAATTCAAAATAAAATCATTAAATTTCTAAGCAGTAACAATCAGTTCCCTTTAATTGATCTTTACAAAAAACTTAACGTTTTACCAGTTCGTCACCTTTTTTTCTTTAAAACAATAGTTTATTTTACTAAGAAAGCAAACGAATCTGACCTACGAAATTTAACTTATAATTTACGTTCAAGAAACTTATATTTTGTACCTAAAGCAAAAAAAGAAATTCTTCATAAAAATTATGTTTATTTATCACCTAAGTTTTACAATATTTTACCCAATGACATAAAAACAGAAAAATCCCCTATTAAGTTTAAAAAATTACTAAAGCTTTTTATTTTTACAATAGAAAATATTGAAGAACTTTTTTAAAAAAAGGACAAACGCTCTCTAACTTCCAATCTAGTCATTCTGAAGCTTGCCTTGCGATGCCACTATTATCCATTTTCTATGTGTAATATCTATATGTGTAATGTCTGTATGTATTGTATATTTGTATGTTCAATTTATTTTTTTAAAATACAACTCCTTTAGGTTGCCCTTATGGGTTTCTGACCCCTGGGCAACTCATATGTCTTCCTGTTTTTTTTTCGTGTATGTGTTTGTTCCAACTGTAAAATGTTCATGTTGTGAACGTAACAAATAAAGAATTTGAATTGAATTGAATTGAAATTATTTTTGTTGAATTATGTGATCTAGCGACTAAGTTACAGGTCATGCAAAGAAAAAGTGATACTAATTTAGATATACTTAATAGAGGGTTGTTAGAAATAGGATGATAGCTTTTTTCAGAAGTCGAAACATATTTTATTAGATTACCATTTTAATTATAAATCTAATCTGACCATCTTGGACCAAATTATTAGTGCTTAGGCGAGTGTTATTTGCTTTTTCTAGTGTACGAAATAAATTTATGAACTGAGTAATTTCCATGAAAACAAAAACACACAGTAATAATATTATTATTTTTTTAGGAGAGCGTTATATTCTGGAGGCTTTAAATATGTCTTATCCAGGAAGTACTGACTGAGCAAAGGTGGTGATTGCAGAGTAGTTTTTATGTTGTATAAAACAAACGTTTGTAGGCGGTGTGGGACCCATGTTTCCTGGTTTATTAGGATATATTCTGATGGAATTTTATGTGAATTAATGGGATTTTTATTTACGGCAAAAAAACATGTCATACTTGAGAATATTATTAGGAATTTGATTTTTTTCAGTATAATAATGAAAATTATATTTATCTTAATTAAAGAAGATGAACTTTTTATACAATTTTTTTATAAAACCCCTTTTTTTACAGTGGGTTGTATTTTTTTCCAACAGGGTGCCTCTTCTAGGAGGCGGGACGGCTTATCTTCAATGAACCGTTAGTGATGTATATTTTGTCAAATTTAAGGAATAGAATGCGTAGTTAATGTCCTTAAATGGTAGAATTTAAGATGCCGCAAGGTACAACACATTTTGGCAAATTTCATGATCCCAACATTTCGTTTCCAAAAATGTACACTGTAGTAAAACATGTTACTTATAGTAAGTATTTTTTTAAACTTTAAATCCAATTTGAATAACTCTCGTTAAAAAAATGTGAAGTGTTTTAAAGTTACTCCACTTATTTCCTAATCAAACAAAAAAAACACTTCAATTTTGAATTTTAGCTTAATATAAACTTCAAATTAAACGGAAAGTCGACATTGTCACCATCTATGATATAGTACAAAATTTCATTTGGTCCTCATTTTGTTGCATCTTTCGCGATCTCTCCTTGCTTTTGACGGCTGAGGCAGAATGATGACCAGATGGTAGCTAAGAGTCCACGTATTTTCCTGGGACAAACTAGTCTGAATTGAAATTTTATTAGACGTTTTAAAATAAAAAGAAAATGGGGCCGTTCAAATATTACGTTAAGAACCTAAGGGGGGGGTTGCTATTTGCTTATTTTTTCTGCCAAGGGGAGCGGGGGGATATGAGTGATGCTTACGTAAGATACTGCATTTTCAAAAATATCTTGATTCTTGCATAAATAATTTCAAAACTCAACCAAAAATAAATTTAACAAAAAATTGAATTAGGAAATCTGACGCAAGCACTTTTTTCTGGGGATGGACCTCCCAAACATTTTGAAATTTTAACCCCGAAAATAAGTGTTTCGACTCATTTTTGAACCCTTACGGTTACACCCAAAAAGGACAGCTCCTTGCGAAAAAGTCCCCTAATTTTCAAGGAGAAAAAAAAACCGTACTTACTAAAAGGGATGTAAAAATTTCAATTTCGGGGGTGGGGGTCCGGCAGGGGGGTTGAAGTTTGCTTACGTAATATTTGAACGGCCCCAATTCTAAAAGCTTATGTATAAATAAATGCTATTTGTTGTCGTTACATAGACGACCTTTTATGCAAAAACTTCGAGGACTTTAAAAGGTATATCAGCATGATATACCCCAGAGAATTAAATAAAAAAAACGAATAGTGATAATAATAGTGCCAATTTTCTAGATCAATCAATTAGAGTCAGCGGCAGCAATACAGTATCTATAAGCATTTATGATAAGAGAAGAGATTTTAACTTAAGAATATTAATTCCTTGCAACACTGGACATCCTGCTGGGTTCTCCCAGGTATAATCATTAGGATGTATCGGAAAAAAACTTTATATTTTATTTTGATGATGCATCAGTGCGGAAAAAATGTCTAAGGTGGCAGAGAGTACCTGTGAATTTTTTCAGAATCTTCGGATAATATCTTGAGGTGCCGCAAAGGCCCTGAAGGCTCCCCATGTTAATCCTATGGAGCGCGCAAGCCAAAAAGGCCGAAAAACCAATTTTCGGCCTTTCATCATCAAAATAAAATAAAAAGTTTTTTTCGATACACCCTAATAATCATATCACAAGTATCCAGAATCTCTAAAATGTGTGCCGAGGAATATCTTAAACCTGAAATATATTTACTTTACACCGAACTATTAAATAATAGCTTTCCAATAGATTTTATTAACAGATATAGTCACCAGTTAAAAGATTAAAAATTATTTCTACTTATATTTGGGTGAACACGTAAACTGTCACAATTCGCAAGTGAATGAGTCTTAAGCCTAAACATGCGTTGCAGTGGACTGAGGATTGATGTGCCGCTAGAGTTTGGTGACAGACGACTTGGAATGCTTGAATTTGGCTAACTATTTATGGAATTGGTATGTTTATTTTCTATTTAGTATGATTTGTGTTAGGGTGTCTGGAAGTAGACTACATTCGTGTGAAGTCACTTGCTTGTTTGGATACGTTGATTCCATCCGTGATTGGTTCCTTGATTGGAGGTTATTCCGTACGGAACCAATCACGGATAGAAACAACGAATCCAAACAAGCAAGTGACGTCATGACTAATGTCGTCTGTTGCCACATGGCTTTCGGTTTGCCGACTGTCACGTGGCAAAGACAAAACACCCCTCTCTTGTATTTTGAATTCTGTTTTGAAATTTTAAAATTTCATCGGGCTGCCACTGATGAGTCCCCATTCAACTTGCTTTTAATAGCATTTATACGTATACTTTAATAGCTTATATGACACGGGCAATGTGATAAATCGGGCATTATTAATAATGTCCCAAGTGGAGGAGGGCAATGTGATAAATTCAATGGCATTTATCACTGAAATTTATCAGTTTGCCCGCCTGCACTCTGGGTATTATTAATAATACCAATTAATCACTTTGTCCGTAACAAATCTAATACGCTTACGTTGCTCCCGATTTGTGCTTTATTTCTTTTCCTCGGTTTGCAATAATCAGTTTGTTTACAAAATGAGTGCATTGTTTTGATCACAGAGTATAGAGCTTTCCCTAGCTTTTTCGCCCGATCTGTTTCTCAAACCGCTCACTAGAGGTCGCTGGCTTTGCCGACTTTTGTATTGGCGCCAAAATTTACAGTATATAACTTCAAAAAACTTTATTAAGTTTTAAAAGCCTGCATTTTTCATCAAATTAGTAGTATCCACTAAAATTAAATCAATGCTTAAATCATTACTTCTAATATTTTAAAGTTTATTCATGATAAGAATGATGTAAAGATAATGACTAGAAGCTCCGAGTAGAAAATGTTTCATATAATACAAAAGCTGTTGTATAAAATGGAAGTTATTTTAATTAAGAACAAAAAATGAAACTAATTATCTCACTGAAAATATTTTAAAAAGAGCTCTATGAAGAACATCAATAATTTCTGATTTCAGATAGCGATATTTTTTTTATTCAGTCTCATTATCTGATGAAAATATTAGCTTTGGTATAAATTCAAATCATGACAAAAATGTATTTATATTCTATTTTACATACTGCAATAGATCTCAAAACATTCAAAGTAGTTGGACCTTTTTCTGATTTGGATCACAATAAAACAATGACAACTTAATAAAAAGAAAACGAAAAAAAAATGCAGAATACAGACGGCATGGGAAGAATCAGATTATTGTTCTATCAAAGGTCTATTTGTGTTTTTTGTACATCTGGAGGAGTTTAATAATTCAGAAATCAAATGAGAAAAGTCATTTCAATCAACAGTTCTTTTTACGAATTTAAATATATCCTTTTAAGACATCAACTCACCGTTTTCTCCAGAATTCTCGCTTCCCATGCCGTTTGCCATCTGCTTTATTTATTTAATTCGTCGCCTTAGAATCAAAAACTACTATCTCCGTTCGGCAAACTTCGGAGACCCCGATCCTTGGCGACTTATAATCAGACACCAATTCAAACCACTCCCCATAAAAAATCCACCAATTAAATACCACTTAATGAAAAAATAATAATAATTACTTCAGATCGTTGCAGGTGCTCATTTGATTGGTTTGGCACTTTGCCAGCTCGATGATGTCTTGCTTACGAACCAATGAAATGAGCTTTCTCGCTTGCAATTCCGAATATTTCCGAATCAGACCAGAAGGCAGTATTATTTGATTTTAAGATGAAGAAAATATTGCCCCTGATATGGCAACCTGCTTACGATATCAGACCGCCAAGATTAACATTGAATCTAGCTCGTTTCGCAGCAGCCAATGAAATAATTGGAACTCTTTTTTCGATAAAAGAAAAACTAATCATGGTAGAAGTACAATATTTTAAACACATATACAATTATTTTTTACAAAAATATTGTCGTTTCGTTTTTTAAAAAATTCGAATTAGTTTTAGAATTATTAAGATTCAAAGTTTCAATATTTTCCCTTTCTAGGACTGAAGTGAATTAACAATGGATAGCAGCAACCCTTTAACAACGCCAAAACCGCCAACAAAACGAGTAGAATGAACAACTACTGTGAATCAAAGCTATCAACACTTAAGCAACGACGCTCCCATGGTAACAGGGGTCGCAACTTTCTGAGCGATCGCAGCGCCAATTTTCCTTCTGGCGAACGTGCGAGGAGTTAGCAGGTGACGGAGGGCTGCCCGCGCATGCGTGGTAATACCTTCCTTAGGATTGTTTGCCATTCCTTAAAATTTATTTTGTTTAGTCTTGTTGAAGAAATAAAATAAATTGATTTCCCATAAATTTGATCATTTTTTATTAACGTATCATTGCTGATTATAAAATATAATAAATATTGAAACATATATGAGAAAACATTTTAATTTGAAACCATTTTTTTTTAATTTCATCACATTAAATCATTAAAAACAATAAAATCTAGCCTTTAAGTAAAGACATAAAATGTTAATTTTTTAATTAAAAAAAACTAAAACTGCAATAGTATATGGTTTTGTTTAGCAACTTTATTCTGTTTTCACAGAATACATAAAATCTTTAATGATATTTAAAATTAAAAAATTAGGATTATTGTACATTTTTATGAATCCAAATATTCTTAATAGGATATTTCATTGGTGCAGGAACATAATTGTTTCCTCCAAAAGAAGATTTTATTGTAAAATAATACCAATTTGATTCAGTTACTGAAATTCTTTAAGTTTCAACAATTTTCACATAATTCATGGATAAAAATTTTAATAAAATTATACCCTATTTTAGTCTTCCTTTCGTACTTAAAGCTTATCTTTTAAGTGGACATTTTCTTCAATTATTATTAATTAGATATAGGTATTTTTTTCTCGAAATTAGCTAGCTTAAAGCAAGATTGATAGTGTTGCATTTGCAAATTTTTGGTTGGTTGACAATATCAAAATATTTCATCTCTTACTTCTAATAGAAATAATTCTATAATCAAAACCTAAATCCTTGCAAAGAAATTTAAAATGTCCCTTTAAAGAAAACTGGAAAGTTATTTATAATATGTAAGGTGATGAGGCAGATTTTACAAACACATTCTTAATACTCCAGTTTGGAAATAAGAAAAGAGTGAGTCTGTCTAGGATTTTTTTAAAACTACCTACATAGTTTGGGAAAATTTAAATCAACTTGGAAAAAAATTAAAATGATAGTGTATAAATTAACATGCACATATACATAATCTTCAAAAGATCAAAAAATAATAAGAATTTTGTTTAGAATGACTTATTAATTTTAAAAATAGGATAAAACAGCTTCTATCAGAGAACTTTCATTATAGAAATTTATTTTATGAAGGTACCAATAAAATGTAGTAAATTTTCCTTGAACAGGCACCTGGAGTAGCTTGTAAAACTTTAAAAGCATAATCTGTAATATAAACTAAATCTTGAAAAAAAAACTCTTCTAATTACAAGAAGGTTCTGAACTGCAAGAAAGTTAGCACTACAACAATTTATCAATTATTCAATGTTTATTCAATGCTTAAATATAGTTGAATTGTCACTATTTGATGGTCACAATTCTAAGGAAAAATATTTTTTTAAATTACTAAATACAGTAATCGGTTTTTCACTATCAGAATGGTTATTGTCATCAAAAGATAACTCAGAAATGAAGAGAATTTATCAAAAGGAAAAATGTTCATTTGACTACATTAATCGACACTAATTCTTGAAATACATGACATTTTGTTAAAATACATCATTTTTAAATTCTTCACAATCTGCCCTTTTCAATATTCGTTTCATGGATTTACAAAGAACAGCATTTTATATGAAATTAAAAAAACAATTATTATAGGAAGCGATTACAACATCGAAATAGTAATTACAGGAAAAAAATTAACATTATACTAATTTACTGATTGCTATATTACATGACTCATTGAAGTATGAAAGGTTTACTTATTTGCAATCAATAATATTTATTTTATCTTGGTGTAAATTTCTATATTTAATCTCCTAAAGATAAAAACTTTCATGCGAAAGAAATTAATACAGTACTTCTAGTTGAACAAAAAACAAGCGAATAAGAATTCTTAAAATATGGGATTTCCTAATTCTAGAAAAATGCGTAATTTAGCTAAATAAGAACGAGAAAAACAGTCAAAATAATAAATATTTTTATCCCTGTTTCAATTAAGAATTACAAGTAATACGTAATTTATAACTATGGCAAAAAATATCTTACACAAAATTAAAAAAAACTATCTCTTATTTTTTTACAACTGAAAAAAACAATAAAAAGCTCCATTTAAAACAAAGTAAACAATAGCTGCTAATAAATATATAATTTGTCGAGTAAGATAACTTTCACTGGGATCTAAAAAATATTAAATATTCAAAATATTTACCTTCGTAATTCCAATCTTGAATTGACCTGAGCTAGTCTATAATTTTTTATGTTGATCTGAAACTAATGATTAATCAAAACAATACTCGCCTCTGTCGATTCAATTGAGTGACGACATGGGGAAAAAATGGCGGCAAATTTTGAGCTCTGAGATTTCTGTAACTCCTCGCACGATCGCTAGGGGACGCCACTACAAAAAAAGCGACTGGTCGTCCCATTGGATTGTCTTCGCTTAACTATATAACGCTTTGCTGTGAATGAAGCTGCGTGAATTTTCAGAGATAGTAGTTTTTGATTCTAAGGCGACGAATTATTCCTAGTATTCTGGAAGCCGATCATCGTAACAAAGATGATACTTTTGTAATTTTATAAACTTTTCCAGTAATTTTTTAGTAGTTAATTAGGATGTATCATTTAAATTCTGTAAAATAGCCGATCATGGGTACGAAGCATCAAAATAAAAATGGATGCTGTTATTGCTTGATGGGGATTTCGTATTGGTCGAAGGGAATCACGTGACCAAAAAAAGTAAGCGAATTTGCCTTACTTCTTGAACATGAACGAAGAAGAAAAGCGAGCGAATTTCGGACCAGCGGATTTAGGAGCGGTTTTGTTACTAGGCCTGTGATTGGCCTCTTCTCGTCATGTGCTCCTGTGAATCTATTTGTAAAAGGTAAGATCGATCTTCTTCAAAAAACGTAGGGAAAGTAGGGGAGCGTTTTTTGCTTGCGGATTTAAAACCGCATGCAATGCGAATTGGGCTTAAAGAGTAAAAACGTTAATTTTTTTATTTAATTATGGAATACAAAATTAACCCGTAATGTAATTAAGTGATACTTTTCAGTCTTACACTGCAATAAGTGGATGATACCAATCTGTGACACCAACGGAATATTTAAGGAATCACAGAATTAGTCGTGATGTGGCGAAAAGACGATTCCATTAGTGCTCTGCAACTCACATGTAAATTTATTTTTCATGAATACAAATGAATACTAACCCCTCCCAATCTTCTTGCTAGAATAACGAAGTTAGTAACCGCTTATATCCCGTTCGCACTGGCCTATATTTTTGCCTCTATTTTCGTTAGCACTTTGTTGTCATGGAAACACACTAGTCAATTAATAATCTTTTATGTATTTTTACTTGTATTTTTGGTGATTTTATTCATTAGTTTTAAGTTGTATTGAGAAATTAAATTTTTAATTATTTTACAAATCATGCTGTTATTGTTTACACACAGTAAAGTGCTTATTTTCGCCCCTTGTCAGTGCAAACGCCGTTTTCAAAAGATAGGGCGATTTTGCCTTTGTTTCCATGACAACAAAGTGCTAACGAAAAGAAAGGGTCTTTTTTCTGCCAGTGCGAACGGGGTATTATACTCTATTCATTTAGAATTGGCGCTTGAGAAATAGGGCTTTCCCCCACGCTAGAAGCGTAACCATAGTTACGCTCTTCACGCAGCCAGTAGTAAGCCTTCTTCGTCACTTTGACGTGGATAGTTGCTATGGTTACCGATCGGTGGTGGGGGAAGGAAATATTTTCAAGCGCCAGTTCAAAATGAACAGAGTATAGCGAGCGAAGCGAGCAAGATTGCGAAGCAATACTAGGGAGAGTGCGTCAGCAGTTCCCAGGGGTTGGTGAGCGATAGCCCCCTAGTTTTTAAATACTACGCTGCTTATAAAATGATGAATAGACGTTTTCTCAACCCTCATCCAGCAATAAAGACTTTCAAACAATTTGAAACAGCTTATTCCATACATATTAAACTACCATATCTTTCAGTACTCACTGTTCATAATGTTTCCAACTCTTATTAAAATACAAATATTGATAAGAGAAGATTGACGAATCTCTCTAATCAAATCACTTCTGACCTGGCCTTTAGAGGACTGTCAAATAATGTTTGGAATACTTCAGAATATCCCTCGGCAGCAGTGCGCGCTTTACCTAGTACGCGGAAGTGGTGAAGATTTATTTAATAAGTTGATTATGTGATAGAGCGGTGGTTGAGGAGTAATTACTTTTTTTACGGTTTTATAAAAGAGGGGTAACAACACGCACACTAAAACCTATTTTTGTGCTATTTCTTTATTTGTGCGGTTTTTTTTCTGCGATTTTTTTTCGTGCAATGTATGAAAATTTCAATTAAATGGAAACATAGAACAAAAATCTTAAAAATATGGCTACCGAGACATAAACGAGGGTCTAGTGAAACAACAGTTTTCGCTGACTTCATGGAAACCGAAAAAAGTCTACAGTTAGTATAGAAACTGATCCTCAATTCAGCTGTAGGGAGGGGATTGCGTTACGGTCCTAATATAAAGATTTTTTTTCTAATTCATCCATGCTGAGAGATTTTCGCTACGGTCCTACGTGAGACTTTTTTATGCGGTCCCTTTTCACCGCATAAAAAAGGTACTTTTTTAATAGTGTTGCAAAAACTATTTTTTATAGCTACTCGCAAATTCTGCAAATTGTTTAATGCTATTTTTTATGAGGTCCCTATTCACGACACAAATTCACAGGTTTGAGTGTAGTATTTTCCAAATTAATAACTTACTGTAGTATAATCATTTTCACAGATATACTTATCACTAATACGATTTTAACCCTTTATTTACCGCATTATGATTCGCTGCAATTTTTTTCATGCAAATACTTTTTTTGAGTCACTAAATTGAAAATTAAGGGATATACATAACAAAAATAATCATATTTGGGAAATTGAATCCGCCAGATCCAATTACTTAAATTGATACTTTTGGGTACTGTCAGTACACGGAGGGCTAAAATATTCTCACAATACAAGAAAAACATAGATTTTTTATCGCAGTAATAAGTCTTAAAAAATAATACACTTAACTTTTGACTTTAATTACTTTTTTGCGGGAACAAAAATGACAATCATGTGAATCCGATCGAAATGGCAGCTAAACTTACAACTTCAGTTAAATCTATTCGCATTTCCCGTTAAAATATTCATCATAGAACCTTCGCTGCTTTTTATCCTGGAAGAGGATAACTGAAAGAGTGTTCCTGCAAATTATCGTCAATATATTCGCAAGGATGGTTATTCTATGTAATTTTAAAGTTGGCGGTACTTGTAAGTACCGTCGGTAAATAAAGGGTTCAGGAACTAAACGCAAAGTGGCTACTAAGTAAATTCCTTAAATATCCCCAAAAAGTAAATCAAGGTTCCTTTATTGGTTATAGTAAAATTCTTTGACTTTGAGAAATACCTTTTCACTTAGACACGATTAAGCAAATATTGAAGAATGTTTAAAAATTTATAAAACTAAAGAAACAATCAGGTTAAAATGTTTTTTATTGCATATGTTAATTAGTGATTAATTAATTAAGTGATGAATTAAGCATTATTAATAATGCCCAGGCAATGTGATAAATTTATGTGATAAAATTGCTTGTGAGTTTTGAGTGAGGGTGATTTTGTGGGAATGGCGAAGCTATTCGAAAAGGTCCTGCGTATGCAGTTTACAGGGGTTGGTGAGTGATAGCGAGCAGGGGGCGGTAGCTCCCTAGTATTCTAAAAATTCGTATATACCTTTATTAAAGAAGTCGTTTTGTGTCGAAATATTTTTATAACTTACCACTAATGAGTTAAAGTATATAATTTTAGTGGAAGTTGTTTTGTCTTTTACGACCAAACCTTTAATGGTCCACTGAAAATAGAGTTGAACCTCAAACAAATTGCAATAGAAGGTTTCTCAACGGTTTTCACTTAGAAATAACCTCAATAATAACATACTAAAAATCGGCCAAAATCGGCCGGGGGGAAGTTTAATTTTTTTCAAATTTTTAAAAAATGGCCGAAAAAAAATTTAAAAAAAAACCAAAACAATAATATAGACATGTGATACATGTTTATAGGTTATTTTTGAGTGCTGAAACCGAATATTGCATTTAGTTTGGAAAAAATATTGAAATTTCAATTTTTAAAATTAATTTGAATAATTAGCTATATGAAAAAATTAAAAAACCCCTAAAAACCTAACAAAAACATCCAAAGAGATAAATCCAACGGTTTTCATTTAGAAATGACCTTAATATTAACATACTAAAATTTAAAATTTTTACGAGTTAAAGAAGTTAAATTTTTTTTCAAATTTCCATTTTTTTTTGCGAAAAATGCATTTTTTTTTCAAATTTGTGCAAAAAACTTTAGAGGCTTTTGAAAAGGTCATTTTTCGGTGAATATTGTCCACAGATAGTTATATAATGGAAAACCGGTGGAATTGACCCTCAATGAATTAGTTAATTATTTTATTTAAAATTTTGAAATTGGTAAAATGTAGTACAAATTTCGATAGAAGTGAAAAAGGTAATACTTTGGCATATTTACATCAGAATTTATTTAATTAACAATAAATTATATTAAGAACACATAATTAACAAATTAATTAATTTTTTTTAATTTAAAATTTTAAAAATTTAAAATTTTAATAAATTTTAAAATCATAATATAGGCTTGCAATACATGTTTATAGGTTGATTTGTAATCCTATTACATAAAAAAATATTATCATTGCAATAAAAACTGAAATAGACTTAAAAATTTTAAAATAAAAAAAATTCTTAATTACATCCAACTAGTCTCAACAACTGGAACAAATTGCAATAAACGTTTTTTAAACAGTTTTCATTCAGAAATGGCCTAACTAACAACATACTAGAAATCGGACAAAATCGGACAATGGGAAATTTAATTTTTAATTAAAAAAACTGGCATTCTGGAACAAAAATATTAAATTTTTTCTAGAGGCATGTAATACATGTTTTTAGGTTAGTTTTTTATTCTGATGCTGAAAAATTTAATATTTTTGGAGTAAAATTTGAAAAGAGTTAAAAAAATGTTTAACTATTCCCTAAAATGTAAAACTATTCCCTACACCAATGCATTTATTTTTTAAATTCACTGATTACAATAGGAGTAAGTTTTTACAAATTAAATAAAGAGAACTGCTTAAATTAATAGACAATTTTTTTTAGAATACACTGAATTTAATGTTAATATAATATTGAAGAGCTACATATTTGTGAAAATTTACAAGATCTATAAAATTCAATTATTAATTATTATTGCAGTTAAAAAGTTTAAAAAATTAAATTTCCCTTTGTCCGATTTTGTCTGATTTCTAGTGTGTTGTTAGTTAGGTCATTTCTGAGTGAAAACAAGACCCTCTATATAAAGGCCTCCCAACTCGGCCGTGCAACGTCATAACTTTCACTCATCTTTGACGTCACTCCATAGACTTAACATGGCAATTTTCACTCACGTTTGACGTCATCGTCTGGAGTTGGGTGGCCATGTATATAGAGGGTCTTGGTGAAAACCGTTTAAAAAGCGTTTATTGCAATTTGTTCCAGGTGTTGAGACTAGTTTGACATAATTAAGAATTTATTTTTCAATTTTAAAATTTTGATGTCAATCTCAATTTTTACTGCAAAAATATTAAATTTTTCAGCATCAGAATCAAAAATTAACCTAAAAACATGTATTACATGCCTCTAGAAAATATTTAATATTTTTGTTCCAGAATGCCAGTTTTTTTAATTAAAAATTAAATTTCCCACTGTCCGATTTTGTCCGATTTCTAGTATGTTGTTAGTTAGGCCATTTCTGAATGAAAACTGTTTAAAAAACGGTTTTTGCGATTTGTTCCAGTTGTTGAGACTAGTTTGATATAATTAAGAATTTTTTTAATTTTAAAATTTTTAAGTCTATTTCAGTTTTTATTGCAATGATAATATTTTTTTAAGTAATAGGATTAAAAATCAACCTATAAACATGTATTGCAAGCCTATATTATGATATTAAAATTTATTAAAATTTTAAATTTTTAAAATTTTAAATTAAAAAAATTAATTAATTTGTTAATTATGTGTTCTAAATATAATTTATTGTTAATTAAATAAATTCTGGTGTAAATATGCCAAAGTATAACCTTTTTCACTTCTTTCGAAATTTGTACTACATTTTACAAATTTCAAAATTTTAAATAAAATAATTAACTAATTCATTGAGGGTCAATTCTACCGGTTTTCCATTATATAACTATCTGTGGACAATATCCACCGAAAAATGACCTTTTCAAAAGCCTCTAAAGTTTTTTGCACAAATTTGAAAAAAAAATGCATTTTTCGCAAATAAAAATGGAAATTTGAAAAAAAATTTAACTTCTTTAACTCGTAAAAATTTTAAATTTTAGTATGTTAATAATTAGGTCATTTCTAAATGAAAACCGTTGGATTTATTTCTTTGGATGTTTTTGTTAGGTTTTTAGGGGGTTTTTAATTTTTTCATATAGCTAATTATTCAAATTAATTTTAAAAATTGAAAATTCAATATTTTTTCCAAACTAAATGCAATATTCGGTTTCAGCACTCAAAAATAACCTATAAACATGTATCACATGTCTATATTATTGTTTTGGTTTTTTTTAAATTTTTTTCGGCCATTTTTTAAGAATTTGAAAAAAATTAAACTTCCCCCCGGCCGATTTTGGCCGATTTTTAGTATGTTATTATTGAGGTCATTTCTAAGTGAAAACCGTTGAGAAACCTTCTATTGCAATTTGTTTGAGGTTCGGCCCTATTTTTCGCTATTTTCAGTGGACTATTAATAGAAGAAACTAAATACAATGAATTTATAAAAAAAACATAAATGAAAGCTTTTTTGCTTTATATATAATCAAAACACATGTATAATTAATACAACGAAAAACCCCAAACTTTTGTGCAATGGAGAATCATGTTTCAACAACACTGTAAACAGTAAAAGGTTACGATTTTTTCAAAATTTTTAAACTGAAAGATATTTACTTGCTAAGGAGAAAGGTTTTTATGTATTTTTTTTAAATCCGACTACTATTTCTCTTTTATAGACTTCAAATTTCTCGTTTCCTCATTTAAGTGCCTTTTGAAGGAGAAGGACTTGCGTAGTTGTTTTCACTACAGTAACTATTACTATTAATTACTCTTCACTATATTATTATTCCATTTATAGCTTTATTAGTTTTAACAAGAGAAGGAATATTAAATAAAGTGACTTTAATATTAAAAATAGGGATAAGTTGATGACCAACAAGTTTGTACTAGAAAGTTTTAGCTTTTTAGCATAACTGTTTTGGTATTAAAATAAATCTGTTTTGAGGTTATTGCTGGTTTAATTCAGAATTATATTAATATTGCTATAGCAAAGATATGAATTTTCGTTTTTTGTAGTATTTCTAAAAAGGGATAAATAGAGTGTAAAGTTATCCAATGCATTATTTGAAAAGAATAAATCAAAGGACTTAAATATGTATAACTTTTACATCGCAAAAAATTGACAGCAAAGAATAAAATGAAACTGTGGCTGAACGTTTAATTTGTTTGAATGAAATTTTGATTTGAAATTAAGCACCAAAGTTTTAAAGGTTAAATATTTTGAAGGCCACACACTTTAACAAGGAAACCTTGGTCATCTTATTTTGACATAACTTAAAAAGGTCTAAAACAAATTTCAAAATTGAATCGTCAGTTTGAAGAAGGGAATTAGTCCAAAAATCAAGTTTTGAGAAAATCGAAAAAAAAACTGTATAAGTAATAGAATTTTCATTGTATAATCACCAAATTTTTACTGGAAGTTCACAACCCTATTTAGAAAACAGAGCAACTATCAAAACAAATATAAGTATATTCAAAAATATTTTACAATCAAAATAAGTTGATGGACTTATTCCCTTCTTCAACCTTATGAAATTTTTCTGATGAAAAAATCTTAAAAATCCCTTAAATTCACATTTAAATTATTTTCTCCTTAGTTTACACCACAAAAGGGTGAAATAAAAGGAATAAGACAAATAAATTCAAAATTATAGTGAAACTGAGTTGTTAGAGCAGTATCAACGGAGTGAGTGAATATGAATGGAGTTAAACATTCCCTGCATAAAAAAAGTTTGAAAAAAATTTTAAATTAAAAGAAAATTTCATTTTAACTTAGTTTACAGCTCAAAGAATAGGAAAAAAAAGACAAATTAACTTATTATTAACAAATTAACTTGAAAAATACAATGAATGGACATCGACTTCACAACTTCAAGGGGCGATATCTCCCTATAGGGGTTAGTTATTTACCCCCTCTTTTCACCCATGTGTAGAGCAAAGCTTGGAGATTGTTTTGAGCACTAAAAGTCAATTTGTCATTTTTAGGACTTATTCCCTTCTTCAAACTGGCGATTCAATTATGCCAAAGGTGTTTCATAAATTTTGAGCACTTAGAAAGAGAAAAAGAAATTAAGTAAAAAGAGAGAAATAATTTTTTTGGAAAATTTAATACACTCAAAATTAAAAAAAATTAAAAAATTTTAAATAGAACTTTTTATCAACTGATAGGGTCTTAAAAGAACTTTTGTTTAGATTTCAACGAATTAAAACTAGAATTCATTTTAGTCCTCAAAGGGCGTTAAAAGAGATGTAATGAGATGTGCATCCACATTTCTTTTTCTATAATACATCAAATTTTGTTTTATTTGTGAACTATAAGTATTGTACCTTTAGCTTGGTTGATTTTGTACTTAAT
Source organism: Tetragnatha versicolor (assembly GCA_024610705.1). Taxonomy (NCBI): domain Eukaryota; kingdom Metazoa; phylum Arthropoda; class Arachnida; order Araneae; family Tetragnathidae; genus Tetragnatha; species Tetragnatha versicolor. The sequence continues at coordinate 892,229 of JANDEH010000002.1, forward strand.
AGCATGTTCTAAACACACAAAAGGAGTAACGGAGGGTTAAGGGAATTGAACATTTTGGTAAAAAAGTTAATTGATTTTTTAATGGTATCCAAGAGAGCAATATTCGCGCAAAAGTTTTTTTTTAATAATAATGATTATTTATTTTGTAATTTAATATGTCAAAGTTTGAGTTTAAAAAAAGGGGCGTGAAAACGTCTAATGTCAAATGTGACGTTCTTACATCCAATACATTGATTTTAAACAATGCTGTAATTCTTTAAACAATTCAATGTTGGTTTTCACTTTACAGTAAGGCCGAATCTTAAAGTAAGGCGAATTCAATCCTAAACAAAGACAAAGTGAGTGTAGAGGTTTATTTTAAAATATTTTGAATGAGCTAAATTTTTTTTGAAACTTTTCACGTCGATTTTTGAATTTAGAACTATTTCATTTACTGGAAAAATGCATTTTTTCTGTTTTCAAGAATTACTGGTATTTCCCATTGGACTTCTGGCTGCATTACTGATTTTCTTTTGAAAAGCCGCCTCAACAATACAAAAGAAACTATCGCATTTATTTCATCCTTTTTGGTTCTTCTAACCCAAAACAACAAAAAAAATAAGTGTTAAGGCTAGAGATGTGGGTTTTCCGGAAAATTTTGAAACGGAAAATTTTCCAAGCCACTTAAAATGAAGTATTGTTGAATGAGGAAGTTGCATGATTTTTTATATTTTTTTAATCGATTCCTCTTGCAAAAATAAGCAACTACCCAAAATTTGAGGCCGATCGAGAAATTTTTTGATCGTCAAAAAAATTAACAAAAATCCCCTTTTTAAAAGCGTCATCTTATATTAAACATTGTTGTAAAGCAATGGAGTTGATGGTATTATTGTTGACGTCATCTTATAGTTTAAACAATAAACGTTTTCAGTCGCGTGTTTTTTTCTCGACTTTTAAATTAAAATATTTAATTACCTGTACATTTTTTTGAAAAACTGACTAGATATTTCATTTTACCATACAAAAAAACCATACGGAACACTTGTTTGTTTTTGAAAATCTGACACATGCAACTTCCTTATTAAACTTCCGATCACTGGAGGCAACAAATTAACCAAACTGGAGTATTTTCATCAATTTTGGATGATGTTCCTTTGAGATTCATCCAAAAATAAAACAATCCAAAACTAATTAATAAAGCATTGAAATCATGATTTAAAATTTTTAAATCACATTTAATGTTATAATGTAATACATATTGAAATAACTATAAATAATGTACATAAAATGACTCGATATATTCAATTAAAAGATGCCACATAAGGAGAAATTATTATTTCATTATTCATTTACTAAATTGACCTATGAATAACTGAAAGGAAAACAAAATAGTATTCTAAAATTACTGGAAGGGGCATATTTTTCACAAAAAATGAAATTTATTTTTTATTATTCCGAGTTCCAATACAGGCACCCCAAAGAAAGTTACTAAAGGCAATGATCTCAATGAAAAACAAAATTACAGTAACATTAAATTTATATCAAACTAATTTTACTTCTTTGAAAGAGAAACAAATTGGATTCAAAATGGAACTAATAAAACAAAGCAAAAAACATAGCGGAAAATTTTCCGACCCACATCACTAGTTAATGCACTTACTTCTATATTTGTGTCAGAAGGGTACTGCGTCAAACCATCGCAGGCACACAAGAGTAAGAGGCTTTGCAGGGAAAGCAGCGCTACGCAGATTCGTCCTGCAGTTTTCGTCAACATTGTCCGTTCGCGGACCCGCGGTCTGTTTGTTCTCCGCTCCCTCGCCGTTTCCTTGACCAAAAGTCGCACTCCCAAACTCTCCTCCAATCAGGGGCCAGTGTTTCCCTCACCACGCATGCGCAGAGAGGGTGTTTGGACGGGTGGAGGGAGTTCGTGGGAGTCGAGGGAAATGATGATGATGGTGGATTAATATAAAAAAAATTGAGTGGTGTTGATTAGTTTTTAAAGTGAGGGATTTAAATAAGCTTATCTTATTCATAAAAGCGGTTCTTATTAAGTCGTGTAGCTAATAAGTTCTGTAAGTCCCATGCCTTTAGTTTTAAATGTTATCAATTTAAGTAAACAAAGATCATTATGATGATTACCCTGAGAAATCTCAGGCTAAGATTTTACTATAAGGAAGTATAAGTTATATGAATTGTTTTCTGAATTTCACGAAGTATGTTATGAGAGTTTTGTTCATAATAGGGTGGCCCACTTTTCTATGGGAAAAAAATAAAGTGTTATGAAATTGCCACGGCACCCCTTCAATTTTTTAGACTAGAGAAGAAACTATACTACTGAGAAAACTATTCAGACAAAGTTTGGAGCTCTGTACCTTAATTAGAAAGCGATGACCAAGAGTAGTGAAAAAGTCCAAATTCGAAGATTTTTATACAAAACAACTAAAAAACCAAAGATCAAACATTCTCATTTTGTTCATGATTTTTTATAATAAACTACTAACGTTATAGATATGATGTTCCAGGTTTTGTTTTTCATTACCTTTATTTTGGCTGTAGTAATTTTCTACGAACATGTCCAAAGAACTTTTGTAAAGTTGTTTTTCCGGCATTTTTAAACGGCTGATAACTTTTGTTTGCAAATTTTTGTCTTTCATGTACTAATGTACATCATGACCACCATTTTCAAAAAGTTTTTTTTCAAAATTAAAAAACATTGAAAAAATTTTTTTGGAAAAATATTAAAAACTTTTTAACTCTTAAAATGAACATTACTACCAAATTTCAAGTTGAAAATAAAATTTAATCATTTATAAAAAAATATTTGAAATTTAGACAAGTCCCTAAACTATCCCTAAAATTATACAGCAAGAGCGATTCACTCATGGAAAATCCATAAGCTCGCTTGAGGGTGTCCATATGACTTAAAACATGCAAAAAATGTCACACAAATGTTAGTTTTTTTGTATTCGAATTTGGATTTTTTCACTTCTCTTGGTCATCGACTTCTAATTCGAATACAGAGTTGCTGTGAGCTTCTATTAGCTGTTCGAAAAAAGAAGAGGGTGCCCAGAACTCTACATGGAAAAAAATTTCTGGGGCCACCCTAGTACATAATTTATAAAAAAATATCTTTAATTTTATCAAAAGTTCTATGAACAAGTAATATTATTTTACTTTAAAACTTTATCTTCAATGAAACAGCATTTGAAAAATACCATATGTCGGATGATTTCTTAAATGATTTATAAGTTTCATATGAGTAACTGAATAGGTATCAATCAGATGCAAGATAAATAACTAGATATAGAGATGAAGGACCTGTTTGATAAAAACCAAACTACTTATTTCTTTAAGAGCAATGTTCATGTTTTTTAAATATCATTGTTTTTTTTTCAAATATATTTAAAATGAACACAAAATCATTTTATTTTAAAACATATAATACCAAAGTTCGAATTTTTAAAGCACTTCGTCAAAATTTCGATTTGTTGTAAAATTTAAAGATGTTAAATTACGACTTGTTTTAAAAGACTATATTACGTTTCAATATTCTTACAAGTCTTTGATTCCATATGAAGAATCTTATTTATTATGAAGCCTTATTTTCTTATATTTGTTTTATTTTTGACATTGTAATCCGGTCTGAGAAATTTATGTTTCTTGAATGCTTTTTCAAAATTTGACCACTAATACTTTTAAAAATATTGAAGTACAAACTTACTTTTTCTCCCTATCTTTACACTGATAAAAAGAAAGATAAAAACTCAAGAAGAGAAATTTTAAGATAGTTTAAAAAAGTTCAGAAAACTTAAAGCATCTCTCAAAATCCACTTTTCAGCAAAATTTCGTTGATAAAGCAACAATTTTACTGACCTAAAAGTGGTCGCAATAAAAAATATAACGTCAAGATCCTTTTAACCTCAAGAAGTCATACTTTTTACAGTAAAAATATTTTTATATCTCTACCTATACGAAAAGATTTCTTCTGGATAAAGAAAATGTTTATATTTAAAGACTTTTGTCCAAAATTTTGACCTTATTCCCTATCTAAAATATATCGATCAGGGTTTATAGATCAGAACTCTAAGCCACGTGATACCACTGTAGTTTCGAAATTCACACCTACTGTTATATGATAGTTCTACATTAATAAATCTTTAATAGCGTTATTCGAGTAAATTCTGCGAATAGGATTAGCTACTATTACTCTTTCACATTTATTTTAAATGATACATTATACCGTCTTTTGTTACAAGACAAGAAAGTTGATGAAAAAGAAATAAATTTCTACCTATAATTTATAACATGTGCCGTTTATTTTTAAAGTGATAGAAGTCAACCTTTCATTGTTATAAACCGTTGTTTATTCCTCTTATTCCAATGTTTTAAGATGGAATTATTTTTTTCAGAATGGAAATTTATTCTTGTTGACATTATTATAAGACTTTACAAAACTAAATATAGGGTACTAGCGCTGACGCGATAGACCCGGGCTTCGCCCGGGTTTCACTTTTTTCATAAATATCATCTGGTGCATTACAGATGGGCTTCACCAGTCCATTTAAAAAAATTATCTACATTCTGGTGTGTTACAGATGGGCTTCGCCAGTCCAAATGGAAAAATAGTTAAATATGGGATCCATTTTTATGTTTGTTGTTGTTGTCGTGTGCCACTTGGAATATCCAAGCTCCACAAGGATTCAAGGCAAAGGGGGTGCGGCTCCTGAGAAAAAGAGGCCCATAAATGGCAGGAGTCCGACTTCTGCCTCATGAGATGATAGATGCTGCCACTATCTATCGCCACCTCCACAATTTTGCCATGCATCTGAAGGGGAGGGAAATAGTCTCCAGACACCTGGACCCAAGGTAAACTGCACCATGACCGACCTCAGGACTTTCGGACCCACAGATTTAACGAGCACGTACTCCGCATATACTCGATGGGTCTTCAGCGGTGTCGGGAATCGATCCCGGGACCCTCCGATCCCAAGGCCGATGCCTTAACCACTAGGCTCCCCACAGCCTATTTTTATGTTTATGCTACAACAATGGATTTAAAACTACAACAATCGATTTCAATCTACAACAATCGATAATAGGCCTACAACAATTAAAGTTCTAACTTCTCTTATTATATTTACAACAATGTGGTTTTCCTCTGAAGTTAGGTATGAAATATGTGTTTTTAAGCATAAAATGGACCAAAAAAGTTATTAAGATGCTTCGATTTTAAATTATTTTTATTCAGAAACCTTTCCTGGAGCGAGTAAATCAACGTGGTATAGTTTATTAGTTAATGTAGGTTCGAAAAGTTTAAAACTATAAAGGACATACATACATACAGACAAACAGACATTGATTTTTATATATACTATATATAGATAGATTTAACCCGTTAACGCCCAGCGTCCTCGTTTGAGGACAGTGCATAAAAGGGTGTGTAAAATCTTTTCTTTTTCCGGGAACGATTGTTTATTTTGCATGACGATAGATGGCAATACTACAAAACATGCCACAAATTATCAAGTTTCTGGGTTTGTTTTAAGCTCCTTGATTCGGCTCGCGATTTCGCGCTTTTTTCATGTATTACACTTGCGTTGCCCTTCTGTCTAGCTACATCGGCTGAAGTCAAGGTAATAATTTTATATTCGGTAGTATTTCAAATTAAGGTCATATGTATACATATAAAAGAAAATTGGTAACTTTTAAAAAAATTTCGTTTTCGAAAATGACGTCCAATTTTACTGTCCTCGTTTGAGGACGCTAGGCGTTCCAGCCAACTTTTTTTCAGATTTGTACTCATTACAGTTTTTGGATTTTTTCGATCTACTATCGTGTTAAAGCTTTTCTTCAACTATTATAAGGTAGTTAATAATATTTATTTTTATTTTAGAAGGGTTTTTAATAGTTACAATGGCTCATAGGTTCTTACCGATTGCAAAATCTCATGAATATTTGTTTTCCCAATAAATTGTGAGACCATAAAAGGCAATAAAATGGCTCGATGTCCTCTGAAATCTCGGAAAAAATAGAAAAAGAACCTAAAGGGGATTTGTGAACATAAATTTAATAAGGGAAATAAAATGTCGATGTGACATATTTTGTAAATCATATTTTGAGCACCTTGTTTTCCCAAATATCATACCAAGTGCTAGAATTTATTCAAAATTAACCCACATTTTGTTCATGTATCCATATGTATTTAGTTTTCATGTATCTAGCATGTTCCTCATGATCTCCTAATGAAAGTTTTCCCTCACTTTCAACTATCACACTTCGTACAACACAAAAATATGTACGATTTGATTTACTCAAAAGGAGATAAATTCTTAAAATTGATAAAAATAATGCAAAAAAGTGTAGTTTATAATTAATTTCATCATAAAGTCTTATAAAATACTGTAACTAGTCCATTTTAAGTTGTTTTGCATACCCATATACGTTATTTTCTTATTTGCTGACTTTTCTGATCTCTTGATTTTTTTACACCGGAACGCCCAGCGTCCTCAAACGAGGGCGGGCTGTAACTTCCACACTAATTAACAAAATGTTTAAATTTTGGATTTTTTGTCTTAATTGGGTCATAATTACACCAATTTGAAATAATCACACAAATATTTTCGGTAGAATTAATTCGGGCGTTAACGGGTTAAAGCAGAGCGAGACTACACAGGGGAATTTAAATATCATTTATTATAAAACATAGACATGACCTAAATCGAATTACAAACAGCTAGACTTTGAAGCTAGAATACAGATTTGATTTTAAATATTTAAGAAATTCATAAAAAACCCAAAAAATCATTTCGCCTGGTCAATCAACTTCCGGAATGTCTGCTCTGCGATTGCTGACACAGCTCATTAAAAATCTTAAATAAAAGTAAATATTATTTCGTATAAGTAATTTGAATTTTCCCATAACTTTTATTATTTAATAAATATAAATTTTTATAATGTTTTCTGTCTTAAATCACTTTGTAAATTTAAGATGTTTTGAAATAAAATTTAATATTGGGTCAAGACGTCACCTTAAGATGGAGAAATGAATGGGAGAAGCAGACATTCCGGAAGTTGATTGACCAATGACCAGGTGAAATGGTTTTTTAAAAATGAATTTCGTGAATAACAACATGGGATTATCTTATTCACGATACGTTTTATGATGCATGATAATATGATGGCTGACACAAACACTAGTCATCAGCTATGGACTAGTATGAGAATATTCCAACGGGTATTAAAATAACGATTAAAAACAGACATTAAAGTTTTTGTTACGCAAAGTGCTTTGTGGTTCAAGTACATAAAAACACAACTTTAAAAAGCTTATTTAATACGATTTCAAAAATTCAGAAAACTTTATGTTGAAGACTAACGGCCGTATTCACCGATAACTTGACCGGCGGTTAACCGGGAAACAAACCTCGGATTGGTGGAAAACTAGTTTTCTTTCTTCAACTGCCAATCAGAAGCTTTACTGTCGTTTAACCGCCGGTCAAGTTACTGGTGAATACGACCGTAAATTATAGATAAAATAAGAAAATATTCTGACCACTTTTTTAAAAACTCGCAACTATTTGAAAAGGAATAAAAAGTGTAGCCTAACTTCCACACGAACTCTTTTATTTAAGCTGTGAGCTTAAAAACCTTTAAACATTATTCCAAATTCTAAATGTTAGGATAACAAATTCACCACACATAAATATTGTGAGTTTAAAAAAAGCTATTTGTATATAAAAATCCCTGTAGATTTGAATTGGTGAATATGTAAAAAAACTTAAGTCATTATTCTGAGGAATAATGTTTTGGTTAAACTCAAAATAGGAGATTATTTAATTTATTTAAACTAATAAAATATTTTTAAGAAAAAAATCAGCGTTTTCTTAGAAAGTCTCCTATATTATAAAACATATTTTTTTATTAACATAGAGATCCTATACCTTAAAATGTACTTCCCCACAATAAAACCCATTACAGTGTTGACGAATTCGCTTCCTACATTGAAAGAACTCCACTGCTAACGCATTTACAAGCTAATTGGGGCCCATAAACACGGATTAATGTGTCAGAGAATAGCTTGTCACTTAATGAAGGGGCATGTGCCCTGCTAATGTCGTGGAGTAAAGTTGGTGGGCTCAGATGAGGTTTACGATGAATGCTTTGTAATAAAGATGCCCTTCGTGTGTAAGACTTATGCCGTTTCCCGGTGTATGTAGTTATTGATTAATTTGAAGAAGTGTCAAAACAGGTCCATTTATTTTTTAAATACCGTTGTATTTCTAGGACTATATTTTATGATTGTTTATTACACGCATATGGTGAATTTTGCAAACGGGTTTTTAAAAATGTTCTATTTTATAAAATAGTAGTAAAGTTATTAGACTGAAATTATTAGTACATCGTTTATTAACAAACTATGACCTCACAATTTTACCATTTTAAATTTACAACTAAAAAATTTGCATTTTTGCAGTTGCTATAGTAACCATTAGTAAAAATGCCAATTAATGGAAACTAAACTTAAAGAGTAACTAGTTCTCAGATCACTATTAGTCCTCAACAAAATTTAATAACACTTTTGGTTTGATTTGAAATAAAATATCAAAACTTAAAACATTAAAAATTTCGCGGGTCTTCATTATAAATAAACTTAACCACACGCATTAACAAGGGAAACTTTGTCATCTTCTTCTTTTGACATAACATATTAATATTTACTAAGAGTTCTCTGCCTTATATGTAGACAAAAGACATCCCTTAAAGAAAATTTAAATTATTAACAAAGCATAAATACCCTCAAATGTACCAGTTTTCTATAAAAAATTTAAAGCTCGATAAAAAAACTTTTTTTTAGTACTATCTTTCATACAAAATATTTGCTTTAACAAACTAAAATTAGATTTCTCTTAAATTGATATGCGTGTTAGATGTAGTAGATTTCGTTTAACTTATGTAAGTGGTATGTTATGGATGAAGAAAGTAATCTAGAAATACAAAATGAAGAAAATTTCTTTTTACTAACTACTTAGTAAAAAACCCGAGTTGGAGTTATTTCTAAAGCAATATTCCCTCGTGCTAAATATTTCAATTCTGAAAAGGGAGTTGACTAAACATGATTATTCACGGAATGAATACTTCATAAAAGCATAAAGAAAAATTCGGAAAACGTTGTTAAAACTTCTAAAACTATTTTGAAATATCAATTTTTAAAATGATAAGGATAAATTTTCATCTTCTTTTCAAATACTTTATGAGTGCCGATATTTAATTTGCTTGTCATTGAAATGCTATGAACTCTCATATAATTTCAATAGAAGTAAATATATTTGAATTCCGGTAAAGAAGTAAATTATACATGCTTAAAAGCTTTTTCAAATTATATAACCTAACTTCAGATTTTAGTGTTAGGTTTTTAAAAATCTTATTTTTATTTATAGAATCAAATGAATTTCAATCATATTGACTCACTAATATTTTTGTCGTACCATAATTATTAACTTTCTTGGACTTGATATCTTTCGTAAGTATTAAAAAAAAACTTTGTATAAATATTTACTTTCTAATTTATCATGTTTAATTTTTATTTTCTTGTTCTTCTTTTTGAATTCTTACTTCATTCATTGTCAATAAATTATCAATAATAATAATAATATTATTATTATTATTATTATTTCTTGGTTTTCTTCTATGAATGAATGTTTTTTAATTAAAAAATGTAATAACTTTGACAAAATAATAAGGGCATTTTAACTAAATTCTACGGAACTCCCAATTTCTACAGTAGTGCAGGTTTCACTCCACGAGAAATACAACCTACCTATAAATACCTCAACCAATAGGGGAGAGTGTTGTACCTATGGACAAAAATCACGTTTGGATTTTTCTAAGACAGGTAAAATCACATTTTGACCATTTAAAGTGCCCAACCTATAGTCCTAAGCTTTGTGAGTAGAGAGATAATTTTTATTAGTCAAAATCTTGAAAATTGGATTTTTAATCATTTATAATAACTTGGAAAAATTTGTGTCCAAAGGTACAACAACCTGTTGTACCTATGGACAGACCCAGTTGTACCTGTGGACACCCTTAAAAAGGGAAGTTTTACTTGAAAAAAGCTAAAAATGAACATTTTTATTGATGAATTACCTTTTAATAACCTATTTCAAGCCTTTTTAAAATTGAAAATAGATTTTTTAAAGTAATGTAGTTTTAGATCGTAAATGATCATTAAAACGAAGTTGGATGATAAAAGTCTTGATTTTTTACCAAAAACACAAAAATCACATGGTATTTTCAGATCAGAATTTAAGGTAATAGTTTCATCAATCATGCTGATTGATCTGACAACTTCACTGATCCAAAAAACCCAATTCGATCGACACTTAGTTGTGCAAGCATTTGGTGGTAATAACAATAAAAATTTGGTGGTAAATCTTCTTCAGTGGAAATTTTAAGTTTTTTTAATCATCATACTTAAATGCGATAAGGTGCTTAGGGTTTTACACCATATTTTAAATTAAATTCCAAGTAGAATCAGTAGTAGTAGAATCAGTAGAAAAGTAGTTTAGATCACAAAATATTTGATTTTTCATCTAAAATTCACTTGAAAATAATCGCTGACAAATAGATTACCATTTAGAATTAATTTAACATTTATTAAAATGTATTCAGTTAAATGAAACCTGATTCTAAAACGCCGATTAGCTACAGACACCCACAAGAACGTGTCCGTAGGTACAACACTTATGGTGTCCGAAGGTGCATCAGGTGTTTCAGCATCAGGTGTTTTTGCATTCAAAGTTCTATAAAAGATAAAAGAATTGAGATCTGACTATTTCTAATATCAAAACTAAAAAGTCAAAATCTCGGGGATTCCCCCCATATATCCCATTTTATCATATCATAATCATAGAGGAAGAAAATAATTAATGTAGTGATGCACTAAAAAAAACTTTGAGCACCTAAAAACAGTATTTTTACTACAGAAAATTTAAATAATATTTTAAACAGCTGATTTCACGTTAGCAACTAGATAGCATCTCTTTACATTCAAAATCGACCACAAATTTAAATTCACATTTTTCCCGAATTTTAAAATGAGGTGGCTGAAGGTACAACCGTCCGTAGGTAGAACACTCTCCCCTATATCATTCTTTCTTTCTCTAGGTCTGTGGTGATGTTTCCCACCACCCCATATTTTTGTGTGTTTAAACTCTATCTTTATTTCAAAATTCCCGCTATTAATTTTAGGCTAAATTCCTTCTTTCTCTTTGTGAGCGAACCGTTGGATTTTCCCATCTCTTTTGCATATCATAAATTCTCTCAATCAAAATTATGCGGATCTCCATAATTAATTTAAAATATTGGTAATTAAAATATTACGTTGGATAGAGAAAAGTTTTGACTAGTCAGGCGACCGAAAGGATGAATCGTGTTGTTGATGTTTCTTAATACGCCTGATCTAATCATTCACCCTCAAAAAATCCATGACTTGCACTTGATTCACTTTTAAGTCGGCCTTATCTATACTCCGTTCATTTTGAACTGGAGCCCGAAAATATTTCCTTCCCCACCCACCGAATCAGTAACCATGGCAACCAGAGATATTTTAACGCCTCTGAGAGCGTATTTCACGCGTTAAAATTAGGAAATACGCCTAAAAAAACTAGCCAGGTGTATTTTCACGCTTTAAATTTTCATCATAGGTTTCGGTTTAGAAATTCACCACCGAAATCAACAAATAATATCTAAAATCATATTTTTTCCACTCCAATTTGTGATATTAAATAAATATTTCATTTAGAATGCTTAATGTATAATAAATTATTTAATTTATGTTTAATATTTTATACTAATGCTTAACACAACATGCTATAATTGTCAAAAACCCAAACAGCATCCTCAGTTTTTTCTATTTAATTTTGTTTATTAAAAAAGTAAGCGTTTTTTAGACAATTTATCTCTGCACATGCTATTTCCGTATTACACTCCTCCTAAAAAAGTCAAGGAGTATTTTTACTCCTTCAAAATAATCCTAGGAATAACAATGATTGGCAACCATCAACTTCACAGCGACGAAGAAGGCTCACTATTGGCCGCGCGAAGAGCGTAGCCATGGTTACGCTTTTAGCTAGGGGTAAAGCACTGTTCTTCAGGCGCCAGTTCAAAATGAATAGAGTATACACTGTAAAAAAACTGTAGAAAAACAGAAAGTTTCAATAAAAATGACTTCATGTTTACAGGGATATTTTGTCATGTAACATTTCCACCTCACTTCTATTTATTTTATGTAAAAAAACAGCTTTTTTCTAGTTTTTAGCTCATCTGTACTTAAACAGAAAGTTTCAGTTCGTAGAGAAAGAAAGAACATCTTCGGATAATTTCTACTTTTATTGAATCCTCGTTGGAGCACCGGTAGCGTGCGTGCTTAGCATGCGGTAGGTCGTGGGTTCTATCCCCGGTTATTGATTTATTAAAATTTCAAAAAAACCCAGCTAAAATAAGTCGACACGCATGCGCACAAGCAAACAATTACTGTGAGGCAACAAAAAAGATATGTAGCTCACTTGACAGAAAGTTTCTTTTTACAGCATTTACCTGTTGGTAACAGCTTTTTTCTGTTTACAGGATTTTTCAGCTTACAAAACTTTTCTGGAAACTTTTGCTGCCAGAAATTTTCTGTTTTTTTACAGGATTATTTTTTACAGTGTAGCCCCATACAAGCCAGAAGATGGTTGGGGGAGGCCGGGGCCGAGCTGCATTTAATACATGTTTAAAAAATCTTATGCCCCTGGTCATAGGCGAGAGCTCTAATATAACCACTAATAAATCTAGTAAGGGCTGTTTGCGTTTAATCCATAGAAAAAAAAACAAGTATACAAGGAGGAATCGTATAGTGAGTGTACAAACGAGCGTGGGAGTGTCGAAAGATAAATAGGCAAACGGCGCGCAAAACCGCATACTTTTGATTGAGATAATTTATAACATGCAAAAGAGATGGATAAAAATTGAAAACAACCTTAAATGTGAAGTAACGTTCAAAATTTTTGCAATTTTATTCGATTAGAAGAATAAGGAACTTGCATGTGTCAGATTTTCATAAACATTCAAGTGTTCCGTATGGTTTTTAGTATAGTAAAATGAAATATTTTGTCAATTTTCCATAAAAGTGTACAAGTAATTAAATATTTTAGTTTAAAAGTCGAGAAAAAAACACGTGACTGAAAACGCGAAGTGTGTTTGCATGCACAGTGACGTAGAACTCATCGAGCCAAATTGCAATCAAAATTGAATTTCTAAGTTTTAGTTGATGATTTATTTTTTCAGAAGTGTCCGGAATGAGTGTTTTAACAAATATTTACCTTCTAGACACTTCTGGTGACGGGAGTGACTAGCAAACCGTCGGGTAACCGTTGTGCGCATGCTCGGGTTAAAGGCGTGGTTTTCATGTATTTAGGATTGCATCTAGCGTGGCCCGGATGGGGAAGTGGTAGTGTGTCTGGCTGGCACGTGGAAGGTCGTAGGTTCGAACCCAGGAATTATTTTTCAGTAAATTTAATTTTAATTTTTATTATTCCATTAAAAATTGCAAGAATTAATTGCTCTTGTTTAACAGTCATTCCTTATTTAATTAAATTCATTGTGTTTTTTTAAATGTTTTACTTAGTCTAATTTTTAAAAAAAAAATTTTAAATTATTAATTTATTGAAAATAAAATTATTTCGCTAAAATATTTTATAGAAACAGCAAGAATCAAGTCCACATGGATGGGCATTGCTAATAAAGTATAAAAATCTTGCAGGGATTGTGAAATACAGTACAAAACAATACGTCGGTCGCCATGGCCGTGGGACTAGCCGTCCGTCGTACGACGGTCGGCTAGCAGCAGCCTCTGGTGACGGTCAAAAACCCAAGGCAAACATTTTAGGCGAAGTGTATATTAGTGACGTCACTGTGAATGCAATTAAACGTTTTCAGGTGCTTCGAAAAAAAACGATTTTTGATAATTTTTTTTGCAATCGAAAAATTTCTCCATCGGCATCAAATTTTGTGCAGTGGTTTATTTTCGCGTGAAGAATAGATTAAAAAAATATAAAAAATCATGCAAGTTCCTTATTATTGCAAGGAACGCAACCATGATTGCATGCATGCAATAGAGAAAAAAGTGCGCAGCAAAATCAGTTTGATCCATCTTTACGAAATTAATTTTAATGACCTAGTTTGACAATCAAACTACTACCTTTTTACTGGTCCTTCCCTGTTTAACTAATTAAAACTAAAACTTTCCACATAGGGTTCTCGTTGTTGTATTTCTTTCGTGTATTTTATTTCAGACAAAACCTCTGGAACTTGATCCTCAACGCGGGAGACCTCATTAGAGGTTTTAATTAGAAGCCATTGATCCCTACTTGTTTGTAAGCTCTATTAGATTAATAGGGAATGAACATGATCCAATAAATGCATGGTAACTTTTAGAGAGAGGTAAAAACAATTAAATATAAAGCAAACATTATTCACGTTAGACTAAGAACAAAAATAAATTGGGTCAGTAGGATACATAAGTCCGAAAAATGACAAATTGGCTTTTCGTGCTTAAAAAAATCTCCAAATCCTTCTTGTCTTATTGTTTGCGCGGTAAATTGAGCTAAAATATTTTTTTTTAAATTTGCACAAAAAAGAGTATTAACACTTAAACTATTCACATTTATTATTTTTTTTGTCAAAAAAAAACTTCAAAAGGAAAAAAATATCGACAAAATAATTTAGACATGAAAAATGTTTATATTTGATTTTTCGTCTTATCCATTGATACTCAATCAGGATAACAGTGTTTTCGGAAAATATTTGAGTCATAGTTAGTTACTTGTTGAATGTTGTTAAATTGGTTTTACTTCCAAAACAATTATTTAAAGAAATTAACAAAATCTTCTTCATAAATACATACAGGGTGATTCTGAAATGGTCCGCCAAACTTTGAGGGGTATAATGAAGTTTTAAAAAATATATGGTTGGGGTAATTTAAAACAGAATAGTGGTAGTACAATGCATCGCAATAACAACAGGATGCCTTGAGAACTTGAGTTTGATGTTAAATATTGTAATAAGAAGAGGCCGTCTATTGAGGGTCAGTTATTGACATTATAGATATTGTTCTTATGGATGAAGTGAAAATGGAAAATTCTGGACTTACTGTTTGATGTGAAGACACAACAGTCTTAGTTCAATGATGGAATCAATATGAGGCACTAGGGTGTCTCAAAAAAAACTTTTTTTCGAAAAACCTCGCTCCCCAGGGCTTTTCCCATTCCTTTTGGTCCCAAAAGATAGTGTGTAAAGTTTCAGCCCCCTAAATTAACTCTAGGGTTTGCCTGTAGAGCCCCAAAGTTTGAAAAAGTGGAAAAAATGACCAATTTTCAGAATTTTTTAAAATTATATTTTAAGATTGATACTGCGAAAAACTGGTTCAGATGTGTCATTTAGGACTTATTTAGATGGAATATATTTATTTATGTGTATTAACTGCACCATATAGCCCCTATAATTTAAGATTAAAACGTACTACTTAGGGACGTTGCACTTGCCAAAGCTTATAATGCACTACCGGTGGACGAAATGAATTAAATTTGAATTTCTTCGAAGGAACTCCCTCAAATGATGTCATTTGGTGCTAAATTGATATTATAAATTATAAAAACCATTGAAATAACCATAATGAGGTCTTCCACTGAGCTTTTAATGTAAAAAGTGATTTTCTTCAAAATTTCTCTTTTCCAGCTGATCAAACCCAAAATTTATATTAAAAAAGAGGGTTGTTAAAATTTTTTAGATACCAAACACTGAAACCCTTATAAGGGTTTCATTTTTAATAAGTAGAATTAAGTTTTAAACCCCACAGATCAGAAATGACATGGATATTTCCTATACCAGACGTTAAAATCGATTTTCTTTTTTCAAAGTTAGGAAAATAGTTTAATGCTTGTGAATCTCGGTTGAAATGTTAAAGAAAGAAGTTTTGAATTAAAATTTTCCCCTAATACGTTAATAGGAAGTATTTTTCCAAACATGAAACAAGAAAATCGATTTTAACGTCTGGTATAGGAAATATCCATGTCATTTCTGATCTGTAGGGTTTAAAATTTAATTCTACTTATTAAAAATGAAACCCTTATAAGGGTTTCAGTGTTTGGTATCTAAAAAAGTTTAACAACCCTCTTTTTTAATATAAATTTTGGGTTTGATCAGCTGGAAAAGAGAAATTTTGAAGAAAATCACTTTTTACATTAAAAGCTCAGTGGAAGACCTCATTATGGTTATTTCAATGGTTTTTATAATTTATAATATCAATTTAGCACCAAATGACATCATTTGAGGGAGTTCCTTCGAAGAAACTCAAATTTAATTCATTTCGTCCACCGGTAGTGCATTATAAGCTTTGGCAAGTGCAACTTTCCTAAGTATTACGTTTCAATCTTAAATTATAGGGGCTATATGGTGCAGTTAATACACATAAATAAATATATTCCATCTAAATAAGTCCTAAATGACACATCTGAACCAGTTTTATCGCAGTATCAATCTTAAAATATAATTTTTAAAAATTCTGAAAATTGGTCATTTTTTCCACTTTTTTCAAACTTTGGGGCTCTACAGGCAAACCCTATAGTTAACTTAGGGGGCTGAAACTTAACACACTATCTTTTGGGACCAAAAGGAATGGGAAAATCCCTGGGGAGCAGGGTTTTTCGAAAAAAGGCTTTTTTTGAGACACCCTAATGAGGCACACTATTTTTATTATCGACGCTTTTTTTTGTAACACAATTGGTTGGCAAGCTGAGAGCGGGACGATTTTCAATGCAAAACAATAATTACTTTGATCAAAAGTGGTGATGAACGAAAACAGACAAACTATACACAGCACACTTTCTCGGTGGTTGCGGGACAGCAGGAAAACCAACACCATTTCCATCATTCAGAAAATTATCGGACCTCAACTAAAATATGAAGGTGAGCTCAATTTGAAGATAAAGCGAAACACAAATTTGGTTGAAGAAGAGGAACTCAAAGAATTGGGATGAATCGTAGCACAAACAACAAAATTAGCTATTATCGGTTTTTGGTGATGACCCACTAGGGCAGTGGTTCCCAACAGGTGGTCCGCGGACCACTGGTGGTCCGTGAGGCCTTTGGAGGTGGTCCGTGAGAAGATTTTTAAACTTATCCAAAAAATGTGTGGAAATTCAAAAAAATAGATCCTATGACTAATATTTGTTCGTTTCACTTACTTTATTCAAAAAGTAGTTTATTACATAGTAGATACGAAATGTGATTGATATGGCAAAGTGCACATCAGATGAATTAAAACTGAGAGGCGCCAGGGTGGGGCAAAATAAAGAATCGAATGATCGAATTTTTACATGGTTTGATAGGAAGTAAGCGTAGAAGTGTATCAAAGAGGGAATTTCTGATACAAGTGAAATCAGTTTGTTGTAGTTTGTTCGAAGAAATAAGAAAAATTTATTGAAATGCGAAATTTTTTGAGCACTTAAATTATCTTCTTTTTTAATCGCTCCTTTGAAATAATTACATACTTACTTTCGACGCGGTTTCTTTCGGGAGAACATCAGTTAGCCTCGCCTGTAGAATTTCCTGCACTCAGTGCATGTCAAGTTTACTTTTTTGTGATCAACAGAATTCCTAGTCATCTCATCTGTCCTGCAGTTTAATTTCAAGCTAAGTACTTTCTTTCAAATTTAAATCTACTAATAATATTCGTATTATTACTTTTGTTGTTGGTTATGAAAAAGAAAAATAATAACTATTTTATAATGATGTTTTTTAAACTTGTAACTTGGGTGTAGGTGTGAACCCTCCATGAGCGGACACTGGGATGTATTAAAACCATCATCATTTCCACTCACCTGAACAATTACATAAAAGATAAGTTACCAAGATAAAGTTACATGGTTAAGCCTCTCATATGAGATAAATTGAAATTTTTATTTGTTAATTGCTTTAATATTGCTTTGGAAATTTATATATTGCTGAAAAAAAAAGAATTTTCGTAAAAAATTTCCTAATTTAGTTTACTGTATAAAAAACAATTGTAATTAATAATGTATTTTATTTTATTTGTTGAATTTCGTGAGATCTTGATAAGAATAGTTAAATTTTTTTTATAAAAGTTATAGGGGAGAGTGTTGTACCTATGGACAAAAATCACGTTTGGATTTTTCTAAGACAGGTAAAATCACATTTTGACCATTTAAAGTGCCCAACTTATAGTCCTAACCTTTGTGAGTAGAGATATATTTTTTATTAGTCAAAATCTTGAAAATTGGATTTTTAATCATTTATAATAACTTGGAAAAATTTGTGTCCAAAGGTACAACAACCTGTTGTACCTATGGACAGACCCAGTTGTACCTGTGGACACCCTTAAAAAGGGAAGTTTTAGTTGAAAAAAGCTAAGAATGAACATTTTTATTGATGAATTACCTTTTAATAACCTATTTCAAGCCTTTTTAAAATTGAAAATAGATTTTTTAAAGTAATGTAGTTTTAGATCGTAAATGATCATTAAAACGAAGTTGAATGATAAAAGTCTTGTTTTTTACCAAAAACACAAAAATCACATGGTATTTTCAGATCAGAATTTAAGGTAATAGTTTCATCAATCATGCTGATTGATCTGACAACTTCACTGATCCAAAAAAAAAACAATTCGATCGACACTTAGTTGTGCAAGCATTTGGTGGTAATAACAATAATAATTTGGTGGTAAATCTTCTGCAGTGGAAATTTTAAGTTTTTTTAATCATCATACTTAAATGCGATATGGTGTTTAGGGTTTTACACCATATTTTACATTAAATTCCAAGTAGAATCATAAATTTAAAAAAGTAGTTTATATCACAAAATATTTGATTTTTCATCTAAAATTCACTTGAAAATAATCGCTGACAAATAGATTACCATTTAGAATTAATTTAACATTTATTAAAATGTATTCAGTTAAATGAAACCTGATTCTAAAACGCCGATTAGCTACAGACACCCACAAGAACGTGTCCGTAGGTACAACACTTATGGTGTCCGAAGGTACAGCATCAGGTGTTTTTGCATTCAAAGTTCTATAAAAGATAAAAGAATTGAGATCTGACGATTTCTAATATCAAAACTAAAAAGTCAAAATCTCGGGGATTCCCCCATATATCCCATTTTATCATATCATAATCATAGAGGAAGAAAATAATTAATGTAGTGATGCACTAAAAAAAACTTTGAGCACCTAAAAACAGTATTTTTATTATAGAAAATTTAAATAATATTTTAAACAGCTTATTTCACGTTAGCAACTAGATAGCATCTGTTTACATTTAAAATCGACCACAAATTCAAATAAACATTTTTTCCCGAATTTTAAAATGAGGTGGCTGAAGGTACAACCGTCCGTAGGTACAACACTCTCCCCTATTTATAAATAATTTGATATAAATTAATATTAATTTTCCTTTGAAGTTTGATAGATTATTTGATTTTCAGTTCCAATTTAGAAACATACTTAAAACTGAGTTTCTCTTATTTCATAAAAAAGACAAAACTCTTGACCATCTGTGAGAATTGAATGCATTGAAAAAAAGGTTAAAATTTTGAAGATAAAGGTAGGGATAGAGATGGTCCGCGGAGGTTCAAATTTACGTGAAGTGGTCCGCGGACATATTTGAGTTGGGAACCACTGCACTAGGGTGTCTCAAAAAAACTTTTTTTCGAAAAACCTCGCTCCCCAGGGCTTTTCCCATTCCTTTTGGTCCCAAAAGATAGTGTGTAAAGTTTCAGACTCTAGGGTTTGCCTGTAGAGCCCCAAAGTTTGAAAAAGTGGAAAAAATGACCAATTTTCAGAATTTTTTAAAATTATATTTTAAGATTGATACTGCGAAAAACTGGTTCAGATGTGTCATTTAGGACTTATTTAGATGGAATATATTTATTTATGTGTATTAACTGCACCCTATAGCCCTTATAATTTAAGATTAAAACGTACTACTTAAGGACGTTGCACTCGCCAAAGCTTGTAATGCACTACAGGTGGACGAAATGAATTAAATTTGAATTTCTTCGAAGGAACTCCCTCAAATGATGCCATTTGGTGCTAAATTGATATTATAAATTATAAAAACCCCTTGAAATAACAATAATGAGGTCTTCCACTGAGCTTTTAATGTAAAAAGTGATTTTCTTCAAAATTTCTCTTTTCCAGCTGATCAACCCCAAAATTTATATTAAAAATGATGGTTGTTGTACTTTTTTAGTTACCAAACATTGAAATCTTTATAGGGGTTTCATTTTTAAGAAGTAGAATTAAATTTTAAACCGCACAAATCGGAAATGACATGGAACATTCCTATACCAGATGTGAAAATTGATTTTCTTTTTTCAAAGTTAGGAAAATAGTTTAATGCTTGTGAATCTTGGTTGAAATGTTAAAGAAGGCAGTTTTTAATTAAAATTTTCCCCTAATACTTTAAAAGGAAGTAATTTTCCAAACTTAAAAAAAGAAAATCGATTTTAACGTCTGGTATAGGAAATATCCATGTCATTTCTGATCTGTGCGGTTTAAAATTTAATTTTACTTATTAGAAATGAAACCCCCATAAAGTTTAAATGTTTGGTATCTAAAAAAGTACAACAACTATCATTTTTAATATAAATTTTGGGTTTGATAAGCTGGAAAAAAGAAATTTTGAAGAAAATCACTTTTTACATTAAAAGCTCAGTGGAAGACCTCATTATTGTTATTTCAAGGGTTTTTATAATTTATAATATTAATTTAGCATCAAATGGCATCATTTGAGGGAGTTCCTTCGAAGAAATTCAAATTTAATTCATTTCGTCCACCGGTAGTGCATTATATGCTTTGGCGAGTGCAACGTCCTTAAGTAGTACGCTTTAATCTTAAATTATAGGGGCTATAGGGTGCAGTTAATACACATAAATAAATATATTCCATCTAAATAAATCCTAAATGACACATTTGAACCAGTTTTATCGCAGTATCAATCTGAAAGTATAATTTTTAAAAAATCTGAAAATAGGTCATTTTTTCCACTTTTTCAAACTTTGGGGCTCTACAGGCAAACCCTAGAGTTAACTTTGGGGGCTGAAACTTTGCACACTATCTTTTGGGACCAAAAGGAATGGGAAAAGCCCTGGGGAGCGAGGTTTTTCGAAAAAAAGTTTTTTTGAGACACCCTAATGACCCACTCTCCTCTACCACCGTTGGGTCGGTCAGCCGATGACGTTGCTGAGGTTGGGGACACGTACCGCAGTGTCCCGCGCTGGCCGGACGGGAACGCCGCAGCACGGAGTCCTGATGTAGGTGAGAGAGTAGGGGATCATGCCGAAAACAAAGGGTCTGCCGGTTTTATACCAGGGTCGGTCAGCCGCCTAACAGAGCCAAATTCTAGACTTTGGCTTGAAATTCCTCATTAGGAGTGACGAAACACCTCCCACGAAGCAATGCCAAAACGCGCCAAAATGTGGGGGAGTTGTGAGGTCAAAGGTTCGTCAAGGGATTAACAGTGTCTCAAAACCTCCTAGGCTCAAAAGCAAATGAAGGGTTTGAGATAGAAATTTAGTTCTTGCATTTTTATAATCAGCATTTGACGCTGAACAAAATGAGTGCAAGTTTTACTGGGTTATTGTTATTTTTATCAATTTTGGAATTTAGAATATCAGGGGTTTAATTTCTAGAATGTCCCTCTCTATGTGGGTGGTTGTATGCGGGACTTTTCTCACCAGCTGCAAATTGGCCTCGAAAACCTTTGGGTTGTCGGTAAGATCTCCACAAAGGAAGGGGCTTTGCAGTGTTGATATTTTTATGGTTTTTGTCTAGCATTCGAATTTCGGGGTGGAAAAGACTCAATAAAGCAGTCGAAGTCTTGGACCGTTGGAGATGGTGTTAAAAATTATAAGACAGATATTGCGTGACAGAGAAGGGGGATAAGATGCTTTGCACTTTCAAATATTGTGCAGGTGGTGTTTTCCAGTGGTTTAGGAATTTTGTCTGGGGTTTGGGGGACTGTGCTCAATTGCCAAAAGAAACTAAAGATCGAGAACGAATATGTGATGGATCTACATCACAAGGGGTGATAGTACTCATCAAGACGAACAAGAATTGATGCGGAAAGGGGGGTCGCAGTTACACCGTTAAAGAGCTAGGTCCTAATGTAGTGCGAGAGCGTTACAAAAGGAAGTTTTGCCAAGGCCCGTTTAACGAAAAAAAACATAATGAAATGAAAAAATTTATTGCATGAGGTACAGCAGTATCCGTACTACTTACATCATAAATTTGATAGAAATTGGACCACTTGCTAAACCGTGGGGTGAGTTTTAAAACGCGCAGTATTAATCTTCTAGCCAAAGAATGGAGTTCCATTAATGGTATTTAGAAAACTGATGATCGGGGAAGGAATTTTCAATGATCATACATTGATCATTGAAACTGTATGATCATTGAAAATTCCTTCCCCGATCATCATTTTTCTAAATAGCATTACACTAATGTAAAGGAACTCCATTCTTCGGCTAAAAGATTAATATTGCATGTTTTAAAACTCACTCTACGGTTTAGTAAGTGGTCCAATTTCTATCAAAATTTATGATATAAGTAGTACGGATACTGCTGTACCTCATGCAATAAATTTTTTCATTTCATTATGGTTTTTTTTTCGTTAAACGGGCCTTGGCAAAACTAAAGCCCTGGATGAAGCTACGTTACTTAAGTAGCGACATGAGTTCAAATCGTCCGCCATTTTGGGTTTTTTTCCGTAAGTCCGCTATGAGGAAACGGAGTTGCAATAGTTGAAATGCAACAATCAGAAAATGGAGATAACTAAAAAAATAATAAAAGGAGTCTTCCGCAAAGCTTCTCTGCTATATTTAGGGATTTTTTGGTTTGTTAAATTCATAAAAAAATATTTATTTAGTTTTTGGTATATCAGCCATAGTTCAATTCGATTAAATATTTTTGTGTTTTAAATCATAAAACCTACCTTTTCTCTCTTGAAGCTAACTAAAGTCAAACTAAGTTAAGAATTTAAATAAAAAGAAACAGAAACTGTTAATAAAATGTAATACTTATTTAAAATATAACGAGATGGTGCAAGGAATATAAGGTGCCTATTTAAAATTGAAGATACGTCACACACATAATATTTTACAGAATTAAATTTCTTTATTATTTTAACAGTAAAATTTAACTATAACAAACTATTAACTATAATAACTATTAAATAAAACAGTTAAAATTTATTACTTTAGTAGTAATGGAATATTTTTAAACGTATGAAAACATACTTAACATATTTATGTATTTTAACTTACAGCTACTTAATTTCTGATGCTGATACTCTCATTCCAATGCTCTTACTCGAGCATTTTTTATTTTTCTTGATTTCATACTTTGATTTTTATTTTTAATTAAAAAGTGAACTCTTTGGGTCACTAAATTTCTTATTGCAAGCTTTCCCATTAAATTACAGGACGGGGGCAAGTTTTTGAAATGATCACAGGCAGAACTAAAAAAATTTTCTATGTGAAGTAGAATGCAGTATACCTCCTGAGAAACATAAACTAGATTCGATTTATCTTTATGAAACTATCTCAGTTTGGAATTAGTGTTGCAGAGTTTATGATTGAGAGTTTCAGTACAAGTTTGGCAAATGTTTCCTCGTTTAATTACAGTCTTCCCAACACATCCCCACAAATAATATAATTCGCTTTCTTCGATTTATGACAAATCCCCTCTCAACAATTTCAGAATAAATTTCTATATTCACCTTTTCAGAATCTATATCAAAGCTTAGTTTTTCATGATATGATACATTCAAAGCATCAAAATTAAGTATTTCTTCATCATACAAAAATAATTTTAATATTTTTCTAAAAACAATTTTGTGCTGCTAGGGAACTAATGCTTTTCAATAACCAAAGAGGAACTGCATGAAATATTCATTAAGATTATGTATATTTCTACAAATATATATTAAAATAATGAGCTCATTAAAAACGTATAAAATTAAAAACTTCAGTTTTTAACAATTTTATTACCATTCGGAAAATCAACATAATTTTTCTATAATATATATGAGGGTTTTCTTGACCCTTGTATAGAGAGAAACATGTAGGAACTGCATTTGCTTCAGAAGGCGCCTGTTATCTTCATGATTTTCAAACTTGTCCTCCGTAAAATGGACCTAGATAGAAATTTATAATAAGGTATGTATTGTAAACAATTATGTATTACTATAAACCGCGAAGCACAAGTGGTGCTTTACAAATTAGTACTTTAGGATCAGCTAGGCACAAGCGTCAAGGTTTGTTAAATCGTCAAAAAATCGATATTAACACCATTAAAATATCTCAACTAGCAGTGTTTCTTTCAATTGTTGTTACATTTTCATTTGGGAAATAATATGCATAGCCATTATATTCCGATTGAAGAGTTGCGCCGGTTAATCCTAAAATATTTTTCTTTAAATACATGTGGAGAATCGGTTTAGACAGTAACAGTTTAGGGAAAAAACTGTTTTTTGCATTATCTCTACGAGAAGTTGGTTATTTTGAAAGAAATAATAATTATTACTCAGACTGTGTTTTATAACTTTAACTTTATTATGGAAAACGATTTTAAGATACTGGATGAATATTATTGTTTACTATGTATTTTTAAGGATATTTTATATTATTTTTTTAAGGACACACGGAAATGCATATTAAATCTGCCGCAGATGTGTGTTATAAACATTAATCAAAAATGCGTAATGAAAACTGTGTTACTTTTTATAATGACCGGATCACCTTACAACATCAATACGGGTTTATTAATTTAACAAGTGAGTATAATAAATGCAATACATAACTTGAGCAACATAATAAACCATAATTTACTAATAAAACCATAAAACTTGATTTGGATAAATATAATCAAATGATTTTTATAAACTTACCTCACACACTTTTCAGTGGTCATTTGGTTTCCACTTTTCTCTCCCGATGTTATGCAGATAGACTTTTCGTCTTCCTTCGTAAAATTTCCCAGCAGGTAATCGATAGAACTTGTAGCCACCGGTTCAATTATTTGTACACCCAAAAGCATAATAACTTGGCATCTTTAATAACTATATAATCGCAAATTAAATGATCAAAGGTGTTTCCGAATGAAAATCTATCGCACTGGCTCGGAGCTAGAAAAACCCATAATGGCGGCTGTTTACATGCGTGACTGTGAACGTCCAATCAAAATCGGAAGCGGCAACATAAAAGTGAATCGCTACTTTACTTAAGCTTTGCTATCCAGGGCTTTAGGCAAAACGTCCTTTTGTAACGCTCTCGCACTACATTAGGACCTGGCTCTTTAACGGTGTAACTGCGACCCCCCTTTCCGCATCAATTCTTGTTCGTCTTGATGAGTACTATCACCCCTCAAAGTTTGGCGGACCATTTCAGAATCACCCTGTATAATAATATACAGGGTGTTTCAAAATTGCGTTGCACGGCTTTTATTCGGAACTAGCGCCTCCTAGGGTCATGGAAGTAAGGTCTACCCCTAGGTAAGTGACCCTGGAGAATCCATTGAGATGACTTACAGCGCCCCTAGCGGCGAAATTAAAAAGTTTAAAAAATTAATTTAAAAACTAAAGGAGATAGAGCAAAAACCCCAATGAGAGTATTGTTGCCAACGTCAAGAAGAACTCACTGGAAAAAATTTGATCAAAATATCTTGAATATTCGCGGAGATATTAGCATGTGAAAATAGCCCTTTTTCAGGGGTCAAAAAGTAAAAAGTTCGCATATATGAAAATTTTTTTGATTTTTTTATTACATTTTGTGTTCTTTCAACTAAAAAAACACAAAACTACACAATAACATTGAACAATTTGCAAATATGCGAACTTTTTACTTTTTGACCCCTGAAAAAGTGCTATTTTCACATGCTAATATCTCCGCGAATATTCAAGATATTTTGATCAAATTTTTTTCAGTGAGTTCTTCTTGACGTTGGCAACAATACTCTCATTGGGGGTTTTTGCTCTATCTCCTTTAGTTTATAAATTAATTTTTTAAACTTTTTAATTTCGCCGCTAGGGGCGCTGTAAGTCCTCTCAATGGATTCTTCAGGGTCACTTACCTAGGGGTAGACCTTACTTCCATGACCCTAGGAGGCGCTGGTGCCGAATAAAAGCCGTGCAACGCAATTTTGAAACACCCTGTATAAACTACATTTTCATATATTTAATATTGATAACACAGCTGTTAATATGCAAATACAAATATTGTCGACCAGCTACTGGCTCGAAGCCCAACAAGGCTGGTCCATTGTTTATTCATTCACTAAATCCCACTGACTGTCTAATTTTAGCTTAAACTCATACTTTGAATTTGCTATATTTTCTGGCAACGCATCAAATGAAGCATCAAAAATCAGTTATTAAAAAATATTCAGAAATGAAGCCAATATAACAAGTCAAAGCATTGAGGTAATAAATGTATAAAGATTAAGTGCCATAAAACACTTTAGTGACACACAAAAAATAGGTGTCATCATTTTATGCTTGTTTACCTCTCTGAGATCAAGTTCAATCCTTTTCCTATTTTAATTCCATTAAAAGTTCCAATCCAATCTTCTTCATTTATGTAGTCTGCGAAAAAATATTCCACCATATTCCCACTTAGAAGTCTTTAACGTTAGCACGTGTCACTTTAGTTTGGCTCCTAAATGTTGATGGCTAAAAATGGTCTCCGAACATTTCAAAGAACTGAAGTATTTTTTACTTCCAGGGATTTCTTTTTAAAGGAAACTATGTATTGCGGAATTAATTAGAATAATGGATTGGAGGAATTTTGTTTTCGAAACTTCTTGTGGTGGTAGACTAAATGGTTCCTCTGGGCTGCAGAGACCAGGTAAACAGTTTTCAGAAAAGAAAGGATTGTTTTTGCGAAATTTTGTTTTTTTACAGTGCTCTTTTTTATAGATAGCAAATTGACTTATTTTATTTTTTAATATAATAAACCCCTACAGTGAAACAATGTAATTTTATAGTCTGTAAAATATTGTTATTTACTGGAAAGAAATAATAAAATAACTCTTGTTGCAATGCTCAAGACCAACAGTTCTGAAAATGCTCTCCAGAGATTCATGCAATTGTGAAAGGAAAAAAACCTCAAAATTTTCATTACAATTAGTAAATAATATGGGGGCATCCATAAATTACGTGAGGTCAAAAAGGGGGGAGGGGTTTGGAAAAATCTCACCAAATCTCACCAAGGGGGGAGGGGGGTCGGTGAAAAACTCACGTCAAATTTTTAAGTTCGAAATTAAACGATTTTTTTTAAGTTTGAGAAAGGAATAATACCCACAGATAAGATACTGTGGTGATTTTTAGGCGGAATAATGTTCTTTTCCTCAAAATGCAAACGAATTGGATAGAAAATTATTTTTAAAGGTTGTAGGTAAATCTCACGTGGGGGGAGGGGGGTCCAGCAAAATCTCACTAAATCTCACCAAGGGGGGAGGGGGGGGGTCCAGATTTTGGAAAAAACACCTCACGTAATTTATGGATGACCCCTATGAATATTTTTTTTTTACCAAAATCATCTTTTTGAATATTATATAGCACACAAGGGAATTTTTTTCGATATTATAAGCAAATAGTATTGTTATTTTGGTTACGTGCAGTGAGCGGACGTGTGCTGAGCGGACATTGATAAAAAATCGAAATCGAATCGGTAAGTACGTCATTTCATATGCTATTTGTATTAATACTAGCTATTTCAATGCTATTTTTGAGTGATTTGTGTATAGCGAAATCATTAAAAGGATCATTAAAATTTTAGAAGTAAAAATTTATATAAAAGTGTTTAAATTGTTTAATTTTTGTAACCAAGATAAGTAAATAATTACAAATTAAATCTTGTCTGCATTTTCATTCGGCAACCTTAACCCTCTCACCACCCTGGACCTCATATGAGGCTCCTACTAATGAGCTCAATTTTGGTATGATGAAAACACGCAAATTTATTTTCGTTTCATCAGTGACTTCACTGATTCATGTAGATCACATATGAGACTTCTACATTGTTTCTGAATTCGTACCTAAATGGCAGCAAGATGATTTATACCTCAATGTTTACATTTTAAGCTGTGATGCTTGTGAAGAGAAAATACTAGCTAGATACTAGCTTCTGTAGAACATTTTTTATAGGATGGTAGATATTTTCTTATTTCGTGATCGTCTAATATTATGACAATGTCTTTTAATAAGTTCTAAACCAAGTATTTTCTGTTAAAATGAAAAAAATATGGCCCATATGAGGCTCATAAAAATAACTAGGAAGGAGTGCACACAAGAAAAAAAAATTTCCAGACAAATTTAAGGGGCGTTTTGGATGTATTGAGAAGAAGAAAAAAAGTTTTTTCACTTTTTTGATGTTCTGATGCCGAGAGGGTTAAAAACAGGAAAACTCAATATAATAAGCCCTCAAATAAAAAATAAATTTTGAATTTCAACATCAGAGGAACTGTAAAAAGTTTAAGGTGGTTGGGGGGTCTGCCGCCCCCCTCCAACCCCCCCCTACCCTAACTATAACCAAACTATAGTTCGAGGTGTAATCAGTGGTGTCAAGCACGTTTCGCCTACAGGAAATTTTTTTACCCCTCTTGATAACAAATTCCCTAACAAAAACCTACCTACAAAAAAGAAGAAAGGGGGAAGGGAATTTCCCAGTAGGCGAAACGACCGTAGAACCGTTATCAGTAACAGTGGCGATTCAGAAAAAGGGGGCTAGGTACTCTTTGATGTAATACAAAACACGCAAATCACACAAAAAGAACATTAAAATAGCCAATATGAATACAAATAGCAGATACTTACTTACCGATTCAATCTCGATTTTTTATATATGTCCACTCAAAGCACGATTTTTAGATGTCCGCTAGCGCACGTCCGCTTACCGCACGACACCGTTATTTCAATAAGTAAAAATATTTTTACAAAATATGTATAGAATGTCAAAATGTTAAATATCAAGAAACTTTCTCGTGTAAACAACCTTTTCTTCTTGACGAACTGCATTCGGTATTACCACTCATGATCCGGACGTTTGCTACTATGACGCAATTGGGGTAAGAAAAAGATTGCCTAAATAAATGGATATTAGTTAGTTTTCATCAATGACAGTAACTCCATGATCAAAGAACCAAAGAAAGTGAAGTATTGATCACAAGGCTTATCTGGTCTTGTCATAAGTGGGGCTTGTAATCTGAAGATCTTTTCTTTCTGAACCAATGGAGCAAATACATCAAATGAATTTCTGTTTTGAGGCTATGGTAAAAAACAAATGAAATTAACTTTTTAAGAACACGTAATAAAAAATGTTTTATTCCAATACAATTTTTTGTAAACAAATAAAAATATGAATTTTATTAGCCTTACAAAATCGATGAAATTATTTTTACAACTTAAAAATTTACTACTACAGTACCCGTTCTTTGTTATTTGTATTATCTACTGGTAGTCTGAAAAAAAAAATCTTACAGAATGTAATGTATTTGAAAGTGAAAAATAACTCTACAGTTATGTAACTAATCAGTTTTCTGTTTTAAAAAAATTATCGCAATAAATCTGGCCCAGGTTAAAAAAGGAATTCTGCTTCTGAACTCTATTTTAAAACAAATAATTTTCTGGTTCTGTTCAGTTACATTTCTTTTAAATGACATAGAGCTCTGCTGTCACATTCTTATGCATATATGTCGCATTCTTATTAAATATATGAAAAGTAATCTTCAGTCATTTGGAAGAGTTTAGTTGCCTAGAGAAACGCACTGATAACGAAGTAAATTGTTTTGTAATAGGGGAAAGTCTGAGATAACCTGGATTCTAACGGGTTTATTTTTAAAAATTAACTATGTGAAATGTGAACCACTGAGCTATGTATAAACCTTGAGTGGAAACTTCCTATACCAAGACCCTCTATACCCGTATAGGGTCTTGCCTATACTCTAACATTATAAAAAACCGTGAAAAATTTGCCGCTCAAGGTGGAATAACACTAGTGCTAATAAAACAAGGTAGTCTCTCTATATTAAAAAAAAGTTACTGTCACCGCTGCCGCCGCTGCCGCCGCCGCCGCCGCTGTTTCAGAAAATATAATTTTTTAACTCTTTGAACTCTTCTATCGCAAACACTACTGGATAGAAATTTATAAAATTTGAAAGGCTTGTAGAGGAATAATTGGGGCACATTCTCGAACAAAAAGCTAACTGATGTGATAATTAGTACTGGGGTATTTTTAAGGTCAAAGTTGAAGTTTTTCTTTTTTTGCCGCGTAATCCAGTTCAGCGAAATCTATTAGCATAGCAGCACAACTATGATTTTT
Organism: Tetragnatha versicolor; assembly: GCA_024610705.1. NCBI lineage: Eukaryota > Metazoa > Arthropoda > Arachnida > Araneae > Tetragnathidae > Tetragnatha > Tetragnatha versicolor. The sequence continues at coordinate 922,643 of JANDEH010000002.1, forward strand.
TGCAGCCTAATACTCTGAAGTATGAAGATGTGCACTACGTCGCCCTTTTTTCGAATTTCGAATTAGGTTTAGATTAATTAATTTTTTAATTTTCGAAATTTTTGACACTTTTTCCTTTTTTTCTATCTAAAATGAAAACGAATCACGGTATCAATATGATTTTTTAAACACTTATATTATTATTTTTTAGAAAGAGATTGGCTTTTAGTTCTTTAAAAACTTCTAATTAGTTTTGGAATTATTAAGCATCAAAGTTTTATTTTTTTCATAGTTTTAGTAGGTCTTTATCAGACGTGTTTAATGTTTTTAAATTTTATATTATTTGCCTGTTCACTAGATTGTCGCGAGCACGGATATTTAAATTTAAAAGTTTTGAGGTGCAGATTTTGGCTCTAAGTGTGCTAGCGTTATAGTATAGACTTGGTTAATAATCTTTTAAAGATACTTCGATATTTTTTGAACCACTAGAGAAATAAATAATTTAACTTTATTGAGTGTTATTTGTGCCGATGAAAAGAAGAGGATTTTCGGGAAGTTTGTTTTACTCTGCTAAAGATCGATTGCAGATATTACAGATCGCTTAGCGATCTGTGAAGAGATGCATAGCAGTTACGGGGGTTGGTGAGCGTAAGCGAGCAGGGGGCGGTAGCCCTCTATTCATTAAATTATTGATAATTTAAAAAGAAATATTTCAGTAAGAGTTTTATTTTGATATTTTCGTGGTAATGATCCCAATTAAATTATTGAAAAGTTTGAGGGATAAAAAGTTTCGATATTAAATTATCATTAACTATACTCTGTTCATTTAGAATTAGCGCCTGAGACGTAATGTATTAGAAGCGTTATTATTCCAATTATAGTCGAAAAATTTTCTTCTGCAATGAAAAGGCAGCCTAAGCAGAAGTAGTTAAAATACTGTAAAAATAATCGGTCACAGAAGTTGTCTGATGAGCATTATTAAGCATTATTGAGCGTTTTTGATCCTGTTTCAGGCGCCTATTCTAAATGAACAGTCTATAAGCACACAAGTTCCAGGTTGTACTGGATAGCTGAGATGAAACAAGATCGCGAAGCGATCTTCAAAGAACTGCGAAGCAGTTCCGGGGGTTGGTGAGCGATAGCGAGCAGGGGGCAGAGCCCCCTAGTCACTTAAAAAAAACTCTAGTATTTATTTAGCTATGTGTTTTTTATCTTTTTTTAAAAGAAATTTTGTAAATATCGTTCTATAACTTTCATTTCATCAAATAAATAACAGCATTAACTTGGAATTTCGTTAAAATTTAAGCATTGATATTTTCCACTTTGGTGTAACGACAGATTGTTAGTTTTGGCAAGCTGAGTTTGCACTTATTTTATTATATAGACTGAGAGCTGGATGCACATTTTGCGTATCATAAGGTGCAGGAAATTCCCCCCCCTGGAATAAATTAGATTGATGCTGTCTAACCAAAAGGCACAAATGCCAGAGCTCTAATTGGAAGCTTTTAGCATGAGGGGGAGGGTCAAGTGTGTAAATTTACTTAGTTGGCTGTAAATTAGCATAAGTATAGAAGAATGTGAGTAAAAGGCAGGAAAATTACAGCCAGAACGCTAAGGGGAGGAAAAAGGGCATCCAGAAAAAAATAAGTTGTATAAGTTGTTATAAGTTAAATAAGTTGAAAAAGTGTAAAATTGATTGCTAAAAAGTCATAATAATATTTACTATTACTTTTATGAAAACTAGTTACTCATTGCGTGAATTAAATCCTTGTTAAATAGTGCTGTTATTTTGGTTGGGGAGCGGACATCTAATAATCGTGCTCTGAGCGAACATCTCTCTATTCTAAAAAAAAGTTTTTGGTGAACGGTTTCCAGAGAAAGGCTTTTTAATTACTGATCCGTATAACACATATTTGGTATCAAACTGTCCGGATTCTTTTGAGGATGTGCAAAGTGCCTTTAGAATTTCTAAAAAAAAATCTCAATTTTAAAATATTTCCATTTTTTTAGATTTCGGATAAGGTCGCAGATACAAAGCAAGAAACTATGAATTTTAAAACAATTGAAAACATATTTCACTGGTTTTTTAATATTCAAATAGATTAAATAATCATCTTTCTATTTATAACACGAATTTAAAAAATAAATTTTGTGTTATTTTTAACAATATTTATATTTTTGTTGTTCAAAGGGTTTAATTGTTGTTCAAACGGTTTTCATTATATTTTAAACTTATATATATAATTAATTTATTTTTAATTTTTTAAATAACAAATTAATATTTTTATATTTATCTTTGTAGTTGTGGCAACCTAATCATTACTATATTTACAACAAAATATACACTCGCTTTCGGAAATTTTGAATTTTGCATTTTTTTATATCCTTTTGCAAGTATGTTTTTTAAGGTAGTAGTAAAATGTAACTCTTTATTTCATAATGACAAAACGCAAACAACTAAATAACACGGGTGAATGTTTTAGAAATAAGGATGAAAATGTTGGAAGTCTTGACATTCGGTGTCGTTGCTATGAAAATGGCACAACTTCGAAGTTTGTTTCTCATGAAGATAAAATTCTAAATTTTCGCGATGTTTAAGATAATTACTAAATTTTTAACAGTCAATCATTACAAATTTTAAGAAAGTTAAATTTATTCCTGAGATATTTCAATGCTTTCCTTAATGTATCTGTGAAAAAACATTACCTTAGAGAAATGGGTAAAAGAATGTCTACATTGCTTTGTTGTTAATTTTCTTGGGGTTCAATTCCATTATAGTTCCCGCTAAATATCGCCAATCTCTTTCGAACGCTCAATATTCAAATGTAAACCAATTTTTCTAATTTTTAATGATAAACTGAATAGTTATAGATCTAATTAAACACTTTAATCTATGAATTTGAAACAATTTAGCAATATAGTGTCCAAAAGAGATTAGTGATATTTAACGGGAACTATAACGGAATTCAACCCCAAGAAAATTAACAACAGAGCAATGTAAACATTTTTTTACCCATTTCCCTAAGGTAATGTGTTTTTCACAGATACATTAAGGGAAGGTTCATATTTAGCGGGAACTATATATGAACCTTTCTTGGAATTATAAAGCGATCCTCCAATTCATGTTACCATAAAGGAAATGATAAAATTCCACCACTGAATAAATATTCGCCATTTTTGAAAGAATACCACGGAGAAGTACTACCCCTGTGTTAAGAATGTTTTATAAAGTGAGTAAGTGCAGTGAGCTGGGTTTTGTGGGGAATTGTGAAGTGTTCCAAAAGTTACTGCGTCAGCAGTTAACGGGGGTTGGCGAGCGATAGCGAGCAGGGGGCGGTAGCCCCCTAGTTGATAAAAAAATCGAGATCAGATCGGTAAGTTAGTGATTTTTTATGCTATTTTTATTAACTATTTGAATGACATTTTGTAGGAAAACTTGGTAAAGTAAGCACTCAAGCAGAAAATTGAATTTCAACATCAGAAGAAATATAAAACGTTTGTGGTAGTTGAGGGACCCCCCCAAACCCCCCCCCCTGCCCTAACTTTAACCAACCTAGTTTTGGGCGTAATCAGTGACGATTCAGAAAAAAGGGGGCTAAGTACCATTAATGTTACACAAATCACACAAAAAGTGCATTAAAATAGCCAATATTAATACAAATAGCATAACTTACTTCCCCCATACTTTTCCCTTTTATTTTCAGAATTAAAATACATTATTATTACCAGACGGTACCATTAATATCGCCGTAAATACGTAAGAAAAACCGATTTATAGTTTTACAGGGATAGACTCTAAAGTAATGGAGTTAATATTACCAACACGCGTGTGTGATATAGTAACTTTCTTGTACCCGAAGATGAACCTACACTGACACTGAACTAAGATACTGTTATATTCCAAGGTTATTTTTTCTTTAAAATAATGAGAGCATTTATAAAGTTACTTTTCTTTCCTCTTTATCTTCGCACCTGAAGTATCTATTTGAAAATCCAGGAAAATAATAATAATATCCTATTACCTATTACAGTTAGGATTATATTTCACTCATCCGAACTTTTAAGATTTTATTACAACGACCATACTTGTGTTTATTCTGGCATTTTGGGGATGAAGGTAATTAGCCTTTAACTTATATAAACAAACATTGTGGTAATTAGCCATAAAGATCATAATTCATGTAATATTTTTCAGAAATGTAATACACTTTAAAGTTGTTTTACCTTTTTTGATGTCGTAGCCTTTAGTTTAGTTTGCTTAGAATTGCCTATTTCGTAAACTCAAAATGTGTAAAATATGTTTAGGAAAATAAAATGATAAGTCCAGAGGCAGTTTTATAGATTGTTGCAGGGTTTAAAATAACATTGAAACATTTTATAGGATATTGATATTTCGTCTAAAATAAATAGCTATTTTATCTAATGAATATCCTATAAACATCTAAAATCCCTCGGTCTTTAAGGGGTACATGGCATTTTCTATTAATAATTTTGTTCATAAGGGGATTTTTTACGCAGCTACTATACTAGTTTCTTAAAAAATAATTTACGTTTTATCAATAATTAAAGTGTTTTGATGTATTTTATAAGTACTTCCTTTTTTAGAACCTGGGGTGAACACTTGTTTTATCCGAGTAAATTCAAAATCCCTTACCTCAAAAATAAACTCGTTTTTGGCAATTATAGTTAAACTAATAAATATTGACATAGAAATATTAATCATCATCGAAGGAACACAATAAAGAAAGTGATGTAATCAACCTAATATTTAAAGGGGATATCTTCGGATCTTTGATATCTTCTTTCATAAAATAATGAAAACAAGTTATCATTAGAAAATATCTTAATTTTAAGCTAAAACATTCCTATTTTTAAAGATACATTCTTGAAATGCATCATACTTTCGAAAGATAAAAAAGCCCTTATTATTGATATTTTAAGTATGCACTCCTGTAAATGGATCAATAATGGTTAATTGATTCGCAGAACTGTCAATCTAAAATTATAATTATTACTTAAAATGTCCACAAATCAAGTGATGCCATAACTCGACTTAAAATGACAATAGTGCCAGTATTGAATTACGTCACAGAGAAACATTATTTAAAAAAAATTTCAGCAACAGTTCATTCAGAACACAAAATGCTTTTTTGTTATTTATAAGTAATTAAATGTTTCTTAGAAAATGCATTTTGAAACATTGAATCAATGGATAATTGCAGCATCTCTTAAAAATTTTAATATTCAATTTTAAATTATTAAAAATCATCTTCTGATTCCAAAAATATGCTTGTCTTTTCCCACAATTTTTTCAGTTAATTATTAAATTTTTTTTACTGAAAGCGGCTAACAGTTTGGCGTCACAAATGCCTCTTGGAAATGTGGGAAACACCGTTTTCATCGAAACACTAGCCTGTAAAAATAATTGAGCTTAGTATTTCAAAGCGGAATGATAGTAAACAAGGCACATTTGACGTCACAAACTGTTTCAATTGAGAAAGAAAAGAAGCTATTTTTAACTGAAAATAACTTAAAATTTAGGGCTTTGAAAGGTAAATTAAAATGTTTTTTTTGGAGGTTTTAAGCCATTCTAAATACATGAGGATAAAAAAAAATAAAGCTTTGATTGCAATAAGGAAATTGCATGTGTCAGATTTTCAAAAACAAACAAGTGTTCTGTATGGTTTTTTGTATGGTAAAATGAAATATCTAGTCAATTTTTCAAAAAAAAAATGTACAGGGATATAATTTAATTTAAATAAATATTTTATTTTAATAATTATCTCTCTATTCTAAAAAAAAGTTTTTGTAAATGGTTTCCAGAGAAAGGCTTTTTAATTACTGATCCGTATAACATGTTTTTGGTATCAAACTGTTCGGATTCTTTTGAGGATGTGCAAAGTGCCTTTAGAATTTCTAAAAAAATTCTCAATTCTAAGATATTTCCATTTTTCTGGATTACGGATAAGGTTGCAGTTAACAGCAAGAAACTGTCGTACAATTTATTATACCTCCAATCACAATGACCAACCGACGCTACTCATTAACGATGAAAATGATTCCTTTCACGCTTTGAAAATGCGCTTCAAAATATGTACTTTCTAAATAAAATATTTTTAAAAGACTGATAAGAGTTTTCCAGAAACTCACAGATCTACTATTCAAGTATAGAATTTCACACACCAAAATTAATTGTTTGTAAACATTGAGTGGAATGTAGATTTTGTCTCTTATCATTTTTAATAGCTTAAATAGTATTGTTTAAAAAGTCTGTTTTAAAACTAAAACTTGAATGATAAAACACTAGATATTTTGACGAGTTACTAGGTACTATATTAAATTTAACAGATTCATTGCTGAACGTTTTTGTAAATATTGAATAACAATAGCACGAGCAGACTTGATGGATATTTTCAAGGAAAACGTGTTGATTAAATTATTGATAATTTAACCAATAAATATTCTAACTTTTAAGAGAGTGTGCTTCAAGAAAGTTGGTTGAAGTTTTTTCTACTAATTGTTATAACGAATGTTTTATAAATAAATAATTTTAGTGAGCAGGGTTTAGTGGGGATTGCGAAGCGATCCGAAAGGCCCTGCGTCAGCAGTTAACGGGGGTTGGCGAGCGATAGCGAGCAGGGGGCGGTAGCTCCCTAGTTATTATAAATATTTTAATTTAAAAGTCGAGAAAAAAACACATGACTGAAAATGTTTATTGTTTAAATCGTACGATGAGGTCAACAATCATACCATCAACTCCATTGCTTTCCAACAATGTTTATCGTACGATGAAGTCACATCCCAAACTCTTGGCGTTTTCACGCGCTTTTAAAAAGGTGATTTTTGATAATTTTTTTGTCAATCAAAAAATTTTTCATTCGGCCTCAAATTTTGGGTAGTTGCTTATTTTCGCAAGAAGAATCGATTAAAAAAATTAAAAAATTCATGTAACTTTCTCATTGTATTAATAACAAATAACTAAAAATTATTTTTCCATTTATAGTGAAAATTCATTCTCCTATCAAGGCAAAGCTAATTTTTTTTTAAAGAGAGGAGTTATAGAGTTGAAAGTTAGATGGATAGAACAGTTTTTAAAGAGGGAAATATTAAATTCCTTTGAGAGACTAATTCAAGATCAGCGAAATAACCTAATAAACCACGTTTTAAAGGGATCTGCGTAAAAAACTATAGAAGCATAATATAAATATTAAAAAACTATAAATTTGTCCGAAAGTTTACAATACTACGGATGAAAATTCAGTATCTTTAAAACTAAAATATTTTAAAACTTTTATCAAAAGTCAAAAGTTTGTAAAATTTAAATCACTTTTATCTCACACTTCAAACCATGATATGACATGTAGTGTTGCGCCATCTTTTAACATCTTCTTGAAATGTGAGTAAAATAAGTTTCTCTCCAAGTGAAAGTAGTGCCATCTATTGCTTGGAATTATTTCAGAATTTAGGAGAATAATTTGAATTAAAGAGAATTATTTGAATTATGAGTGAGAAGAGAAATTATCATAAGTTATCACTATAATAACCCTTTAATATTTGAGGACTTTTTATTCAGTAATAAAACATACATTTGCTGATTTTTTTCTATCTCTTTAAATTTTAAAAGTCCTAAAAATGTTTTACTGTAACCAAGCTCGGACTGGCCATGCGGGCATTTGGGCAAATGCCCGGTGGGCCGTTACTCATCGAGGGCCGTTTGTGGGCCGCCTACAACCAAAATATTTTACGAAAAAGATCCTGTAAAAATGAATCCGTACTCCGCAGGAATTTCCAACTAGCGGCCCACAACTTCCTTTTGTGCGGCCACCAAACCATTAGTTTACCAGAAAATAAATTCATTAATGATGGCATAAATTACTGAACTCAAAAACATATTATATTATATAAAATATTTTTATGAACGAATTTTCCTGGTTTCATCTTTAAAAATTCTATGGCATAAAAGGAGCGTACCTTTTCGGATGTCACCCAAAAGGGTCCCAAATGAGGTAAAACAGTACTTTTAAGAGTAAAATTTCCAAAATTTTTCTGGGGAGGACCCACAGACCCCCTTTCTATTTTGAGCTACATTGTTTACAATTTATTTTAATATTAAGATCGTCAAGGTCGAAATTCTTTCTATCCACTGAATTTACCAACAAGGAATTAGAAGTCCATGTTGAGTCGTATCTAATTAGGGACTTCATTTATTTTAGACTATTTCTTAGGGGCCAATTTTCAAAAGAATTTCTTGGGGAGGTACCATATTCCCCCCCCCCGAAATTTTTAATTCTATGAAGTTATATTTTCCATGAAAAATATGCAGTGGGCCGATTCAGACTTAAAATGCCCGGGCCGAAATTTCTTCCCAGTCCGGCCCTGACTGTAACAAACGTATATTAAGGAATTAACCAGTTGCATTCTAAGGAATATTAAAATTTTTACACCTTAGATAACTTGATTAATTAATTTGTAGAATAATTTTAAACACGATATGCAATTATTAAATCGCTATTATTAAAAAGAACAACTATTAATAAAATTTGGCTACACCTCTGTTGAATAAATGTCGAATCATCTCTTTAAAAGATTGAAACCTCTTTAGAAACTGAAAATTTGCGCATGTAAAATCCTAAAAGAGACATTGTGCTTTTTTTTCATGTATTTTTTTTCAAGAAAATTTAACCTTGAATGGATTATAACTTAAACCGATGGATAATGAGGGTGCCATCTCCAGCTAGGAATTTTTTTTTGCAATTTTTGTCAAGATTTTAGGGTGCGTACTTTTACGTCTGGTAAAAGAGTACTCACTCAATTTTTTTTATTTTATTTGTAATTTTTAACATATTTTCGTTCTAGCTTAAACTCTTAATTTTTGTAGGTTGATTTGTGTGTCATAAAACATAGGTTGACTGAACTTTTGAGGACGTGGCTTTTAAATTTTGAATTTTATAACAAAAAATCATTTTTGTGCGTACTCTTGAGTTGAGTTGAGATGGATTTAAGACATTTGCTGACAAAAATTGTGCGTACTCTTACCCTTCTTTCCCTTATGCTAATTTCGGGAATGATAAATTTTTAAATAAATTTTAATTTTTGTATTTTCAAATTATAAACTTATATGGACCACAAAGGGACACGCGCAGGTGCCCTTCCAAGGGGTGAAAAAAGTCATACAAATGGACATTTATTCTCTATAACCCAAAAGAAAGGTAATAAAAACAGGTACGAGTTATAAATTACACTGGCACACAAAAAAAAGAAGTGGAATGTACTTTGGACCAGACCTACCTACCGACATGTATTTCGACCCGCTAAATCTGAATTTCAAGTCCGTTTTGGCCCGGTCACCCTCCAGTTTTGAGTAAAATGCAAAAAACCTCAAAAATTGCAAAAAAAAACTGCAGTCACAGCAATGAAAAAATTTTTGTGGACCCGGATCACGTATGATTTTTGTGTATTCTAAATAACTGAAACTAAATCTAAAAGTTAATTAGCCCGGTGAGCCGTCCAAATTTAAAAAAAAACGAAATGAACCATGAAAAAATAAAAATGAACCATGAAGTTAGTCACCAGTTGAAGTTTTTGAGAAAAGTTTACAAGTAAATTAATTAACCATACACTTCCAGACTTTTCTCAAAAACTTCAACTGGTGACTAACTTCATGGTTCATTTTCATTTTTTCATGGTTTATTTCGTTTTTTTTTTCAAATTTGGACGCCTCACCGGGCTAATTAACTTTTAGATTTAGATTCAGTTATTCGGAATACACAAAAATCATACGTGATCCGGGTCCACAAAAATTTTTTCATTGCTGTGACTGCAGTTTTTTGCAATTTTTGGCCTTTTTTTGAGGTTTTTTTGCATTATTCTCAAAACTGGAGGGTGACCGGGCCAAACGGACTTGAAATTCAGATTCAGCGGGTCGAAATACATGTCGGTAGGTAGGTCCGGTCCAAAGTACATTCCACTTCTTTTTTTTTGTGTGCCGGTGTTATTATTAAATATTTAAATATAAATCATAAATGTAGCTCGGTTTTAAAAAAATTTAGAGCAAGTGGTTTCAGTATTTAAAACAAATTTAAGAGCGACATGTTGTTTGATACTTTTTGAAGCTTACTTACGGCTTTACTTATTTAAACAGTAAGTTGTGTTAGAAAATACATAAATACATAGGTGAGGAGCATTTCTCCTTCAAAAAAGTAACACAACTTTCCGAAATTGGTAAAAAAAAAAGGAATAATTAGTAAATTTTATAGAGTACTATATTGGTAACCTTGTAATGGTTGCATAATCCCACCTCTTCATCCGCCTAAATAAATTTCAAGTCAGATAAGTAAAGACTTTAACAACTTAACGAAAGATTTTGATATCGAAGGAGTATTACACCATTCCCTTTATTCAACGCACACATAATCCTTATAATAAGTTCCCTAGAGAAATTTAATCCTTGAGTAAGAGTTTCAAAGATCAGGTTTTAAAATCCTCAAATTCCTATTCATATATATGCTGCCGCCACAAAAATGCTTTATTTTCATTATCACGTTGCTTCAAGGTTAAAAGAATGGTGTATGAATTCAAAATGATTCTCAGTTACGTAAACTTGACTTATTGGACCTAATTGGACCTAGAGCTGTGCTACTAGGGAAGTGGGATTATAAGAATTTGTCTCAGTATCACACTGCTAAAACATGCATTTAATCAACAGAGAAACAAATCAACTAACTTTAATTCTTCAGGCAAATAAACCGTAGTTTATATAAATTGATGAAAACTTCCACGACCTGAAGATACATTTATTTGATTTTCCGGGATAGATGGCCGTGTTTGAATGGAATTTCCAAACGTTTCGCTCTCAGCTTCGGAGAGCATCCTCAGTGGCAAAATATCAACTTATAAAAATTGAAAATAAAAACAAATACCAAACAATTACAGCGTGAATGCTAACGTGGAATGAAAATGAGATCAGAAAAGATGAGATTTCTGATCTCATTTTCATTCAACGTTAGCATTCACGCTGTAATTGTTTGGTATTTGTTTTTATTTTCAATTTTTATCAGTTGATTTTTTGCCACTGAGGATGCTCTCCGAAGCTGAGAGCGAAACGTTTGGAAATTCCATTCAAACACGGCCATCTATCCCGGAAAATCAAATAAACCGTAGTTTAGCTTTTCTCGTTTGAATTAGAAACATTATAGTAAAGTTCTAACAACAGTACAGTTATATTTAACATTATTAAAGTAAATTAAAGTTCTGTGCAAGAAAGCTATCTGTTTAGTGTAACGGAATGGACGGCAGCGGTTTAAATAATACCCAAATATACACCCCTATTTCTTAAAAAAAAAACTTATTTTTTACGAAAGAAAAAAAGCAACAACATATTAATACAACTAGATCTTTGTAGGTTAAAGCACAGACATGGATTATATTCTGCTCCATGATATCCCGTTCCTAGTTAATCAATTTTCACTTGAATGATTATTTGTAACCTAATTAATTGTAACTACCTAAAGTGTAACCTACAAGGAGGTATATAAAAAGGTTATAATATTATTTTAAAACTAACAAAATAGTTATTTAATACAACTAGATCTTTGTGGGTTAAAGCACAGACATGGATTATATTTTAATACGAAATTTTGCTCCATGTAATATTGTTCCTAATTAATCAATTTTCACTTGAATGATAATTACCTAAAGTGTAACTGGGAATCGGGTGGTTCGAGTTAAATGGACCGGACCAACCTTGTTGGGAGCTTGCCTGTAGTTGGTCGACTAAGTTTGTATTTGTAACATACAAGGAGGTATATAAAAATGTTATTATAATACTATTTTAAAACTAACAAAATAGTTATTTATGGAAATATATGGTGCGGTCTAGGATTCTTAACAAAATCTTAAAGCTTGCATCAACAGTTTTTGTTACCGAGGTGATGTGTTTTTGATGGTGGTCTAGAAAAAAGTTGAAATCCTAAATATCACTCAAGTAAATTTCTATAAAAGTTTGTTTGTTTCCAGAATTCATCGAAAAAAAAATTAAAAGGACATATAGTATCCTCTTATTTTCTTTTAAAAATTTTTTTCAGTAAAACTTTTTAACACGTATGTATTTAACTAAAGTAAATGGGCCATTCCCAAAAAAAACCGTACAAACTGCGTCCGAGAAGTTAATATTTTTTAAATTGATAAAAATATACTTGTGGAAAATTAGTTTTCATTGTTTCAGAATCTTCATTTTATTATGTCTAGTTGGGTATTTTTTTTTAAATATAAAAATAAAATATTATTTCTTTAAAATGCTATTGTTCGTAACTGGAGCACAGAAAACAGCGTGTCCCACACTAAATTTTATCACATTTAAAATTGTTTTTAATGACCAGGTTGCAAGTTATGATAATAAGTTTTATAACAATTAATTAAATGCAACATTTCAAATAATTTTGACAAAACACATATTTTATTTTATTTTTAATTTTCAGAGTTGCATATTTGTTTCTTCGTGTCCCAGTTTTTTTGTCCTTTCATTTTTCCACTCTGTTACGTCGATATTTTAAAATAAAAATTAAATTTTACTGAATTTATCAACTGTATTTAACTCTAAGAAGGAACAAATAATCATTGCCCGAGAGCCATAATGGATTGGAATTTCGAAAAGAAGGTTGGATTTAATTTCTTTCTACGATTGCTTTAACCACTTCCACTGTTACACCTTTTTATCACCTTTTTATAAAAATATATTTGGTACTTTTTATAAAACAAATTAGAGTTAGGATTAACATTACTAATAAATTTTAACTAATGCTTTACATTCTGTTGAAATTGAAAGCCACAATTCTAATTTTAGGCTCTCCACTCTGTTACGTTCCACTCTGTTACATAAACAATGTAACAGAGTGGACAAAGAACGAGTGATGATATTTTTCTTAGAATTTATAACCTTACCTCTACATATTTCTTAGTTTTGATTCTAATACATATTCGGATACATTTGGTAATTATAAAATTCAAATATGATATTTTTTTTAAGAAAAGGAGGAAAGAAACTAACGCTTAGCTGCAGCGTCGTTATTGAGAACGTTGAAGATTAAATGTTAACATAGATGAAGCGAATAAGCAGAAAGTTTTAAAGTACAGCTAATCGCAGTTCAACCTACAAATATGTGTAGTTTTCAGGGGGTGTCAGAAAACATGGGGGTTGACAAAAAAGTAGATATAGAAAAGTAATAAATTATTTAAAACTGATATAAAAAAGACATTTCTTATGTTCACATAGATTCTAGAACTATTGTAAAATATATCCCTCATCCAAAATTTGAGTTGAAGAGTGGCGCCAAACATTATTTATTTCCCAAAAATATTGACGTTATTCTGTAGTCATAATTTTTGTTTCATATCTGGTGTTACTAATAAAATGTAGATTGCAAGTAAAATGATTGAATTGATTTTTACTACAAAATCATGGTATTTTTCTCCCAAGAATTTTCCACTCTGTTACATCACACTTTTTTTGCATTCCAGTGTAAATTAATTCTAAAAATTTTATTAAAAGTGTCCCCTACTATTTGGAACAACACTAGCTATTACAGAAATAATAATAATATTTTTTCAATAAGAATATAAGCCATAGAATAAATAAGCTTTTATCCAGGTATATTTCACATTTAAAAAAAATTTTGCACTAATCTTCCATAAAACAGTTTCAAAATTTTAAAAATAAAATAAAGCGCAAAGGGCAATTCCACCGTAACTCATGCTACATTTTTTTCAAAATTGCAATTTCAAATAATTTTTAAATATAGAAATAACTATTATTTTCTTTCTAAAAAATTCATACATATTGAAATTTATGTTAATAATTTAAAATAAGTATTGCGAATCTCTCAAGAATTTTAGTTTTTTAAATATTAATTAAAATAGAGTCGTAACTCACGCTACAAGAAAAAGACATGGATTTATGAGTATAAAATTCAAATTTGTTTTTCTGCTTAAATAGTGTTTCAATAATTCTATATGCTTGTAAGGTGTTTGAATATACTTCCTTTATTCTAAAATAGCAAACAGTTTTACTGGGAATGCTTTAGAAAATCAGAAATAAAATAAAATATAGAGAGCTGTTCGTAACTCACGCTACAGTACTTCGTTACTCACGCTACATGTGTATAAGCGTTCAGTTATTCATGAATATAAATATAATTAAATTGATTTAAACACTTTATTTCATTTTTACTATAAAGTTTATGAGTACATTTAACAAAAAAGTTGTAAAAACTAATTAATTTATTTTTAATTTTCTAAATAAACTATACATTTTTCATTAACAAATTAACCTTTAAAACAAATATTTCTAAATATTGACTTTAAATGCTGACATTCCGATAAAAATAATTTTACACAAAATTTAAGCAATTCAAAGCACAATTAGATCAATACTGCATAATTATTCCCTAAAATAATTAGAAAAATTTATTATTTTATTTTTTCATTTTTCTTGATCATGTCCCTGTTCATATGGAATAGCCTAGGAGTACTTACAAAGCACAGCATATTCAAAGATATTAAGGTAATTCCAATCCTTATTACTTTTATTATCATTAAAAAAATCAAATTCTATTCATGTAACAGAGTGGAAAAAATATTTCTCTTCTCTGATCAAAACCTTTCAAAATAAATAAAATTATTATTTTTACCCACTTAAATTTTTTATCACTGAAAAGCTTAGAATCGTAGCTAATATTAAGGCAAAATTTTTTTGAAATAATTCGAAATTTATTTTTTAAAGTTTTAAACATCAAATGTACGTTTTTTTTGGGAATGACCCAAATATTTATTACATGTACATATTTTAAGTTTTTAAATAAATAATGGAAACTACAGCCCTAATGATAATAACTTTAATACATGATATTTTTTTCAAATGGTATTTAATTTAACTATAGTACTTACTGATCCATAACAAAATTTACACTTTTAATTCCTAACCTTATGGAAGAAAACTTTATTAAACGATTTAAACATTACTTCTTCTTTATCCATATTCTGTTTGTTCCTCATATTCAGATTATGGTATTTTTTGCACGGTTTAAAATAATTATTAAAATGTTAGGATACTTTCAATTTTAAGGTTCGTTGACACATGCTTGTTAGAGTTGCTATTTTTGCTGATTAAAAATAAAAATTTGAAAGAATACCTTCATGAGGAAATTTAAAATTAGTTTGAACAAAAAATTGCAACATGCAATCTTGTTAATTTTAGAATCGTCTTAATTTTAAGCTACTTTAAAGTATCCAAATTCCAATCCCATGAAATATAAAGAAGTAATGTTGATAAATAATATCACATAAGTAAGAATAAATGATGAAAAATATAATTTGTATTTAAGGTATCCGCCTACCCCTAACATGACGATTTTCGACTTTTTCGACGAAAAGTTTTTTCTTACTTTTTTGAGTAGTTTAGACTTTTATCTTTCAAAAACTGCTTTCATTTTACTTATAGGGGAGTTAGAAAAGAAATTACAGCATTTTTAAAACAGATAGTCGTGTGTGATCGTATACAAATATAAACTTTGAAGCTAATTTTCTCGGAACTAAATTTTGCATAAAAACCCTCCACTATTTACATAATTACTCAAAAACTATCCAAGATATTCACTCCAAATTTTAACAGTATATTAATCATACTGTTATTAACCAGATGGACTACAGATTTTTATGTAAGTTTATTATTTTTGTTTTTATTGATGTTTTTTTTTGTTAAATGGTAGTAGAAATTTACATTTTATGCTGTAAAACAATTATTTTTCAAAATATGTCTTAGAAAATAGTCCATTCTGAAGATAAGTGTTATAGGATACTTGTCTCCAAAGGAAATTTATATAGGGGTAATAGTTTTTGGGCAAGAGTGAGAGGGGTTTTATAAAAATTCACTTAAATTTTACACTAATTACCCCATATTTTAGAAAGTAATATAATTAATTTTGTTTTTTTAGCATTGTTCAATGTTTTGATGCACATTTAAGCTAAAAATTAAAAAATAAAATTTGTTAATCAAGTATTTCAAAAAAATGGTCTCAAAAGTAGGCGGATACCTTAAGAAAGTAAAAATTTCCGAGTTACTGAGAATCTCTCTATTCTAAAAAAAAGTTTTTGATGAACGGTTTCCAGAGAAAGGCTTTTTAATTACTGAACCGAATGACACATATATGGTATCAAAATGTCCGAATTCTTTCCGGATTTCCGAGTAAGCCCTACGATTTTTCAAAAAAATTCTTAATTTTAAAATATTTCCATTTTTTTAGATTTCGGATAAGGTCGCAGTTACAAAGCAAGAAACTATGAATTTTAAAACAATTGAAAATATATTTCACTGGTTTTTTAACATTCAAATACATTAAATAATCATCTTTCTATTTATCACACTAATTTAAAAATACATATTGGATTCTTTTTAAAAATATTTATATTTTTGCTGTTCAAACGATTTTAATTATATTTAAAACTAATGTATAATTAATTTATCTTTTATTTTTAAATAACTAATTCATATTTATATATTTATCTTTGTCGTTGTGGCAACCTAATCATTACTATATTTACAATAAAATATAAACTCGCGGAATTTTGGGTTGGAATTTACAAGTCGTCCGAATTTTCTAGTTTTGAAGTATTATTTCGAGTTTTGTTCTTGAGTTAAGTTAACTCATAACTATTCTGGAAGACAAACTGTCTCTCCTTCAAAATGGCGAGGAAAGTCCGGCTGAGGACTTAGAAATGCAAGTGGAAGTACCAAAAGGCAGTGCCAAACGACAGGCCGAACACTTAAACGATGACGACTCGGAAAAGAACAAGGAAAAGAAAGTAAAAGAAGCAAGAATATTCACCAATCCTGAAGAAATAGAAGTTCAAATAGATCATGCGTTTTCAAATGGGGTTAAAGAAGTCAAGATAGGCCTAAGGGGACTTAAGACTAATGAAATAAAGGTCACCCATATCGAACTAAGAAGAATTTTTAGAAATATCCTCCAGCCCGAGGATGAACTATTTTTGACTAGAGACAAAAGAATAATAGTGAAAGCCAAGAGTGCTGAATCAGCGAAGAGGGTGGTTCAGATATCCAAAATAAAGGAAGAGGAAGTCGAAAATACAATTTTTGAAAATACTTTTACAACAGCCTACATAGTCACAGGAGTTGACCCAGAGATCGGAGTGGAGGAGATCGCGAGATTTCTCGAAAAACAGCAAATTCAAGCCCACAAAATAATAAGGTTCAACAGAAAGGGCGGCGACGAGCTAACTTCAACTATTCTGATTAAGGAAATAGGAGCAGTAAAAAGGAAAGAGGTGAAAATAGATTTCCTAATTCACAAACCAAGGGCTTTCATTGAGAAAGCAAAAATATGTTTTAAGTGCCTGGGCTTCGGGCATTTTCAACTAAACTGTACGGAAACAAATCCCAACTGCACCAGATGTGGGGAAACTCACGATTCAATTGACTGTAAAGAAGACAAGCAAGAATGCTTCAGATGTGGTGATTCAAGCCACACTGCTTTTGACCTGAAGTGTCCCATAGTAAAAAGAGAGAGCGATCTTCTTCGAAAAAAGAAGACTACGAAGCAAGTAACAAGAAAATCTTACTCCGAGGTCGTAAGACATAAAGAACCAATTCCAGACAGACAACTAACAACTAAAGAGAAAGATCAAAGTCACATTCAAGCCCTAAACCAAAGAATTGATCGATTAGAAGGACTGGTAGAAAATCTGGCTAAAATTGTGACAGACCTGATTGCCCAAAAACCAGCAAACCAACCCGAGCAAAACAACCTATATGAGGACCTGGAAAAAAGAATCACCAGCAAAGTAGAAGAGACCCTTGATCGCTTCTTAACGCAAATTCTGGAAAGCAGATCAGAGGAAAAGGATCAACCCGATCCAAACGCCGGAAAACGAGAATCAAAAAGTGACGAACAAGAAAGTTATGTAGACAGGCTAATGCGACTAAATGAGGAAGTAACAAAAGAAATGAATAAACAAAACAGAAACAAAACTAAGAAAGGGTCAAACAGACCATTTTACAACCAATCCCCAGGTTCTTCGGAAAGCGGGTTTGCGATCGAGTCTAAAACTGATGTGAAACCAAAGGAAACGAAAAAAAATGTCTTTCATTCTGAAGTCACGTTCTATCGCAATGAGGAAGGCAAGATGAGTAGGTCGGTGAAAAGCCCAGCCTACAAGCCCTACTAGCTAATAACCTACTTTGAACTACTTAGAACTTTTCCCAGCGAGAACTCCGTTCTCCCTCCTTCAAGCTCCTCATTTTGTGTTCATTGAAAACCTCTTTGAACCATTGAACTGGTTAGAACGGGCCTCAAGCGAGGTTTCGTTCTCTTTTCAGTTATTCACCGAAGCGAGTACTTCGTGCTCCATCCTTCTCAAATTACTTTATTTTGTGTTCATCGAAAACCCTTCTTTGAACTATTTAGAACTCTTCTAGCGAGAACTCCGTTCTCCCTCTTTCAAGCTCCTTTTTTTGTGTTCATTGAAAACCTCTTTGAACCATCGAACTGGTTAGAACGTTCCTCAAGCGAGGTTTCGTTCTCTTTTCAGTTATTCACCGAAGCGAGTACTTCGTGCTCCATCCTTCTCAAATTACTTTATTTTGTGTTCATCGAAAACCCTTCTTTGAACTATTTAGAACTCTTCTAGCGAGAACTCCGTTCTCCCTCTTTCAAGCTCCTTTTTTTGTGTTCATTGAAAACCTCTTTGAACCATCGAACTGGTTAGAACGTTCCTCAAGCGAGGTTTCGTTCTCTTTTCAGTTATTCACCGAACTCGTGTTCATCGAAAAATTTTCTCTCCTTGAACTTGCAACTAACCTCTTCCACGCGTGCTATATGCCGGCCTCGTCGCTGTAGCAAAAAGCACCAATAAACCCACCCCAAACATCAAACATCAAACATTATAAACTCGCTTTCAGAAATTTTGAACTTTTGCATTTATTTATTACAATAATAATTATTTTTATATCCTTTTGCAAGTTATATTATTTAAGGTAGTAAAAGGTAACTTTTTTTTATAATACCAAAACGCAAAACTAGATATGGCGGGGGAATGTTTTAGAAATAAAGATAAAAATCGAAAGTCAGAACATTCGTGTCATTGCTATGAAACTGACACAATTTCGATGTTTATTTGTTCTCATGAATCAAAATTCTAAATTTTCGTGATGTTTACGATAATTACTACATTTTTCACTGACAATCAATGAAAATCATTACAAATTTTAAGAAAGTAAAATTTATTCCGGAGATGTTTCAGTGCTTCTGAATGGATCTGTGTGAGAAAAACATTACCTTGGGGAAATGGTAAAAGAAAGTTTACACTGCTTTGTTACTAATTTTCTTGGAATTAAATGGCGATCCGCCAATTCATATTGCCATAAAGGAACTGTTAAAATTTCGCCGCTGAATGAATATTACCCTTTTTTGAAAGAATACCCCAGAGAAGTAGTTCCCCTGTTTTAAGAATGTTTTATAAAATGAGTAAGTTCTGTGAGCTGTGTTTTGTGAGGATGGCAAAGAGATCCTTAAGTATCAGCGTCAGCAGTTAACGGGGGTTGGCGAGCGATAGCGAGCAGGGGGCGGTAGCTCCCTAGTTTATTTAAAAAAATGACCATGGATAAAATGTTATGAACATAACTTTAACTTCAGAAGACTTAACTGTGATTACAGACCTTTTTAACTTCCAGAAGAACAAATTTTAGAACTTCATTAATTGAAGTTCTTTATATTTGTCATTCAACATTTATTAAACTGAAAAGAATTTTCAGGTAATTTCAATTCTCGAAAAATAGTGTAAGCATATTTACTTCTCAACTTTCAAGAACAAAAATAATTTTATAGTAAATTTTTGATGAATTAAACTAGTAAACTAATACTATTTAAAATATTCTATCCAACATATATTTCATTTGAATAATTTAACCAAAATTAATGATTTATAATAAAATAAATTTACCATGTAATTGTAACCAAGTGAAATGTTAAAAAAGATTTTATCCCGACAGTTTAGAAAACACATAACATGCTCAGATATGAAGAAAATGAAAAACTTTTCTTCTGGTGCATTGAGATACTACGGATATTGAAACGGTAGATGGGAGATGAGCTAAAAATACTATACCTGTCTACTACAATGCGAATGTCAAAACAGTCGAATGTTTTCTTTCGGTAATAAACGAGTTTTGCAAGTTGCATTTCAAAAAATAAAGTTTTAGGTGCCATTTAAAAATTTACCATTCTTAGACATCATTTTAAAGTATTCTGTCTCCATTCATTATAATTATACAAGTGGAATGTCAGTGAAAATTTTTGTATAAATTATATGCCTTTGCATAAATAATGTTTTAATGGTAAACTTTTAAGTTAAAGTTTCAAATAAATAAAATAAGCAATTCGCATAAAAACCAGTATGAAATCAAGATGTTTCAATCTTTAATTCATTTACTAGGATTATTAGGTTTTAAATATAATTTTTAATTGGCAAGATAAAAAAGTAGAATTTTTGAAAAAATTAGTTTAGTATAATATTTAAAATAATGCATCCACCGAAATTTTAAAGATTTCTTTTGCGTCTGAGAACATTTTATCCAGCTTCTGGGAACAAATAAATCATGTTTTTTCATTGACGACTAGTTCTCTTAATTGAGCTAAGAATAGATATAATCCCTCATGGGGGAGTTCATTCTAAGTTAATTAGAATGGATTTGTAGCGAAATTCGCAAATAACAGTTAAACATGCACAATACATAGTCTCAGTATAAAAATCAAGGGTTTATGATGTTTCTCGATTCATTAATACTCAGATAGTTTTGCACCGAACTATTCTTTTTAAGTTTTCTCATCTGAAGGATATTAGAATGGTCATTACAAGATATTTGTTTCTTTTCTTATCTAAATAAAGAAAAGAGATCTGGTTGATTTAGTATCAAAATTTAAAAAAAAACTGTTCTAGTTCATTAGCAAAGTTTAAGATTATTTAATACTCCTTATCGATTTTAGGTTTCTTTAAACACAGAGAGAAAAAATAGAAGTATGAAGGTAAAAAAAATACGTTTTTATCAATTAACTTTTTTTTGGATATAGTATTTTAGAGTTAAATGATGGTTTGCATTTTTACTTGTTTTACTTAAAGGAATTCTAGAATTGGAGAAGGGTAAATAGCATCATACTTCTTTGAATGCATATTATAAAGATGGTCTTGTTATTGAAATGCCCAATCTATTCCAATGTGCAAACATTGCTTTTAGTTCGATACATAAAAATATTTAGAAAATAATGTCTGAAAAACGAGCAAACCAACAACTATTTTGTACTCATAAAGTCAAGAAAAATGTTAGTTTTTAGAGAAGCATTTTTACTCTTAAAAAGGAATAACAAACAATGAAATTAACTCGCTGTTAATTAAATTTTCTGAAATTTTTTATATTTTACATTCATTCATGTTTCCATTTACAAAAAGGATTGATGTGTATATTTCTTTTAAAGTGAAAAACTACCTTTCCTTAATTGAATAAATAGAATACAAAAAACAATTATAAATTAGAATATATCATTCAATAGTGGAAGATTTATCAATGGTCACCACTTTTTCTGTTATATAGTCAGCTAGACTAAAAGCTCTCCCTCCTATGCCGTGCTGATGAGTCCTAACAAGGACGAAACCGGTCCATGGCTGGAGGCGACGCTTGAGAGCTTTAGTTTTCTCACAAATTACTCTAACCAGAGGTACTGGTGAAATACTCCTCTTATCATTCAATAATTTAGAATTAAAGTCAGCTATAATGACCAAACGAGTATTATTTCAAATACTAATAGAGTAATTAGAATGACATATTTAAAATTACTATTCAAAGAAAGAGGAAAACGCCCCCAGACATAATATTTTTTTGAATCAAATTCTATTAGGATAGATACTCCAGGTACTCCATTCTGAAATTTCTGAGCTTATAAAGCAATGTTACTTTTTTCCTCTCCAGGTAATACAAATATGTATTAAGCAACAGGTACACTCCATCATGGAAGTCAGTTCAATTTTTTCTAAAGATTTGTTTACCAACTTAAATATTGAAAAACGCCCACCCTTTATTAATGGTCTTTCATACCGACATTTTATAAGACGGAAAAGTAAGATAACGCGATTTAGAGTCTAGATAGCTATCTGAGTTTGTTTCTATGAAACCTTTGAGACACCTTTAAAATAAATTGATTTAGAAGCTTTTTAATCACCAAGCTGTGGCGGACTAAAAATAGAAGAAAAATATTGAGTGTTTTTTTAAAAATAAGTTGTGGCATTCCATTATTTTTGGATTGTTACGAGAATATTTTTGTTTAAATTTTTAAAATATAAATTTTTTGTAGGCCTTATACAAATACAAATACAAATTAAGTCGACCAACTGCAGGCGTAAGACCAGTACTTAACTGTGCTTTTTATAGAACCCTTAAAATATTTTTCTTAAATATATAGTGATAGTGTGATAAATTTTTTTTGTTGATGATATTTTTTGGGGTTGTTTGAAAATACTATAAAAAGTAGACACAAAAAATTTAGTGTTAATAATGAAATTTCCTGTAACCTGTTGACTGTCGTGCATAATTTAGATGGAACAGGGGTACATTCGCTTGATTCCTCATTAACTGGAAACGATATTAAAAACCAAAGAACTATATACGAATGCATGTTTTTGGAAATATGTCAATATTATTCTTCTACGTAAATACATTTTTCCTGTTCCTTGGTGTGTGTCTAATATTCATATAGATTTAACATTCTTATTACTTAATAGCTCTTGCGTATGAAAACACGGCTCTTCATTAACATTTTGTTTGTCCCCAACACATTTTATTTCAAAATGGGAAAATGCCCTGTAATGATGTAGTGTCGATTTAGAAGATTAATGAATCGATTAAATTCAGATTTTTCTGGAACCTGTCAAAAGGATGAAGAAATTTCTCTGAGATCATAATAACCGAAATTATTCAAGAAATGCATATAATGTAGGCTAAAAAAAATGCCAACAGTTAATTAATAACGTCATTCCTAACAATTAAAATACGTTTTTTCAATGAGCAAAACGGGATATTTAATATAATTTTATTCGATAATTAGGAATAATTAGGTTATAAGAAACGTCAAAAACTATATTATGCAAAATAAAAGTTGCAGCTTTTATTTTTGAATATTACTTGGGAAGAGATAAATTAGGTGGTTTTGAAAAGTTTTTAAAAAACGAAAAACGTTCTTTTTTAAAATAACGCAAAATCAAGGGCGTTGAAAAATATTTTTACAAGTGAGGCGAAATTCCAACAAACTCAACAGACTGTTTACGAGTCAAAAAGCGCATAAAAACGTTGCAATTAAATTAATAAAATTATTGCCTTGAGATCAAAAGAACGAGTTTTTTGTACTTAGAAGTTATCTTACGTTTGTTAATATTTTGGATCGATGATTAGCCTTTGAGCACAAATTTGTTTGAAGATTTAATAAGATTACTAAATTAATTAATTTCGAAACGTGTGGCACATTTTTAAAACCTTTGAGTTGATAGAAACTAGACATTATCTAAAATAGATGCGAATTTAAGAAAATAAGCCACTCAATCAGTTATGGCTTCATGGTTATAAAATCGCACATGACCATTGAAGGCCGAAAAGTAAAATATAAAATAAAATATTGAAAGCTTCATCTAGATGAATAAAAATCCACATTCATAATCCTGGAAGTGGATTTGGGTTGGCGCCTCTTGGCGAATTTTTGTTGGTCGCCACTCTGATAACTCAGGCGCACATAGGCGCTACTACTTCGCTTGGCGACTGAACCAGCTTCTAGACTTGAGCCCGTAATTAATAGAAGATTCGCTTTTTTGGCGTGGTGGAAACGATGTGTAACCTAATATTCTTTCACCCATTGTGTAAATAAAGCAGTATTAAATTTTAAGATTAGATAGCATATTGTAGCAATATTGCATATTGTAGATTGCATGTAAGTGTAGAAAACTTTAAAAAATATATTACTGCATACTAACTAAACTAAAACTAAACATTGGCGCAACAGCCCTAGTGGGCCAAGGCCTACGATGCCCATCTCGTTTTCTTAACCCTCTCGCCACCCTGGGCCTCATATGAGGCTCCTACTTATGTGCTCAATTTTTGTATGATGTAAAACACGCAAATTTATTTTCTTTTCACCAGTGACTTCACTGATTCATGTAGATCACATATGAGACTTCTACATGGTTTCTGAATTCGTTCTTAAATGGCAGCAAGATGATTTATACCTCAATGTTTACATTTTAAGCTGTGATGCTTGTGAAGAGAAAATACTAGCTATATACTAGCTTCTGTAGAACATTTTTTATAGGTTGGTATTTTCTTATTTCGTAACCTTCTAATATTATGACCATGTATTTTTTAATAAGTTCTAAACCAAGTATTTTCTGTAAAAATGAAAAAAATATGACCTCATATGAGGCTCATAAAAATAACTAGTAAGGAGTGTACACAAGAAAAATTTTTTTTCCAGACAAATTATGGGGGCATTTTGGATGTATTGAGAGGAAGAAAAAAAAGTTTTTTACTTTTTTGATGTTCTGGTGCCGAGAGGGTTAAACGTGGGGATCTGGGGTGCGAGGCTTATGTCCCAGTTAGGTGGTCAGTCTAATGTGAGACCCCCAGTGTTTATTTCCCAAACATGCTTGGTCCTCATTTATCGACTCACTGAAGGGATGAAAGGCTGAGTAGACCTTGCCCATTCCAGGACCCAGGAATCGAACCCCGGACCTGTGGCGTGGAAGCACTACCACTACGCCACCGGGCTTATATTACTGCATACTAATGTAGTAAATTTAAATAAGGTAACACTTCTTTAAATTCCTCTTGTGAGAGACTTGTATAAATAGGTCTTTATATGTGCATAGTTTGTTAGAATATTTTACTTTTATGAACTTTTTAGGAATCAAATAAAATTGAATCATTTTACATAGCTTTCTCTGAATTTAAAAGTTACTAACATTTACATATTCTGAGATCAAATACATCATATAAACCTGCTTCCCTTTATTTATTTTTATAGGAAAAATATTTTAGCTTCTGTATTGAGTTTATAAGAGTTTTTTTAAGTATATAAACTCTCATAAACTTCATAAAAAACAATAGTAATTTCTTTAACATCTTTATAAATTTTTATATCCTATACGTATTTCAAAACTAAATAGAACCAAGTCATAAAATAAGAGTGACATTATCAAAGAACATTCATTATTTGAATTTTCTAGCACTTGGTCCGAAAGATGACCATGTTATACACTATTCATTTAGAATGGGCGCTTGAGAAATAGTGCTTTCCCCCACGCTAGAAGCGTAACCATAGTTACTATCTTCGCGCAGCCAATAGTAAGCCTTCTTCGTCACTTTGACGATGATAGTTGCTATGGTTACCGATTGGTGGTGGGGGAAGGAATTTTTTTCAAGCGCCAGTTCAAAATGAGCAGAGTATAAACCAAAGCAATCAGTTAAAATACTTAGATAAGGCATAAAACCTAAAAAAGTTATCACTTTTACGTACGCAATGTTTCTCCAAAGCATACGAGATTTTCAATTTACCTATATGATGCACCCTAACCTTTCGAGCAATCTCATTTAGAATGAATGAAAAGAGAGTGAGAATATCGCGTGGCTTGTTTGCGCGAGTGTAATAATAATCCCCATTCTCGAAATCGTCTGAAGCGCATTGAATTTTAATTTTACGCGTGAACCCCCCCTCCCCCCCCAAAAAAAAACAGACTTCACTGAGTCAAGAGAGATCATGTCTCCCCTTTACAAGCTGTGCCCATCAGAAATCCCGACAACAACGCCCCCTACTTTTACGCCTGCCGCATATTCAAATAATACTACACAAAACCGGAGAAAAAGATCCCCTCAAAACAAACCATTAGGCCGAACCACTTTCTTACATTGAAATTGCCAGCGTCAATCTCGGCGCAAAGAATTCCTCGCGGTTCGCCGATGCGGCAAATTTAATTCCATTTTTCTCTCTCTCGCTTTTAAATATGCAGGGCTTGCGGTGGTTCAGTTCGCCCTATTGGGCAACTGTTGCCATCCATCCGTAAGGGTCTACTCCCACTGGGGCGATTCGAGTCGCACAAATCATTGAGATTTTTATCAAACGGTGGGAAGAAGGAAGGGGAATTGAGGGGTGATGTACTCTCCTTTATCTACTGCACTATGATTCGCTGCAATTTTTTTCGTGCAAATATTTTTTTTGAGTCACTAAATTAACCCTCTGAAGGATCATCCCGCGATTTCCGCGTGTTTTTCTTCCTTTGAAGCGCGTCCCGCTTTTCCTTCAAAACTATTCATTTCCGAGATCTGGAAATACTTTGATCATATTTCTGAGAAAAAACCTGTATGGAAACAAACTTTTTTTTAAAAATTGACCCAGAAAAAGCCCTGAATTTTTTTTTAAATATGAAAATCGCAAATCCAAATGCTTTTTTTAAAGGAATTTAGGTCCAGAAATGTAGCAGTCAGAGGGTTAATAATAAATGGGGTATACAAAAATGAAACAATCATCTTTAGAAAATTCAATCAGTTAGAGCCAATTAACTAATTTGATACTTTTGAGTACTGTCGGTACACCGGGTGCTAAAATATTCTCACAATACAAAAAAAATCCCCATGACTTTTTATCGCAGTTTTCAGTTTTAAAAAATAATACACCTTACTTTTGACTTTAACTACTTTTTTGCGGGAACAGCTGAAAGCCCAACTTCAATTAAATCTATTCGCATTCCCCGCTAAACTACTCATCACAGAACCCGTGCTGCGTTTTATCCTGGAGGAGGAAAACTGAAAGAGTGCAAAGTATCGTCAATATATTTGTAAGGATGGCAATTCTATTTAATTTTAAAGTTCGTGGGACTTGTAAGTACCGTCAGTAGATAAACATTAAAGTAATGATTATTTTCAGATTTAAAAGCCTGTGGTGGCAAATGATGAGTATTGGTCTGTAACTCTCGAAAATAACTTTTGTCTTTGAGAACTGTGAAAAAAGCTTGAGCACACATAATAAGATTTTACATAAGGCTGAAGCACTGTAAAGAAGTTAATAAAATTTTAATTGAAGTGGAATATAACTCAAATTAAATCATAAAAAGTTTAAATTTGTAAATTATAATTTATAAACTTGCTGCTTAGGAATTTTCCACTTTTACAAATGTTTCGAAGCACTTCCATCTCGGCCACCATACTGAATCGAGGCACATCAATGACCTGATGATTCCTGTATCCAGTTTTTGCAAAAGGCATTTTAACCCATTACTGCCTGACGTCCCTTTTTAGAGACGTTTTTTAAAAATCCTCCTATTTCTACAAAAATTGTTACTTTGAATCAAAATTTGCACTCATGTATCTCTGATCTTCATAGAACATAAAGAACACAAGAAGAAAGCAGAATTTTAACAAAATTTCACTTTTTTTAAAGTTGGAAGATAGAATTTTTCAGAAAAGTGCTTTTTTAAAAATTTTAAAAGAAAAAGCTTAAAAATCCTAGTTGTTATTTTAAAAAAATTTCAATGCCGATGCCAATATATATTACTGTTTATACATTAAATCAGTTGGGGTGTTTTTTTATTTTTCCAAAATATTTTATCTTGAACTTATTTTGGACCATCGAAAAGCGTCCCTAAAAAGGGACGTCAGGCACGAATGCCCCCGTGGTTTTCCACATAGTGAAATGCTAGTGTTTCCTTTATTTTTTCATAAAAACGCGTTGGATTCTTATGAAATGAATTAAATAACTGATATTTATAAAATTACTTTAATTTTAGCTCATAAATTTATTATTTTTGTTTATTTTTTTTTAGAAAATACTGTTATTTCTGCCAAATTATTGGAATAAAAAGTCTTAAATTATAAGGAATTAATTAATTTATATTAATTAAAAGGAATAAATTAATTATTTTACTATATTTTTTACTTATGCAAATATATTCCGGTTGTATTTTAATTAAAAGTTTAATAATTATTACTTATAATGACTTTTTGTCATTAAAATTGCCAAAAAAGTCGCTTTTGTGATAAGTTTTCGGCTTTTTTCTAATTAGATGTCGCTAATCATTGTGTTCTATACTGCAGATCAATCTATATCATCTGGCTTGCTAATGCACATCCCACTAATGCTTGATTTTTGGGGAGAAATTCGTGTTCCGCACAATTAAATTAAATAAAATGAAAAAAGTATGGGCATTTGAAAGACTTAAACTTCACAAATTGAGATATTCTGATGGATTTGAGGTGTGTAAAAGTAATTAATACTTAATATTAGGTAACATATAAACAAAGAATGCCTTTTTCAATTAAAAACCTTAACTAATTTGCAATTAACATAGATTTGGGAGGAAAAAACGTGTTTTAGAGCATAAAAATGCTCAAATTACGTTAATTAGTGTTAATTTTACAGTTAATTTGATAAATAATTAATATTTTTTGTTCATATTCATGTTAAAGTATGGTTCCGATCACTTTTGCTGCACTTTAAAAGGTAGAAGATGTTTTTGAGGCTTTAAAAAAGTTTTTTACCATGCGTTTACTATAGAGAAAAACAACGGGGGCATTCGTGCCTGACGTCCCTTTTTAGGGACGTTTTTTAATTTTGGTGTAGAAATTAATATTTTAACCTGGAATTTTTTTCACTATTTTTCCAGTTGTTTTGGGGCTATTTACTATGTTTTTACCAAATATTTAAGAAAAATAAAAAGTTGGGCATTAATGGGTTAAGGCAGTGGTCTCCAACCCCCGGTCCGCGGACCGGTGCCGGTCCGTGGATCAAATGGTACCGGGCCGGGGGCCTACCATTTCATTGAAAATGAATTTAAATTCCTGGGTTTAATACTCCAAATCAATGAATGAAATGAATTATAAATCACTTTATATTTATTTTTTGATGAAACTGTATTTTATTTTGAAAGCATTAATGAATAAAATTAAATTAAAATTAATAAATCAAAATAATCTAGAATGTAAACAATCAACGCCCCCCCCAGCGGGCCGCGGTAAAATTATCAAAAGTAGACCGGTCCGCGGTGATAAAAAGTTGGGCATTAATGGGTTAAGGTCTGAAGGCACTTCAGTTAGGTGATGTATGATTGAGTAGGTGGTGTGGGATTAATACATGAGAAAGTGAAATTATGTTGGGTGCGCAATGTTTTTTCTCAATACAAAGAAATTAACGCCATAAAATTAACATATGGGCAAAAGTTTATCGAATGCAACATCAGGATTTTGAATATTTCAAAAAAAAATTTCCCTGAATCATAACTCTAATAAACATATGAATGGGTGGCACGACAATAGTATCTCCAGTGTGTACAGACCCTTATTCATCAGTGGTGATTGTTTTCACGCGCATGAATACGTAAAACAACGAGTAATGAGATACTTCATTGATGCGGTGGCTCCTAATGAAATGATTCTGCCAATTGGCTATTTGGGCTGATTTCCCACAGAGTTCAAATATTTAAATTTCACTTTCCTTTTTATTAAAAGTTTTGAGAGAGAGACAAAGAATCTCCGAGGAATGTCTGGAAAAATTTCTCTCTCAAGGCTTTGGTAATTAAGGTAGTTCGTGTTGGAAAGGAATTTTTAGCGCTTTAGAGTGTTACCGGTTTTAATTTACACTGATTCCTTATTGTGTGAAGGAAATGAGCTATTGTAGCTCTTAGAAATATTTGTGGGGTTTTGAAGAAGAGAAATGGGAGATCCGCTCTCGACAATATGTAAATACAGAGGAGTGTCTATAATTATCTTCCTTTAGAAAGTTGGCTAAAGACATTACTTTCGTTTAGAAAATTACAAACATTTGTGGGGGACTTGATGCTGAGAGGAAAACCCATAGTGCTTCATATCGTTGTTAGCAGGCGTTTTACTTTTACAGTTGCATGGTATAGCTTTTTTCCCCCTAGTAATGGATATCCTTCATTCAACTTTTCAGAATATCCCCATGCGAAATATCCCCAAAAATTACACATATTACTAATCATACCTTCGCTATGATGGCTTTCACATAAAATGGGCTCGTTTTAGTTCATAGCTTCTTGTTGAAACTGATTCAAATAACCCAAAATTTCCCAAAAGGTTTCCAGATTTCTTCAATTAACAGTCGTTTTTCTTGTAAGCTTTAAAATTTACTTATGTAGTTTCATTATGGAAAACTGTTCATCAGTTTTTTCTAACTTCAGAGTAAGCTATCTAATTACTTCTACAATTACTTATCTGCAACATGCTGGGAAATATACTGAAAACATGCACATTAAAAATAAAGTTTTAATCCAATGTGCTAGGTAGTCTAATTAAACTACTAAATTATCTTATACCTAAGCAATGCAAAAACATATTCCCATATAATAATTTAATAAATATAATAATACCCAAATGATTAAAATGTTCATAAATTACTGAAAACATCTTTGTGCAAATATTATGGTGGTTTTAAATTGTTATAAACAGATAAAGGTTTCTTAGAAACCTGGTTCAATAAGTGTAAGTATACTTCATAAAATAGAGATATTTAAGTAATTGCAATAAGAAGTAAAATAAAACTGTATTGAGAGATATATTTAAAACTGTTACATGAGATATACAAAATATATCCACTTCTTTGCCCCATTTCCAGTTACTCTTGACTTGATGTGATTTTAGAAGCAATTCCTAGGAAAACC
The DNA here is from genome assembly GCA_024610705.1 of Tetragnatha versicolor. Lineage (NCBI taxonomy): Eukaryota > Metazoa > Arthropoda > Arachnida > Araneae > Tetragnathidae > Tetragnatha > Tetragnatha versicolor. Next base: position 953,390 of record JANDEH010000002.1, read on the forward strand.
CACTTATACCCAGTAAACGATAAACAGTCATAGAAGCAAGCTTTATCTTCATAAGTTCTTAGAATTAAATAACTAAAGGACGAAATTTATACCTTATAAGTAATGAAATGAAAACCTTTTAACTCACTTTAAAAATTTTAAAATGGACTTAAAATTATAAATATGAACCCAAGAACAATTCAATTTAACCCTACAATGCATGATTTTTTAAATTCACTTGAAAATCATTTATGTGACTTCTATTATGGTGTACTAGTAAAAAAATACTAAAAAAATTTAATTTAATTTTTTTCTACTTTTTATTGGCAAAAAACTTTGTCCTTGTGAAATTAATTTGTGTCTCTTGTGAAATTAATTGTGAAGTGAAATAAAACCAAATGCTCTAAAAATATAAAAAAACAACTTATCTTTTCAAAACATTTTTTGTTCAAGCTGAAAAATTTTTTATTTTAATTTATATGGTCCTTTTATTTTGGCGTTTTCTGTGTGTTGACTTTCGTTTCACTAGCTACTAACAAATGTCTCAAAATAGTACTCCTGCTGTGATCTACTGGCGATCTAAAGTGCAAATACAATGAAATGTTATATCTATTGTACTTATTGCATGGTGTTGCCGTTTGGAAATGAAAGTTCGAGTAGGAAATGGGGGAAAATGTCGTGTTGCCAAATGGCATCAGTATGCACTGTAGGGTTAAGCTGCTTTATGAGCGCTGGATCTCCTTTGTAATGGGATTACTGTACTGAAATGGCATAAGCACGCAATGTTCGACTTTTCAGACACAGACTCATATTCTGCTCGACTTCCTGTAATCAATTAACGAGGGATGACTATTACTGAAATGCCTCTTGAAGTGGAAAGCGGGAAGGTGGGCTGAATTTCGATATCCTCATATACTACAAGCCAACCCCCCTTCGGCGTCGGAAATATTTTTAAAACAATTTTCTGATTATACGTGGAAATGTGCGTAGGTAAAAAAATATTGTAGTTTTAAACGAAAAACATACATGGTCAGATACAATTGATAACTGTTTTATGATTTGTTGTTTCAGTCAAAAAAATGTTACTTTGGAAATCAAACAAATTGTTGCTATGTAATCTAAAACCTTTACACTATATCAGTGGGTTCTAAACAGTGAAGGGGGACACAAAAAAAATTGCACACAAAAAAAATTTCCAATAAATTACAAGTATAATAACAATGGGGAATTGCAACATCTCTTAAAATTCTAAATATTCAATTTTAATTTAATAAAAATTTTCTCCTGATTCCAAAAACACGCTTGTCTTTTCCCACAAACTTTTTTTTTAAGGCAATAATGAAATATTTTAATACAGCTAGCTCCTAACAATGTGACGTCACATGTGCTCTCGGAAATGTGGGAAACGCCGTTTTCATCGAAACACTAAGCTGTAAAAAACTAGAGCTCAGCCTTTCCAGTCTTTCAAAGCGGGATGGTAACAACAAGCTTGAGCAAGGCACATTTAACGTCACAAGCTGTTTCAGCTCAGACAGAAAATAAGCTATTTTTAATTGAAGATAACTTAAAATCTAGGGCTTTGAAAGGAAAATTAAAATGCTTTTTGGAGGTTTTAAGCCATACACACTGAACACACTAAGATAAAAAAAAATTGACGGCAAATATCCATTACCAATAAATAAACGAGATCCAATAATAATTGAATGAGTAAGGATTGAAATATATCCATGCCGATAACATTAGGCAGTTTATTTGTTGGGTAACCACTAACATTTTTAATCACTGCTACCGACCAATGGCCGCAACTGGATAAAGGAAGAGAGCTTGTTTAGATTTTTCACTTTCGATCTATATTTTGGAGGAATCATCAAAAATGACCAGATTAAATTTTTCACTCTTCACTCCTCCAATTTCCTAATATGCAAATGTGTTATTCCTCGTTGTGAATCACTCAAGGTGATCATCGAAAGTAAAACAGTGTAGATGAGCCTTAACTCTGATGAGTGGAATCTATTTTCGACTTCCGGTCAACCATTAGTCAGGCAGTTGTGAATAAGACCATAAAGAGTTAAACAAATTTTTCATTACTAAAAACATTTAAAGTAAAATCAAGAGCTCTGAAAGTAAAACCCGTATGGTATCTGAAGATTGAATTAGAGTAATTTTTGATAGATATCCTTATCTATCTCTCTTCATATTTAATTATTTTTCTTCCTAAAATAGTTATATTTCAGAGAATAAGATACATTTTAAAGCTTTATTAGGAAAAATAAAGTTTCATCTTTCAATGTTGTGAGTGTGAAGGGTTAAATTATAAAATAGTGGCTTAGTGATCTATTGATTTTTACAAGGTGAAAACCCCTTTACTAACTGAAAAAACTACTCCTTTTTTTTAAATTGATGAAAACTTCCACGACCTTAAGAGTAACTATTTATTTATTCCATTATGGCCGTGTTAGTTGGCATTCACGCTGTAATTGTTTGTTATTTATTTTTCAAATTTTATTAGTTGATCTTTTCGCCACTGAAGATGCTCTCCGAAAAAGAGGGTGAAACTTTCGGAGTTATATTCCGATCATCACAGCCATCCATCCCAGAAAATGGAATATAAATAACAACTCCTTTTTGCTTGAATCCCACAAGCTTTTTTTTTTAAGTTATGAAAATTCGATCACAATGAACTTCATTGAATGAAGTGAAATCTGTATGGGGATACCAAGTTGTATACGGATAGGATAAATTATTTTGTAGTTTTAATTACGTAATATAGGGTAAAAAAGAGTATCGCAAGTAAAACGTTATATAATTTCATTAATATTTCACTGACAGCACATATTTGACCGGTTTAACTTTTGTGATATAGGGGAGAGTGTTGTACCTCTGGACAAAAATCACGTTTGTTTTTTTCTAAGACAGGTAAAATCACATTTTGACCATTTAAAGTTCCCAACCTATAGTCCCAACCTTTTTGAGTAGAGAGATATTTTTTATTAGCCAAAATCTTGAATATTGGATTTTTAATCATTTATAATAATTTTGAAAAATTTGTGTCCAAAGGTACAACAACCTGTTGTACAGTACTGCAAACAAAAAACGACTCAGTCTCCGTATCTCCGGAACGGCTCGTGATACAAAGACAAATAAGGTATCATTTTTCATGATTTTAAGTATTCTTTTACCAAAAAAATTTTCAAGTTCTTGGGGGGTCATCTTCATATTAAACGAGGCACCAACTTTCGTTTTTCCTATGGGAGACATCAAATATTATAATTTATTCTGAAAGAGAACCCCCCATAACCCCTAAATACGAAGTTTCATATGTCTGCGTCCACAAGTAGACCCCCCAGAAATTTTTAAAATTTGAAGCATCCTATGTTAAATTTCCTATTTCAAACTTTCATCGAGCCTTCTCTACGAGTACTAGGCCAGGATATTTCTGTGCGCTCTGTAGGAAAGCGCAATACCTAAAAACAGTCGCCAACCATCGAGCCAAACTCATATCACTAGTGAAAGTTATCCAAGAAAGAAATATCAAGACATATAAAATACATTTGTTTCCCTAGTGAACGGCAAGAACTTCGAATGTCAATAATTCCAAAACTAATCGGAATTTTTAAAAAAACGAAATGTCGATCTTTTTATAAAAAATAATCGTATGTTTGTTTAAAATATCATAGTTCTACCATGATTAGTTTTTCTTTTATAAGAAAAAGTTTTAAAAGTTAAAAAGTTTTTCCGACGATTTCATTATTGGCTGAAATTCATCATATACTGGCATTTTTTGGAATTTATACATAACTAAATAAATATTTTTTCAGCTTGACATCTGATTTATAAAAAATGCTTAGTTCTCTATTTTTTAAGCTGTAAGAAACGGTGTTAAATATTCTTATATTTTTCTAACATCATATTTTAAAAAAAGGTTGTGATTGTAAGAAATAGTAATTCTTGCATTGTGTAATACTTTATTATTCTAATATTCCCTAATATTCTATTTTATCCTGCTACCCTCCCTTAAACACTTTTTAATATGGGTCTCGCATTCATGTCTGATGAATTTTCTCATTTTGTGAATATTTAATCTTAATTAGACTATTATACGACTAAAATTAAATGTATCAAAATTTTTCTGCGTCGACCACCTACCCTTATCTCGGTCCCCAAATTCCATTGTCGGGTGACCCGTTCTAGAAAGTTGGAGAGAGAAATTGACTTGTTCGATATAACTCTTTCAAGAAATTTCACGCTATCTGTCAAAAAATAGAATTTGTATTCTATTTCACCCTTTCAACCCCCAAAGCTGAGTTATTCTTTTCAAGATAGGCCACCCTGAGTGTCCCCAATCAAATTTTTCAGTCCTGAAAACCTTATAAACTGGATAGTTACTCTTTTTCTCAGTAAAATATAATTTCAACTTTTTTCTGCCCCAATCAATATCCCCGCTCGGTTGAGAATGAAAGTTCCTTATTATCGCATTACCAGATCTACAGAGTCTTATAGATTTCTACGTTATTACACTAAAATGGACCCTATTTTCTCATGAAACATTATAAATAACTCCTAATATTCCATTTAACGCTTCCATCCCACCTTAAAATGTGAGGAAAGCTTTTCTAAAGGGGTGTTCTACAAGTCAAGCATCAGTCTTCTTTATTTGCACCACTTATGACTCTACTAAAAGTAGAAATTTTTGAATTTTACTCCCACGAAGAGTATCAAAACTGGAATATTTTTTTCTGCCCTTCTCCCCCTACCTAATCGCAGGTCCCAAATATCTACCATGGTATTTCGTATTGTTAAGTATCTAAAGGGAAAAACTAGCCTGAAATGTTTGCTTCTTCATGGTGAAAAATAAGTTTTTGAACGATTCAAACTTTAAGAATTTCGTGTTCTTTTTGCCTTCGACTTTCAGCCCCTATTTTATGTAGGCACACCGTTCGAAAACCGATTTTTTGCCATTTTCCCCCATTTAAGTATCCTTTTACAAAACCTTTAACCTTTTTTGGTGCCGAATTTTTTTTATATTTTCGTGTTTTTTTTCTGCCCTTCTCCCTATCCCTAGAGAGCTTTGACAGATTTCTATTACCGCAATTCTTCTTCGCCTGAGAGTAGAAAGGCACCTTTCCTTTCGTTAATTTACGGCTATAAACAAGAACCTCGGAGAAAACGGGCATACAATTTTTTACATTCGGCTGTCCACCATTGCGATTCGAAAACTACAGATTCTAAGGAACAAAATGGCCATTTTCACTAAGCATCTTCCCGAAAAAGCACACAAAATGTAGTTAGGAAACCCGCTATTACCAGAACTAGTCCTGACTTAAAAGCACAAGTATTTGAGAAAAAAAATGCGCCAAATTATAGATAAGGCGCCAAATGTATTAAAGCCGATTTCTGTTTTGAGCTCTGACCGATACCAATTTTTGCTATCAGGAGATAACTTATCGGATTTTTCTAATTTTTAAAAATTTCTGAGGGGTCTACTTGTGGACGCAGACATATGAAACTTCGTATTTAGGGGTTATGGGGGGTTCTCTTTCAGAATAAATTATAATATTTGATGTCTCCCATAGGAAAAACGAAAGTTGGTGCTTCGTTTAATATGAAGATGACCCCCCAAGAACTTGAAAATTTTTTTGGTAAAAGAATACTTAAAATCATGAAAAATGATACCTTATTTGTCTTTGTATCACGAGCCGTTCCGGAGATACGGAGACTGAGTCGTTTTTTGTTTGCAGTACTGTACCTATGGACAGACCCAGTTGTACCTGTGGACACCCTTAAAAAGGGGAGGTTTAGTTGAAAAGAGCTAAGAATGAACATTTTTATTGATGCATTACCTTTTAATAACCTATTTCAAGCCTTTTTAAAATTGAAAATAGATTTTTTAAAGTAATGTAGTTTTAGATCGTAAATGATCATTAAAACGAAGTTGAATGATAAAAACTTGATTTTTTACCAAAAACACAAAAATCACATGGTATTTTCAGATCAGAATTTAAGGTAATAGTTGCATCAATCATGCTGATTGATCTGACAACTTCACTGATCCAAAAAAAACCAATTCGATCGACACTTATTAGTTGTGCAAGCATTTGGTGGTAATAACAATAATAATTTGGTGGTAAACCTTTTTCAGTGGAAATTTTAAGTTTTTTTAGTCATCATACTTAAATGCGATAGGGTGCTTAGGATTTTACAACATATTTTACATTAAATTCCAAGTAGAATAATAAATTTAAAAAAGTAGTTTGGATCACAAAATATTTGATTTTTCATCTAAAATTCACTTGAAAATAATTGCTGACGAATAGATTACCATTTAGAATTAATTTAACATTTATTAAAATGTATTCAGTTAAATGAAGCCTGAATCTTAAACGTCGATTAGCTACAGACACCCACAAGAACGTGTCCGTAGGTACAACACTTATGGTGTCCGAAGGTACAACATCAGGTGTTTTTGCATTCAAAGTAATATAAAAGATAAAAGAATTGAGATCTGACGATTTCTAATATCAAAACTAAAAAGTCAAAATCTCGAGGATTCCCCCATGTATCCCATTTTATCAAATCATAATCATAGGGGAAGAAAAGAATTAATGTAGTGATGCACTAAAAAAAAACTTTGAGCACCTAAAAACAGTATTTTTATTATAGAAAATAAAAATAATATTTTAAAGAGCTGATTTCACGTTAGCAACTAGATAGCATCTGTTTACATTCAAAATCGACAACAAATTCAAATTTACATTTTTTCCCGAATTTTAAAATGAGGTGGCTGAAGGTACAACCGTCCGTAGGTACAACACTCTCCCCTATGTGTTATTTACTAATTTATAAATTTATTGAATAAAACATCATTCATCGTTGACCTTTCATTACATCAGTTAATTGTCTCGTTTATAACCATTTCCTGGCCTAGAACTTTTCATCTTCTAGTGCCTTACTACTTAACTTCCCATTACTTATTGTGTTCTATAACCTCTTTCTAAATGTACCATTAGTTCAGAAACACCATGTATATTATATTCATATGTTAGTTAACAAACTTTTGGTCGACCTTTTTTTTCAATAAAACCCTTCAAACAGAGCCTTTTTTTTTCAATAAAACGCTGGTAAAAATCCTTTTTTTTTCGAAAAAGTGCGGGTTTTTTCAAATTTTAGTGAGTTCTTTCTATGTTAAAGGTGTTCTGTCAAAACAACGTCAGTTTTTCCCATAGTTAAGTGGGTTTTTTTTGAAAAACCCACTGAAATTTAAAAAATCTTCCTTAATTATTTATATATAGTTTGAACTTTGAACTTTAAACGTCCTAAATTTTGAAAAAAAACCCAATTCAATAATGAAAAAAAATAAATTCAGAAATGAATTATTGAAACCTGGTTAAAATTTTGAAAAAAAACCCCACTCAACTGCAGTTCTTGCAATGGTATTTCGTTAAATGTTTTTCTTCAATATTAAAACTGCCAAAAGCTTGATTTCTCTTGAAAAAACCCAAAAAGGGGGTCCAAAATATGTTTTTTTCATATGTTTTTTTTTAAACCCATTGAGTCCAATCCAGACAACCCTGCTTTTTGCATAACCAAATGCGAACGACTACGAAGGAATTGTTATTACGACGAATCTCCAACTTTTTAAAACTTTAATGAATTATCAACAAAAAATAACTTTGACATACACCTCTGTAAAAGGCGCAACTGCTGAATTCATAGTTAATTCAACGATGTGTTCTGCTAAGCGGATAGACAGTATGGGTTTGATGAGTGCCAGTTGTTACGATTGGGTATGAGAGTTGCATACGTGTCATCCTCAGCTGGTTTGATGATTAAAATTCTGGTGTAATTTACTTTGGTAAGTATTGTGTGTGAATATTTCGATTCCATTTAATGCACTGAGAAGCTCTCAACGGATGAACCACAATAGATGATTAACAAGTTACAATACCAGTTAAATATACATTGAATAGTTCGAAAATAAAAATTTTTAACTATCAGTATAGTAAACGATTCTATCAAAATATATATATTTTAGGCCAACATTTTAAATTTTTGTGTTAATCATTAATCAAAGAAAACTAAAATTCGCCTTTTTAAAAAAAAATTGAAGACTGGACTTCAAAAGCAATCTAAGTGCCAAAAAGTAAATTTTCTACAATTTATCATTTTAAATTTGATTCTCCATAGAAATGCACATAAAAATCATATTTAGGGCTAATTTTAAACTACTAACAATTGTTGTGGCACTTATCGGACTTTATATGTTGTTGGCAATGGTACTTAGATTGGTTTTTCGGGTTTAACTCATATTTTTTACTTTTGGCGCTTTTTCAAGTCCAGTCTTCAATTATATTGAGAAGATATCTCAAACGTTACACATAAAAAATGAACTATATAAGTAAGTATATTTATGCTTAAAAACCACTCGGGATGAAAATATATGACTATAATTTTGAATACGATAAAACAGAAAAAACATAATCCACATATTTTATTTATTTTTTCAAATATTTATAAAGTCCAAAGATTTTTGGATATAAATTTTTGTTACTTACAGTTTATCAATATTTATAAGAGTTTGGAGTAACGATATTTTTAAAATGATGACTTATGTAATTAACCTTCTCTTGGGTGAAGACTGAATGTTTTTAAACTCGTGACATTTTTACCTAAACTACAATGTATAAATAAGTAATAATAGTCAATTTTCTTAAAAATAATTTTTCGGTGAAAACATTAAACATTTCAAGATTAAATTATAAAAAAATCGTTTAATATAAGTAAAAAATTGCTTTGCAATAAATATGATTAGGTGCACAAAATAGATTTTCTTAAATTACTTTTAAGAACATTTATAATAGTCAAATACAACAGCAATAAATACTAATTTAGTAAATTGGGACAGGTATGCTTAGAAATTTTGTTGTTGTTGTTGTTGTCGTGTCCATGATGCACAATCTAAATCGCGCCGAAGCAGTCGAAGACTGCCTCGGCGACCTCTACAGCCTTTTCAGAAAAGAAATTTTGTTTTTATTAAATAAGAAAGTTCCTTCGATTCTTTAAAAATTATTTTGTGCACAATAAAGATGAATATGTTATACAAACAGGATAAGAAATTAAACTAAAATTAAGATATTACTTAAAAATTTCTGACATCGTTTGGCTTAACCTAAAACATTTCATTTAAAACAATTGCATTTTTCAGGTCGAAACGTCTATATACTAAGTTACTTTCGTATGATTCGCATTACTGGAACTTTTATCTATACTTTTTGCTCTGAAAGCCTTTGAAAGGTTCCATAAGGGCACTTTAAGGATTGTCTTTTGAATGCAAGATTTCCCAGAACCCACATACTCTTACTTATTTAAACCTATTGAAGCACTGTTTAAATTCTGATGTTTTCAATTGAAAAAAAAAATCGTCAAGCATAAGAAATTGACACATACCTAGTTCTTTCTATCACGGTATTTTTGTAATTATTTGGATCATTTATAAATTTTAAGTGTTCTGGAAAAATTTCCTAAAGTAAAATAAAAAACCTACAATGGTAATATCATAATACACAAAAGTAATATATTACTTCGAATAACCCATTTCTCCCGTCCGATATTTAAGTTTGTTTAACTTTGAAGCCATATAAAGTTTATATCAAAGTATTGAAACTTGATTTCACAAAACATAATTAAACACATAGATTTAATCATTTTAAGCTTGAAGTTACGTTTATTCGATAAAGTCGATATTTTTTACTTCGATAGTTCAACGGTAGGAATTCTTCAGTTTAATAGTATTTATATTTTGAAACATAGTTTTGGGTTGAATGCGTATGTTCCAAGTAGTATAATGGATTAATCATTTCTTAAATATTCCATACAATTTTTTCAACACTCCTATTGTCTTTTATATGAAAAAACAACAACATTTGTTTTAATGATTATTACTTTACTTGATATACTTTTCCCCCCAAAAAAAGTGATGGATCTGTCGAATAAAGCTCAACACAAAAAATATTAAAGATGCAACTTTTAGTTTAGAAGTGGAATAAACTTTTCAACTAACTCAATAATTAACTTAGTGAATAGTGTTATATTTTAACGATGTCTTTACTTAAAGACACATGCATGTGTCAGTACTATAATTAAATCAATAATTTTCAACTAAACTAATTATCTTACTTTTAAACCTAGTTAAGTTAATAAATATTACAGATAATTTAATAACTAAATATTACAGATATCGTTATAGATTGTTAAAATAAATTAAGATGTAACTATGCATAGGATATAAAGTGTAAGACTATATTTAATTAAGAGATTATATGAAAAATATTAGAGAACCAGAACCCCTATTTCCATGTTTAAGATTAAAAGTAATTAAAAGTTCATTTATGAATCAATTTGAGAATTCCTGTATGGTGAAATGTATGATGGTGAACGAAACCTTGATTTTCTATGGTGGTGTATTAGAAAAGTTTTCCAAAATAAAGTATATAGGGAACCAAAAATGAATTTTTTTGGGATTATAGAATGAATGATAAGAGTCTCCCGTTGAATTTTCAATTAAACTCCAATGTCGTCAACAATAAATTATTTCATAAAACATAGCACGATGTTTATAAATAAGGCCCTCTTAAAAACTCTTTTGGGGAAAATGAAGCCAATATAAGAGAACAATTTTATTTCCGTGTAAAAATTTGATTATTTGGTTACACAACACTAGAATCTTAAAATGACTGCTTTCTGAATCGTTTGACGCTATTTAAACAGTGAGCTCAACAAAAAAAACCCAATACATTAAAACAATGAACTAAAAAAAAGTACTGATCCGAAACCCGTTCCCCTCCATATTTCCCCCATAAAAGTGGGTGAACTTTAACCGAAACAAGAAACGAAGAAAAAACCAACACAGCATCACACCCCCGAAAATGATAAAATTCCGTGACGTCCACTCCGATGCCCCTCCCTCTCACTACTTGCTGGGCCAATGAAGAGATCCCGCCGTTCCACAAGTGGTTCCGAACGCCAGTTCACGTGACGGAGGGAAAAGCTATATATGTGGATAAGAGTTAGGTGATCAACTCTTCTGGTTCCTTTTCTTCTTCACGTTCGTTGAGACCGAGTGAAGACCTACCTTCGCCTGCTTTCTCTTCTCCTTCCTTCCGGCTTGACAGGTGGGTTTTTGCTCTACCGACGCACTTTCATTCACTAGCGGAAAAGTTTATCTACTCGCTTGATATCGGAAATAACAGTCCTTTTAGTGGAGAAACTACAGCTAAAACAGTCTATATAATTTTGAGTAACTGCCAAAGAATTGACTTACCTTGGGGGTGTATTTTAAATGTGAAACTTTATTAGTGTACTGGGGTTTCAAATTTATTTCAGAAACAATTTATTATTTGTTGTTTTTATATGTCTAACTATACCTAAAAAACAAACGTCGTGTCATATAATAATAGCCAATGAAATAATCGGAACACCTTTTCAGTTTTTTCGTTATAAAATAAAAACTAATCATGTTAGAAGTACGATATTTTAATTTTCTTATTTATTTCGATATTTTATTATTCTTCAAAGAACTGCGAAGCAGTTCCGGGGGTTGGTGAGCGATAGCGAGCAGGGGGCAGAGCCCCCTAGTTCTATAAAAAGTACATATGTTACCGGCAAAGTGATTAATTGGGCATTATTAATAATGCCCAGAGTGGAAGCTGGCAAAATGATAAATTTCATTCATAAATTTCGTTGAATTTATCACACTGCCCGGGCATTATTAATAATGCCAAACTAATTATTCTGCCCGTAACATATATACATAAAAAGTTTTCCAACCTATCTTTTTCAAATTAAAAAAAAGTTTGAACCGTCATGACGAAATATAATATGTGTGCCTCTGTACAAATTTATGAAGTGAATGGTAGAATAAAATTATCTATTGGAAGATAGCTTAATTATTTTCTTAAAAATATCAGTTAAACACTAATATACTTAGTACTTAAAATGTTTCAAAGACTTAAATTTCTGCTATAACGTATTCTTTAGTAGTAGAAACTTTAAAAGAACAGTCTAATACAGTTAAACATCTCTGAATAAAAGAATAGTCATTTGCGTCTTTATGAATGTCACATGTTTTCTCAACTTTCCCCCATTTAATAAATACAACACATACTTTCGAGAATGGCGTATTTATATTCATCCGGAAGTTACTTTTAAAATATGCCAGTAAACCTTAATTTTTTGTACTTAAATTTGTACATTTTTCTTATTTTAATCTTATTGTAACCTTTACAAGCTTTGCCAAAACGCTAATATTCGAAATCTCAAAAATTATATTAATGTTTGTCTTAACCATCATAAGTCATTTTCCATATGATGGCTTTTATTCACGTTATGTGTCTTACTACATAATATAAGTAACACTGTTTAAAAAGAAAAATGTTAAGTTGGAAATCAGTAGAAGTTGATATAATTACTTTTAACGATATAAGTGGTTCAATACTTAGTGGAAAACGCTTTCAAAAAATTACACAAGTCTTGTTTTGTAGTTTTAGATTGGATTATCAAAATAGTCGAACTTATCAAAGTTTTTTAATTTGGATTAAATGGTTGGTGTTTTTTTCCCAAAATAAAATTTTTGATGGATCTAGAAGATAACTTTCAGACTTTAAAAGTTTATTTCCTGATTACTTTCTCAACTAATTAAATCTTCAATATTTCAATTACTAAGATAACATAAATGTCTGAAAGTAAAAAAAAGGGGAACTCTCAATGAAGTGTTAAGAACAAAGGTTGAAAACGCAGACACGATTTCTATTCATTCAAAGGTTATGAAAGTCTTTCAAGCATAGCAATATACAGGGGGCTTCAGTACTATTGTTCGATATGTCAATGTATGTAGGTCAGAAGACAAGATAAAAAGCAAAAATCATATAAGAACATATGGTTGTAAACGTAATTCGAACTACTTACACGCCCACAAAGCCAGACAGTGAAAAATACAATATTGGCCTCACATATTATTATAATTCGTTTTACCAGTTTACATAACTTTTAAATTACTTTCAGATTACAAAAAGATTTAAGACTGGTTGAGTTATTTCCCCAATAACCTGGCACGTTGCATCGTTGTTGGGAGGATTTTATTACAGTTGTACTAATGCCATAACATGTAACTCTTGCTTTAAAACTAATACCTTATCAAAAACATAGAATTATTTCAAAAATTCTATGTAAATTCGTCTTTGTGAAATACATTGTGATAACGTGTGGCTAATATTGTATCTTTCAGTCCCTGAATTTGTACACCCAGTTTCAAACCTGAGTAAAAATTACTCAAACTGGCTCCAAATGAAATTTACTCAAATTTGAAAACATGAATACACTCATTTCTGAAAATGTGTAGAGACTCAAAAATGAAATTTCTTGAGTTGGTGCATGGTATTCTCATGAATCGGAGTGGGACGATAGTCACTATAAAACTACTTAGCACGTCATAGTGACTATCTTCGCACTCCGATTCATGAGAATGCCATGCACCAACTCAAGAAGTTTCATTTTTGAGTATCTGCACATTTTCAGAAATGAGTCTATTCATGTCTTCAAATTTGAGTAAATTTTATATTTTATACTCATATTTTATTCTCATACTTTTTTTATCTTTTTACTCAGTTTTGAAACTGTCTTTTTGAGAGTGTAGGCGTGAAGCGCTTCTAAACTGCGTTTGCAACTCACTTTTCCCTTTTATATTTTAGTCAAAAAACACATTTTCTTCAAAAGACGAAACAAATATTACGGGGGACGGATTCCCTGCGTTTCGCTTCAATCTGGCACTACACAGTTCCTGTATGATTCTTACTAAACTAGACAGCAACGTAGTTGACCCTACTACTACGTTACTAACAAAGTAGTTCCGCGGTGTACAAAGAACGTCAATATTAAAATATAATTATTCCGTTAAACCCATGTATACATAGCGTCTTTTTATCACGATTTGCGTACCGAAACTCCTTCTAGAAACCCATCAGGCTTTGTTTGTACCCATGTTCTCTTTCCGCGTAGTGATGTACTGAGTTCAGGAAACGTTGCTATGAAGTATAGTTATCCTGTGATCCCTGACCTACATATAGCTGTTTTGAACAACCTCAGCAGGGATTTTCATGCTTCTAAAATAATTTAAAATAATATTTTATTTGCTTTATTCTTCCGTACATTCGAGGGATCTAAAAGCCCTTCAAGGTGTGGTTTGCACCACGGAAGGGGTTTCCTCGTAAGGGCATCTAAAACTATTGGAAATACTCAACAACCTCGAAATTGAGTAAATTCGAATTGACTCGAATTAAAACTTTTCGAATAGAACTAACATACTCTAATTTGATGGGATTAATATTTATTGAAAAAGAACATTTCAAAAGAGAGAACCCTTACTTCCCGAAACGGTAAAACAAAAGCCGAAAAAAGTTATTTGTTACATAGAATTAAATTAACGAAAAAAATTGCGAATCACTTAAAGCTCGTTTACACTATTTCACTTTCCATGTTTATCATTAAGTAATCCTCTGCGAGAGATGAATAACATATTTGCATAGGAAATAGGAACTGTGAAGTCTGAAACGACAGTCCACATTTGTCATTTTGGACGATTCCTCTAATAAGACTAACATCGAAAGTGAAAAGTATAAAGGAGTCTTCTCAGGGATCAACTACATACCTAAAAAAAAAAAAACTAAACCATCGGCGCAACAGCCCAAGTGGGCCAAGGCCTACGATGCCCATCTTCGTTTTCGTGACCGTGGGGCCTGGGGTGCAAGGCAAATGTCTCGGTTAGGTGGTCAGCACAACGCGAGACCCCCAGTGTTTAGTTCCCAAGCATGCTTGGTCCTCAGTTTATCGACCCACTGAAGGGATGAAAGGCTGAGTGGACCCTGCCCAGCCCAGGATTTGAACCCCGGACCTGTGGCGTGGAAGCGCGATGCACTACCACTGCGCCACTGGGGCTACATACCATTTCGATAAAATGGCATAATGTCATTATTCGTCTCACTTATTGTTTAACAAAAGAGTTGACGAGAAAATGAACTTCAATTCTTTGAATTTCATTAAATAAAACATTGTTGTATCTGCGTCCGAAATCTATGAAAGAAGTATAGAAAAGTCTTGAGGATGTAGAAATTGATTGTAATTCATCCGGAAATACAACTTCCGTTGATTGTTGATTAAACTTAGGGAAATGGAATGGGAAAGCCCTGCCTTTTTTCGGTAAGCAGATATCGTTATCACGTGAAAATGAATCATATTTTACAAACTTACTATTTGCATACACTCTTAAAAAGACAGTTTCAAAACTGAGTGAAATGTACTCAAAAAGGCTCCGATCCAAATGTACTCAAATTTGAAAACATGAATATATACTCATTTCTGAAAATGTGCATACTCAAAAATGAAAGCTCATTTTTGAGTTCAAGCTCAAGATTTTTCTAGTGCCTTCGGCCTATAGCACAAATTAACAGAAGTTGATAGCTTTTTATACTGAAACTATCGGAAATATTTTTAGGGTTAAAAAGAAAGGACGTCTCTCGGTTCATTCGTTTTACCACACAACTGCCGGAGCATGATACGAAATAACTTTTTAAATGAATAAACGACAGTAGCAATAAAAGGGCAAAGATCATTCGAAATCATTATAATTTCAAGCCCTAAAGGACATTTTTACACAAACCAAATAATAACTTGACATGGGGTATTTCGATAACTATCAAAACAAGTCCGAAGAGAAAAAAGACTCGGAGGAACATGAGGAATGGGCTTGCGGAAAAATGGCTGGACAAACTTCACGTGATATTTAACTGCGGAGCTCTTTGCAGTAGAGGTTAAAAAAGTCGGTGAAAATGGTGAAGGGAGGGAAAATCCTTTTTTAGAGGAAAATATCATCTTTGCCGAGAACCCCTTCACTTTCCCCTGCACTTTACTCACTATTGTTCTATGGAAAGGAAACTGTATCCTGGGCGCCGAAAACTTGGGGAAGAACGGGTTAAACCCGTGATTGTAAGTTAAACCACGATATAATCCGAGGTAACATTATAAAAAAATTATGAAGATGCAAAAAGTATTTGGAGGATGAATGCCTGACGGTAGGAGAGATCAGGAATGTAACGAAAGAGCTCAAGGTTTGAAAATGATATAAAAAAACATCGAGCTAGACGGAGTATTAAGAAAGGTGTTTTTTTATTTAGAACAGTTATACACTGAGTATATTTTATTCATAGGATTTAAAAATAGTATAAGAAATATGAAGTTCGAATGTAACCCAGACAAACCAGCACAACTTTTAAGATTCAAGTCTCCGAATTTGTTTTTTTTGGGGGTGGACTCCTAGACCCCCTTTGGGCTCAAAATTTTGAAGTGCAACCACAAAGACTCGAATCTTACCTGCAAGTGATACCTAATAGAACTTTAAAGGTTACCTTAGAAATAATTGAGTCAAAACTAACCTCGAAATAAAACTTTAAAAATGTGGTTACACGGCCCTGATATCAACCCCTGAGAAAGAGAGTGCACCTCCTAAATAAAATTCCTGGCTACGGATACCGAATTGCTACTGCCTGAGAATACTTAAAAATCACCAATAAACCAAGTTCACCTAATGAATCGGTGGGTGCAGAAACAACGTCAGTCACAAATTTCAAATTTTTCAGGAGGGAGAAAAAACGTAAAAACTCCTACAAATTTTAAAATATTTGAGAACTTTTTTTCCTTTGTCATAACATGCTTTTATGTTGCTGTTATAAAAAAATTACCTAATTTCCACATAAATTAGGCTCAGGAGAATTAAAACTATGATTTTGACTAATGCTGTTTCTGCACTCAACTGTTTTTTACAGACAGTAGGAAACTTGGAAAAAGATAACCATTCGTTAAAAGTTTGTATTTGTTATTAATTTTGTTACGATTTTAGTTAATAATATTAATTTTAATTAATTTCACAAAAAATTTACAAATGTATATTTTTCCATATTACATGAGAAATGAAGTTATAGTATTGCAAAGTCATAAGACAGGAATATAACAAACTGAAACGCTCTTAAAATAGATCATTCTCGACGATAGTATCATTGTCATGTTCATTGGTTGGCCAGGTAAATAGTTCATCATAAAAAACTTTGAAGTTTCACACTCAACACTCGAAACAAACGGCCTGTATTTACGGAACTACTCAACAGACTAACGTAGTTTTTGCACCCAACACGCATCTTGCTTTTCTACGCTCATTTTCATTGAAAACGAGTTTTCGGATTTTTTTGACTGAAGTGGTTTCTGCACTCACCGATTCAAATGTAAACAAGATATTTAGTAAATATTGATGGTGTAAACTTTACCTATATTGATACTACAGAGTATTTTTTCAGGGTTAAAATAAACATTTTATAAATTTTTTAAAAGCGAATAAACATTTTGAATGTGCTTAAATAATTTTAAATGTTTTAGAGCTATCTTTAAAAAATTATGGGGGTAGAGGGGTCCTAAGCAAACAATATTTTGAATAGGAAGGAGAAGGGCGAAGATGCACCGTTAGAGTTATAGCATGTAAGGGGACATCCATAAATTACGTGAGGTGCTTTTTCCAAAATCTTGACCCCCCCCCTCCTCCCTCGGTGAGATTTAGGGAGATTTTGCTGGACCCCCCTCCCCCGAAGTGAGATTTACCTACAACCTTTAAAAATAGGGGAGAGTGGGGACGATTGTAACAAAATTCTTTATTTGATCTCAAACTAAGCCATTTTTTATGTTAGAGTTATGAAAATTGGTATGAAAATAGGTTGATATATCCCAATTACAATTTTGTTGTGAAAACCGTCCGGTGGATATGCATTGCAGTTTAGTAAATAAAACATCGAAAATCGAAAAACGTTACAATCGTCCCCACTTGAAGGGTCAATTGTAACACATATAAGGGTCAATTGTAACACAACACAAATTCATAAAAATAGATAGAAAATCATTCAAATTTATTAAAAATTTATATTTTCTTGTTAAATAATAATTAAATACATAGACTAGAATGGAAATAATGAACTTTTCACTCAAATAATGAGTTTTAAATAATAATGAATGTTGATGAGTAAATAATATTAAATAATTATTCACAAGGGCAATTAGGGTATTCATAACTGAACTATCCTGTAGTACAACGAACGTGGGACCATTTTTTGCACGAAAAATGGTTCCGCTTACTGCCCTTGATCGAAAACTTTATTGTGTTGATTATAACCCACTTTAGGATTTTCATTTTTTCTTTTCTTCTGACAGAATCTGTATAATGTTACATAAAAAATATCGTGCTTTCGAGCAATACTTCTAATAGACTTTTTAGACACAGAAACCTCAACAGCCTCTCCTTCTAGACTAATCAGCCCCCTTTCAGTTTTCCTTTTACGTGATCTCGGCATCCTAAAACCGTAAAAATTCATAATTATATGCCGATATTAAGGGTAAGTATGAATTACAAATCAATACATCGAAAATACTTTTGAAACATGTTATTTTCTACATTGGGGTCAGTTGTAACATGTTACAACCGTCCCCGCCTGATGTGTTACAATCGACCCCACGTTGCCATTTTTAGTTCAACCCTCGTTTTCCGCGAAACTAACAACAGTATCATCTTGAAACTAAGCAGAATAAAACTAGGATACATGTACATACAATACATAAAATCAGTGTTGTTGTTCTTCATACCTGTAGTGCAGGAGAAAGAAAGTTACACAAAAGTAGAAAGTTACTTCGATGCTTGAAAAACACTCTTTTCTCAATTACACAGCCACAACTCAAATGTCAGCCTTGGAAATCTCTGATATTCTTTAATTCACCTGCCTTGTACGTACTGCCATCTCCTTTTCGCCCAGGCAGCCTCTCATTTTGAGGAAATCAAAGTGTTACAATTGCCCCGCGTTACAATTGTCCCCACTCTCCCCTACTTTTCTATCCTATTCGCTTGCATTTTACTTAAAAAAAAGAAAATCGTATAATTTCTAACTTAAAAAGTTGACGTGAGATTTTAATCGACCCCCCCTCCCCCCTTGGTGAGATTTGGTGAGATTTTTCCAAACACCCCCCCTTTTTGACCTCACGTAATTTATGGATGTCCCCTAATGTACTACAACGAGGGTGTTTCAAGAAGCGATTTCCTCAATGCCCGTTTACATAATCAAAATATTACTGAGTGAAAATATTCGTTGCATAAGGTACAGCAGTAGGCCAACTACTTTTATAATTGAAGTACTGTGCAAAACTGATTGTTTAGCTAAAAATCGGAGTTCCAGGGAAACATTTGCGGTATATCAACTCATAGCTGCCAACCTGATGGGGGGAAAATAGGAATACTTTCATATAGACTACACATGGAAGCACACCCACGTTTTTTCCAGTCACGATTTAAAACTTAAGCCGCTTTTTTAGTTTATATAGTACAACTACGAAGCACAAATAATGGAGATAAAAACCTAAAACAAAGTCTATGAAGAAACAAAAACAACATCTCCTTAAAATAAATAACAAAATCATCCATAAAATACAACTACAGGCGCCCAAAACGATTTAAATATGGATTTTAATAATGGTTCTTGCTCCATTACCATAACAGAAAGAAATGCTTTTTCAAATCAAATCCTTATTAACACAACACACAAATACAACAAGAACACATAGAGCAAACAAACAAAAAGACAGAAAAACGGTTTTGTGGTACCAAAAGAGCAAAGCTCGTCCATGGTACCAAAAATAAAAAAATTCTTGATATGGCAACAAAGCTGGGCTGACTACTGCATTATTTTAAACATTGCTTCAGTATCAGTTATTCCATTTATAAAGTTATGAATTCCTGGAAATATTAATTTATTAATTCCTGGAAATTTTAAAATTCCTGGAAATATTATTATTATTTTCTGGAAATATTAAACTAAAAAATAGATAATGTAATATTGAATTCATATACAGGGTGTTTCAAAATTGCGTTGCACGACTTTTATTCGGAACCAGAGCGTCCTAGGGTCATGAAAATAAGGTCTACCCCTAGGTAAGTGACCCTGGAGAATCCATTGAGATGACTTACAGCGCCCCTAGAGGCGAAATTAAAAAGTTAAAAAAATTAATTTAAAAACTAAAGGAGATAGAGCAAAAACCCCAAGGAGAGTATTGTTGCCAACGTCAAGAAAAACTCACTAAAAAAAATTGATCAAAATATCTTGAATATTCGCGGAGATATTAGCATGTGAAAATTGCAGTTTTTCAGGGGTCAAAAAGGAAAAAGTTTGAATATTTGCAAAATTTTTTGATTTTTAAATTAAATTTTGTCTTCTTTCAACTAAAAAAACACAAAACTACACAATAACACTAAAAAGTTTGGAAATATGTGAACGTTTTCTTTTTTGACCCCTGAAAAAATGCTATTTTCTCACATGCTAATACGTATCTCTGCGAATATTCAAGATATTTTGATTAAATTTTTTTCAGTGAGTTCTTCATGACGTTGGCAACAATACTCTCATTGAAGTTTTTGCTCCATCTCCTTTAGTTTTTAAATTAATTTTTTTAACTTTTTAATTTAGCCGCTAGGGACGCTGTAAGTCATTTCAGTGCATTTTCCAGGCTCACTTACCTAGGGGTAGACCTTACTTCCATGACCCTAGGAGGCGCTGGTTTCGAATAAAAGCCGTGCAACGCAATTTTGAAACACCCTGTATAACATATTCTTTGAATGATAAATTGTTTTTAAAATGGCACTATTCTTTTATTTTGCTTGTCTTTTACGATTGCAACATAAGTATTAAAAAAATTCGGAAAATCTCGGAGTATTTAGGGAAAAATCGGATTATCGGGGAAGAAACCAAAAATAGGAGTAACTCCGATAAAACCGGAGTACTTGGCAGCTATGCAACTCCGTTCAAAGGGACTTGTTTGATCATTTGCACTTGGGTTTCCATATTCCATCTAGTGTCTTTTGCACCACTACTTGCACCCACAGAAATTAATGCCTGGCCATTAGAATACCTTTAGACAAATGAAACTCCATTTGTATGAGATGCTTTGGAATAAGTATCTAAAATTTTCTTAAATAAATACGCGTTTCAGATAATTTTCTTAAATAAATACGCGTTTCAGATAATTTTCTTAAATAAATACGCGTTTCAGATAAGTGTTTCGTAACTTCAAGGAGGGGTAGGATACACCTAATAGACGACTCACAATCACATAGGAATAGGGGGTCGGAAATGCACTCGTAACGTGCTAGGGGTTTTTATAAGCGGGAATGGGAAGTAAAATTCCCCTGGAAATTGACACGTAACTTTTTAAGATTAGTTTAAAACCATCGATACGGATATTTATCACATAAAACCATTAAAAGGCTGAAATTTCTGCTCCTAAATCGGTTTTTATGTACACTGTTAAAACGATTGTATCAAAATTGAGTAAAAAGTACTCAAAAAGGCTCCGATCCAATAAGTACTCAAATTTGAATACATGAATATACTCATTCTGAAATGAGCATACTCAAAAATGAAAGATCGTGAGCTCATTTTTGAGTTCAAGCTCAAGATGTTTCATTTTTGAGTATTTTCAGAAATAAGTATATTCATGTACAGTAGAACCCCGATTATATCCGCGAGCGGATGATCCGCGAGTGCCCCGAAACAAATTTTTTTAACTATGAGAGCAAATTTTAGATGCGATTAGAGATATTTTAGATGTAGAGCAAAGGTTTCTGCTGTACTGTACATATTTTAAAAGTTTTACACATCATGTTTTTTTATACAATAAACATAGTTTTTATGCTGAAATATTTTTTTCGTGTGTTCACCTCATTTTTAGTCTTTTTTCGGGTTATCCGCGATTTTCGCTATCCGCGGTACCCTTGCCACCCAATTGCGCGGATAATCGGGGCTCAAATTTGAGTACTTATTGGATCGGAGCCTTTTTGAGTAATTTTTACTCAATTTTGATACAAGCGTTTTAACAGTGTATCAAATGAAAGAATCGATCGATTTTGCTGGTTTAAATCGAATCGTAAAAGGGGCTACGTGTCAATTTCCACTGTGGATTATACTATCTTCGATGCCAGCTTATAAAAACCCCCTATAGGTCTCTATAGGGACGCATATCCGAGCCTCCATTCCTAGGTGATTCTGAGTCTTACCCATGAAACACCCTGTACATTAAAATTATTTTTGAAAAGGGCAATTCCACGGATAACTGACTGACATTTTTCAAGAAAAACGCTTAGTATTTTGTAATTTTCTTCCCAAAAATAAATGATAAAAAAATACTTTCCACCCAGTTTATTGCTTTCTTGTTAGCTTAATCTAATGGCGCAATTAAATTTTCAAAATATGTTTTTATTGATTTTTTAAAAATTTTAAACGACATGGTAACTGACTGACATTTGTGAAACATTTATGTCAGTCAGTTACCTTGCTGTTTAAAATTTTTTAAAAATCAATAAAAACTTATTTTGAAAATTTAATTGTGCCATTAGATTAAGCTAACAAGAAAGCAATAAACTGGGTGGAAAGTATTTTTTTATCATTTATTTTTAGGAAGAAAATAACAAAATACTAAGCGTTTTTCTTGAAAAATGTCAGTCAGTTACCCGTGGAATTGCCCAAAAATCCCTTGAAGCGGTTTTCTTACCGAAAGAAGCTTCCAAGAAAACCTGTAAATATTTTCTCTGCGAATTCCATCTCTACGATTTTATCAACCTTCCCGCAATATTTTACCCGAGGCGATGCTATACTTAAAAGTAACGATGCGTTAATCTAATAAAATCAAACGAATTTATGGGCATTTTGATTTAAATGTCATTCGTTACGAAAACAATTGTAAACATTTGTGACAATCGATTAGTTTTAATGGATTTTCAAAGAAATTTGATTTCGTCTTCAACTAACCGGGATAATTTTTACCTTGCCCTGAGGGAATAAAAGTTACCTAGAAAAAGGTTTAAATGTTTTCCAAAGAATATCGATCGTTTTCACCTTAATGTACAGACATGTTTAGAAATAGTATTACTAAATAAGTTTTCAGTAAATCAAATCTTATTCGTATCCAAAATTTTTAAATAGTAGGAACTTGACAGGGTGTTTCAAAAGTCCATTTCGCGGCTTTTATTTGGAACTAACGTGTCCTAGGGTCATGTAAGTAATTTCTATTCCTAGGTAAGTGACCCTGGAGAATCCATTGATATGACTTACAGCGCCCGTAGCGGTGAAACAAAAAAGTTTAAAAAACTAATTTAAAAACTGAAGGAGATAGGGCAAAAACCCTAAAAGAGTATTGTTGCCAACATTATGAAGAACTCATGGGGAAAAATGTCATGAAAATATCGTGAATGTTCGCGGAGATATTAGCATGTGAAAATAGCCCTTTCTCAGGCCTCAAAAAAGAAAAAGTTTGCAAATTTGCAAGTTTTTCCATGCTATTGTATAGTTTAGTGTTTTTTAGTTGAATGAAGGCAAAAAATACAAAAAACTTGCAAATTTGCAAACTTTTTCTTTTTTGAGGCCTGAGAAAGGGCTATTTTCACATGCTAATATCTCCGCGAACATTCACGATATTTTCATGACATTTTCAGCCATGAGTTCTTCATAACGTTGGCAACAATACTCTTTTAGGGTTTTTGCCCTATCTCCTTCAGTTTTTAAATTAGTTTTTTAAACTTTTTTGTTTCACCGCTACGGGCGCTGTAAGTCATATCAATGGATTTTCCAGGGTCACTTACCTAGGGATAGACCTTACTTCCGTGACCCTAGGACACGTTAGTTCCAAATAAAAGCCGCGAAATGGACTTTTGAAACACCCTGTATACTGTATAGTATACAGGGTGATTCAGATAAGTGTTTCATAACTTCTAGGGGAGGTAGGGTACATCAGGACGAACAAGAATTGGTATAGAAAGGGGGGTCGCAGTTACACCGTTAAAGAGCTAGGTCCTAATGTAGTGCGAGAGCGTTACAAAAGGACGTTTGGCCAAGGCCCGTTTAACGAAAAAAAACATAATGAAATGAAAAAATTTATTGCATGAGGTACAGCAGTATCCGTATTACTTACATCATAAATTTGATAGAAATTGGACCACTTTCTAAACCGTGGGGTGAGTTTTAAAACGTGCTCTTAGTCAAACAAGGGAGTTCCATTAATGGTATTTAGAAAAATGATGATCGGGGAAGGAATTTTCAATGATCAAACAGTTTCAATGATCCATGTTACGATCATTGAAAATTCCTTCCCCGATCATCATTTTTCTAAATACCATTAAGGAATGTGATTCTTTGACTAAAAGATTAATATTGCATGTTTTAAAACTCACCCCATGGTTTAGCAAGTGGTACAATTTCTATCAAATTTATGATGTAAGTAGTACGGATACTGCTGTACCTCATGCAATAAATTTTTTCATTTCATTATGTTTTTTTTTTCGTTAAACGGGCCTTGGCAAAACGTCCTTTTGTAACGCTCTCGCATTACATTAGGACCTAGCTCTTTAACGGTGTAACTGCGACCCCCCTTTCTATACCAATTTTTGTTCGTCTTGATGTACCCTACCTCCCCTAGAAGTTATGAAACACTTATCTGAATCACCCTGTATAGAGTAGGTGGGGGCAAAGCCCCGCAATTTTCAATATTTTTAACATTGTGGTTGAAAAGGGGTAGATAATCCCGAAATTTCAACAGAAATTTCTACCAGTGCTCTCTAAAAGGAGAAATTGACCTTTATGACATCTGATATTTGATGGTCTAGGCAGGAATGTTAGATTTTCATCAGATTCATTAGATGTTCATCAGATTTTCTATTGGACATTTCTTAGACCTTCGTATTGACCTCTTTATTCTTGGCCATTGCCGTTGTAACCGTGATATTCTATGACAAGTTTATCGTTCTTTAATATTACATTGGATCATCTTTGGTTTCTGTACAAATAAAGGATTTTCATAATGAACTATACACTGGTGTTCAAAATTAAGAGAAATTGCACATCTTTTCGATTTCTCCAGATCTACTTGATAGATTTTGATGAAATTTGGTATGAACATAGGTTGATATAATACCAAATAAATAATCATTCAAAAATTGTAATACACACGCATACGCAGAAGTAATAACTGCCAGAGTTGAAAGGTATGAAATAGCGGTTCCAGAATAGAGGAAAATAGTGGGTTTATAAGGGATATGACACCCTCTCACTATCATGCATGCCTCTATGAGTCATTTATAGCGTGAATAAGGCAGATAATAAAATTTCTTGTTCATTAAGCCTACTTTCTCAGAAACCCCGTTTCGGGGCTCTGAAGGGTATGTGGAAGAAGGGGGTAGTGAGATGCAATTGCCTTATATAGAGTCCCTCATACCTACTCTAAAGGGGCGAAGTATTTGAATCTGGTTGCCCATTCCATATAACGAATATCTTCCATTTTAGTAAAAACTGCTAACCTTATGAGCTCCATTAAGTGAAGGATTTCTATCGATTGAAAAGAAATTAAGACCCATAGAACCCCTGGAAAGGTGAAAAAAGGTGTCCAAGATATCAACACATTACCCGAAACTGTCAGGGTTACTCTTTCAAAGGCAGGGAGGGATCTGCAACTTGTCAAACATATGCAAAAATTGTCTTTAATAAAGTAAAATTCAAAGGGTGAATATTTTCCTCTCTGTTAGGTCTCAAATCAATTAAACCATTGATTCTCGATGCAATCTCATGTGGAAAGAACCAGAATGCTCTGTCAGTCCTTTAATGTAAGAGAATCTGACCATTATGGAATCGGAGATTTTGTGCTCTTTGTAGGAATGTTGTTAAGTCTATGCCAAACCCCCTACATCTTTCAAAAGAAGAAACTCATGGTTGAAGGTATTGTGTTGATATCTTGGAGACCTTTATTCACCTTTCGGGGGATCTATCGGCCTTAATTTCTATTCAATCGATATAAATCCTTCACTTAATGGAGCTCATCAGGTTAGCAATTTTCATTAAAACGGAAGATATTCGCCATAAGGAATAGGCAGCCAGATTCAAAGACTTCGTCCTTTTAGGGGAGGTATGAGGGACTCTATATTTCTCGCTTCCCCCCTCCACATACCCTTCAGAGCGCCAAAACGGGGTTTCTGAGAAAGTAGGCCTAATGAACAGGAAATTTTATTATCTGCCTTATTCACGCTATAAAATCACTCAAGAGGCATGCATGATAGTGGGAGGGTGTCATACCCCTTATAAACCCACTATTTTGCTCTATTCTGGAACCGCTATTCCATACCTTTCAACTCTGGCAGTTATTACTTCTGCGCATGCGTGTGTATTACAATTTTTGAATGATTATTATATCAACCTATGTTCATACTAAATTTCATCAAAATCTATCAAGTAGATCTGAAGAAATCGAAAAAATTTGCAATTTCTCTTAATTTTGAACACAATTCTGGTGGTATATATACCATATCTACACTAGCGGAAATAAAAATCCCAACACCAAAAAGGAAAGGAGATATCAAAGTAAAATTTATTTCTATGATTGCACATAGTATTAATGTGAATTGATTAAAAAATCAGCCTTCCTGGATGTTAGGGGGCCGAGAAAATCGGTGAGGAGTGTTGTCTCCATAGGTGTCCATTACCGCCGTCACACGTCATGGTATTGAGTGACAGGGGATCTAAATGACTTTTGAGGGATTGGAGGACCATGTTGCCTCCTCAGGTAGTCCAAATTCATATGGTGCACCAGCGGACGTTGCATACCGGGCTAGGTGATTTCTCCTCATTGACCGGACTTGTTTTGTGGGTGTTGGTTCTAGAGAACGGGAAAGACGGGGTAAAAATGAAAACTAGGGGGTTAAGAAGAAAGCTTGGACATTGCACACAACATGTGGTTGTGCATGTTTCTCTTGAAATTTGTCCCCAGGACAGGTCTGAAGGGAAGGACGGTCTACCGGCTGCAAAATCTCAATGACGCAGCTCTAGTTGGAAAAGTACTGGTGAATCATACTCAGGAGTTGCAGAAATGGAATCCAATGCATCCCCACTCCGTTACCCTGCATCACCACTCAGTGGAACGATTAGAAAATCATCCGCTGAGTGCGCTCTCTCCATTGTGTCTTCAAACTCATACCCAACCGTCGTGGTACTCCAAACCGAATCAGGATTCTCTCATAAACACAATGTCATGAAATTGGGAACTTCATTTCCTTATTTCGTGCACTATTGGAAACAGAAATGCCCATTTTCAGCCCCTTGTTTATAGACAAAGATGTAAGAAGCTATGCGGACCGAACGGACGATCCGCAGCACTGCAAACGACATCCATTCCACTGCCGCTTGTCCTCAGTATGATCTACCGGTATTTTGGCCAACCAAAGCTGCTTCATTGAGGTTTTTTAGCCGGTTGTTCGTCCTTACCTTCAGACCTGTCATTGGGATAAATTTCAAGAGAAAAAGGCACAAATACATGTTTTATGCAATGTCCAAGCTTTCTTCTTAACCCCCTATGTTGCATTTTTACCCTGGCCTATCCGTTCGTAAGAACCAACACTCACAAAACATGTCCGGAGAAAGAGGAGAAATCACCTAGCCCGGTATGCAACGTCCGCTGGTGCACCATATGAATTTGGACTACCTGAGGAGGCAACATGGTCCTCCAATCCCTCAAAAGTCATTTAGAGCCCCTGTCACTCAATACCATGACGTGTGACGGCGGTAATGGACACCTATGGAGACAACACTCCTCGCCGATTTTCTCGACCCCCTAATATCCAGGAAGGCTGATTTTTTAAGCAATTCACATTGATACTATGTGCAATCATAGAAATAAATTTGACTTTGTTATCTCCTTTCCTTCTTGGTGTTGGGATTTTTATTTCCGCTAGTGTATATGGTATGTGTAATTAAAAATGGCGGTTCGTCACCATAGCAACGCAATAGAAATGCAATGGGAAATGACTAGTAGCGAGCCGCCTATTTTGCTTACACAAACTATGTTTAGCTAGTAAGTACTTTTAAGACAAAACAAATTGAGGCAGAGGTATAATAGGTATGTCATGGACTTGTTAGATTTGAAATCTTTGGACCAATACTAAATCCCTGTTATCCAGAGGGACACTGATGATTGTTAGTCTCAAAGGGAACGTATCTTCCCTAAATCCAATCCTAATTTGAGGATTTTGGGATCGTCGCTAATAAATCTGAAGAGGCAATTTGTAGAGTTCCATTCATTTCAAAGGAAACGACGTTTCTAGAATACCGCCTACTGAACCAGAAAAATATATTTTAAGGTTTTAGTGACTCTCGATCTAATGACAAGTCTCGATGTCTGTGTTATAACAAGACTAGTCGAACTTAAGTACCAAAGTTTAAACAATTATTCTCATAGGTGTTTTTTTTAAATAAAGAAAATATTAAGATTCGTATTTAGGGAGAAAGAGAGCGGAGTTGCCAATTTTATCCCGATTTCTTCATAAACTCTTCTATGAATTTGCTTTGTAGAAGTAGGTTAAACAAAACTTATTCGTACAAATTTCTACTCTCAAAGGCAAATAAAGATTACATAAGAAGGAGTTATGTAATATCTTTGTCAAAGAGGACAAAAATAAGAGATAAAAATTCTTAAGCGAATATAATTAAGATTTATTTTAAAACTCTCGACTAGATTCGTATTATTTTTGCCTCGCAATCATCACAACTGAAAGGTTTGTATAAATAGACGGCCTACACAACAGTACACTCTCTTAAGTTAGTAAAATTTATTAATAGTTGACCACATGTTGGAGTCTTCATTGAAGTCTTTTTGCTAGGTTTTAACACCAAGGTTTGGGAGGGAAAATTAATTGTTGAGTCAGTATCCTCTTCATACAAAACTTTTTATACATCCTAAAATTGAATCGTCAGTTTGAAGAAGGGAATAAGTCCAAAAATCAAGTTTTGAGAAAATCGAAAAAAAAGTAATGGAATTTTCATTGTATGGACATCGATTTCACAACTTCAAGGGGCGATATCTCCCTATAGGGGTTAGATATTTTCCCCCTCTTTTCACCCATGTGTAGGGCAAAGCTTGGAGATTGTTTTGAGCACAAAAAGTCAATTTGTCATTTTTTGGACTTATTCCCTTCTTCAAACTGACGATTCAATTAAAATAACTAATTCAAAAGGGAGTTGCATTAAGTAAGGGTTGCATTACGGAAAACATACGTAGAGTTCAATTTATTGGAAGCTACCAGAGAACTATTGACGAATATCTGAATTAAATTAGGAGCAGGACCATTTGGAAATTATAGACTTAAAAAGTTTATCCCTGCTTTATTTGTAACACATGGTTTAAGGCTAAGCGCGCACTAGAGACTTTTGTCACGGCGACAGATACAAAATTATCACCCTGGCTATTGCAAGAAGCTAGAGCGCGCGCTTTAGGCGACGATACTCTTGGCCGATTGCCAAAAATCTACCATAGAAATACATTGCTCTCGAGTGACCTAGTGTTTATAGTCACCACGACAGAAGTCTCTAGTGCGCGCTTAGCCATAAAAAGGCACAAGAGGAACTACACAGCTAATTCATCTCATTTAAAAACAACACTTTTTTGGAAGGGAACTTGGTTCTATAATTATTTTCATGGCATAGAAAATCTCCTTTTTTATCAATAACACATTAACTACTCTTTCAGTCTTACATTTGTATATAATAATAATAATAATAATAATAATAATAATAATAATAATAATAATAATAATAATAATAATAATAATAATAATAATAATAATAATAATAATAATAATAATAATAATAATAATAATAATAATAATAATAATAATAATAATAATAATAATAATAATAATAATAATAATAATAATAATAATAATAATAATAATAATAATAATAATAATAATAATAATAATAATAATAATAATAATAATAATAATAATAATAATAATAATAATAATAATAATAATAATAATAATAATAATAATAATAATAATAATAATAATAATAATAATAATAATAATAATAATAATAATAATAATAATAATAATAATAATAATAATAATAATAATAATAATAATAATAATAATAACAGGTATTACATAGCTAGTAAGTAATGAAAACCCCCCTACAGTACAAAACTATGCCTAGTTTCTATTGGTTTGATAAAAAAAAGATAGGTAAAAAATGAATAGATATTAAAGTTACGTTATCGAAATCGATGGTTCAAATGAGGAATAACTCGTTTTAAGTTTTTCTAAGGGTGTGAAAAACTGCAATGAAAAGTACATTTTTAGTTACTTTAACAGAATTATAATTTCTAGAAATTTTCAAAAAGCATTAATTAAAAAAATAAAAATGATAACTTCCCTGCAAATCAAATGACTTACCTTTTGAAAAAAAAATATTACCTTTTTTCTCAAAAAAAATCTAATGACTAATGAACCCAAATAATCCACTGAAATAAAAGGAAGAAAGAAAGAAATAAATCAAATTTCTCACAGTTAGTTCTGCAAGTAACCAGAACCAGCATGGAAGGAAAGTTTTCGAATAACGAGCAATGCAACACGTTCGATCGGAGTTAATATCCGTTTATTAATCACGGTTAATGAGGAACGGAAGCGCACCGGGAGAAAAGCGATTAATATATTCAACAATATTCGAAGCTGAACACAGGAGATTTGTGATTGGGTGGAAAGAATATTGATCAGGATTTTTGCTCTCAGTCACATCTCTATGGAGATTGCTGATGCACTGGTTGCGATTGTTCTATAAGGAAATATTGGGTTCTCGGAGTTAAATTCAGTTTTAACTTCTGCTGAACTGTCTAATGAAGTTTTGGAGATTTACGAGCAATGGGTTATTCTGGGATTTTATTCTGTTAAGGTTTAGAAACTGCTCAAAACACGTTGGGTTCAATTCGTTTTATTGGAAGGTAATCTATGGCTTAATTTTAGTTTGAATTGAAATTTCATTTTTTTATGTAATTTCAATCAGTTAGATTTTTTTTCCCAAATAGGTTATGTGTTCATATGCCAAATACATCCTTAAATAGCTAATCTTTATTAAAAAAATCAATGATTGTTTAAAATTTCTTCGACTTTTAAAATGTTCTGAAATAGTATTCTTATGATGTTGAATTTTAAGAGCCTAATGCTTGGAGCTAAAGTGATTTATTTAGTATTTTGTAATTAATTCAGTATTGGCATTAAACTTAAGTTTCTTGTCTTGGCGTTTATCACTCCAAACATTTTTCATATTCATAAATTCATCATTGAAAGTTTTAGCTAAACAATTTCAATTAAGATTTAAAATTAAAATATTGTAGAAACTTTAAAAGTTCAAGCTAAAAAATTACTGTTTGAATTAGGTCCTTTCTACTATTTTTTCCAAAAATATTTTTTCGTCCTTTCTATGCTCATTATTACTAAATTACAATAACTTTTTTCCATAGAGGTACGCAAATATTTAGCAACACTGACTCAAAGAAATATATTCGTAGAAGGGAAAAACAGCAGGTAGAGTATGAGCCCTCACAGAATCTGGAAACTACTCCTTATCTAGCAATGAAAAAGTAATCCTCAACACGAAACGCCCATATTCTTGAAAAGAAGTCCAGAAAAGCTCCCCACAGTTGGTACTTTAAACCTTTCACCCCTCTGAAAACACATTTAAAAGATCTCTATCTCCGAAATAAAGCTAAGCTCCTGAGAGCTGACAGAGATAAAGCAGTAGCTTGAAGAGCTTGGTACTTCGGGAATTCAAATCATCCCTGTAGAACTAGTAACAACAGTAACATCTGAGTCCAGGGAGTACAATATGCTTTCGTAGTTTAGGGAATTTTTACCCTTGAGAATCCTACTCATATTATGTTTCAAAAGTCCGTTTCGCGGCTTTTATTTGGAACAAACGTGTCCTAGGGTCACAGAAGTAAGGTTACCCCCTAGGTAAATGACGCTGTAGAATCCATTGAGATGATTTAGATCATCCCTAGTGGCTAAATAAATAAGTTAGAAAAATTAATTTAAAAACTAAAGGAGATAGAGCAAAAACCTCAGTGAGTGTATTGTTTCCAACATTATACAAATACAAATACAAATACAAATACAAATACAAATTAAGTCGACCAACTACAGGCGTAAGCCCAGCAAGGTTGGTCCAGTCTTTTTAACCCACACTACCGGAATCCCAGTATCGGTCAATTTTCCTCTTGAACTCGTTTACCCCACTTGAATTTACAATTGTTTCAGGCATCGCATTCCATCTATCCACTACCCTATTAAAAAAATAATGCTTCCTACAATCCGTCTTAAATTTTCCTTTATTCAATTTGAATTTGTGACCCCTTGTTCTATTACGCCTTGTTATGAAGAGAACTCATTAAAAATAATTTCATGAAAATAATGTGATTATTTGTGGAGATTGCATTTATTGGTCTGTTTTTTAATGAAATTAACATTTTCATAATACTTTAATACAAAGTATTGGAATTGGTTGAATGTAACAAATGCCGGAATTGAACAATTGTATCCGTTTCTGCACACACATGCAAGTTTTTTTGCTGATTTTCACCCCTTTAGAACTCATTTGCAACCCCCTATTCTATACCAATTCTTGTTCGTCTTGATGAGTACTATCATCCCTGAAAGTTTGTTGCACCATTTCAGATGCACCCTGTATGAAAGTAATAACTCAAAAATGATTTCACTTGCTATCTATGGTAAATAACTTAGTTTGTAATGATACATAGAAGGACACAAATATTTTGAAATCCTGAAGTATATCGATATACTTGGCTAAAATTTTCCCTTGTTAAAAAATATGCGTTAATGTTTTAAGTTTTGGTAAACTTAAGTAAAATAACGCTAACATGAGACGTATTAGATGAAGTAACTGATATTGAAGTAACGGTTCCTTTTATTTTTTTTTATTTCTCGAGGTGTAGTTTGTTTAATGTAAAATTAATATGTTAATTATTACTTGTTGTTTTCTCAAAAAAAATACTTTGAGCTTTTTAGATACTTATTTGAGGTAAGTTAATTATAGCACATAAAAATAAACCACATGAAATATCAAAAACGTACGCGTTCACTCTAAAAATTCGCCTTTTAACACCAAATTTTCCGTTGAATTTTGAACAAAATTTTCGTGAATCCAGAAAACCTTTTTTTTCGTAAATTCCTCCACAAAAGTACACATAGATTTAATAAACGCACTACTAAAGGTAATGAATTTTAAGAAAAAGTATGTGAAAGTCTAAATGATTGGTGATCAATAGGGCTAGGATTTATATGTAATTACATATTTGTTCTGGAATCTCATATTAAAGTGTGCTCTTGAATTCTATACGTTTTAAAAGATTTTGAATATATTATGACCATGTTTATTTGACATATTTTCACATATTTCGGTTTATTTACACATTTTTACATATTCAACCTATATCTACATATTTATTTATTTTCAAGTTTTTCAAAAATAGTCACACGTTTGACCGGTTTTCAAATTAAAGTAACCCATAAAATGAAATACGCATTCAAATTGTAGTTAAAATTAGTGCACCCAATGCTGAATTTAACTTTTAAAAGGTTGTTAAGCTTGTTGTGTTGATATTTCACCAAGAAGTCGCCATGGCCCGGATTCTTAAGATTTACCCTATGATTACCGTTCCCTACTATGTGGTTGAGTAATATTTATGGATCCCCTTTAAAAAAATTAACATTTTCTTTTTTATTACATATTTGACATTTTTAATACATATTTTGCTAAAATAAACACTTATTGTATGTAAATATTTTGGGTTTTTAATTACATATAAATCACAGCCCTATGATCATTAAGCTAAAGCGAAACCAATCTTTCATTAGCTAGGGGAAACAATTATGCCGGTTATTTTCTGGGTTAGCTAATAAAAAAATTATAGTGTAAAGTTTAATCACAACAGCCAAATATAATCCATTGTATAATATCGGCTGCTTCATTGCTTAGTTACACCCCTCAAAGACCGACAAACTTATAAATCTCATTCTCTGTTAGAACCCAAGAGTTTGAAACCGGCCGGCATCTTAAATGCCAAGTTCTTAAATGCCAAGCATCTTAAATGTACGAATCAAACAATCAGTCCCAATTTAGAATAGATTCTGTTTCAATCAACCATTCGAAATACTTTAAAGTTTGACTCAATTCGGAGTCCGGAGAGCTAAGTCTGAGAAACCGTTTATCGGAGATATACCGCATTTAAAAGCTCTCGCTGTTCAAACCTTTTCAGATGTGCTCTCCGTAGCTTTGATTTCGAAGCAATGGTGCCTCATTACACCCAGAAACTGTTAATTGGAAGTCTGCGCGCGGATATAGATATCGCTTGAAACACGAGGATAGAAACAGACGATCACGCTGAAGTTGCTTCAAGTTTATTAGTCCGAGTGTTGCCAGTTTCCATTTACGAAATTTTGGATCGGGGGGATGGGAAAGAAAATCGTTTTGCCGTAATGAGAAGGTGTTGGAAATTTATTTTGTATTGGTTATACACTTTCTGGGTGTGAGACTGGGGAAGCCCTTAAGGGGGGATATGGATTTATCAGACGCTTAGAAGTGAAATGTTCGTTACAGTGCTTTATTCTCCCTCTGTGGAAGTTCCGTTGTTCTGTCCGTTATTGTAATACCTTCCGGCTGACAGAACTAACTTTAAACTATAGTAACGAACGGGAGATACGCTTAAGTAGAGTAGTTATCAAGTTTTTAGAAGTTCTGAATCCAGAAACTGTGAATAGCTCATAATCATCCGGTAATGAGGAATTCATTCGGAAACATGACATGTTGCGTTGTTCAATGATATATATAAGAGTTTTTAAAACATTTTTGTTTATAATTAATTTTACTTTTATTATTACTTAATGTGTAAAAGGATAGGGATATTAGGGAACTAGAATAATGAATACTTTATAGCAGCGGTTCTTAAACTTTCTATCGTCACGGACCCCTTTATGTAGCAGCCAGACATAGCGGACCCCCTACATTTTAAACAACAAATCTGTAACCATACTTTTGTTTTGTGTTTTAGATTGATTAAAATTAGTATATAAGTTATAATAAATTTTAAAATTACTCCAAAGGCGTATATAGAAATTTATTTCCGGAGGGGACAAAAATTATCCCTCAACCCCCCCATGTATATTTCATAGGTCCAAGTAGCTTTTTAGTACATTATTAAGTAGAATTTGCGTCTTAGGGAACTTAACAAAAAAAGGTTATGAGTAATTAAGTTCTACATATCAAAGGGGGTTCTGGGGGTCCTCCCCCAGAAAATTTTTGGAAATTCAACTAGAAAAACAGGTTTTTAATTAGTTTTGATACCCCGTTAGAATTTTTTGAATTTAAATTTTTATGTAAGATTTGCATTTTGATAAACTTAATAAAAAATAATTTATAATAATAGAGTTTTAAGAACAAAAAGGTATCTGTGGGGTCATCCTCAGAAAAGTTTTAGAGAAATTTGTCCTTAAAAACACATAGGATTTTAGCTTGGTTTTGATACACTTCGTCCGAATTTCAGACTCTATTCTTAGGTAGGATTTCAATTTTTATAAAATTATTTTTAAAAATTTTTTAACAATTAAGTACCGAGTACTAAAGGGGGTTCGGGGGTTCTCCACCAGAAATTTTTTGAAATTAGCCTCTTAAAACTAGTGTTTCATCTAATTTTGAAACTATCCGGGGAATTTTTAAAGTAAAACTTGAATTCCTCAAAGTAACTCGCTGACCATCTAGTCTAGGAAGTAACCGCGGACCCCCAGGGGTCCGCGGACTACAGTTTAAGAACAGCTGCTTTATAGCATTAATTGTGTTTCTAACTAATTATTATTGGGAAAATAATATTGATTTTTAAGGATTTAAGTAAAAATGTGAAATATTGAACATATGAGACCAGTTTAAAACTACACTGTTAAAAATTAATCCTTTTACACAAAATTTCTGATGTATTCTGACGAAAATTTTTTGTATACTTTAAACTTATTACAAATCAAAATTTTTCGTTAAAACAAGGATGTCGTGACACTCGAGTGACAGAAAAGAAAATACGGAGATTTCCTCAAAGTACAAAAATTACCCAACAGTAGTGCTGAAAAGAGTTTCTAACATTCCTGCCCATCAAATATCAGATGCCATAATAATCAATTTCTCTCTATTAGAGAGCACTGATAGGGAATTTCTGGTTCTCCCACACGAAACTACATTAAGAATCAGTGGTTAAACTGATTTGATACTTAACAGGGTCGAGAATTCTCATCTTTTCATTTGTACCTAATTCATGATTATTTCTGCATAATGTTAAACGGCTGCGCATCCCTCGATGTCTTTAAAAGGAGAAAAGGACGGTTTGAGGTACAAGTTTGACATCTTGGAGACCTTTATTCACCTTATCAGGGATCCTGTTGGCCCTAAACTTCTTTAAGTGACGGAAATCCTTAATGGAGATCAACAGGTTGACAATTTTCATTAAAACAGATTATTGTTGGTTGAATTAGAAATTTAAAAAATTTTACGAGGATTATTTCTAGTCTTTTCATAATGAAATATTATGTTTATCCATGTTTTGTTTTTCACTTGGACACAAAGACCCGTAAGTGCTGGTCTTTCCCCGTAATTTTTTTCCCACTATATTGTAAATTTCTCTCAAAATACCATCAAAAAGAGATATAACTTGGATTGGTTTTGTAGGTAAGATCCCAGTCTAAGAACTCCAGTTAAAATTTTGGGATTATCTATCCCCTTTCGACCACAATGATAAAAATACTGAAAATTGCGGGGCTTTGCTCCCTCCTACCCCTGGTATTAATAGCTAATAAGAAGAAAATTGGAAAACATACATGAAACAATTTATGTGTCCAAAATATATACTTTTTAAGTATCAAATATTCCATCACACATTTTGCTTCAAAAAAATTAAAAATATACTAACGCAAAGAAATGTAACTTAATTTATTGAAAGAGACCAGTTAATTTATGCTGCAACAAAATCGTGAAATGCCCGTTTCTTCGAGATTTTATGATTGAATTTCCTTTCCTCTTAAAAAGACGCACAGTAAGGGCAAACAGATTTTAAGTAAAGTTAGCTGAGTCAAGTGCTTAAATAAACTGTTTAACTGCAGCCGTGCTTTCCCGTTTTCTTTAAAGTAAGAAAGATTGACGGGACTACTTTTTTGGGTTGATATTTTTTATCTCTCTGGAAACACGAAAAGGTCAAATATTTAAGTTGGCAAGGCGCAATATATGGATTTTTTAACACTTTCAAAAAGATTAAATGGTTCGAAATGTGCTATAATTTCTTTATAAACTTACGGACGGGATTTTTATGAGGGAAGTTTTTATTGTAAATTTTGCCTTTAACTTTGAAGCGTCTTAGACCAATACTACTTAACGATATCCCATTAAAATCATACTACTTTATGATTATTTAAAGAAAAAACGTACTCGGTTGAATAAGGCTGGTTTGTTTTAAACACTAAAGTAATTTGTTTGGATTTTCCATTTTTCTTAAGGGAAGATTATTTAACTTTTTATTACTTTAGAGTCTTGTACTTTATTCCTTCATATATTTCAACTATAACACTTACCTTATTACCTTTTTTTAAACACACAAAAAATATATAAAATTTTATACCTTTTTCAAAAGGTATTGTTGTAAAAGGAAAATTTTCGCCAAGCAAGCTCTTTATAAAATGTTTTGTTTATTAGCATTACGGAAAATATATTTTATGTTCCATAAGTTAAATAAACAGAAATAAAATAATTCAAACTACATTCTTGAAAGTCTTTCACATGAAGCTTTACAGAATGCTTACATAAGATAAAGCAATTAATTTTCTAGGAACGCATCAGTAACTGAATATTATTTCACAACATTCAAACCTTACTCAAGCTGAATACAAGCAGAATTGAAATTCCTAAATATAGGAAAACCATTATGCTATGAATAAAGCCGGATATCGAAATCAAACATCAAGTACTTAATATTTTAGATGGTGAAAAATGAATGTTTAGATATAACAGCAAAGGAAAAATAAGCGAAGGAAGTTTATTTTCCCATACTCTTAACACACACTGAATACAAACTCTTTGCTTGAAGAGAACCTCCAAAGGGTGTGGGAGTTACAATTTCTTATCCCAAGTTTCTTGAAAATGGAGGTTAGCCTCCCTCCATTATATATAATGGGAGGAAACTACGTAGGCTAATGAAACTCACTATTTTACCAACTTAACAGACGTTTTATCATGTAAATCTCTCGCACTGATTTCGGTATGCGCTTCAGTGAAAGCCTTTTTTTTAACCGTCGTCGTTTCGGTCAAGAGACAAGGATATAAATATGGAAATGAAGTTGTTTGTATTCTCGCCTTTTCGGAAGAGTTTGTGGATTCTTTGGTTGTGTTACACGTGTTTTTAAAGATGAGGCAAGAGTTGGTTGCTAGGGCGATGTGAATTAGGTACCTAAATTAGCTTTTAATGAAGTTGATTAGATCGTCAAATTTGTTTGTTTTGTATAACATTTTTCTCTTTAAAGGCGGTGTAAAATCGGTTTATTAAGTTTAAGTGAGGCATTGTTTGATTTATATAAAAAACGCTGACAACAAGAGAGATTTAAAAAGTAAGAAAATATTATAATTTTTTAATAGTTTTTCCACATCAAACCAAATACAATGTTTCTAAATCAGTATTTACATAATTAAACATAATTACATTAGGCAAAAATACGCATGATATAAAAAACAGTTGAAGGCAACTCATTAATTTTAAACTTTTCTTAAATGTTTTTTCTTATGTTTAGAAAGAAGTTGTTAAATTAGACTTTCAGTGAGAAAACTCTTAAAATTAAAAGTTAGGACGGCGGTCAAAAGAAATACCAAAACTACTACTTAAAGTTATATTGTTTTATCAGCTATATTTTAAAAACAAAATTACATTCTTAATGTAATATCTAATATTGAATTATAAGTGTCAATTTTTTGTCTTAAATTAAAGTAAGAGAAAAATATAACTCCGTATCTTCTTTATCTTTTTAACAGTCTAGTTATGAGGTTTATTAATAGATATAAGTTAATAATGCAAATGTATGAAAATATTTACTTAATAGCATTTGTGTCTAAATTAATTACAAAACTATGCTATTTTCAATTATTTCATGCATTTAAAACGATAATGCATATGCTTCTCTCAGTAATTTCACTTAAAGCCGTCATACTTCAGGACTATGATGATTTGATCATATTTAATTCTGCGAGTAGTAAAAAATTTTAAGAACGTAGTTTTCTACGTCATTTAAAGATGTTACAATAGGATATTTTAAAAATCGGTTTATAACAATAAGTTTTTAATTACTTTAAGTAACAACCAAGTAAACGCATTAAAGTTCTTTAAAATTAGCAAAACATAAAAGGTTTCCTAAGAAAGTCATAAAGATTTACTTGCGATAAGTTCTTAAAATAACTACAAATGCACTTAGTTCCATTAAGTAAGCTTAAAATATATAGTTTTATATTTAAGAGTTAAAAGTCAAAGAAACAAAAATTTTTTTCACTTTTTCCAACTAATCTAAAAGAAGGCCTTTATTAGAGATTTTAGTTCAATTATAAAAAGCTAAGATATTTTTTTATTTCGAATCGAAGAAAAACGCCTTATGGAAAAAATATATTCAGTTTAAAATATAAATTTCGCTGTAAATACAAAAAGCAAACTTTATTCTAACCCTGAACAAAAAAAATTCTGTAGATAAAATGTTTACTTTTATCATTTTCCATAAATATGATTTTTTTTAAAAATAATAACTAAATATTTGAGACAGTTAATTTCAGTCCCCAGTATGAAATTGAGAAAAAAATGATTTAAGTTGGATTTATTCAACTGTTACAAGAATGTTATTTGAATGACAAAAGAAAGAAACCAATAACTTGAAAAATCTTAAAAGAATGTGACATAAAAAATCTTGAAACAAATATTCACTCAGTTCATCTTTAAGTTTTTATATATTGCCCTAAGAAGGATTAAATATACGTAAAAGAATACTAGCTGGTTATAATCAGATCAAATACGTTCCATGTGCTTTGTATTTTTTTGGGCGCAAAGTTAAAAGAAAAAAATCTTAACGCGTTACTCTGTGTGTATAGGAATTAACTTTTTAAAGGATAAAAAATTTCTGCTCAGAGGATAAAATATTTGAGACAGTTAATTTCAGTCCCCAGTATGAAATTGAGAAAAAAATGATTTAAGTTGGATTTATTCAACTGTTACAAGAATGTTATTTGAATGACAAAAGAAAGAAACCAATAACTTGAAAAATCTTAAAAGAATGTGACATAAAAAATCTTGAAACAAATATTCACTCAGTTCATCTTTAAGTTTTTATATATTGCCCTAAGAAGGATTAAATATACGTAAAAGAATACTAGCTGGTTATAATCAGATCAAATACGTTCCATGTGCTTTGTATTTTTTTGGGCGCAAAGTTAAAAGAAAAAAATCTTAACGCGTTACTCTGTGTGTATAGGAATTAACTTTTTAAAGGATAAAAAATTTCTGCTCAAGCATATAATAAGACTGATTATCATAAATAAATACACCATCGTGAAGATTTACTACCGATAAGTATACATTAGAATAAGTAGGTTTTAAGTTCATCTTCAACTATCATAACTGTTCAAACACATCAATTTTAAGGTGTTTGATGTAAAGATTGAACTTACACACTTCAAAAGCTAGTAAAAATTTTACCTCATTAAAAATATTCGACGAATATTCATTTAAATAAACAAAGTATAAGCATAATTAAGCTATAATTGATAAAAATCAAAACAAGAACCACTGGACACTGAAGGAGGGATTTTGAATATACATATCTCTCTTGAATTTGGCAAAATTTATGTCCATTTATTGTCTTTTTTATTTCATTTGAAATATAAATTCATTTTTCTATTACTTTTCTTATTATTTATGCTATAAATGAAGCCAAAAATATATTTTATTTAAAAGGGTTTTTACCTTTTTTATCCATTAATTCATTGATTTTATCCATTATCCATTGATATCATAAAAATGCTTTAATAATTTAGTTTCGTAATTCTTTTGAATTTATTAGCAGTACTAGTCTTTTTATTTATCCCTTT
This sequence comes from Tetragnatha versicolor, assembly GCA_024610705.1. Classification (NCBI taxonomy): domain Eukaryota; kingdom Metazoa; phylum Arthropoda; class Arachnida; order Araneae; family Tetragnathidae; genus Tetragnatha; species Tetragnatha versicolor. The sequence continues at coordinate 994,519 of JANDEH010000002.1, forward strand.
TGAACATTGAACTAAGCAGAAATATAATCTAATAAGGAACTTGCATGATTTTTTATTATTTTTTTAATCTATTCTTCACGCAAAAATAAGCCACTACACAAAATCTGAGGCCGATTGAAAAATTTTTCGATTGCAAAAAAAATATCAAAAATCGTCTTTTTCGAAGTGCCCGAAAACACTTAATTGCATGCATAGTGCAACACATAGACTTAGCCTAAAATGTTTTCCTTGGATTTCTGACCGTCCCCAGAACTGTCTAGAAGGTAAATATTTATTAAAACACTCATATCGGACACTTCAGAAAAAATAAATCATCAATGAAAACATCGAAATTCAATTTTGATTGCAATTTGGCCCGATGGAATTCTACGTCACTGTGCATACAAACGCACTTGGCGTTTTCAGTCACGTGTTTTTTTTCTCGACTTTTAAATTGAAATATTTAATTACTTGTACACTTTTGAAAAATTGACTAAATATTTCATTTTACCTTACAAAAAATTATAAGGAACACTTGAATGTTTATGAAAATCTGACACATGCAAGTTCCTTATTGTCAATTTCGGGGATTTTTGAGACTTTTCATATACAAGGGAGCAAGTACTTCAGCCTTTTTCAACTGTACAATATTTTTGTGTTAGTAATACTTCTATTTGTTTCGATGATTGTTTTCTATTCTAAATAGAGTCGTTTGAATTTCCAATAAAAATTTGCTGGTTATATTAGGTCATCCCGAAAGTTTTGTCGCTCTTGGGAGTATCTGTATACAATGTATTTTTTGGTACTTTTCCATTACGGTAAACCAGTAAAGTACTTCTACTTCTATCTAAAGCCAATTTGGCGAATTTTGGCTCTTTTTTTGTTGGCTCACTTTTCCAGCTTTCCTAGTTTTTACGATTAATATCATTTTGTTTACTTCAAGTTGCCATTAATTGAAAACTTTCAAAATTAAAATTAAAAAAACTTTTAAAAGTAAAAATTCAAAGTAATTTAACTTAAATTTTAAGTCATATTAAGATTGTAATAAATTGAAATTCATTTTATACTACTTTTGTAGAGCGGCGGTAGAATTTCCAACGATCTAGATTCCTGTAAATGATCATCCGGATCTTTCCTAATAGAGGGTTAGGAGTAGCAATCCAGCAATTTAATATGGATGATTGTGAACAAACTCTCCGGATGCCTCAGAAAAAATTTAAATCTAGGTTAAATTTACCACACTTGTTAAAAATACTTAAAACTTTAATTGTTTTGGAAAGTAGCCAGTTAATTTTAATTTTAAAATCTTAACTTTAAGAAAAATGCAAAATTTCGAGCAGAAAAGAAATGAAGTAACATGTTATAGATTTAAGGAAAGCCCAGTTGTCGATCAGTCCCCAAAATCAAGCCAAAATGCCAAGTTGACTGTAGATAAGGTTGATAAGGTTACAGTTTATATTGGTATCACATAATGGCAAAGTGTCAAAAATATCTTAAATACAGATGCTCCCAAGAGCGACAAAACTTTCGGGATGACCTAATACATTAAAAACATTCCATCATTTATGCAGTTTTTTTATTTTTTCAATTTTCTCAAAACTTGGTTTTTGGACTTACTCCCTTATTCAAACAGACAATAAGGAAAATGCATGATTTTTTTTGCTTTTTTATCGATTCATCATGCAAAAATAAGCAACTACACTGTAAAAAAAAACTGTAGAAAAACAGAAATTTTCAATAACAGTGAATTTATGTTAACAGAGATATTCTGTCATGTAACATTCCCACCGCACTTCTATTTATTTTATGTAAAAAACAGCTTTTACCTAGTTTTTTAGCTTATCTGTACTTAAACAGAAACTTACTGCATCGAAAACCAATACAGCTATTGGCAACGTTATACTGAATCATCTTTGGTTCAGTGGTAGCGTGCGTGCTTAGCATGCGGTAGGTCGCGGGTTCTATCCCCGGATATCAATTAATTAAAATTAAAAAACTCTACTAAAATAAGTGCATGCGCACAAGCAGAAAATTACTGAGAGGCAACAGAAAAATCTGTAGCCCACTTGACAGAAAGTTCCTTTTTACAGCATTTACCTGTAGGTTACAGCTTTTTTCTGTTTACAGGATTTTTCAACCTACAGATTTTTTCTGGCAACTTTTGCTGCCAGAAATTTTCTGTTTTTTTGCAGGATTATTTTTTACAGTGTACTCAAAATTTGAGGCCGATCGAGAAATGTTTTGATTGCAAAAAAAATCCTCTTTTCAGCACGTGAAAACGCTAAGAGTTTGGAATGTGACGTCATAAAAAAAAATAAAAAATAATAATTAAAATTTGTACAAATTCACCTGAAGGTATGGACCCGTATAGGTAAATTCAACACACACAAGGACAGTAACACTAACATCCATGCCGAACGGGGATTCGAACCCCAGACGTACGGCTTTGCAGTCAGATGCTCTAACCACTAGGCCATTAATCATCGTACGATGACCTTTGTTGGAAAGCAATGGAGTTGATGGTATGATTGTTGACGTCATCGTTACTTTTTAAACAATAAACGTTTTCAGTCAAGTGTTTTTTTCTCGACTATTAAATTAAAATTTTTAATTACTTGTACATTTTTTATTGAAAAATTGACTAGATATTTCATTTTACCATACAAAAAACCATTCGGAACACTTGAATGCTTATGAAAATATGACACATGCAACTTCCTTATTCATTAACCCCACTCGGCAGTTACACTCTTCATAGGAGAAACGTCCTTCAGTCGCATATGTCTCGTTAAAAAGCAAACTCTCAAATTGCTGAAAAGGATCGAATGCAAAGCAGGCCATAATGCTAAGCAACCGTTACACGAACAACATCATCTTGGATTCGTCCAAAAGCCATCCCAGGGCAAAATGGCCGCCATTAGAGCAGTTACAAAATCTCAGCTACCCTAGGCCACCTGCAATGCCATATCACACATCTTAATGACCTCCTTTTGTATTGGCCGAGAGTTAATGAAGAAGGCTCATTCCTCTAAAAATTCGAGGCCACTTTTATTACAGGTTGGCGAACTTTTACTGCGCTGCCGGGTTCTGCTTCTGACGTTGTTATAGGGGCTGGACCCACTGGGCGATTTGTATCGCTCGATGTAGCATCCAGCGATATCCGTGAGCATGTGTTTTTTTAAACGCATCCCGATTTTTCCAGTTTAACAACTGAAATAAATTATGCGCAGTATTATTAGACGTTTAGTTTTGGACAACAATTTTTAATTTTGGTCAACTAATGTCATTAGTTTTCCACAGCAACGTTTCCTGAATCCAGTACGTCACTACGCGGAAGGAGAAAGTGAGTAAACACAAAGCCTGTTGGGTTGATAGGAGGAGTTTCGATACGCGGATCGTGATAAAAAAACACTATATATATTATACATGGGTTTAACGAAATAATCATATTTTAAAATTGACGTTCTTCGTTTCACTCTAAATTCAGACACCGCGATGGGAACGACTTTGTTTGTTATAGTGACGTAGTAGGTTCAACGTAAGTTGCTGTCTACTAGTATAATTTACGACGGGGTCAACAAATGTCTTTAGTTGTCCACTAAATTGCGACATTTGAAGGAATTTGTGGTATTACCGCTCAATCTTCACTTTGCTGGGTTTTTTTTATCAGAAACTAGCTGATATGCCCGGCCTTGCACGGGCGGAGATTATAAATTTATTATTTTTAAGTTTTCCCAAACACATTTCTAATTTTGTATAATCAGTATTTACCGATCATCCCGGTATCCCAGGCGTCTTTTTGATAATCCGGTGTTCCTGGTAGCTCTTCCTATCCCGGTGTTCCTAGTAATTTTTCTTATCCCAGTATTCCCAGATGGATTAAAGTTTCTTGAGTTCTCAAGCAATATAATTTTTGAATGATTTCCACATTTACATGGGGAAAAAGTATTGTAAAAATTATTTAAATTTGCTTAGATCCCTTGATTAATCAAATCTTAAGGAATTAACGTTTTTGGTGAAATTATTCAATAATTAAAGCTTATTCCATTTTAAAATTTAAGAAAAAAAATCAATCATTTCTCGTTGAAAGAGAGATTTAATAGTTTTTTGTTTGTTAACCAACTTTCTTAAAAGCTAAAATATTATCACCTTTTGATTTTACATCCTCGTTTCCATGGAGACTATTTTAACAACAATGGTATTCCATAAAACTTTTAAAATAAAAAAAAATTAGATAAACTCTCAAATTAAAAAATGTTAAACTATACTTAAAACTTTTAAATTTCACTGAAATAGATTTATAAATTATTAATGCATTTTTTAAATAGACTTGTACCTAGTGTTTCTATTAAAAACTTGTTGTTAAGCATTAAGTTTTCTTTGTAACAATGGAGTAAGCAGATCTCTTCTTGTGGAGAAATAAAGCTATTTCAGCAAAATGACCATAAAAAGGGTCAAAAGAGGGTCAAGGGGTCATTAAAAGTTTTCGAAACATAGCCTATGTTTTTTCCCGAGTTTTTTTACGTAGGTATACCAAGTTTGGTGCAGATCGGAAGAAAACTGTGGATTTGTATAAAAGACAAACACACCCACATACATATATATATACCCACACTTGATTTTATTATATTAGACTTAGTCAGGGTGCCAACTCGAAAAGTGTGCATTGGAATGTGTATGGAATTTTATGACGGTTTCTGATAGATTTGATGGTGTAGATATCAGAACCGATTGATGCCACTCTGCAAATATTGAGCATTTTTTATAAATCAAGATGGCGTCCAAAATGGCCTCCATTGAAATCAATACTTTCGAAAATAAAAATATAGCATGCAATACATCATATATGGTTTGGGGCGCAACAAAGAAACGATATTTAACGTTATTTTTTACTTTAATTAAGTTTGGAATAGGTTTTTTAGTAAAACAAACAAATTTCATTGAAAAAGCAGGATTTTTTAACACTGTGTTCTAATGTCTATATTTTGTTTATAAATTCATATTTTGCATAATTTTAAAATAAATTGGGTGTAAAATAACTACAAATTACAGTAAAACACTAAAAAGAGTAATTAAGTAATAAAAGAAAATAATACATTGCTTTTATTTCATTCAGAATATTCTGAATGAAATAAAAGCAATGTATTATTTTCTGTTATTACTTAATTACTCCTAGTACCATCTGGAAGAAATGTTCTGATTAGTTTTTAAAATGGCTATAAAAATAAAACAAATTAAAGTATTTTAATTTGTTTTAGAAAAAATAATTTTCTGGGAAAGGATTATATGAATTGGGCCGCATAGAGAGCGACATAACCAAGGAGAAATTACGAGTCAAAAAAAGTATCAAATAAATAAACAAACAACAGATATTAATATCAAAGAAACTAATTTTTTTAAAAGGGGGTGGGGGCAAGTGGAGTAGTAGGGTCCACCAAAAGGGAGGGAGAGGTCCCAAATTTGGGAAAAAAACACCATGTTATTTATGGACGTCCTCCAAGGTAATTAAAGAGATCCCTTCATACTTATCATCTTCGTATAGTAGAGTAGAATACGTGGTAAATATGACGGAAGCAGAATTCTTCTTTGGAGAAAGAAAATAGGACACGCCCAGTTTCGCGCACCTTCTCTTCAGACTCTTCCACCAACAATTCCTTCTCTCAGACCCTTCCACCAAAAATAGATGAGTGTTCACTTTCAAGCCATAATAAGGCTGCCAGTTAGTCGTCATCTAAAACAACTATGATGGATCCAACACTATTTGGATGGCAGAAAAATTAAGAGGAGATTATACCGATTTCAATACCTGAAATGTAGACTGAATATTAGAAGTGTCTAAGTGCTCTCTTCAGAACTGAGTCCCCCTGTTCAACTATTATTGGATATGGCTATCATTCCAGTAACATTTCCTGCAGCTTTACGAGTATATGTCATTGTTACAAAGAAGAGGGGAAATTTTGCAAGCCTAACACAAAACTTTTGGAGATTTTGAATGAAAGTGAGACGGAAAGAACTACAGATTACTCTTAGATGATTTAAAATTGAATTGAAACTTTTATTTAGGTAGCTGGAATTGTTTAGATAATAATTAAAATGTTTGATTGAAATAATTGCTATTAAATGTTACTTACGTATCAAAGCATAGTATTAAATTTTGGATTATAAGTACATGGTTTCTTTAAAAATTTATGAAAACTGAACAAAGAATGGTTAAAATTCAATCAGGAAATTATTTATCATACGTAATTTGTTAACTGGATCATAATATTTTTAGAAAAAATCAGCTTCTCCAATATCAAATAAACAAGGATCTTTTGTAACCAAATTACAGTTCCATCCTAATTATTTTCAAAATTAAGGTATTTCAAATAATTTTAAACTTTTTTTGCTTAAAATAAATGTTTCCCTATTAAAAAACAAAAAGAATGATACCCCACATGCTATATATTATTAAAGGTAAATCGAAAATACTATTTTGTGGCCACCATGGACGCCATCTTGAATTCCTCAAAATGCTCAACATTTACGAGGTGGCATCAATCGGTTCTTTAATCTAGACATCATAACCTATCAAAATCAGCAATAAAATTTCATACACATTCTAATACACGGTTGACCCCTTTTTTGCCATTTGGCACCCTGACTAACTAGCTGGTATGCCCGGCCTTGCACGGGTGGTGATGGAGATTTTTTTCCTTAAAATTTTAAATTCATTTCCTACCTTCCAGGCGTGGATCCAAGGGGTAGCACTCTGGTCAGCACCCCCCTTCGGAACCAAAAAAGGTTGTCAAAATGAGTAAAATCCTACTTTTACCGGTCTACTTTCCAATTCTTTTTTCTGGGGGAGGACCCCCATACCTCCCATTAGTACCACCAGGGGATCTTCAGATATAATTTTTAGGAAATCCCCAATATTTTGACATTTTGGGTGAAAAAGTAAAGGTAATAGTGTTGAAAAGTGCCCCCCTTAGACTCAAAACGTTTCTAAAAATATGTTTAAACCCTACTTTTACACGTCAAATTAAAAAAAATTTTCTGGGGGAGGACCCCCATACCCAATGGTACCAACGGGGATTTTGTGTGGAAAAGTGCCCCCCTCTTGGAGCCGTGCTGGATCCGCGCCTATATTTTAATGAGTGAAAGGTGTCGAATCAAGCATTTTAAATTCTGAACGATTTCTGCATTTACCACATGATTCCCATAAAAAACAACAAAATATTAGAAAAGTATTCTTCCAAAAATCACTTAAAATTCTCAATTAGAGCCCTTAATTAATCGTATTTTCATGATTTTAATATATCTTTGGTATAAAATTTAATAAAACATTCCTGCAATTTAAGAAAAAATACAATATTTCCACTTGAAAGGTTTTGAATATTACTCTAGTTTTTTGGTCTGTTAACCAACTTTATTAAAAGCAACAATATGATCTTCATTTGATTTTTCATCTTTGTTTCCATGGAGACTATTTTAACAACAATGCTATTCCATGAAACTTTTTATTTAAAAATTAAACGATCAAATAAAAATATTCTGCACTATACTTACCAGTTTTAAAATTTAAAATTTTGTTGAAATATATTTTTAGATTATTAATATTATTTTTAAACAGCTTTAGATATAGCTTTTCTTTTGAAAACTTGTTGTTTTGCATTATGTTTTTTTTGTAACAATTGAGTAAGCAGATCTCTTCTTGAGGAGAAATAAAGCTATTTCAGCAAAATGACCATAAAAAGGGTCAAAAGAGGGTCAAAGGGTCATTAAAAGTTTTCGAAACATAGCCTATGTTTTTTTCCGAGTTTTTTTACGTAGGTATACCAAGTTTGGTGCAGATCGGAAGAAAACTGTGGATTTGTATAAAAGACAAACATATATATATACACACATTCAATTTTATTATATTAGATGACTGCTAGAAAACGTACAGAGATTGACAGAGTGTATATTCCTGAGGACTAATCAGATTCTGAAAGCGATTTTAGTTTTGATAGTGATAAAGATTTTTTGGACTGCTCCTTATATAGCGATGAATCTGATCATGATTCAATAAACTAAAGATTCAATAAATTAACTGTGATTCAATTGTTGTTTTAAAAAATTTGGTTATAGCATCTGAAATTGGTTTTCCAGGCTACTTAGTTTCCCATGATAAAAAACTCTACATAGAAATAATTTCTAGAAAGAAAAAATGCATCTTACAATTCCCCAATATATTTATAGATATAAGATATGCAATAAAACAAATTACACAATTGTTAAAGCACGATTTCGGTTTACAAATTGTGCATTCAGAGGGTTCACAAACGATGGGAAGAAAAGAGGGGAGTTGAGGAGCGATGCCCTAGACCAGTGTTCCCCAACCTTTTTACCATCACAAGGGTTCTTAAACTGTGGTCCAAGGAACCCCGAGGGTTCCCAGCACCTTCCTAGGTGGTCCGCGAGTTACCTTGGGAAACACTCACGTTACCTTTTTGTATTACCCAAAGAGTTTCAAAATGAGATAAAACTCTAGTCTAAAAATAAAATTAAAAAAAATTCTGGGGGAGGACCCCTAAGTCCCACAAAATTTTGATTTCATCTATCTACAATTTTTTCTTTGAAAATTTTGACGCTTAAAAGGAGATCTTCTCCTTGGGTGTAACCAAAAATGTCTAAAAATGAGCTACAACACTACTCTTAGAGAAAATTTTTGGCACACATTTTGGAGGCAAAATCCAACGATTCAAGTCGCTGGATGTGTCCAGGCCCATATTACGATTGTTGTAGTATTTACGGTAAATCAATAATAACTTTTCAATAAAAACAAAAGAAGAAGTTGTTGTGTTGGTAGAGATGATGCTGAGATTATATCGCTATTACTTTTTTGTGGGGTTGTAAGATCTTTTTGTTGGTAGAGTTTCTTTTATGATGGGGGTATAGGGAATATTTTATGTCAGTCTTTTTTCCAAGGAATCTACTAAATATTGCACGAGCAGTGGGGAGCATTAAGATAAATAGAAGTGAGTTTTTCGAAAATGTGTGAGCAGTGAGGTGAACGCGTTAATATTAAAAGCTTTTTAAATTTTGGTAGTTTAGTTCAAAGAAGATTTATGTTCAGAAAGGTACACAGAGAATTTTTTTAATGTTTCTTAACGCGTATTTATGGACATCATGCCATGTTATTTGGTACACTGAGAGAAATGACAGTTTCAAATCTCTGAGTAAATCGATGTTCTAATTTTGGCATGAAACTTTTTGTCTCAAATATGACCACCCAATGCTTTCAATTTTGAAACGCCAGACATACTCAGTTTCAAACAGTTTAATAGTCACCACTCAAATTGTGCTTATTTTTAGTTTATATTTGAAAATTGAAGTACTTGCAATATTACGAAAGTAACGTTAAGTTGGTGTGATGACGTGTAACACAACGTTATGACGTCGCCGCTCAATTTACTGGTCTACTTCCCACGCTATAGTAACGTATAGCTATAGGGTCATCATAGCTGTAACACTTTGCACCCTCATTATAAGATTATCATGGACGAATTAAAAAATGAGTACATGGTGCTTTATTTTTGAGTATCTGCACATTTTCAAAAATGAGTACATGCATGTTTTCAAATTTCAGTAATTTTGGCTCGAAGCCTGTTTGAGTGCGTGACATACTCAGATTTGAGTAATTTTTACTCATTTTTGAGACTGTCGTTTTAAGAGTGTAAAGGTTTTGAGGTAAGAAAAATATTATATGAAGAAATGATAACTAAATCAAAAGTAAAAATATTCACCTAGAAAGCTGGGATCAAGTTAATAGATAAAATGAAAGACTTCAATATTGTTGTAGTTACAGTTAAAACTAAATACCAAAAACTAAACTAATAAACATATACTTAAAACTTTGCTTACGTTAATTAAAACTACTCGTTTTCAAAAAAAATCTAGACACATAATCTACCACCATTTAAAATGAAATGTTAACCAATAATTTCGAGAAATGTAATTAAAGAAGTTAGCAATTACTCAATTTTCAATTCTGACAGCTTTGACCGTATTTAACAAGATCTAATTAAAATAGTTAACTGTTATTTCAAATAGAAAAACGCATGGATAGCTCCATTTATTTAGATTGGCAGATTGAGAATTTTAGAAATTGATTTTTTTTGAAACAGTCACTTGAGAAAAATTGTTTGTATGGGATTGATTGAATTTTGAAAGATTTCGAGAATTAAAAATATTTATATTTTTACTGCAACAAGTTTATTTCCAACAGATGTTTGCTTTCGTGCGTGTGCAGATGTGTTTCTTGCAGAAAAATAGCTCCAAGATTTCGAGATAATTAAATAAATATTAATGGGAAACTAGATCAGAAAGATGCTTTCAAACTTATAGCTGAAGTTGTATGTACGAGTTTCCTCCCAATAAATTTTTTTTTCATAATTCTCGGAAAAGATGCGATGGAAAATTAATCGCTAAGCAAAGCGTAGAAGTTTGGTTTTAAATCAGGCCTTCTACAGAACCGTCTCAATGTTTACCTCATATAAGCTTGTTAATCTTCTAAATCTTAGGAATTCATAAATTCAAAAATATTTCATTTCTGATGATATACCCGGTTATGTAAAAGATAAATCTATGAAATATTGAAATTTATGTAACAAAGATTATTTAAAAATAATATATTGCATTTAATAATAATAACGTAATTGCATTTAATAAATCTTACTAAGGGTTGCCATAATGGCATCCTGAGTAACGATTCAGGCATGCTCACACGTTTAATACTGGGTGAAAAGATTGAGAAGGGAGGCAATGGGAACGGCTAAGTTGTCTCATTGTTATTAGATTATAATGATTTCCTATTATTTAATATTTCAATTGTTCGACAACACGTCTCTTCACTGGACTGTATCACATAAGCACTGAAATACCTACGTACCTGAAATACCTAAAAGTTACTTTATGGTTTATAGATATCGACCCAGAAATCTCTATTTATGGATTGGACATTGATTTGGAAAAACGATAAACTGGTTCCTTATGAAGAAAAAAAAATAATAAATTAGTCATAAATAATAGCAATATAGGTCATAAAAGCACATATTTTGGATGAGTGAAAAATATCGGTTTTGTCCTACCTGGTCGGACAAAATCGGGAACTGTATAGAATAAACAGAATGGCATATAACTTAGAAAAAACATTGCTTGTTATAAGAAAAACTTGCATTGGGGATGACATAATAAACTTCTAGAATTTCAATTTGTATAAAAGTTTCATCAAATAGCAATTTAATTTATGCTCTAAGGGTTAAAATTTTTTTTAAACAAATGAATACATTTCAAATGAAAGTTTAGTCTTGTTCATCATTTCATGTGCCCACCCTTTGCTGTGAAAGCACTCTATCCAAATCCCCTTAGATTTAGAATGTTCATTCGCTAGCAAAAGATGCAATCCCGATTTTGTCTGACAGTGCCTTTTTGAAGAAATTTTACTCTAGAGTTAATACTTAAGAACTACTTAAAACAAAGATTTAAAGTTTACTACTATAGGAATCCTTTAAAAATTAATGAACTTTTCATAACATGTTAATTTTTCTATCATTATTTCATTTTCTTTCAATCAAATACCACTCAATTACTTAGGAGGTGGCATTCATATGTGTGTGTCAAATAAATATAAACAAAAAGTGTGGATTATGAAAAGTAATCATTGGATACGAATCACAAAAGAAAGAAAAAAGGAAATATCTTATCACAAACTTCACTAAACAACTAAAAAAGGCTAACATTTAACCTTTGAAACTTCCATCTACTTTTAAAAGTGACATTTTAGAATACATCAAAGATCCTTCACTTTTAAATCGGTCAAAAACGAATAATATTAGTAAATTAAGTACTTGTAGAATTTGAAAGCGATGTGATTTTTTTTCAGCTACTATTGCGATTTTTGTCAAGCGAAGATGATCGAACTTGAATTAAAAGCGAGATACTTTCAAAATTTCTTTCATTGAATCACGCGCAGCTTTTTCTATCAAAGATCAAGGTTTAAAGCCATTTTATATCGAAATATTTTATGCACTCAATGTAAGTTAAAAATACCGTTTTTACATCTTCTAGCTCCTACACATTTTCATTTTTTAGATGGAAACAAAACATTAGAAGTTCTATTTTTGCCTGAAGAGTGTTTCTTTTAAATTCAGAGTTTTTTTAAGTTGAATTTTTACACCAGTCGTTGTTTTACCTTTGTGAAATAACAGCTGTCACATCTTATTATCATTTCATTTTCCTAAAAACTCTGAAATAACAGCATGTGAAATGGAAATGTTTTTTTTCTTAATGTTCCTTGAGCTCTAAAAATACTTTTTATGCCTTTGAAATGTGTATAGGTATAATCCCTTCTTGAAAAACTGTAATGCTTCTAAATATTGTTAAAGAAAATAAACATAAATTGCAGACTTAATTTTAAAAGAGAATGCAAGAATATTATTAAATCCATCTTCTTTCAGTACTTTTTGCAGTGATTTTACTTCATTTCTTATTTTCAAGTAATCGTAAATACAATTAAATGTTTTTTTTCAATAGAAACCTAAATAAAATGTTGATAAACATATTAATTATTATTTTATTATGACTTGGAAAAAATCATTTAACTGAAATGTTCAGAAATAATCATGTACTTTTTATGTTTTTTTATTTTGGGAAGTATTGATAAATATTTTCTCGACTCGTTTCAAAAAGTATAAACTGATGTTAAAGATAAATATGGGGCAGGTATCTAAAAATAGTTCTACCAAAGTGGATGATCGTTTTTCAAGCTAATTAAAAGATTTAACTGAATGCTCTTGAATGGGAAAAGATGATAAATATAATCATTTAAAAGTAATTAATGAAAATGTGTCAATATTTTGGAACCATTAGTTCAATTGAGTAGGCTGCTGCAATTTCAATTTTCGTTCAGCAGAAAAATATGTTGAATCTAGATATTGCAGACTTGAATTTCTTTCAAATGTAGAATGATGACTTTAATGTTTAGCTAATCAAATCGCATCCCACAAACAATTTTTAAAAGGGAAGGCTTACTGAGCATTCATAAGAAGCTAATAACACTTGTTGAAACGTAAGCAGAATAAATGCAATCCAAAACATTTTTAGAGAGGGCAAGTTTTGCATCTCGGTAAAAACTGTTATGTTTAATAAAATATATTTTTTATTTCAATTCGGAATTTACTAGACAGCTTTCCTTCTTAATAACTTTAATAAATATAAAGGAGATCTTATTTAATATAAAAAATTTTCAAATAAAAATACAATTAATATGTTTGGAAAATAGACCTATACCTGTTTCATGGTATATGAAGCGATATTATTGATGTCACACAACATTGGATATGTTTTAAAATGAATTATATTTTATTGAACACATATTTATAAACTCATATTATAAGTTATATAATTAGTTGAAACATACAACAAAGTATTTAGTAAATAGTACTTTAGTTGTAAAAAAGCGAAAGTTCATTCATAGGATAACGAGTTACTTAAAGACATCAAATTTTATTCCATCATTATAATAGGTTGAGAAATATATTTAAAAATACGTTCATTTCATTATTACAAACAGGTTTTCCACTCAAGAAATCTATGATTTAGTGAAAAATTATTACCATATCTTCAGAGTATGTTTTATTTCATCTTATAAATTTTTACTAACAGCCACTCGTATGTGGACGCCCTTTGAGAAAGCTAATTATTATGGCAGTATTTCAAATCTAACCCACACTGTATAAGTACTGGTGTGGTGTAATAAGTACTGGTGTTCTAATGAATCTAATGGACATTTAAGAAAGAAAATAACTATATTGTAACTACTAAGAAAATCTTTTTATAGTAAGAAGATATGTTAATTATAAACGAAAAAAAATTACCTTTCAGTTGATTAATATTTATCCTACAAAGTATTTTTTACTCATAAAAATATTTTTTTTAAAAATCCTATCTCTACTACCCTTAAATCTTCATGGAATAAATTTTAATACAGGGTGTCAAATCTTAATATAATAAACTAGCTAAATTCCACACCATTTGTTTAATATAGTGTTTAATATGACATAATTTTAAAAAATACGAAACTACACACTTAAAACAATCATGTTGTATAAACATTTTTTGTGTGTGCCTTAGAGCGTTGCCTTAGGGCGTTACCTTGGGGCGTTTGGGTCTACTTTTGTACAGGGCCTACTTTTGAAGGAACAAAAATGACAATCATGGGAATCCAATCAAATTGGCAGCTGAAAGCACAACTTCAATTTTGAATCTACTATTCGCATTTCCCGCTAAAATACTCATCATAGAACCCTTGCTGCTTTTTACATCCAGGAAGAGTAAAACTGAAAGAGTGTTCCTGCAAAATATCGTTAGTACATTTGTAAAGATGTATGTAAGATGTTGTAAAGATGTATTCTATGTAATTTTAAAGTTGGTGGACGTGTAAGTTGGTGTCCATAAAATAAGTAACCCGATTTAAGGCCCTCTAGCAACCAATCCGTTCATCAGAATTGAATGAAATTTGGTGGAAGACGTTTTGAGGGATGGGGAGGAGAATGGTATGGGGTGGGGCAGTTAAACTTTATCAGTTACGGTTAAAGTGAAAAAAATTTTGTAAATTCCCAATGTAACCCCTCTTTTTTATTCGCGTTATGTGATCCCAGATGGAAAAAAACACAAATAGCGTTGAAATGGTACCTCTAAATTGTAACTCGCTCCTAGAGAGACAAATGAAAATAGCTATGAAACTGTTATTTTCGTGGAAGCTAAACTAGTGAATGGTTAAGAAAAATGACTAGTAAATCGGTAAATAACAATAAAAACTAGTAAAAACAAAGTATGCTAGTAAGTTCACTGTTTTTTTTGTTATTTACTGATTCACTAGTCATTTTTCTTAACCATTTACTAGTTTAGCTTCCACGAAAATAACAGTTTCATGGTTATTTTCATTTGTCTCTCTAGGAACGAGTTTACAACTTAGAGGTACCGTTTCAATGCTATTTGTGTTTTTTCCCATCTGGGATCACATAACGCGAATAATAAAGAGGGGTTACATTGTGAATTTACAAAATTTTTTCACTTTAACCGTAACTGATAAAGTTTAACTGCCCCAAACCATACCATTCTCCTCCCCATCCCTCAAAACGTCTTCCACCAAATTTCATTCAATTCTGATGAACGGTTTGGTTGCTAGAGGGCCTTAAATCGGGTTACTTATTTTATGGACACCCTGTACTTACATTTATAAGTACACATTTAAATGTGAACGGATTAGAAATTTTCTAACTTTCCGTTTCAAGAGTGGACTTGGACACACCACACAAAAATTGAGAAATCAATATTGCATCAACAGCTTTCCTTTTTATAAAAAATTTAAATTATGTTATAGCTCATTTTGATTAAATTTATTTTAGAATGTAAAAGTTAAGTAAGCTATTATTGAATTCTTTTTTAAAAAAAACCTTAACAAATGGTTAATGTAATGCATTTACAAAATTAAAAACAACGCATTTTGAGAAGCAAAACGAATCATAGAAAGTTCTCTCTTCGTATATTTCCTTAGAATATTTTCAACTTCTAAATTGAAAACTCTCGGTTCCTTTCCCGAACACATATAGAGATAATTCTTTGGCGTAGGCGGTTAATATATTAAAATGCTGAATATGCATTTTCGTCGAAAAGATTGGATGGAAACTCTCTTTTATAAAAATGCCGCCACACTTCTTATTTATGAGCTGAAACGCATTGTGGGTAAAATCAAATTTATGATAAGATTTGCACGCTTTTTAGGAAGAAAAAAAAATAATCGATATTTTTAAAAACCCGGAGTTGGTTTAACGATCCACATTAGCCAATTTTTATGGCTGTAAACATACTACTTACAAGATTACACATTAGGTTCCTGAGGAATAAAATGAGTCTTATTGGGGAAAATAACTGTATTTTCCCCTTAAAATCCACTATTGTTTCAATATTTTGGTTATTTTAAAATTACGTGATGAAACTTGACGTTTTAATAGAAATTAAAGCAAGAAAAGAAACGATGAAATTTTTTGCGCAGAACATATACAATTACATACAGGGTGTTTCAAAAGTAAGATTCGCGGCTTTTATTTGGAACCAACGTATCCTAGGGTCACGGAAGTAAGGTCTACCTCTAGGTAAGTGACCCTGGAGAATCCATTGAGAAGACGTACAGCGCCCCTAGCAGCGAAATAAAAAAGTTTAACAAAATTAATAAAAAACTGAAGCGAGAATATTGTTGCCACCGTTTATGAAGAACTCACTGAAAAAATTTCGTGAAAATATCGTGAATATTCACGGAGATATTAGCATGAGAAAATATCCTTTTCAGGCCTAAAAAAAGGAAAAATTCGCAAATTTGCAAGTTTTTTTTATTTTTTGATTAAATTTTGTCTTCATTCAACTAAGAAATCACAAAACTACACGATAATCCTTAAAATTTTTCAAATTTACGAACTTTTTTTAGAACTGAAAAAGTGCTAATTTCACATGCTAATATCTCCTGGAATATTCACGATTTTTTCGTGAAATTTTTTCACTGAGTTCTTCATAACGTTGGCAACAATACTCTCACTGAGGTTTCTCCTATAGTTTTTAAATTAATTTTTTAACTTTTTTATTTCGCCGCTAGGGACGCTGTACGTCATCTTAATGGATTTTCCAGGTTCACTTTCCTAGGGATAGAACTTACTTCCGTGACCCTAGGACACGCTGGTTCCAAATAAAAGCCGCGAAACGAACTTTTGAAACACCCTGTGTACGAAAATATATATAAAACCTCCATTTTTTTTCATATTTACAAACTTTTTTCTTCTATAACTAAATTTTTCCTCCTACGAATATAATCCTTTAAACTGTATAAAGATTTTTTATATAAATAAGAATATTTGAGGGAAATAGTATACTATCACTATAATTTCCCTCTCTCTCCATCAAATCAAATTGTCAACTATAACTAAACAGAATTACAAATTATCTATGCCAGCCTTTTTTTCGTTTTAAAATATGAGCCCGATTTTATAACTAAAAACCGACTAGCCTAATATTTCCACTTTGTATTAGGTGGAATTTATGAAACCAGTTTTGGTTTTAAGACTCACATCAATGACATTAGAATAAGGGCTTTGAAAACACTTAAGCGAACCACATATAACTTCAAAAACATTGGTGTTCTTAAATTACTTTTAATACTACTGTTCGTTCTATTTTAGAGTACAAAATTGTGTCATTTGGAATCCCGTAGTCAAATAACAGGTTTTGTCCTTCGTAAAAATTCAAAAAAAGTTTTTAAGTTACATCTACTTTAAATCTAATATTAATGTTCAGTATATAAGCCTAGATTTAGTGCCTTTCTTTATTAAAAATTTTTTACAATGTTTTAAACAACGAAATTGATTGCTCCTTTATTTTACATGAGTTCAAATTAATTCTCCCCCAGCGTACAATCAGAAAAAAGACATTGTTATGTTTCCTTCATGACATATAAAAATACTGGATCAACCCATAATTCAGTTTTTGAAAATTGTCAACGGTCTTCCTGATACTGATATTTTCTTTGATACCTACAATAAAATTAGAACAGATCTTGTTGTCTATATGAACGGTTGTCTTTAAATTTTCACTTTTTATTAACTTTTTAATGTCTGTAATTGTATGTGAAAGTTCTATTGTATGTGTAGTTTGTGTCCACCTTAACTGGAAGTTTATTTTATTGACCCACGCACAGAAGATATTTATTTATCTATTTATCATGGAACCATCAGCTGAGTGCAATATCTTCAATGAAGTAATCGAAACTAACCTAAGATAAATTCAAAATTCAACTTTGAAACCGAGTAAGTTAAATAGTGGGAAAACTTCCAAAGAGGTTTTGACTAAACTGAAATCGCTACATAAATAACAAGCTCGCTTGGAAAATTGATTTCAATGTGTCGAAAGATAAACGCATTTTTCTGTTTTCAGTAAAGTCAAACTGACGACGAAGTTAAAATAAGCTAATGATTTATATCTTTCACACCTTCACGAATCTGAGAGTAGTGCTGGAAAGTTTTGACGTTAGAAAGTGTACGTGACTGATAGGGACAAGCTAAGTTACTGAAGTGTAAAATGGAGTTACTTATCGACACTAAGTTATTTTTTGATTATTTTTTATGGATAGTAAAAATATTTTGAAAGCTTTTTTTATTTTAAAATAAATAGGTTTTATTATAGGCATGAGGTAATTGCGTACATAGTAGAATGTAAAGAACGTTCAATACATAGTTAACGTGGGTAGAATGACAAAAATCAGGGTACATGCCCCGCTTTAATGAGGTATTCTCACGTTTTGAGATTAAATTTTATTGAAATAGTAGATAAAAAACCATGAAGAATGACGTTTACATCAAGTATTTTCGTAGCCTAGTTTCTGAGATATAACTTTTTGAAATTTTGTTTTTTGTTTGAGCTCGAAAACACTTTCGAATCACAAATCATGCGCTGTGAGGTCATATCCAATAGAAGCCCGTTTTCTGATCACGAGAAAACAGAAAACACAATGGTTTTCATGAGCAATGACGTCACATTCAATAGAAGCCCGTTTTCTGATAACGTGACTTTTTTGAAGTTTTGGCAAGAATAAAATTGAATTTTAAATTATTTAAAACACATTTTTGAACTTAAAAATCAGAAATTTGGGAGTTTTAGACCATAATGTATCGAAAAAGTATAAAATCAAGCAAATACCTCATTGTGTGTCAAAACGTTGTTTATACTCTACCTTGTGTACAGGTTTTATTATACTTAAAAATTTCAACTTTAAACTTTTTTATCGAATTAAGAATAGGAAGATTTGAAAATACTAAATAATTCGTTATTATAAACTAAATTTCTTTAAAATTTTGTTTCGATTTAAAAATAATAAAAATTGACTTAACTACCTTACGTGGTGTAATCATGTAGGCTTTCAAGGCCGAAGTAACCATTAGAAGACAAATCTCCCGGTCCAAAAGCCGTGGTCCAGTTAGAATAAAATCTCCAGGCGATTCGTCATGCACTAATGATCCACTGATGATGTCAAACCCAGTTTTTGATGAAACGTCTGGAGATTTTATTCCAACTGGACCACTGGTTTTGGACCCGGATGATTAGTCTTTTAATACCTTACGTAGCGCTAAGAAAAATCAATTACACCATAGACAGAGTACACCAATATTAGCCAAGGGATAGCTTTAGTATAAAATATTTTCTATGATTGGGAACTACTTTCAATTGCAAAATATGCACTTTTAAAACGATAGTCTCAAAAATGAGTAAAAATTACTCAAATCTGAGCATGTCACGTACTCAAACAGGCTCCGATCTAAAATTTGCTTAAATTTGAAAACATGCATGTACTCATTTTTGAAAATGTGCTATTACTCAAAAATAAAGCATCATGTACTCATTTTTATTTCGTATATGACAGTCTTATAAAGATGGTACAATGTGCTGCAGTTATGACGACCATATAACCACGTTACTATAACGTGGGAAGTATACCAGTAAGTTGAGTGCGACGTCACAACGTTGTAATACACGTTTTCACACCAACTTAATCTTACTTTCGATGTATTGCAAATATATCAATTTTCAAATGTAAACTAAAAATAAGCATAATTTGAGTGGTGACTAATAACTTGTTTGAAACTGAGTATGTCTGTTTCAAAATTGAAACCTTTGGGTCGTCATATCTGAACCAAAAAGTATCATACTACAATGAGAACATCGATTTACTCAAATTTGAAACTGTCATTTCTGTCAGTGTGAGGGACAAATTTATGACAGTTAAATGTACAAAAACGAAAATTTAAATTTTTTAGTATTAAATTCTAATTATGGGCAGGCAGTCACGTAATACGCATCCCTTTAAAAATGTTAATTAGCAATTTCAAATTGCAAATGCTTGCCCTTATTTTAAAGATTTATAGCAATAAAGTGGAGTAGAAGTCTCACTTGATTTTATTGAACAACTAGAAAGATTTTCGTAACATCACTCTATAACATGCTCTATAAGAAATAGATCGCTTGAATCTATTTTCTTTCACACCATCACCCATACAATAAAAAGGGAGACTCCCTTTTCCTCCTAGAATGATATTCAAATTGGACGTCGAATAAAACCCACATTCCCACTTTCAATATCAATATTTTCGTATCTCTGTGAAGTTTTATGCTTTTTTTAAGGGTATCGGTGTGTCTGGGTCCCGGATATGGAAAACTCATCTGCCCCAGGGGGTTGGGGAGTTGTTATTCTGTAAAAATTCGTCTCTTTCGACCCCTTTTTGTCTTCTCACATTCGAGATCCCGTTGTTATTGAATGAATTCAACGCCCTCGTCTCAAGATATAGTGAGGGAAGATTACTGAAGAGGCATTTCATGAGTGTTGATTTGAGTTTAAAAATAGCTTCCACTCTGGTTAAAGATTTATTGCTCTTTGCTAAATTCCTTTCTTAACGGGTAAGAGGATTTATAGAAGTCTCAGTGAGTTAAGGGAATTTGATATATCTATTTCTAGAGAACTTAAAGAAGTGTTAAATTGTACTGAGTTAAGTTTTTTTATTATGTGATATATACTACCGACGTGTTAAGTTCCTGCACCATATAAAAGAAGATTAATTATAAACTTTTTATTATATATCCAACCACGATTTTTTTTGTTTTAGTACATTAATTCATAAAATACTATCATACATATATGTCAATGCTCTATCATACAAAGCGCAATAGAAAGCTTTTTTAAGATGAAAATACACAGATTTTTAGTTTATAGAGTGTTTTCTGGTGACGTCATGACCAGTTATTTTCTTCCTTGCTGTAGGTCAATCAGTCTCTGTTGCTAAGGCCGTTGCTAGGTATCTGTTGCTGTCATGTGATTGCAAATGCTCCAATAGAAGCATTCCATGATCAGTTATCTTCTTTTAACTGTTAACTGCTGTAGGTTATACAGCAGTCGGTTGCTAAGGCCGTTACTAGGTCCGAGTCATGTGATTGAAAATGCTCTGTTAAGTTATAAAACTAGATTATAAAAACTAGCATAAACGTGCAAGTTTTTATCAATACCCCAAGATAGTTCCACTAAATCTTTTATAAATTATCCTTTTTATACTCTTAAAACTTAATCTCACTTATGACGAATTTCCCGATTCAATAACTCTTAATAATACAAAACACGAATCTTCATGAAATAATGAGTAGTTATAATAAGCATTCTTAATCGATATACCTCGTGCGACGAAGGAAGAAAAGTATCAAATTAATTAATTGCAGAATACGTCTTCACCCCACGCGCAGCAAATCCATTTATTCAGTGGAGAATCATAGTTTGGTTTGAGCTTTAAGCTAATTTGCAAGCTTTAGTTTTTAAAATACGTGATAGGGGAAAGATGTCCACTGGGATGTGATTTTCCCGAATATGAATTCCATATTTCTTATTGCTGCGGTTAAATTGGGTTTAGTTTTAAATGAAAACTTTTAGTTATTCCCAAATGAAATCTAATTAATTTAAATCTTGACGAATGTCTTTCCCCAACAAATCCTTTTGTATTAATTTGTTTATGGGACTCGTGAACACGCGCTTGCATCAAGGGATTTTTTTCCCTCAAAAATTAAGTTCCAAATTAATTTAATCCATATCCCGTTGCGAAATGTCAAGGGAACAGTAAGAAATTATGTTTCTGAAATTTAAAATAAAAAAAAAACTTTCGAATTTAATAAGTCGTAATCTTTTCTGATAAGTCGAATCTTTTATTTTGAAAAGAAAAACGTTTCATATGTTTAAGAGTGAGATGATACAGTTTTGAGACGACTTTTACGAAACTTTGAAAGCAATAGGGGGGTACCCACCGAGCATTTGTTTCTCTTTAATTCTCCAGAAAGCTTTTAGGGAAAGATGATTAAGAAAAAGACTTCATAGGGCTACATTAATCTTTAAAAAATATTTTAGTTCAGGTAAGTCCAAAAATACCAGAATGCTAGATAATAATGACGACATTCTTTCAAGGTAACTTTAATTACGTGCGATCATTGGTCAAACTATCTTTTGCTTACACTGTTGCCAACGGGGGAAAACTGATGTGTACTATTACCCTCCTTCCCCTAAATTTTAGTTTTTTGTAAATCTATAACTTTAGTTGTTCGTCATTTGTTTTCTATATTTATAGAGGATGATGTTCAAATAATTGCATTTTCATCTGACATGCCTGCCAAATAAAAGGTTGTAAATTAGTAATTGAGTTATAAAACTCAATTACTTGCCTTGTTTCATTAAAATGCATGGAGCTTTACATTTGCAGGCATAAAGAAAGAGCAAAGAGATATGTAATTCTTCACACACGAATTTTCGCTTCTGTCTCAACTGTCTTTAATGGTGTTTTAGGTTTATTCAATATTAAATTACCAAAGTGTCAATCTTTTAAAATATATTCTATGAGGAGTTAACCCTTTTTTGTAAGCAGCTTGCGAATCGGAATTAAAATCTATTTTACTTTTTTTAATATTAGCTGGTGCAGTATCTTACACTTTGTAATCTTCTTCAAATAACAATTTCTCCTTATCAGACACTGGAAACGTCTGTCAAAATTAGATTAACATTGATATTAGCTTTGGGAAGATAATGGAAGCGAATTTTCAAAAAAGGACTGTACTTTAAAAAAAATCAAGCTCTAAAAATAGAAATCTTGATTTCCATCAATGCAATTAAGTGAAAAAGTAGCTATTATTTTTAATTGAAAACTAGAGAAAGTTGAATCGATGAAACCTTAAATGAGAAAGGGATAAAATTCACTCATAACAGAATCCTCCGCCAAAACATTCACAGGAAGTTCAACACTACATTAAGCGAACGGGAACATATGGCGTATTGAAAATGAAGTCACTTATTGAGCGTCATAAAGAGTTAAACGCGCTTCGTTAAATGTATTTTCGAAACAAAATTATTGCGATCGCTAATAAAAACGAGTTTTGGAAACAAGTCTCATTTAACACACTACCTTTCTCTTCACTAATTTTACGAAATAGTTTGCTCATTAAAATTTCCGAAGGGTTAAAAATTCTCCTCGAACATTACTACGTGAACAGGGACCGTGTTTTGGAGTTATTATTATCATCATCTACAGCAGACTGTTTGCTTTCTGTGATCCATCGAAGATAACAGTTTGTGTTTAATTGCGAGAGTTTTGGTTGAAAAAGTGTGTCTGAGAAAATGATTTTTGCAACCAAAACTCTTGTTATGCATTCTCCTTCACGCTTATGAAAGGATAATTTATTAAGTTTTTTAAATTTTGTAATTCACTGATTAGATTCTTAATTTGTTTTCACATTTTAAGAAAATAAGTTCCTAAAATCTTTAAAATTTTAATTTGGATAGGAGAAGTTGAAAGTCACGGAGGTAGGTGTTTTAGTTCAATAGAACTACACTGGTGTTCAAAATTAAGAGAAATAGCACGTTTTTTCGATTTCTCCAGATCTACTGGATAGATTTTGATGAAATTTGGTATGAACATAGGTTGATGTAATACCAAATAAATAATCATTCAAAAATTGTAATACACACGCATGCGCAGAAGTAATAACCGCCAGAGTGGAAAGGTATGAAATAGCGGTTCCAGAATAGAGCAAAAGAGTGGGTTTATTAGGCATATTCACAGATCCCGCAAGGTTTTTATACTTTGATAACAATGCGCATGCGTATGGACTTGATTTTTGTTGTTTTTTGGAAATTTTAATAAAATATTATCTGGGGATAGAACCCACGAACAGCCGCATGCTACGCAGGCACCCTAGCCACTGCTCCAGCGGGGATTCAATAACTTAAAAACTTATCAGTTATTAGATGTTATTTCTTTGTGACGCATGCGCATTATATCAAAGTATAAAAACCTTGCGGGATTTGTGAATAAGCGTTTAGCAGGGGGAAGACACCCTCTCACTATCATGCATGCCTCATTGAGTGATTTTATAGAGTGAATAAGACTGATAATAAAATTTCCTGTTCATTAAGCCTACTTTCTCAGAAACCCCTTTTGGGGGCTCTGAAGGGTATGTGGAGGGGGTAGCTTAATGCAATTGCCTTATATAGAGTCCCTCATACCTCCCCTAAAAGGACGAAGTCTTTGAATCTGGATGCCCATTCCATATGGCGAATATCTTCCGTTTTAATGAAAATTTCTAACCTGATAAGCTCCATTAAGTGAAGGATTTCTATCGATTGAAAAGAAATTGCGACCGACAGAACCCTCAAAAGGTGAACAAAGGTCTCCAAGATATCAACACATTACCTGAAACGGTCAGGGTTCCTCTTTCAAAGGCAGGGAGGGATCTGCAACTTGTCAAAAATATGAAAAAAATTGTCTTCAATAAGGTAATATTCAAAGGGTGAATATTTTCCTCTCTGTTAGGTCTGAAATTGGAGGATAAAGGCCAGGGATCGGAGAAAGTGGAACTGTCTTGTGAGGGAGGCCAAGGTCCTACATGGACTGTAGAGCCGAGGAGGAAGGAAGTTAGGTCTGAAATCAATTAAACCATTGATTCTCGATGTAATCTCATGTGGAAAGAACCAGAATGCTCTGTTAGTCCTTTAATGTAGGAGAAACTGACCATTTTAGAATCAGAGATTTGGTGCTCTTTGTAGGAATGTTGTTAAGTCTAAGCCAACCCCCCTACATCTTTCAAAAGGAGAAAATCATGGTTGAAGGTATTGTGTTGATATCTTGGAGATTTATTCACCTTTTGGGGGGTTCTATCGGTATTAATTTCTTTTCAATCGATAGAAATCCTTCACTTAATGGAGCTCCTCAGGTTATAAATTTTCATTAAAACGGAAGATATTCGCCATATGAAATAGGCAGCCAGATTCAAAGACATCGCCCCTTTAGAGGAGGTATGAGGGACTCTATATAAGGCAATTGCATCTTGCTACCCCCCTCCACATACCCTTCAGAGCCCCAAAACGGCGTTTCTGAGAAATTAGGCTTAATGAACAGGAAATTTTATAATCTGCCTTATTCACGCAATAAAATCACTCAAGGAGGCATGCATGATAGTGAGAGGGTGTCATACCCCTTATAAACCCACTATTTTGCTCAATTCTGGAACCGCTATTTCATACCTTTCAACTCTGGTGGTTATTATTTCTGCGTATGCGTGTGTATTACAATTTTTGAATGATAATTTAATTGGTATTATATCAACCTATGTTCATACCAAATTTCATCAAAATCTATCCAGTAGATCTGGAGAAATCGAAAAAATTTGTAAATTCTCTTAATTTTGAACACCAGTGTACTCTGTAAAAAAATCTTTCTTCAATAAACGTAAATTTCCTCCGTATTTTCTTTTTCCCCGTTTTGTATTTTTCTGTGAAAGGAGGGAAACCTTCCGTTATTTTAGAGAACATTCGTTTAATATCTTTTCGTCATTGGAGTGGGACTTTCCGTTATTTTAGGGATTGTTCGTATTATTACTAATATTATTGTGATTCAGTATATTCCTGATTATAATTTTGAAAAAAAAATGACAAACAATCCGTAAAATCCAAATAGACGATTCTTTTAAATAATTTACACTACCGATCACAGTAATACAAGTCTTATCAAAAGTTACAAGTTATCACAACTATTTAGATCACATTTTTGCGATCTAATAAGACTAGTTAGGTATGCAATATTTTAAGACTTCAGCTACGTGGTGAAGAAAGCGATCGTACGATGTTTAAATATCTGTTTAAAAATAGTATATCAGAGTATTTCTATTTTAAAGCATGGTAACGTTTACTACGGCCGTTGCTAGGCTGCCAACGTACTGTTTTGTACTGTATTTCACAATCCCTGCAACATTTTTATACTTTATTAGCAATGCGCATCCTTGTGGACTTGATTCTTGATGTTTCTATAAAATATTTTAGCGAAATAATTTTATTTTCAATTAATTAATAATTAAAAAAATTTTTAAAAAAAATTAGATAAAGTAAAACATTTAAAAAAACACAATGAATTTAATTAAATAAGGAATGACTGTTAAACAAGAGAAATTAATTCTTGCAATTTTTAATGGAATAATAAAAATTTAAAATTAAATTTACTGAAAAATAATTACTGGGGTTCGAACCTACGACCATGTGCACTCTAGACTGACGCGCTACCACAACCCCATTCGAGCTCCGCTAGGTTCCATCCTAAATACTTTAAAACCACGCCTTTAACCCGATCATGCGCACAACGGTTACCCGTCGGCAGCCTAGTCATTCCCGATTACGGCCAATAATACAAAAAATAAAAACAATATATTTAACTTACTTACCCATAATAAATTTGCTGAAGGTTCGTTTCGCCTGAAGACGCTTGCACAAACTTCCATTACTTATTTACAACTATATTTGAGTCTCACCAAAACTAGTGGAGAAATCGTACAATACGCATGCGTAAGGAGAGGAAAATTAAAAAACGGAAACTTCACGATGAAAATTCCGTTTTGTAGTTTACGGAATTAATCCATGAAAAATTCACGGAAAATAATACGTCAAAAGACGTTCTTTTTTTACAGTGTAGTTCGTTGTAAGAAAGCATTTTTTTTAAACAACCGAATCGAAACTTTTAAACTTCATCTTGAGATAACTGTATATTTAGATCACAAAGATATTTTAGCAAGATATTTTAGTTATCCAGAATAGTAAGAAGTAAATATAATGTTCAATAGATCACTTTTTTTCAATTTGGCAGGTAAACCATTGATAAAGCTTGAATTGATATCCCAAGATCTAAAGAATTCCAGGAAATCTAAAGAATTTCCCGTATCATCACTATCGCGTGCATGCGCATTTTATATAAAAATTAAAATATTCTTCAAGTTTACGAGATTTAATTGAACAAAATTTTAAAATAAAATTTTTACTTGTGAAATATTTATCTGCATGAAAATTAAATTTTAAAAAAATTTTTAAAGACTGCGTCTAAATATTTGACAGAAAATGTAGTTTAACTTAATGCCTGGTAGAGGGAAAAATAAGGAAAAAAATATTCTCAAAATAGGCATTTCTTAAAAAAATTAATAATAATAATAATAAATCCATAAATTTCTTCAGCTAATAAATAGTTCTGGGTTAAAGGACAATGATTCCCACATAGCATTTTACCACATATAACATTGAATACCAATTTATCTCAGTTATAACACTGATGTGTAACAATAATCCTTATTCGCATATCCCCTTTGAGGAGTACAGCTAAGAGCGTCAGGCAATTTCTAAATAGCTAGCCACTTTCCCATAGGTTCATAACTAATAGCTAAGCGCTAAGGCTAATGCAAATCGCATCACATAATTACTTATCAACGGGAATAATTATGGGACTTGATAGGAGGACATGCAATTGTAATGGGGATAAATTTGAAATGGTGGCGAATACATATCCCTTAAGATAACTGATTGTGTATGGTTTATTTATGGGGTAATATCTTAAAATATTCTTAATATATCTTATATTAATAACTTAGTTCCGAAATATCTTAGCAAATATTTCATGAACAAAGAAGTGAGATTTAAAAAAATAACATTTAAATTCCACGCAATGAGGAAGTTGCATGATTTTTTTTATATTTTTTTAATCGAATCTTCTTGCAGAAATAAGCAACGACCCAAAATTTGAGGCCGATCGAGAAATTTTTTGATCCTCAAAAAATTAACAAAAATCCCCTTTTTAAAAGCACGTGAAAAAGCCAAGAGTTTGGGATGCGACGTCATCGTACGATAAACATTGTTGGAAAGCAATGGAGTTGATGGTATGATTGTTGACGTCATCTTATAGTTTAAACAATAAACGTTTTCAGTCACATGTTTTTTTCTCGACTTTGAAATTAAAATATTTAATACCTGTACATTTTTTTGAAAAATTGACTAGATATTTCATTTTATCATACAAAAAAACAAACTTGTTTGTTTTTGAAAATCTGACACATGCAACTTCCTTATTGTGTTCAATGTTCTTTTAATCTAAGGAAAATATTTGAAAATCTACAACTTCTTAAAAGTTGTTAAGTAACGGAAGTTAATTTTTATAAAAATTTGATGATTTTGAACAAGAAATATTAAGTTTTAGTGCACAAGATTCTAGAACGGTAAGAATCAGATTTATTTACCGAATATTTTAATTAAAGCAAGACCCTATATATAAAGGCCTCCCAACTCGGCCGTGCAACATCATAACTTTCACTCATCTTTGACGTCACTCCATAGACTTAACATGGCAATTTTCACCCACGTCTGACGTCATCACCCGGAGTTGGATGGCCATGTATATAGAGGGTCTTGGTTAAAGGTGGGAAGAAAAAATATCTTTTAGTAATTGCGTCAAATGATTTTTTTAATTTCTTTGCTACAAAACGTTTGGAGATAAGAACTTGATATAAGAATAAATAGATCATTTAATTATAATTTTTCAATAATTTTATCTTCATTGAGGAGAGATTCAATATTTTTTCATCTTGGAAAGTTACCTAAAGAAAAAAAGTGGGTTGAATATTTTGAGATGGAGAGATATTTGAATTATATATTCGGATTATAGCCATATCAACCATAGTTTTTGCTTCATTATTATTTGGTTTTTCCAAACTATGTATACCTGTTGTCTTCTTCATTCACTCTTTTTGCTGCTGTTAATAATTATTTTTCACTCTTAAATAATGTAAGGTTCTTACACATTTTTTAAAATTTCATTAAATATTAAGTTAATTTAAATTTTTCAAACGTTGAGGAAAATATTTATTAACATTTAATAAAATCTTTCGAGCTTTTAAGCTGTGGTAAAACGTTAAAAAAATTATAGTAAATATTTAATTAAAACTCTGAACGTTTCGTCCAAAAACTTCGCCGGACATCGACAAAAAATCGACGTTTTCGGACGAAACGTTTAGAGTTTTAATTAAATATTTACTATAATTTTTTTAACGTTTGACCACAGCTTAAAAGCTCAAAAGATTTTATTAAATGTTATGGAAACCGGCTGGGAAAACTTCTCTTCGTTAAATATTTATTAGTTTCCAAATACCGAAAAATAAACAAAAATATCTCTACCAAATCAAAGTATCACTATTCTTGTGCTCATGCCATAAAATCAAATTACCTATATTTTTATCCTATTCCAACTCTTAATGGAAAATCGTTGTAATTAGGTAAAATTTGATTCCTTAAGGAATAATGCATATGAACATTTTGAAACTGAACTAGGTCTAATTAGGAATAATTTCACTAAGTAAAGATACGAAGCTGGATTAAAAATGAAAACCCAAATAATAATAGTATTCATCTGAAAATCAAAGCATTCCTTATTAAAATTATTATTATATTTTTTGCGCATTCATTTACAAAATGCATTTTACAAATTGGACCAATTAGGCTTCCAGAAAGGAAAACTCCGTATAAAGTTTTAAGCCTGCAGGACATGTTAAAGCCATTAATCTAATGCTAGAATGTTTCGTGGTATCTTCAATCTTTAAGAAACTAAATAATACACTGAGAGCTTTCATCAACTCTAATGTAACAGAAGAAATATCAAACCAGGAAAATAATAGAAACAGTTTTGTGTTGAAACTCCATTTATTAAGACTTAGAGACATTTTCCTTTTAACTCTCGATCATTTTAAGTCAGAGCACTATAAAAGCATTTATTTTTTGATGGTCATGATTTAAACCACAGACAGAAATAGATAGATTGGCCTGTGGGTGGACTTTATCAAGAAAGTTTAAGTGGCTATCCAAAAAGAGATTTCCGGAAACTTATATTTTCAAAGAGTTGACCTGCCTTTAATTGAAAATCACAAATAGCTTGACAAAAACACCTGTTGTCTAAAAATAACCTCTAAACTACACTGTAAAAAATAATCTCTCTATATTAAAAAAAGTAACAGTCGCCACCGCCGCTGCCGCCGCCGTTGTTTCAGAAAATGTTATTTTTGAACACTTTGAACTATCACTACGCAAAAACTATTTGAAGGAATATTATGAAATTTTGACCACTGGTAGTCAAATGTATGAGGGTCATTTCAGTTCCCAAACCTAATTAATTAGATAATTAGTTCTGGAGTTATTTAATGTCAAAGTCGAAAATTATTTTTTCGGCTGCGAGTTCACCCCCAGCAAAATCTATTTACAGCAGAAACATGATTTTTTGCAGACACATACTCTTAGGTATGAAGTTTTGTACCTCGTCGCTCTTTTTTCGATTTTCGAATTATTTTTGGAGTAATTAAATTCTAAAGTTTCGAAATTTTTTACTCTTTTTCGGTTTTTTCGTTATAATAGAAAAACTAATCACAGTAGAAATATGATATTTTAACCCGCATACAATTATTTTTTATAGAAAGATTGGCGTTTCGTTTTTTAAAAAATTCGAATTAGTTTTAGAATTATTAAGATACCAAGTTTCAATTTTTTCTTCTCTTTCTGGTCGTTCACTAGAGAAACAGGCGATTATTTTTAAGAGTCTGATTTCTTATTCCCAATGATTCACTAGATACACACGTGCATTATATAAATTTAAAGTTTTTTTAATGGCATGTGTTTTTTCTCAAAGATGGTTGATGATATTTAGTAGACTTGCTGGATATTTTTGAAAACATTTCGGTTAAATTATTGGTAATCTAAAAAGGAATATTTTAGTAACAGTTTTATTTTGATATTTTTGTTGTAATGGTCCGCATTAAGTTATTGATAAGTAAGAGAGATAAAAGGTTTCGATTTTAAATTATCATTAACTAAGCAGACAAGTTTCAGGTTTTACTGGATAGTTGAGATGAAACAAGTGAGCGCTCTGCTCGCTAAGATCGCGAAGCGATCTTCAAAGAACTGCAAAGCAGTTCCGGGGGTTGGTGAGCGATAGCGAGCAGGGGGCAGAGCACCCTAGTCCTGTAAAAAAAACAGAAAATTTCTGGAAGCAAAAGTTGCCAGAAAAGTTTTGTAAGCAGAAAAATCCTGTAAACAGAAAAAAGCTGTAACCTACAGGGCTGTAAAAAGAAACTTTCTGTCAAGTGAGCTACATATTTTTTCTGTTGCCTCACAGTAATTTTCTGCTTGTGCGCATGCGTGTCGACTTATTTTAGCTGGTTTTTTTTTGAAATTTTAATAAATCAATAACCGGGGATAGAACCCAAGACCTACCGCATGCTAAGCACGCACGCTACCGCTGCTCCAACGAGGATTCAGTAAAAGTAGAAATTATCCGAAGATGTTCTTTCTTTCTCCAGCACGACGTGAAACTTTCTGTTTAAGTACAGATAAGCTAAAAAACTAGAAAAAAGCTGTTTTTTACATAAAATAAATAGAGGTGCGGTGGGAATGTTACATGACCGAATATCCCTGTAAACATGAAGTCATTTTTATTGAAACTTTCTGTTTTTCTACAGTTTTTTTTACAGTGTAGCTGTATTAATTTTCGTATGTTTTACCATGGAATCCTATAAAAGGTAGTGCGACATTCAACCTGTTTTTGTGCGAACCTTTTTTGTGCTATTTTTTATTTGTGCTACTTTTTGTGCAATTTTTTATATGATATTTTTTTGTCTGCGGATTTTTTGTGCGGTGTAGGAAAATTTCAATCGAATGGGAACAAAGAAAAAAAATCTTGTATTTATGGCTACCGAGACATAGGGGTCTAGTGAAACAACAGTCTTCGCCGTCTACATGGTAACTGGAAAAGTATAGAAACGGTTTCTCAATTCAGCTGTAGGGTGGGGATTGCGTTACGGTCCGAATATAAGAGTTTTTCCAATACAGCTATGTTGAGGGATTTTCTTTTCTGTCCTACATGAGACTTTTTTATGCGGTTCCTATTCACCGCATGAAAAAACTGATTTTTTTAATTTTGCTGCGAAAACTAATTTTTATAGCTACTTGGAAAGTTTTGTGCGAAGTTTTTTATGCAGTCCCCATTCCTCACACAAAAACAGGTTTGACAATATCTGAAAACGTATAGAACTTTGAGAATTCTTGGCAGTATCAAGTTTCGAGAGAAACAAATGTAAACCTTACCCTTACAAATACTATCATCAAGTAAAGTTTATTTCAGTCAACCTAAGTAATGATTTTTCAATTTTCTTCTTCTAGGCCTATTCTGCTTTTTATAAAGATACCTCTACTGATCCTAAAGCACCAACTGCATAGAATGGTCTTCTATTCGAAATTCGGAGTTCTACTGATCGTCATAGTCATGGTCATATCCATATCCATGACACTAGCAAAAAGTGATGGTCAGCAGGATAAAGAAATGTACCCATCGCAATTAGACGTGAGTTATAATTTATTTCTGCACTCAATATGTTTTATTGCTTTTAACCCCTTAACAGTGTCGCCCAAACTGAGCTCGGGCAACTACTACGTGCAGAATTTGTGATGCCAGAACTGAGTTCGGGTTAGAGAAAAATTAACGTTTCCGTTTTGTGAAGCCTTAATGACTTCGTTTCGATGATGATAGTTATTTTTCATCGTTTAGAGATTGGGAGACATTATGTTTGGATAATCTTCCTCCTAATTGAATAAGATGTGTATGTTTGAAATAATTAATACACTTGTAATTTAATTGACTAATAATAATAAAATTAATAATAATATACAGAACAAAATTAAACAGTCAAAACAAATTTCCATTTTTGGTCAATTTTTCTGAAATAAATGTCACTGTTAAGGGGTTAAGTTCTAACTTTAAACAAAAATTTTAATTTGAATTTTTATGGATTTTTTAATAGAAATTTTCACTCGCCCTACTTTATTGTAAAAAAACTAAATTTAATGAAACTTGGGAATAAAAAATACCACTTATAAAAATAACTTACATTATAATACCACTATATTATTCTTTTTATTTTCAAAGATTATACAGGGTGTCCCACGAGAAGTGGCCCAACCCCTTTAACTTTTGAACCCCTACAGATATAGTCATGAAAGTGGGGTCTAGGGGTAGTAAAGTGACCATGCCCTATCCGATGAGACAACTTTCAACGCCCTCTAGCGGAAACTTTAGGAGTTATAATTTTTATTTTCAAAACTATTTGAGGTATGTGAAAAAAGTCAATTACTAAGTTGTAGAGCAGCATCGATTTAGTAGGAAAAGACACCTTAAGTAGAAAAATATCTTGAATAAAACCCCTAAAACGCACGCTCAATTAGGTTGAAGTTACGTAGTTTTTACGTCTTAAAACGCTCCTCACGAGGCAAAAATGAGAAATTTTCAATTTAATGAGCTAAGAATACTTTTAGTTATTTACTTATGTCATAAAATGAAAATTTTTCATTTTCGCCCAGTGAGGAGCGTTTTAAGACGTAAAAACTACGTAAATTCAACCTAATTGAGCGTGCGTTTTAGGGGTTTCATTCAAGATATTTTTCTACTTAAGGTGTCTTTTCCTACTAAATCGATGATGCTCTACAACTTAGTAATTGACTTTTTTCACATACCTCAAATAGTTTTGAAAATAAAAATTATAACTCCTAAAGTTTATGCTAGAGGGCGTTGAAAGTTGTCTCATCAGATAGAACATGGTCACTTTACTATACCTAGACCCCACTTTCAGGACTATATCTGTAGGGGTTCAAAAGATAAAGGGGTTGGGCCACTTCTAGTGGGACACCCTGTATAATTTTATGACTGACCACATAACCCTTTCTCATAACATAATAAATAATAAACTTTTTACAAAACCATAGGGACATTCAAAACAGAATCTAACCTAATTTCATTGGTTCAAAATTTACCTTAGCTTATGTTAGATTGGATATTAGTTAAATTATACTCTATTCATTTAGAATTGGCACTTGAGAAATAGTGCTTTCCCCCACGCTATAAGCGTAACCATAGTTACGCTCTTCGAGCAGCCAATAGTAAACCTTCTTCGTCACTTTGACGAGGATAGTTGCTATGGTTACCGATCGGTGGTGGGGGAAGGAAATATTTTCAAGCGCCAGTTCAAAATGAACAGAGTATAAGAAACCTCGTCCACACTTAATTTACTGTATATCTAATATTTAGATAAAAACATTTAGGTTCAAGTGTACATGCCACAATTCATGATATTTTCCTCATAGATATTGCATGCTTGCAAATCTTCTTCCTTCACCTATATTCCCTCATGTAAAAATGACGATAAATAGTATCATGGCGGGGAAAACATCATTATAAATATTTTCAATATTTACATCTACATTCTATAAAGCGCAAGAATAAAGCTTAGAATAGGGCTGTCCACAGCTTTTAGAGCTTAACGTACCAAGCATTATGTGGATCGAAAAAAAAAGAAGAATTCATACTGGCAACGCATTTGCATGTTTCCCAAGCTTCCCTGTTTCTCTATAGGGAGTAATGCATCTTTTTATCGGCCTCTTTCATTTTACCTAAACGTCAGTTTGTGTGTAATAAAATATTTCGGTGTGCATCGGCGTAACAATGATAAAGCTGAGGTTTAGGTGGGCACGACATCCAATTCCTTATCCTATCAAAAATTCTTGTTCTTTGAGTAAAGAGTTTGTGCCCATTTGAATCGCTTATTCATAAAATACTTTTAAATCCATTCTATAAATTTTTATCAACGAAAACTCGATTATTTACGTGTTATGGATGCATATTCAATTTTTGAGGAAAATACCCTCTTTGATCAACAGTAACAAAAATAAAGTAGTAAACAACAATATTGCTATTATCTAAATAAACTTTGTTAATTTCTGTATTAAAGAAAATTTGAAGCTGTAGGGGTAGTAAAGAAATAATTTAACGAGTTATATTGTTTTAAGGATTATAATATAATTACTATTTTCGTACATTTTACAATATATTGCAACATACTTTACACCTTCGTATTTTTCTAGTTACACACGTAACGGTATTAAAACGTTGCAGAATGATTTTTATTTTAGTTCCCCCCAAAAAATGTTTAACCTAATTTTAAATTACTCAACATTACATTTTCGGAAAACTGTTACTTTTAAAACTCCAACTTCAATTCTAAGAAACACAAAATAAAAAACTATATCTTCTGAAAATATTTATAATATGTGGATTTTTTATTATCAACACAACTCCAAAGGAAACAGTTCACGGAAAACTACAAATATTCTTAATTAAACACTATGTACCATGAGTAATGAGTATCCATACACAAACAAACAATAGGAAAATATTTATCAGAACAATGCCTAAATTTCTAGGACCTTATTAAAAATTGTCCCTTTGTTCATATATCTTTTAAGAGCAAAAGGTTTGATAGTTGTTTCGATGCAATTAAAATGGTTTGAGCTGAAATTCTATTTTGCTTACATCATTGTAGATCTCTGTGTGCATATACATATACAGGGTGCTTCAAAAAAATGTCAAAATGATATGATTGGTAAGGAGACAAGCATAGTTCGAATAGGAATGGGAAGTTGGAGGTATGCCGTTAAAGTTCTAAGACGTAATATAGTAAGATGGCGTTACAAAAAGCAATAATTTTTGAGGCCATTAAAAAAACACAATTGAGTAAAAAGGTTTATTGTATAAAGGAAAGCAGACGGATAGATACTATCACCATCAATTTAATAGAAATTATCTCTTTTTAAGCCGTGGGATGAGTTATAAAAATGCGATATTGAGATTTTAGTTTAAGAATGGAATGTCATTTGGCAGATGTCACTTCAATGTCTTTAGGTTCTAGAACAGGTGGAAGCCTCTAGGAAGAGATCGATACTGAAGAGAGGATGACCAAACAATACCTAGAAAATGAAGATGATCTACTGCAAATTTTTCCCTAGAACTCCGTTTATTGGTTGAGCTCTTGATAATTGCATTTTTTACAACTCATGTTACGGCTTTAAAAGCGATTAAATTTTGATCTTATTTGCAATGAAAGTAGTATGCACCTTATACAATTTTTTTACATTATTTGTTAGGGGTCTAGGGGATATTGCTTTTGTAACCATTTACGTCCTAGCAGCTCCTCTCCCCATTCAAAATATGTGAGGCGGAAAGCGAAAAGGGACCTCTTGTCGGCGTTCGTCGAAACGGAGTTATTATTTTTTTCTCAATCTGTACAGATTTATGAATATTTTAAGACCATCATCATCCTTGTAGCTCAAAAAATGACGAATCGCCAGTAATTAAAAGTTTTAATAGAATAAGTGGATTTCGCGAAAAACGACCTTAAAATTTAAAAATGCTACCCTCTCGTTATTTTTCACTGTTAAGGAATGATTCCAACAGCTAAAATTCGGTTCTAAAGGGTCCAAGGATCGATAAAATCGAGAGAAAAAAAATTCGATAGTTTTGACCTTCTTCCGGTTTTTTTGGCTTTTTCTCGAAACCAACTTTGCCGACAAGAGGTCCCTTTTCGCTTTCCGCCTCACATATACTTGTCTACGTTCCCTCTACCCATCCAAGACTCATACCACCATTTTTGACAAGGTTCTTAAACACCCGCCTGTATAAAAGAGGATTATTAAAACTTTATCTGAAAATTATGATTGATTTTTTTTTCAGAAGATTTTTTTAAAATTAATAACTGTACGTTCAAAATTTAACGTGATATAACTACTGTACTTTATCAAGTCCTACTATGAACGCTTCGATATTAGGTCCACAACACATATGTCACGATTTATTTCAAAATTTATCCAGTATAAAAATAAACTGGTACTAAAGGTAATGTGTAGTTCTCACGAAGAATGGAACAAGGTATAAACATGAAGAGTTTGCTAGAAGAAAATTAGATTTCCTGTAACTTCCCTAAATCATGGCGGAAAGAACCCTTTTTGGCTTTAAGCATTGTATAGACGTCGAGTAAAGATATTAGTTAATTCCTAGGTTCAGTATATCATGGGAAAATGAAACTTCTTTGGCGGAGAGCTTAGTTAAGATATTTCTGGCATTGCAGTTGCATAACGTGTATATTTCCTTATTTAATGCATTTACACCTGAACTAAAGATATATTTTAAAGAAGAAGCGAAATTAGGAATCTTAAAACAAAATTTAATGTCTTCAATGACTAAATACGATGGGTTGAATAGACATAAGTTACAAGTATGTGGGGGGAATGTAAGAAAAAACTAATTTCATCATTAGGAATCAAGTGAAAATGTTTTAAATTTTTGTTTATCTCTATACAATGCTTCTTGCTTACTTATGTATATAAATACTTTTTCTACTTTAGATAACAATAAATTAAATGAACCAAAAAGATGGAGACAAACGTTTAATTTAACTATGCAGGGCATAAGAAGTATTTGAAAAAAAAAATTCATAAGCATGTTGAAAGAAATAATACGTTAATACTTGGAATACTTGAATATGGAAAGCAAGAACTAAACCGTCTCTTGATTTTTCCTCGTAGGTAGCAGAAGACGACGGTTCCATGGAGCGCTCTTTACTGAACTACCTGTTTGCGAGACAGATGGTGAACCGCATGAGGAACAACATGGACACGACTGACCTGCAGAGGAAGCGATCTTACTGGAAACAGTGTGCTTTCAACGCCGTCTCTTGCTTCGGAAAGAAATGAATGTGAAGCTCTCTGGATCATGGACATGAACATTTCAGACATCCTTTTCCACTCAGATCTTTCGTTTGTAAATTACATTTAGATTAGATCTTTACATTTCCGAGAATTGTACTTTATCTTGCCACATTTCCCGTCTTCATACCTATTTATGACCATGTTTGTATAGTTTCGACATGTTGAACCTGTATTTTTTACCTCATATATTTTTTATTCAACATTGTTTTTGTTAGATTCGTTCTCATTTCATTTATAATTTGTTTGCTTCATCGTAGATCGGTGTGTAATCATGATATTGTGCCCTGTATATTTTATGATTAAAAAATTGTCTATAAAATGATAATAACTCCCTTCGTTTTCTATATTATAATAGAAAAGTAATTGTGAATGTAAGTTTAATTTGATGATGAATTAAAAACTAACTGTGGAGCATATATTTTAAGGATTTGATGTGATCATTACACAATAATCTAATGAAAATATTTGTTGATCATTAAAAATTAAATTGTATCAAATATTTAGTTCATTAGATCTATTAACTTTATAGGTAAATATACTATACTTTCAGTACAACTTACGTTTAGTCTCTGTATGTGCAATCACAGTTATGTAACTAAACATTTGGTGGAACAGAAGTACTTGAGGAAAAGTAAATTCTTTCGTTAATGTGTATTTACATTTATGGAACACATGGTTAAGTTATGTTAGATTAAAAAATAATTGATTAAAAATTATTTCAGGAATTTTTCAAAAGAATTTGAATTTTCTTTTAGTACATAACTTATACTGACTTTAAAAAATGCTAACTAAGTACAGGGTGTCCATAAAATAAGTAACCCGATTTAAATGCCTGAAGAAGCCAAACCGTTCATCGGAATTGAATGAAATTTTGGTGGAAGACGCTTTGAGGAATGGAGACGAGAATGGTATGGGGTGGGGCAGTTAAACTTTATCAGTTACGGTTAAAGTGGAAGTTTTTAGAAAATTCCCAATGTAACCCCTCTTTTTTTATACGCGCTATGTGATCCCAGATGTGTAAAAACACAAATAGCGTTGAAACGGTACCTCTAAAATGTAAACTAGCTCCTAGAGAGACAAATGAAAACAGCTATAAAACTGTTATTTCTGTAGAAGCTAGACCAGTGAAGGATTAAGAAAGTATGACTAGTGAATCAGTAAATAACAATAAAAACTAGTGAATTTACTAGTATACTTTGATTTTACTGGTTTTTATTGCTATTTCCTGATACACTAGTCATGTTTTTTTATTTACTTATTTTATGGACACCCTGTACATTTGACCAGGCATTCTATGGAAGAATGGAATACCAGGTATCATATTTATCAGCACTTACAAAGCTAACAAAGAAAAGAATAATCTAAAATCACCTTTAAAAGAGAAAAAATATGTTAAACATCACAATACAAAATAGGTTAATGCTGAGCGCGCACTGGAGACTTTTGTCTCGGAGACTTAAAACACTAGTCACTCGAGAGCAATGCATTTCTATGGAGGAAATTCTTGGCCTAGTGATCTAGCCACGAGACCAAGATCACTAGGCCAAGAATTTCTTCATAGAAATGCATTGCTCTCGAGTGACTAGTGTTTTAAGTCTCCGAGACAAAAGTCTCCAGTGCGCGCTCAGCCTTAGTCTAAACCTTTAAAGACATTGCAAATTTAAATATTTGAAATGAAGCTTATAAAAACTCCTTTTTTCTCAAAATCGACGCAATTTTAATTTAAAACCTATAATTAGGGTTGAAAATTTTCTACTTAAGCACCTCATACTTTTAAAGCAAGAACATTGGAAAAAAGAAATGCCATGACGAGTAACTTTTCTCTTTCTCATCACTAGGGTAATTAATCTTCCTTTGTATCAAAGGCGGATTCAGGAGTGACTTCTCAAAACCATTCTTTAAGCCAAAACTCAAACAGTTTTCTAAGAAACTTGAAACTGAGCTTAACGCTTTAAATGATACTTTAGACACAAGAAGACATCAAACATGATGAACTTAAAATAGGAATTTTTGCAATCTTCTTTTCTTTATGCTTTCTCAATCTAAAAACCCTTTTTTTATCGATCAAGAATTCTCCCTTGATAGACATCTACTACAGAGAAGATAATTTTTAAAATTATGTATTACAGTGAAGCTTGATAAATTCAAAGCTTAAAAGACGAAACAAAATTCAAATTATCCAAAATTTTCAATCAAATTTAAACATCATAAAATGTAACTTGTCCAATAATCTACTACAAACACAAAAGACAAATATTATGTAAATAATTTAAAGTACGAAGTGCCTATATCCACGAAAGTTAACCCATGCTCAGGCTAAACTTGATCATAACCGTTGGTTATAAGGCTTATTAATTACCCAAAAGATCAAAAGAGCCGAGGTTACTGGAAGTTTCCTGTTCTACCGTTTGAAAGCGCTTTTACGTTACGCAAAATTGGTTGGTTGGTTTGCTTTGGCTCTTCAAAATTCGCAGCACAGAGAGATTCGCAGTCCTTTTTCATTTAATAATGATTTAAAAGCTTTAAATTGGATTAGACTGTTATATTTCTTTGTTGATGATAAAAATAAATAAATAGTAAATCCTATTTCTTATGATTATTTTTGAATTATATGAAATCAACCAACTAATGATTATTTTCCAGTCAGAAAAAATGCCACGAATGACAGATGGCGCTGGTAACGTCAGACTTCTCCGTAACATTGCTTTTCGCGTAATGTGCAAGCCTGATACAACAAAGTTAACGCTTAATCTAGTTTAGCCTTGACTGGAATATAGAGTGTTTTCAGGTGACATCACGACCATTTATTTTCTTCGTTGCTGTAGGTCAAAAAGTCTGTTGCTAAGGCCGTTGCTAGGTACGGCGGCATCTGTTGCTGTCATGTGATTGCAAATTCTAAAATAGAAGCTTTTCATGACCAGTTATTATCTTTAAAATGTTAACTGCTGTAAGTCAATGGCTGAGTGGATGCACTAGTGGCTAGGGCATAACAGTCCTGGGTTCGAATCCAGTGTTTTTCCTATTGAAATTTATTACAATAAAATACAGAATTATTATTTTTTCCCTAGTTATGCGAGTCAATGGCTCAGAGGAGGCAAGAGTAGCTTGGGTACACCAGTCCTGGGATGCACTAGTGGCTAGGGCATAACAGTCCTGGGTTCGAATCCAGTGTTTTTCCTATTGAAATTTATTACAATAAAATACAGAATTATTATTTGTTTCCCTAGTTATGCGAGTCAATGGCTCAGAGGAGGCAAGAGTAGCTTGGGTACACCAGTCCTGGGTTCGAATCCAGTATTTTTCCCATTCAAATGTTAAATTAAATACATTAAATAATGCACGAGTTATTTTCTTCTTCCATAGCTTGTGAGTCACTGGCTCTGTGGATCCAGGAGTGACTCAAGATTTTACACCAGTCCTGGTTTCGAATTCATTGATTTACTGTTACTTACTAACACTTTAATTTGATTCGAGAACAATCGTTTTTAACTTTCATAGTGATGTATCAACTTTAAATTATAAGATAACTATCCTTGGTGCAGGGACAGATGACTTGGTGTGGTTGCTACTTACCAATCAACAGACCCTAAGGTTGCAGGTTCAATCCTGCCTTATATGGAAGATAATATTTTAAGTGTCAGAGGGATATGTCAACTTTAAATTAATAAGAGAACTGTCCGTGATGCAGGGACGAATGGCCTGATGGGGATGCTACTAACCTAGCAGCGGGCACACAGATTGCAGGTTCAATTCCCTGCCTCCGATGGAAGAGGATATTTTAATTTTAACTGTTGGAGGGATGAACCAACTTTAAATTATATAGAGAACGATCCTGGATGCAGGGACAGATGGCTCGGTAGGGTTGCTACTAACCCAGCAGCAGACCCTAAGGTTGCAGGTTCAATTCCCTGCCACCGATGGAAGAAAATAATTTAATTTTAACTGTTTGAGGGATGAATCAACTTTAAATTAATTAGAGAACGATCCTTGATGCAGGTACGGATGGCTTGGTGGGGTTGCAACTAACCCAGCAGCAGACCCTAAGGTTGCAGGTTCGATTCCCTGCCACCGATGGAAGAAAATAATTTAATTTTAACTGTTGGAGGGATGAATCAACTTTAAATTAATTAGAGAACGATCCTTGATGCAGGTACGGATGGCTTGGTGGGGTTGCAACTAACCCAGCAGCAGGCCTTAAGGTTGCAGGTTCGATTCCCTGCCACCGGTGGAAGAAAATAATTTAATTTTAACTGTTGGAGGGATGAATCAACTTTAAATTAATTAGAGAACGATCCTTGATGCAAGTACGGATGACTTGGTGGGGTTGCTACTAACCCAGCAGCAGGCCCTAAGGTTCCAGGTTCAAT
Organism: Tetragnatha versicolor; assembly: GCA_024610705.1. Lineage (NCBI taxonomy): Eukaryota > Metazoa > Arthropoda > Arachnida > Araneae > Tetragnathidae > Tetragnatha > Tetragnatha versicolor. The sequence continues at coordinate 1,036,444 of JANDEH010000002.1, forward strand.
TCCCTGCCACTGATGGAAGAAAATAATTTAATTTTAACTGTTTGAGGGATGAATCAACTTTAAATTAATTAGAGAACGATATTTGATGCAGGTACGGATGGCTTGGTGGGGTTGCAACTAACCCAGCAGCAGACCCTAAGGTTGCAGGTTCAATTCCCAGCCACCGATGGAAGAAAATAATTTAATTTTAACTGTTTGAGGGATGAATCAACTTTAAATTAATAAGAGAACGATCCTTGGTGCAGGTACGGATGGCTTGGTGGGGTTGCAACTAACCCAACAGCAGACCCTAAGGTTGAAGGTTCAATTCCCAGCCACCGATGGAAGAAAATAATTTAATTTTAACTGTTGGAGGGATGAATCAACTTTAAATTAATTAGAGAACGATCCTTGATGCAGGTATGGATGGCTTGGTTGGGTTGCTGCTAACCAAGCAGCAGGCCCTAAGGTTGCAGGTTCGATTCCCTGCCACCGATGGAAGAAAATAATTTAAACTGTTGGAGGGATGAATCAACTTTAAATTAATTAGAGAACGATCCTTGATGCAGGTACGCATGGCTTGGTGGGGTTGCAACTAACCCAGCAGCAGGCCCTAAGGTTGCAGGTTCAATTCCCTGCCACCGATGGAAGAGAATAATTTAATTTTAACTGTTGGAGGGATGAATCAACTTTAAATTAATTAGAGAACGATCCTTGATGCAGGTACGAATGACTTGGTGGGGTTGCTACTAACCCAGCAGCAGGCCCTAAGGTTCCAGGTTCAATTCCCTGCCACTGATGGAAGTAAATAATTTAATTTTAACTGTTGGAGGGATGAATCAACTTTAAATGAATTAGAGAACGATCCTTGATGCAGGTACGGATGGCTTGGTGGGGTTGCTACTAACCCAGCAGCAGGCCCTAAGGTTCCAGGTTCAATTCCCTGCCACTGATGGAAGAAAATAATTTAATTTTAACTGTTGGAGGGATGAATCAACTTTAAATTAATTAGAGAACGATCCTTGATGCAGGTACGAATGACTTGGTGGGGTTGCTACTAACCCAGCAGCAGGCCCTAAGGTTCCAGGTTCAATTCCCTGCCACTGATGGAAGAAAATAATTTAATTTTAACTGTTGGAGGGATGAATCAACTTTAAATGAATTAGAGAACGATCCTTGATGCAGGTACGGATGGCTTGGTGGGGTTGCAACTAACCCAGCAGCAGACCCTTAGGTTGCAGGTTCCATTCCCAGCCACCGATGGAAGAAAATAATTAAATTTTAACTGTTGGAGGGATGAATCAACTTTAAATTAATTAGAGAACGAAATTTGATTCAGGTACGGATGGCTTGGTGGGGTTGCAACTAACCCAGCAGCAGACCCTAAGGTTGCAGGTTCAATTCCCTGCCACCGATGGAAGAAAATAATTTAATTTTAACTGTTGGAGGGATGAATCAACTTTAAATTAATTAGAGAACGATCCTTGATGCAAGTACGGATGACTTGGTGGGGTTGCTACTAACCAAGCAGCAGGCCCTAAGGTTGCAGGTTCGATTCCCTGCCACTGATGGAAGAAAATAATTTAATTTTAACTGTTGGAGGGATGAATCAACTTTAAATTAATTAGAGATAGATGTTTGATGCAGGTACGGATGGCTTGGTGGGGTTGCAACTAACCCAGCAGCAGACCCTAAGGTTGCAGGTTCAATTCCCAGCCACCGATGGAAGAAAATAATTTAATTTATCTGTTGGAGGGATGAATCAACTTTAAATTAATTAGAGAACGATCCTTGATGCAGGTACGGATGGCTTGGTTGGGTTGCTGCTAACCAAGCAGCAGGCCCTAAGGTTGCAGGTTCGATTCCCTGCCACTGATGGAAGAAAGTAATTTAATTTTAACTGTTGGAGGGATGAATCAACTTTAAATTAATTAGAGAACGATATTTGATGCAGGTACGGATGGCTTGGTGGGGTTGCTACTAACCCAGCAGCAGGCCCTTAGGTTGCCGGTTCGATTCCCTTCCTCCGACATTAGATTTTTATGCCTAAATTTTACTTCACAGTTACAGTCACAGTTAACTGTTGCAGTTACGGTCACAGGCAAACGTATCTAATTTTAAAATTTTTCCTATTTCAGTGGTGGTGAAAGACGGGTAATGGCGTCAAAATTTTGCAATCTGATAACTTCAGGGGGTTGTCTCCATATTGTACTCTGTGAGGGGACCGTCTACAAATTGCGGATTATTCCATAAGATAAAAATTTAGGCAAAACTGGCTTCCTGGCAGACCTTTCTCCGCTGGCCCCCAGGGCGAAGGGGCTTTCGGGGGTTATCCGAAGAACCCCCTAGGCCCGCGACCCCCCGGGGAGCAGATCAGGTCCGCCAGGACAACCTCCTCTTGTCCGAGCCCCGACATCTTCGACGGGTGAACGGACTCGACTCGGTCACCAATTTCTCAACAGGTCAGCTGTGACATCAGGTGGAGAGAGAGAGAGAGAGAGAGAGAGAGAGAGAGAGAGAGAGAGAGAGAGAGAAAGAGAGGGGAGAGCAGAGTTCGAACTGAGAACCTTTTGCACAGAAGGACCACGACTCTACCAACTGAGCCAGTAAGGACGTTTCATTACCGGCTACTGGTCAAAGTGCATAGTGGAATTGTTAGTTTTAAAATTTTAATATTACTGTAAAATGCACTAAAACTGGAAGCTGAGTTAGCGCGGCTTGAACCGGGTACCTACAGTACGCCAGCACTGTTAATATACCATCTAAGCTATCAAGGACATTTCGTAACCAGATACTGGTCAAAGTGCATAGTGGAATCGTTAGTTTTAAAATTTTAATATTACTGTAAAATGCACTAAAACTGGAAGTTTAACTAGCGGGGCTTGAACCGAGTACCTAAAGTACACCAGCACTGTTACTCTACCAACTGAGCTATCAAGGACATTTCGTGACCAGCTACTGGTCAAAGTGCATAGGGGAATTGTTAGTTTAAAAATTTTAATATTACTGTAAAATGCACTAAAACTGGAAGCTGAGTTAGAGCGGCTTGAACCGGGTACCTACAGTACACCAGCACTGTTAATATACCATCTAAGCTATCAAGGATATTTCGTGACCAGATACTGGTCAAAGTGCATAGTGGAATCGTTAGTTTTAAAATTTTAATATTACTGTAAAATGCACTAAAACTGGAAGTTAAACTAGCGGGGTTTGAACCGAGTACCTGCAGTGCACTAGCACTGTTAATCTACCAACTGAGCTATCAAGGACGTTTTGTAACCAGCTAATGGTCATACTTGATAGTGGAAGTGTCAGTTTTTTAAATTTAATCTTTTTTTAAATGGAATAAAATAGGAAGTTACGTTTTGGCAATGGGGTTTGAACTGAGTACCTCCTGTACACCATAGAAGCGACTCTACCAACTGAGCCATCACGGACGATCGGGTGCTAGATAATGGTCATAGTGTTTAGCGGAATACTCCGTGTTAAAAATTTAATTTACATGATCAATGCACTAAAATAGGTATTTACGTTAGTGGGGTTTGAACTGAGTACATTCTGTACACTAGGCAACGACTCTTCCAACTGGATCAAGGACGTTCTGGAGATAGCTACTAGTCATAGGGTTTAGTGGAATTATCCGTCTTAAAAATTTAATTTATATGATAAACGCACTAAAATAGGTAATTACGTTTGTGGGGTTTGAACTGAGTACCTTCTGTACACCAGGGAAGCGATTCTACTAACTGAGCCATCCAGTACCACTGAGCTGTAAAACAAACTGGAGTGGAGTGTCAACCACTCTGTCTCCGCAAGCGATTGATCATGCCAGCGTGGAAGGTTACAATGCCCCGATTGCTCACAGCAATCGGGGCAAGCTTGAAGCAAAGTTGGAAGAGTATTTCCCCCTTGAATCCGCCCATGCCTGTTTTTTCAAAATATTATGAGCAAAATTTAGAATGGTCGTTTCAATCTGTGCATACAACTGTGCTACCAGATGGAGAAATTTAAAAGAAGATGGAAATCCTTTCCGCGGTGTGATGCAGTTTCAGCACGCTAACTAGTCACTCCAGTTTGTTATATAGCTCAGTGTCCAGCACTGAGCTATAAAACAAACTGGAGTGTCAACCTCCGATATTCTAACAAGCGATTGATCATGCCAGCGCGGAAGGTCACAATGCCCGGATTGCTCTCAGCAATCCGGGCAAGCTTGAAGCAAAGTTGGAAGAGCATTTCCCCCTTTAATCCGCCCGTGCCTGTTTTTCAAAATATTATGAGTAAAATTTAGAATGGTCGTTTCAATCTGTGCATACAACTGTGCTACCAGATAGAGAAATTTAAAATAAGATGGAAATCCTTTCCGCGGTGTGATGCGGTTTCAGCACGCTAACTAGTCACTCCAGTTTGTTATATAGCTCAGTGGTGTCCAGTACATTCTGAAGATTGCTACTAGTCATAGTGTTTAGTGGAATAGTGCATGTTAAAAATTTAATTAACGTGATAAATGCACTATAATAGGAAATTACGTTAGTGGGGTTTGAACTGAGTACCTTCTGCACACCAGGGAAGCGACTCTACCAACTGAGCCATCCAGTACATTCTGGAGATTGCTACTAGTCATAGTGTTTAGTGGAATAGTGCATGTTAAAAATTTAATTTACATGATAAATGCACTATAATAGGAAATAGGGTTTGAAATAAATACCTTCCGCAATAATAAAAAATGAAAGAGAATAAATATTCATAAAACAGGTTGAAATCAAACATCTTTATTAATAAATTAATATATGAATTATTTCATTTATTATAACTACATCATAACATAACATAACGTTTATTATTTTATATTGCAATTTCACATGGAACATAAAAGGAACGAACAAAACACAGAAACTAAAAATGTACATAAGAATATATATACTATCTCTGTATAAATAAAAGGCTAACGGGCGATGTATGTGTGTGGGTATGTATGTGTGTGGGTATGTCCGGGGTAATCTCTTGAAATAGGCCACGGACCGAAACCAAACTCGACGTATAGACGTATTCCGAGTCGGGGAGTAACTTATGATAGTTTTCAAAGCTTTAAAATCGAATAATTACGAGTAATTAGCGAATTTATAGCCGAAAACGCTTATTTCTCCATTTCTCTACTAGAGTAGATCTGCTCGACTCACTATTGTAAACGAGATTAAAACCTCCAAAAATCAAATATTTTAACAGGAAAAACTCGATAATTGTCCATTTAAAAACTATATCAGTTGTAAAAACACCAAAATAAATTCAAATAATTAATTTTTAAACGTTACTTTCCCCTATTTTAAGATGTTTTCCTTTAAAATTTAAATATTTATGGAAAAGTGTAAATTTTCTTCATGGAAAACGACTTAAAAATAAAACATTGTTTCAAATGAAGCGGTTCACTAGACTTTTCAATTTACTAGATCTTTTATTATTGTTTCAAATTTGTTATTTTTGTTCACTAGACTCATTAATTTACTAGGAAACATTGCCGAGAACACCGGGAAAAGGAAAATTACCGGGAACATCGGGATAGGAAAAAAAAGTACCGGGATTACCGGGACATAAAAATTACCTAGATCAGCGGGATAGGAAAATTATCGGGAACATCGGGATAGGAAAAGTACCGGGACCATCGGGATAGGAAAATAACCGGGAACACGGATAGGAAAAAGACGTCTGGGATACCGGGATGATTGGTAATTGCTGATTTAAAAATTATAAATATATTTTTAAAAAATTTAATTTAAAAAAAATATATACACTCCACCCGTGCAAGGCCGGGCATATCCGCTAGTAAACAATAAAAAATATAACATTTATTGAAAAAAAAATTAATAAAGTTGTTTGTATTACTCAGGGGTCAGCACAGTGACCCATACGAGTAACTAAAAATATTTAATAAAAAAATATAATTATTTTTAAATTATAAATATAATTTAAGATATTTATTTAAAAATAATATAATTAAATACAAGAGAAACTATCGCGAGGCGAGCTTCAGTATTATAACTCTGAATAAAAAGAGTGTTTGTTGAAAAAAAAATTTAAAAAAATCCTCAATTTTATATATTGTCATAACAAAGAGTTTAGTTGTTTCTTAAATTTAAAAGGAGATTTTTCTGATTTTAGGTTTTCAGGTAAAGCATTAAAGAATTTAGGTGATAAATAAACAAAATTTTTATGAAATATTTCTTTTTTTATTTAGGCACGGAATATAGGTTTTTTGATCGTAAATTATAACTAATATTTCGTAATTCAGAGCTATTGTCCTGTTTAACAAAGTAAATTATATTAATGAAATTCATTTCTTTCGGGCTTGTTGGCCGTGGTCTAAAATAAAATAAAAGGTCCAGACGTTTCGTCGGAAGCTGTGTCCGACATCATCAGTGGAAAATTTTGGTCATCAACAGTGGATTTTTCCACTGATGATGTCGGACACAGCTTCCGACGAAACGTCTGGACCTTTTATTTTATTTTATTTTATTTTAGACCACGGCCAACAAGCCCGAAAGAAATGAATTTCATTAATCAAACCGGCTGTGAAAGTCTTCATGCTTACAAAGTAAATTATAGTTTTAAAGAAAAAAAGGTTAAAGAAAAAAATATTCAATTTTCGATATAAATCAATTAAAGTTGGCTGGTTACTACAACTTAAAAACTTAATAATTTTGTTTTAAATTTTTATTACAGGATTAATATTTTCCAAGTAATCACCACCCCAAATAACAAGTCCATAACTTAAGATTGAGTTTGCCCAATAATAATATAATTGTAACAGAAAATTCCTGTTTATGATTTTTATGTAATAAAGTTTATAGAGAATATAACAAAGTTTATTTGTTAGATAACTCACGTTTGATTTCCATTTAAAGTTTGAATCTACGAATAATCCAAGTTATTTTATGGATGTCACTTTTGTCACTTGTTGAAGAGGGGGTCATTTGCAATCAGAAACATTACAATCGCTAAGATGATAACAGAGACTAAGAGATTCAGATGGATCATAGATACTAAAGTTAATAAATTTAGTTTTATTTATATTATAGAAAGTTTATTGGCGTTAAACCAGTGTTTAATTGCTAAGAGGTCTTCATTTATATGACTTTGTAAATTTTCATAATTAGAACTTGAATACAAAATTACCGTGTCATCAGCATAAGTTATGATTTTAACGTTGATTTTTAATTTACAGAAGTCATTAATGTATATGATGAATAATAAAGGTCCAAGGATTGAGCCTTGTGGCACGCCAGATTTTATGTTTAAAAGTTTACTTTTATAATCTTACAAACTTACAAACTGCTTTCGATTAGTTAAGTAAGAAATAAACCAATTAATTACAGCTCCTCGAATTCCAATAGAGTATAATTTATCAATTAAAATGTCGTGATTTACACTGTCAAAAGCCTTGGAGATGTCTAGAAATACAGCAAGTTTTAATTTTTTAATTTAAGCAAAATGAGTGGAACCATTTTATTCTTCTCCATTATAATACTAGTAAATATTCAAGTCTTTTTTCCGATTGGATTAAAAACTTTTTTCCTTCCTTAACTACGAATTAAAGGTTTTGATTCCATGTTAACCTTAGGTTAGAAAAGGGCTATAAGGCCTATATTATATCATACATTATGTTCCCCCGAAAACGTACAGTTTAAACCTGTACTGGTTTTACTGTACTAGTTTTTTTTAAACAAAAGAGCCGACGTTACTGGAAGTTTCTGTTTTTACCGCTTTAGGGCGCTTTTACGTTACGCAAAATTGGTTGGTTGGTTTGCTTTGGATCATCAAAATTCGCAGCACAGAGTGATTCGCAGTCCCTTTTCATTTAATAATGATTTAAAAGCCTTAAATTGGATTAGACTCTTATATATTTCTTTGTTGATGATAAAAATAAACAAATAGTAAATCATATTTCTTATGATTATTTTTGAATTATACGAAATCAACCAACTAATGATTATTTTCCCATCAGAAAAATGCCACGAATGACAGATGGCGCTGGTAACGTCAGCCTTCTCCGTAACATCGCTTTTCACGTAATGTGCAAGCCTGATACAAAACAGTTAACGCTTAATCCAGTTTAGCCTTGACCCATGCGAAATTCGTTAGAGTTGAGTTGTTTCTTTCGGAGCTAGACAGTGCCATACCTTTTAATAGCGAAATTCGTTAGTATTGAGATTTTACTTTCGTGGAGCTGGACAGTGCCTTTAAAGTAAGTGGACGAGCTTCATTAAACATTGTAATAAATTGAAAGTGTGTTCATTTAAACAAAAAAATAAATTAAAACAATGTCAAGCATCCCAAGCTGTGTCTCTACAAACTTTTCAATTTAGCTCTTAAACCGAGAGTCTCGGTAACAATTTGGAACCACCTAACACAACTCTGAAACGGAGGGAAAAAAATTTAAGGTAGGGGGCCGTTCAAATATTACGTAAGCACCTAAGGGGGGAGGGGGGTTTGCTCTTTGCTTATTTTTGCTGACAAGGGGGGAGGGGGGATATGAGGGATGCTTACGTGATGATGGATGTTCGAAAATCTCTTGTTTCTTGCATAAATAATTTCAAAATTTAACCAAAAATAAATGTAACAAATGATTGAATTAGGAAATCTGACGTAAGCACTTTTTTCTGGAGATGGACCACCCTAGCATTTTGAAATTGAAACCCTGAAAAGTAGTGTTTCGACTCATTTTTGAACCCTTATAGCGTTACACCCAAAACGGACAGCTCCTTGTACGAGTCATCTAACTTTCAAGGAGAAAAAAACAAAACAGTACTTACTAATAGGGATGTCAAAATTTCGGGGGGGGTCTGGCAGTTTCTTACGTAATTATGGTGGGGGGGTTGAGGTTTGCTTATCTTTGCTGACAAGGGGGAAGGGGGGGGTTAAAAATGACCAAAAAAATGCTTACGTGATATTTGAACGGCCCCTAGCCGATAGTTTTCTAGACATGCAAATTAGGTTTCCCTCACAATATTTTCCGAAGCGTCTTACTTCAACTCGAATACGAGCACCATGCGTGAAAAAAAACAGAGAAACACACGAGAACAGCTTTGAAAGAATTCTTACACAAAAGATCCCTTTCCAACTTGCAATTACAAGAAGAGTATTCAATTTATTTACTTTGAAAGAGCCTTATTGAGGTTTTCGGAAATAAGTTGTGAGGAACGTTTTTTTTTTATTTTGAAGCTTAACATTTATTTCTTTTGTCAGAAGGGCATTTTTGGAAATTTTATGGGGAAGCAATACTTGAATAAGGTCTATTGCTTCGTACAGTTTGTCTAAAGAAATATTTTGCTTTCGTTCAGGCATTTATTTCAAATAAATGGTTTGAGGTATTCGCCTGCACCTTATAAATGACATATCTATATATATAATTATCTTACGTAACGCCCAGATTTCGTTGTATTTCTTTTACTCGGTCGGCAACAATAAATTTGTTTACAAAATGAGTGCATTGTTTTGGATTTGATTTTTTTCCGATTTCAGTCTCTAATGATATTATTAGCTGTTCAAATATGTTAAGAGGGATTAAATGTTACCATTTTATTAATTTACTGTTAAATTATTATTTTTATATGCATGTTAATAGTACTTATCTGATAAAAATTTACTGCTTATGGTGGTTTCTCTTGGCTAATGCAACAGTAACCATGAATTTTATAAACACTGTATACATATTTTTCATACATTGTATTTAATGTTTCCCTGCTAAATATTACTATTTATAAAACTACATTTCACCAATAAATTTAGTTGGGGTTCAATTCCGTTAGATTTCCCGCTAAATATCACCAATCTCTTTTGAAAGCTTAATATTCAAATATAAAAATTTTTTAATGATAAACTGAACAGTTATAGATCTAATTAAACATTTTAAGGTTCAATTCCGTTAGAGTTCCCGCTAAATATCGCCTACCTCTTTTGGACACCAAAAATTATAAATATTGCTAAATAATTTTAAATTTATGGATTAATATGTTTAATTAGATGTTTACCTAACTGTTCAGTTCATCATTAAAAATTTTTAAAAATTGTTTATATTTGAAAATTAAGCTTTCAAAAGAGATAGGTGATATTTAGCGGGGACTCTAATGGAATTGAACCCATTTTAATATATGAATTTGAAATTATTTAGTAATATTTATACTTTTTGATGTTCAAAAGAGATTGGCGATATTAAGCGGGAACTCTAACGGAATTGAACCTTTAGTTGGTAATGAATCTCAGCTAGGCTGTACCATAGGGTGTCCCTTATTTGGGCGTTTTTTCAAAAAGTCAGGGAAACTTTTGCTCCACCCCCCAATTTTTTTCCATTTGGTACCCTAAGACTGTGTGCAAAATCTTAAATCGATCAGATAATATTAACACGTGCCCCAAACGGCTTAAAGTTAGAAAAATTTGACTTTTTTCTAATTTTTTTGAAAATTTTTAAAAATATGTTTAAAAAATCCGTTTCCAAATAATAGGGCTCTAACACATTTAAACAATAATATTTGACCGTTTTTCATTGCTAGTTAGGCCAAAATGCCCAGTTAGTAACCTAGCCATCAATCAGAAAATCATCAAATTTGTCCATTTCATACGGAGAGTAGAAGAATCAAAAGGTTGTGGTAAACGACTCAAAACCGCAAAATTCCATGGCTAAACATCATTTGTAGAGCATATTGATGTGGAGATAAATTTTCTGGAGCTCAAATTAATTATTGGTTGCTTAATTACAACGCCATATTGGATTGCATTAAAACTAAAAAAAATTCTTTAAAAAAAAGGTATGGGCATTTTTGATATCGGGTAATGGGTGTTTGAGGTTTCTATACTCTATTAAGACTAATAAAATTATCTTAGACAACTTTTTAAAGCTCTTTACGCAATTATAAGGCCTAGAAGATCTACTACAAGTGTAAACAATGGTTTCAGAACTATAGATATGGTAATAAGTTCTAAACACATAAAACTGGCAAGAGAAATTCTGGAAACAAGTTAAAAAACAGACTTCAGTGTGTCCACGAGTATTTTATTCCATAAGTTAATTGAAAAGCTGAAGTTGATACAAAATTAACCCACTCTTCAGAATAATTGAGTTATACTATCAGAAGGTAAGCAATTAACCATGTTTATAGAGACTGTTCTTAATATTTTATCATAATTTTATACATTAACATAAAAATACCAGCAGTCCATCATAAAAGTGTGTCATTAAAACAATTAAACACTGTTATTTGGCCGTGGCTGTAAGAATGTTAAATATTAGCTACAGTTTTTATAACTCTTCTACTTTACCCTTAGTTTTTCTACGCACTGTCAACCTTTCTGTTGGAAGTTGGTAGTGGGGATACTAGAGGGCAGCACAAGCTGCCCCGGTTTCTCTCTTTGCCTCTCTCACATTCGCGCCACCAGGGGGTTGGGGGAACAGGTTTGAACCGGTTTTGGTGAGGTCATTCTTGGCTCTGGTAGGAAAGGAGAAGGTGGTTTTTTAAGGAGCTCGTGGATGCGAGTGTGGATGGATTGTGAAAAGATTAGATATGTAGAGTTATTTAACCTAGAACGTAAAAATAAATAGTTCATGTAAATTATACTTGAGTTAGTTTTAATTAAAACATTAGATGAACACCGTCCCACTTAACAGACGGAGGATGGACCAGGATTGGAGGTAAGTCCCGATTATTTTCTCATGTACTATTTCTGTTTTCCTTATGTCGCTCTGCCTATTGTTATGGAATAATTTGAGGTAGAATAATTGTGTCTTTGTGGGTGTAAGGTTAGTTGGTTATAGATATATTTCCCCATGAGCTTACAAACCCCGTGTGCGGTTAACCCTAACTTTCTAAATTTATAATTATTCGTCTCGGCCCCGGATGGTATCCGGACTAACCTGGGACATTCTTTGTGTCTCACGTGACATAAGTGGCGAGCCAGCCAGGATTTTTCGATCTTGGAATCTTTGTGTTTGAGTTAGGGTTAAAATGGCGTTCTTATGGGGAGCCAGCTTAGCTGAGCTGCGGGAGCTGTCCGAAGAATTAGGGTTAGAAATAGACGGGAATTTTAATAAAGTGGAAGTCATTCAGGCTATACAGGCAGCTCAAGTATACGAGGAAAAAAGGGTGGAAATTTGTCTAAAAGCCTTGTTTGAAAGGAAAGCTAGGGAAGAACAAGTCTTGGAAAGGAGGTTAGCAAGAGAACATGAACTTAAACTTAAAGAGCTGGAGGCGGATAGGAGTAGTAGCCGAGAGAGTAGTTTCAGTGAAACAGAGGGTGATTTAGGTAAATTTACTCGGTTAGTTAAGGATCAGTTACCCAAAGCTCCGTTGAAATCAGAGGAATGGATATTCTTCTTTCACCAGGTGGAAATTATTTTCGAAATTTATACGGTCCCAAAAGAATTGTGGGGGAAAATAGTGCTAAATAGGTTGTCGAGTTTAATGGGGGAATTAACGAGCCAGTTGGGTGTCGATAATCTGGCAGATTATGAAAGGATAAAAGCATATGTATTGGCCCAAAACAAACTAACCCCAATTCAACATAGGAAGAACTTTGAAGGGTGCAGTAGGAAGTCAGGGGAAAGTTGGGTACAATTCGAGGTTAAGTTAAAAACCCTTTTGGACTCATATTTGGAAAGCCGTGAGATCAAAACATTGGAAGAATTAAAGGACCTGATAGTAGCGGACCGAGTGAAAGACTCCTTGCCCCAACACGTTAGGTCACATGTACTGATAAGAGAAGGTGAAAGTTGGTTAAAACCAAGGGAGCTAGCCAGGGAAGTAGACATTTTCGTGGAAGCGCAACCGAGGGGAGTCCCATTGGACCGGATAAGCGATAAAACCCGGGACACTTGGAGAGGTGTAGGAAGCGGGGGGAATGCTATCGGGGGAAGGGAACCGGTTAAGCAAACAAGGGAGCGATTTCCCATCCCAACGGCAGTAGGACTGCATTCCGCTACCGGTACAACATGTTTGTTTTGTGGAGGCGCACATGACAGTAAGGAATGTAAAAGGGCTATGTCACTTCCTCTTGAGGAAAGACGAGAAAAGGTTCGGGCTAGCAGGGGATGTTGGAAATGTTTAGACGTTAGGCATCGGGTAAAATTTTGCACTGCCAATGTGCAATGCCAAACGTGTGGAAGGGGTCATAACATCTTGCTCTGCCCGGAAGTAAAAGGGGATCGAGAGTCGGTAAAAACAAGCGTAGCCAACTCGGCGGTAGTTGAGAGAGGTGTTCACACCAAGGTAGCATTGATGGTGTTAGAGTTAGACATCTCTGGGGAGCGCACTAAAAGGGTGAGGGCTATTTTTGATTGCGGCTCTCAGAGGTCGTATATACGACTTTCAACAGCCATAGAAATCGGGGCTAAATGTACCGGCTCAGAGAGTATTTCTCATGCTTTGTTTGGGGGGACTGTAACAGAGCCAAAACCTCATCAGAGATATGATGTTAAGCTGTGTTCAGCAGGGAAGTACAATCGAAAGATGTGGGAAGTTGAATTCTTGGGGCAAGAGAGAATCTGTGGGGATATTCCGCGCCTACACTTAAAGGAATTGCCACTGAAAGAGTTGAAGAGGCACAAAATATGGCTCACGGATATAGGCAGTGAGTCGCCCGATATAGAGGTGCTAATCGGAGCAGATCTTTATGGGAGGTTCTTAACTGGGAGGGTAAGGCAATTAGAGAGTGGTTGGACCGCTATTGAAACCCAGTTAGGTTGGACTGTGTGTGGGGAATCGACGAAGAGGAGCGCGCCCATGATAGATAGCCCGTTGCTTTCCAACCTGGCTATAAGTAACACGAGTGTACTGGAGAAATGGTGGGAGAATAAGGAAAGGCAGGAGGAAATAAGGGAAAAGGAAAAACAGGGAAAAGTAGAGGAGGATGTAGAGAAGACAGCGGAAAGGGGATTAGAAGCTAACGTGGGAGTAGGGCGTAGTTTGAATCTAGAGGATAATTCGGAATCGGATGAAAGTTTGGAATATCTGGAGACTGGGGGAACGGAGAATAGTAGGGAAACAGGCAAGAATGGGAGAAACGAGGAGAGTTTGGATGCAGAGGAAAGGGAGGATTTGGACCCTAAGGGGAGCTTGGAGCTCATGAGTAATGAGATTGAGGAAAACGAATACAAGTTAAGGGACAGTTTTGGGGTAAGAGATAGTTGGGGGGTGGAAGAAAAGTTTGAACCGGTCGTGACCACGGGAAAAGGGGATATATTGTCGGTGACTCAATCTGGTTTTGACCCCCTGGGAATACTGAATGTTATGCAGAGCGGCAGGGGAGGCAGGCTTAGTTTTGAGAGGATGTCTGGACTCTCTCGTAAAGTCCTAGTTCTGGTGTGGATAATGCAATTTATCGTTTGCCTGCGATATGGAAGTGCCCCAGAAGGGGAACTGCCGTCTGCTGAACTACGAGCATCTGAAAATACCTTGTGGATGGTGGTACAACGCGAGTCCTTCGAGGGCAACAACGGTGGAGCCGAGAAGCGCGTAACGGTGAGGGATCAGGACGACCTTATCAGGGTCACAACGAGGATAACCGATCGGGACGACGAATTTGGCCTCTGGTATCCTGGAATTTGGCTTCTGGTTGGCTTTGGCTTCTGGTATCCGATATTGTTTCCAGCAAAACATCACGTCGTGAAGTGCTACTCCGACGATGGTACCAACTTCTGCGGAGCGAGAAACTCCTTGAACTGGGATGCTGTCGTCGGCAACAAAAACCTGATACCCATCAAAACGAAATTCATTCCCCCCACCGCCGCGGGGTGGGGTGGATGGTGGGAGAGGTTTATTCAAACGGTGAAAGAATTGTTGGTGAGGGTCGTGGGACGTTTTACACTTACCCGCGAGGAACTCTACACGGTTTTGTGTGATATTTGGACGGTAAACAGAGACTTTTTCGGCCACTCGCTAGAGTGGAGGAGATCCTCCCGAGTAGTGACGGTCACCCAAGAGTGGTCAAACTCGGGACAATTCGTCAGGCCGTCGAAAGAACTCTATCCTTTGGAGATCCCAAGTGGGGATGAACTTTTGCCGGAGAGGATACAAGGAATGCGGCAAATGCTTCGAAACGGCCGTGAATATACTTCATAAATGTTTATGTTGTGTCCTTTTAGTACTTATATTTTGGTATGATAATGGTTTATTGTGTTATGATAAGTATCCTGGAATTTTGTATTATTTGATATTGGTGTTAGTGTTAATGTATCTTGTATGGGATGTGAGTATAGGGTTTTAATGATTTAGAGTTGTTCTTTGTGGAATGTGAATATTTTGTCTTTATCATTTTTGAGAGGGTGGTAATATTAGTGATAAGGGTAGGTTTATGGTCAATTAGTCACTATGTTTGGTTAGTTGATTCTTTGTGTGACTATATGTATTGTAAAGGTTTAATTTGTTCCTCCAGACTACAAATTAAAGGTGGGAGGATGTTGGAAGTTGGTAGTGGGGATACTAGAGGGCAGCACAAGCTGCCCCGGTTTCTCTCTTTGCCTCTCTCACATTCGCGCCACCAGGGGGTTGGGGGAACAGGTTTGAACCGGTTTTGGTGAGGTCATTCTTGGCTCTGGTAGGAAAGGAGAAGGTGGTTTTTTAAGGAGCTCGTGGATGCGAGTGTGGATGGATTGTGAAAAGATTAGATATGTAGAGTTATTTAACCTAGAACGTAAAAATAAATAGTTCATGTAAATTATACTTGAGTTAGTTTTAATTAAAACATTAGATGAACACCGTCCCACTTAACAGACGGAGGATGGACCAGGATTGGAGGTAAGTCCCGATTATTTTCTCATGTACTATTTCTGTTTTCCTTATGTCGCTCTGCCTATTGTTATGGAATAATTTGAGGTAGAATAATTGTGTCTTTGTGGGTGTAAGGTTAGTTGGTTATAGATATATTTCCCCATGAGCTTACAAACCCCGTGTGCGGTTAACCCTAACTTTCTAAATTTATAATTATTCGTCTCGGCCCCGGATGGTATCCGGACTAACCTGGGACATTCTTTGTGTCTCACGTGACACTTTCATCAGTAAACGTCCTTTAAGAAGTACTAAGGTTTCAAGTAAATTTTTCGTGAAAATTGTTTATGGAATTAAATTATTTTAAAGTGACAGAGCCTTCTTTGAGAATATAGAGGTAGGAAACTTAGAGCGAAGAATAGCTGACTTACAAAAATACTTTAAAGAAGGAATCATTTTAAGAAACTGTTGATAATATTTATGATATTTAAATATCCAATATAAGTGTCTTAGATTTTAATGACTCTATTTTGTTGAATTGCAGGTATTTTTTTATGTTAACGAATAAAGTTATGATGAAATAGAAGAGCAGTCTCTATAAACATGGGTTAATTGCTTACCTTCTGATAGTATAACTCAATTAATATGAAGAGTGGTTTAATCTTGTATTAACTTCAGCCTTTCAATTAACTTACGGAATAAAATACTTGTGAACACATGGAGTCTGATTTTTAACTAGTTTCCAGAATTTCTCTTGACAGTTTCATATATTTAGAATTTATTACCATATCTATAGTTCTGAAACCATTGTTTGCACTTGTATTAGATCTGCTGGGCCTTATAATTGCGTAAAGAGCTTTAAAAAGTTGTCTAAGATAATTTTATTAGTCTTAATTGAGTATAGAAACCTCAAACACCCATTACCCGATATTAAAAACGCCCATACCTTTTTTTTAAGAATTTTTTTAGTTTTAATGCAATCCAATATGGCGTTGTAATTAAGCAACCAATAATTAATTTGAGCTCCAGAAAATTTATCTCCACATCAATATGCTCTACAAATGATGTTTAGTCATGGAATTATGCGGTTTTGAGTCGTTTACCACAGCCTTTTGATTCTTCTACTCTCCGTATGAAATGGACAAATTTGATGATTTTCTGATTGATGGCTAGGTTGCTAACTGGGAATTTTGGCCTAACTAGCAATGAAAAACGGTCAAATACTATTGTTTAAATGTGTTAGAGCCCTATTATTCGGAAACGGATTTTTTAAACATATTTTTAAAAATTTTCAAAAAAATTAGAAAAAAGTCAAATTTTTCTAACTTTAGGCCGTTTGGGGCACGTGTTAATATTATCTGATCGATTTAAGATTTTGCACACAGTATTAGGGTACCAAAAGGAAAAAAATTGGGGGGTGGAGCAAAAGTTTCCCCGACCTTCCATTTTAAGGGACACCCTACTGTACCAGCGTATGGCGAGCGAGCGTAGCGAGCACAGGATTGCGAAGCGATTCTAGGGGGAACTGCGTCAGCAGTTCCCGGGGGTTGGCGAGGAATAGCGAGCAGGGGGCGATAGCCCCCTAGTATTCACTAATGCATTCAAAAGATGCAGGGAGGAGAGTATTAAAAACTTTTCAAGCGTAAGATAAATCTTTCAGTTGGATTCATCGCTTTAAAAATTGAAAACTTTGAATGCTGCATTTATCAAGGAAAATATACACTGTAGTCATAAAAAGATGTTTTTATGCCTGAAATTACCAAGCTTTAAAATTGATGGTAAATACATTAAAATAATTTTACTGCCATAGAAATTTAAATTAAATATATTTTTGAAAGGATTTGTGAAAATGAATGCAAAACTAAAAAAGTTAGATCATTTTATAGAGCATCGAACTTATTTGAAGGAAGTTAAAAGGAAATACTTCTTATTAAGAGTCAAATATTAAATACAATAGAAAAAGTTACCCGCGAATAACCAATAGAATATCGTAAATGACTCTTTTGACTTTTAAAGTTATTTACACCGTAAAATATTTTAGAGCTTTTTTCGAAAAATAATTCAAAATTTAATGGCACAGTTAATACTATTTTATATTAATTTATTAATATAGCTCAAAATGGTTTAGTTTTGACAAAACGTCACTTTATGGAATATACTTTTTTAAATTTTTGTCTTTTGTTTTTATAGTATAAAAATAAACAATTATTCTAGAAACATTGAAAAAAATATTTCACATTATTTATAAAATTTATATGGATAATCAGAACAATTAGTGAAAGATGGTGAGTCTTATTAGTTTCAATTTAATGAACTTGAGAGTTTAGAAGGATAAGAAAATGAAAAAAAATTGCTCAAAAAAATATTAAAATAGGATAAATTATTGAACTATTAATCATACAAAAAACTTCCATTAGTAGCATCTGGGATTTCAAATAGTTTTAAACTGCTCAATGAAAGACAAATGATAGGAAACGTAAATGGGAAAACACTTGAAAATGCAATTAATTATGATGATTACTGTTTAATTATTTTTACTAAACTGCAATCCAATCCAAGCATTTATTCCTTAATGGAAAGTAACTTTTAGAATTCTAAATGATAAAAAAATTCCTTCAAAACAAATAAAAAAATCTACAGTAAAGAACGTTAAGTTAATAATAATATCACTTTTCAATTTTAGGTAAATGTAACTAGAGCACATAAATTTATAAATTCTATAATATTAAACAAAACAAAAAATCAAAGTAATACACTTTTATAGTGGTATTCCTTTATGGAAATACCCACATACATTTTAATCACTTCACTCGTTCTAACTTCACTCTCATTCTAAATGTATAAATTCTGTAAATAGGTGGAATAAATGGTAAACTAAAGTAAAGGAATACATGATCCAGCAATTACTTTATTCAAATTAATGAAGAACTGTTAGATTTTGGTGCGATTTCAATGTCCTACATAGTATGAACTAAGGAAGTATTATTAGTTCAGGCCCAAATTTGATTAGAAGATTACAGTTCGAAGATATAAAATCCGAGGCAATTTACTGAGCGATTATGTAGTGTACACTTGTTTGGGAGCGAGATTATCTATAAAAAAGGAAATAAAAATGACTATTCTAATTATAGACCAATCTCCGTCTTACCATTGCTTTCAAAGGTATTTGAACAAATTATCAAGGATCGATTGCTTTCGTACTTGAATCATATACATTTTTTTTCAAATAATCAGTATGGATTTCTGCCCAACTCAAACACTGAAAAAGCTTTGCTAGAGTTTACCAAATTTATCTATAATAGTGTTAACAATGACAAAAAAACTGTTGGTCTTTATTTAGACATTTCCAAGGCTTTCGATTCAGTACAACATAATATTTTACTAGAAAAATTATTTTTGATTGGCATTAGAGGTCCCTTTCACAGTTTCATAGAGTCATATTTATCAAACCGCTATCAGATTGTTAAAGTACATAATACCCTTAGCGGATGTCTCCCAATAAAATGTGGTGTCTTCCAGGGATCTACTTTAGGTCCCCTTTTGTTTTTAATCTTCATTAACGATCTGTGCAACCTTAAACTATATGGTAAATTGATAAGTTTCGCCGACGACACAGTTTTACTTTACTCGGAAAATTCTACGGAAGACCTTAATTTTGTGATGAATGATGACCTTATGAAAATTCGCGACTGGTTTTTCCATAATGATTTAAATTTAAATGTTGATAAAACTAAATATATGATATTTTCCCTTACTCAAAACCAAGCACATAATCTCTCTGTAAAATACCATGAAAAATACTGCAATACTCATAACAATTGCACCTGTAAACCCTTAGATAACGTATCCTCAATAAAATACCTCGGACTTCACATAGACTCAAATTTGAAATGGAAATCCCATACAAAATATATATCAGACAAACTAAGGTATGTACTGTGTAACTTTTATTACCTAAAACAAAAGATAAATAATAAATTACTAATTAATTTATATTATTCTTGGGTTCATTCACAACTTAATTACGGTTTAGTTGTGTGGGGAGGGGATTACATGATCAACTTAAAAAGAATTGAGAGGCTGCAAAAGAGATTCCTGAGATTTTTAAATAATGAAGCGCACTTACACACAAATAATATTAACTACTTCAATTCCTTAAATATACTTCCAATTCGCCATCTTTTTTATTTTAAAATTTGCCTCCATCTCTATCTAAACCCCAACATTTGTCAAAAACGCAATGTCGTAAACCTACGAAGACCTAACATATTATACTTTGTTCCTAAACCTAATAAGTCCATATTCTGTAAAAATTTTTGTTACATAGCCCCTAAGTGTTTTAATAAGTTACCTATACATATTCAAAATAGCCCTTCAAAACATTCATTCAAAAAACAATTAAAAGAATATCTGTTTACTATTGAGGATATTGATGATTTCTTTTGTTCTGTTTAATGTATGATTTAAAATAGTTTTAAGCACTTTAACTCATCATTATGGCAAAAATATAATTTATTGGCGCCCTGTTTGCCACTATATCCACCTCATGTATGTATTTCCTGTGTTTTTTTTCTCTTCTCCTAGTTTTTACTTTAAATTTTTGTTACTTATAATTACGGTCACCTACATGGACCATGAGATCCCAGGTGACTATGTGAATTTGTAAATTTTCTTGTTCTTTTGTTTGTATTTCAATAAATAATAATAATAAAAAAAAAAGATGGATTGCGTGGTTTGGAAATGATGTGCGTTTGAAGCACCCATGAAATGGCAACGATAGCCAGTGATGTATAAAATGAAACGATTTAGAATAAATAATCTTCTACTGCTCTATTTTGATATTTGCTATGATTTTAAGAAGACAAATAAAGCAAAAACCAAAGTAATTATTATTATTCAATTGAAAATACTCAGAAAATTTAACTTTTCAGGAGTTCTGATCCTATAACTACAGAATTAAATATTGAGTGATAGGGTAAAAGCAAAGTAAAATAAGATGGTAAAACAAGTAGGTACTATAATACTGTAAGAACTTTTATAGTAAAAATCATCTTAAAAACCAGAATTAGAGCACGGTTATAATTTATAATGTCCAGCACTTTAAAATGGCCCGTCTTTTGGTAAACGGGATACATTAATCAATAAAAGTTAGTGACTTTTTAATTAACTAATTAGTATTTCTAAAAAATTGTTGTGATTATTATTTATGTAAATATTTTATACAATAATGTCTCTCAACATATTACAAAACAACTCTGATTGTGACATCTTGGATAAATGTAAAAAATATTTGATACAATAATGTGGAAATCTATAACATATTACAAAACAACTCTAATTGTGACATCTTGGATTAATGTAAAAGATATTTTGTACATTTTCTCTACATTTGAATAGTTTCAGCTGTGAGACATCTTTCTCTAAGCATTATTCAAAAACAATAAAAAAAAATTGCACTCTTTTTGAAGTGATTTAAAGACACAAGCATATTTTATTATCTAAAGAATAACAAGAGTAAAATTCCAATTAAGAGAAATTTAAGACCTTAAAACTGTTATTTTTTAAGTGTAAACATGTCGATCTTGCTTTAAAGAATGCGAAGAAACAAAGTTTTTAGCTGCAAACAAAAACATTATTTTGTCGCTCTTAAGAATTCTGTAAAACGTAATATGATTAAATCCAGATACTTTAAAAGAGAAATGCATTATCATATTAAATATTTAGCCTTTATAACTGATAAAAATTATTTGCTTAACAGAAACTATTCTCAATGGACCAGCAAGTTTTAATCAAAGTATTTTAAGATGTCAACATTAATTATCATCATTCTTGTTATTTTAGAAATTTTCTTTTCTTAGGTTCAACATTTTCAAAGATTTACTCAAAATGCTAACTGCAGCCTAGTGTTTTATATTTAGAATCATTTCTACAGGGCAAAATAAAGACGTTTTAAAAGGGTAAAAGTTTTAATACAATGCAAAAACACAACCTGGATATTTTTAAAAAAAATATCGTTAGCTTTAATGGAATAAATCTTTACTTGAAAATGAACTTGAAAATTAATACAAAAGTCAAAATCCTAGTAGCTGACTCAAACACCAAGTACACTGCAAAAAAAACGGAAATTTAACAGCAAAAACTGCTGTAAATATTTTACGCATTTGCTGTAATCTCAAAACACTGCCTTTTTAGCTGTAAATTCGAAGCGCCACCTGCTATAGTTTACTGGCAACTGCTGTGCTAGTGACCAGATACACACTGCAAAAAAAAATCGAAAAATTTAACAGCAAAAACTGCTGTTAATATTTAACGCATTTGCTGTAATCTAAAAAAACTGCCTTTTTAGCTGTAAATTTGAAGCGCCACCTACATTAGTATAAATTAAATATACATAGTAATTTTCCTGGTAGTTTTCCTTGTAATATCTGTAATTCTTTAATTGGTCATCGAAATAAATATTAAAAGAAAATGAAATTCTTGTTTATTGAATGCATTTAAATGAGTAACGTTCCTGATTTTATGAATTTTTACAGCAGTTTAATACTTTCCTGGAAAATTCTGGTTTTCATTTCTGAATCCTTGTGGACAGGAAACCAATGTTTGTTTTTACGCTCACCACTAAAAGAGTCAAATTATTTAGATGAGGTGTAAGAACCAACATGATTCTAAAACTATGAAGTATAACCTTCGTAAATCAGATCGGTATCTCCCGTGGTTCATATAATATGCCACATTTTAAATACTTGTAGAAACATGGAAGAACAAGACATAACTGAGATGTGCACATTGCTTTCTAGTTTTTCTGCGGAATAATTACGGTATCGCTGTAATGTTAACACAAAATTCTGTAAAATTACAAAATTGCTGTAAAAATACAGAATTGCTGTGTTAAATTTACAAAATTGCTGTTAAAGTCAAAAATTACAAAATTGCTGTAAAATCACTGCAAAAAGAGCTGGCACCCATATTGCCAGTGATTTTTGCAGTAAATTTACTGTGAAATTTTTTGCAGTGTAGATTAAGGTATCCGAACACGTTCGAAGTACTTTTTTTTAAAATATAGTTTTTAAACACTAGGACACTTTTGTTTGTTTTTAATTTTGCAGTAATTTCGATAGAAGTGATAAAAATGTGAATATATGCAGAATTTTGTTTTTAAATTAGATTTTTTGAAAATTTTTAAGATAATTTTATCATATTTTGAAAGCTTCTTATAAAAAAACTATAATACTTAAGGAAGTATAACTACTAACAATACAAACTACACTTATTTATCTAGGGAATGAAGTATTATCATAGACTTTAATGAAAAATTAAGTTTTTTACAAGTAGTTGAAAACACTCCCTGTGTAAAATTGAATTTTTTCATAGACAGTTTTTCCAAAAGAGGCCAAAAAAAATTAAAAGTTTTCATTTGATAAGCATAATAATACTTCATGCCCTAGAAAACTACTCAAAGATCCAATCCCTGCTAGTTTTATAAAAATCTGTTAATAATATTTAGAGTTATCATCTTTGGAGTTAGCAATTTCGAGGTAAAAAGCAATTTTGAGAAAAATGCAAGCAAAGATTAAATTATGCTATTTTAACACTATAATACAAATATGCATACCTAAATTTCTCAGCTTCTAATTGCGGTACAGACAAAACCAAAACTGCTTTGGAAAGCTCTATAAATAATCTTTCCAGTAAGCCAATAAAAACAATTTGCAAATTTTGACCAAAATGGCCCATTTCAACGTGGTCGGATACAATGGTAAATCTATTGCTTTGCACTTAAAAAATACCATCATCCTTTAGATTTTTTCTAATAAAGATTTGTTGAAAAAGGTAGACAGGTAAACTTAAAAACAAACCAAAGATCACTCGAACCTAAAATTATAATATAAGGATTTTATTAAAGCTTGGTTTAAAATGCACACGTATTATATTGATTTTCTGAGCGTAAGCAAAAGATTAAAAGAGTTAAAATTATTTTAAATTAAAAATTTAAGCAGCAGGGCAGGCGTTATGTCATCAATATATCAGTCAGTAGCTATGAGCTTAGAATAAGTGTATCAAGTATACAATTGTTTTGTCAATACTTTACCCGAAGTTCTCCAAAACATAGACTCAATACTTATAGTAGAACGTATAATGCTTTAAGTTAACTTTCTATGTTATATCATATTAATATGATTGAATTAAACTAAAAAAAACATGCGTGTTTTTAATCTGAAAGATATCATCAAGAGACAAAAAAGGCAATCTACTGATATTGAATTGCATTGCGTTTTTTACCAGCGAAGAAAAACCTTTCAGATTCAATGATAAAAATATAAACTAAAATGAAAAGCACTCAAAAATATTGAAAAGAGGCCTGGATTCGACATTTTTAAATCTCTAGAAACGCAATCTCTCTTTCCGGTATAGATAAAAAGAATTATACTTCATAATCATCATATACTTCATCACATCTTGCCCTCAAAGAAATCTACATAAATCATCATCATTAATATATCTATAAAGTTTCATGTTTTATTCTGTAATTAACAGGCGAATATGAAAGGTTAAAGATAAAAGAAACTATACTAAATTTCTTATTTAGAAACTCAACTTAGAAAATTTCAAAATTTGCTCAAATTTGTTAGCTTCTGTTGATGGTACTCTATACTTAAAGTATAAGAATAAGGACCTTGAAGAACTCTACCTAATCACAGTTAAAGTTTATTTGTATTGCTACCTGATCCATGTTTTGCGGTTCAAAACCATAAGCTTTAGTAATTAAGGTCAGAAAAAATAATTGCATTTTATGGACTGTAAGAGATTAATTAGAATTTAGGAATATGAAAAAAAAATTGATACCTAAAGATTCATTACTGAACAAAAAAAAGATTTCCTTTTATATTTGTTAACTATCGATTCTCATTTTACCTAATCCTAAGAAGTTTTTCTTCATTTTTCATTAATTAGAGTAGAACGCTCAATTTCTTTTTTCAGGGAAGATCCTTCCTTTAACAAAACAGGGCAATAACGGTTTTGAGTCAGTTTTCTTTCAAGCAAAAATAACCATCCTTATTAAGTAATAATTGAAAGAAGAAAATTTCGTTGCAAAAGGAAAAATAAATTCGTATCAGTAAATAGATAATGCCGTTAATTATTCTCAGTAAAGCATATTGGCTTTTTCTACACAGCTATGTAAAAACCAATATTTTACGCAATTAGCAAAACCGGCTACGTCCTAATAATTTCATTTAAAATAATTTTTATCGAGTAATTCATTAAAACTATAACTTAATATTATTTAGAACCTGATAAAAATTTCAGATTTTTGAATAACGTTCAGAGATAGTTTTTTCCTTACGTTTTTTACATTACGAGGCTTCAAATTAAATTAAAAGATCACTTCACATTTGGTGTTATAAAATAACAATAAAAATAGTTTTTGTTCTTTGTTAAAAAGTCAAGTAAAATCTCTCTATTCTAAAAAAAAGTTTTTGGTGAACGGTTTCCAGGGAAAGGCTTTTTAATTACTGATCCGTATAACACATATTTGGTATCAAACTGTCCGGATTCTTTTGAGGATGTGCAAAGTGCCTTTAGAATTTCTAAAAAAAATCTCAATTTTAAAATATTTCCATTTTTTTAGATTACGGATAAGGTTGCAGTTATAAAGCAAGAAACTATGAATTTCAAAAAAAATTGAAAACATATTTCACTGGTTTTTAATATTCAAATAAATTAAATAATCATCTTTCTATTTATAAAACAAATTTCAAAAATATATTTTGGGTTATTTTTAACAATATTTATATTTCTGTTGTTTAAACGGTTTTAATTATATTTAAAACTTATGTATAAATAATTTATCTTTTATTTTTTAAATAACAAATTAATATTTCTACATTTATCTTTGTCGTTGTGGCAACCTAATCATTACCATATTTACAACAAAATATAAACTCGCTTTCGGAAATTTTGAACTTTAGCATTTATTTTTTACAATTATTATTATTTTTATATTCTTTTGCAAGTATGTTTTTTAAGGTAGTAAAATGTGACACCTTATTTCATAATGCCAAAACGCAAACAACTAGATAACACGGGGGACTGTTTTAGAAATTAAGATAAAATCGAAAATGTTTGTCATTGCTATGAAACTGACACAACTTCGACGTTTGTTTGTTCTCATGAAGATAAAATTCTAAATTTTCGTGATGTTTACGGTAATTACTACATTTTTCACAGCCAATCGATGAAAATAGTTACAAATTTTAAGAACGTTAAATTTATTCCTGAGATGTTTCTGTGCTTCTTAATGGATCTGTGAAAAAAAACATTACCTTGGGGAAATGGTAAAGGAATGTTACATTGCTCTGTTGTTAATTTTCTTGGAACTGATTATGAACTGATTATTACTTAACATGATTGGCGACCCGCCAATTCATGTTATAAAGGAACTGTTAAAATTCCGCTACTGAATGTATATCCACCATTTTCGAAAGAATACCCCGGAGAAGTACTAACCCTGTTTTAAGAATGTTTTATAAAGTGAGTAAGTGCAGTGAGCAGGGTTTTGTGAGGAATTGCGAAGCGGTTCAAACGTGTCTGCGACAGCAGTTAACGGGGGTTGGCGAGCGATGGCGAGCAGGGGGCGGTAGCTCCCTAGTACTTTAAAAATTAATTTATATCCTAAAATGAAGAACTTTTATACGCATAAAATAGTAGGTACTTTAAATTATTTAAAAGACAAACCATTATTATGAAAAGATAATGTTTCATGCATATTCTTCAAGCAAACAAAATATATAGATTTATCAAACAACACAGGTAAAAGATAAACATAATTTATTTACTCTTTTTTCACACTTAAACACTATTTCAATTACTATGTTCTGAAATCTGTCGGTCTTCATTTCTGATCTAAAAATAGATGACCAGGTCTTGTTTTTGCTAAATAGAAAAATACAAAATCAAATAATTTAAAACAAAAGACCTTCATGCTCAGTTGAACTTTAAACACGACAAAAATAGGATGTTTTATCCCACTATGGGTATCAAATACCATTATGCTTATACTTCTTCACAGATAGTTCTAATGCACTCATGTAATAATACATTTTAGTGATACGTACATAATAAATCGCGATAAAAGCACTGAATGAAAAAATCATTAAACCTTCCCAAAAAGATTTCAGAAAGAAACACTCTTCAACGGGTATACCACGTTTTAAAGGCGTTACAGGTCACAGATAAGGCAAATCCCTGAAGAAGGTGAAAGCGATAAAAACAGAACTAGGAATTACTTCAAAGACCGAAAATCGTCTCAATAAAACGATTTGTTCCACGTTGGTAGCTTACTTTTGTTTCTGAATAGAATTACGAAGCAGAAAATCTCGGGGAAGAAAGGAGTTAACAGCCTGCGATAAAAAGGGGACCCGATTTTCCTATGCAAACATTTTATTCAATGCCCTCTTTAGAAGAAGCATCGGCTGCAGAACAGTTTTGTTTAACCGTGCCTAAATTAGCTTCGAAACTTCTGTCTCTGTCGTACCAACTTCAATGAATGTAGTGGCATTATGGTTTCGATGTGGATGTATTTTTACTTGGAGTTAGTTTTTATTTTTTTTTGGAAATGTTTTTCGTTTATTCGGCAGAAATTTAAATTTAAAATATATGTTTTTATCAAACGGAATTTTTCCGCCGGTGTTTGTTGTTTTGATTATTACAAGATCAAAATGTAGTATAAGGCTAAGCGCGCTCTAGAGACTCCGTCGCGGCCACTTAGAACATAACTGTCACTCTAGGGTGTCTCAAAAAAAACTTTTTTCTGAAAAACCTCGGTCCCCAGGGCTTTTCCCATTCCATTTGGTCCCAAAAGATTGTGTGTGAAGTTTCAGCCCCCTAAGTTAACTCTAGGGTTTGCCTGTAGAGCCCCAAAGTTTGAAAAAAGTGGAAAAAATGACCAATTTTCAGAATTTTTAAAAATTATATTTTAAGATTGATACTGCGATAAAACCGGTTCAAATGTGTCATTTAGGACATATTTTGGTGGAATATATTTATTTATGTGTATTAACTGTACCCTATAGCCCTTATAATTTAAGATTAAAACGTACTACTTAGGGACGTCGTACTAGCCAAAGCTTATAATGCACTACCGGTGGACGAAATGAATTAAATCTGAATTTCTTCGAAGGAACTCCCTCAAGTGATGCCATTTGGAGCTGAAATGATATTATAAATTATAAAAACCAGTGAAATAACAGTTTTTGACCCTTCCACTGAGCTTTTAATGTAAATAGTGTTTTTCTTCAAAATTTCTCGTTTCCAGCCGATAAAACCCAAAATTTATACTGAAAAAGGGGATTGTTGTACTTTTTAGATACCTAACTTTGAAATCTTTATAGGGGTTTCATTTTTAATAAGTAGAATTAAATTTTATAGCGCACAGATCGGAAATGACATGGATATTTCCTATACTAGACTTGAAAATCTATTTTCTTTTTTTAAGTTTGGAAAATTACTTCCTTTTAACGTATTAGGGGAAAGTTTTAATTAAAAACTTCTTTCTTAAACATTTCAACCAAGATTCACAAGTATTAAACTGTTTTCCTAACTTTGAAAAGAGAAAATTGATTTTCACATCAGGTATAGGAAATATTCATGTCATTTCCGATCTGTGTTGTTTAAAATTTAATTCTATTTGAAAAAATGAAACCCTTATAAAAGTTCCAATGTTTGGTATCTAAAAACGTTCAGCAAACCCCTTTTTTAGTATAAGTTTTGGGTTTCATCAGCTGGAAACGAGAAATTTTGAAGAAAAGCACTTTTTACATTAAAAGCTCAGTGGAAGGGCTAAAAACTGTTATTTCACTGGTTTTTATAATTTATAATATCATTTTAGCCCCAAATGGAGTCATTTGAGGGAGTTCCTTCGAAGAAATTCGGATGTAATTCATTTCGTCGACCGGTAGTGCATTATAAGCTTTGGCGTGTGCAACGTCCCGAAGAAGTACGTTTTATTCTTAAATTATAGGGGCTATAGGGTACAGTTAATACACATAAATAAATATATTCCATCTAAATAAGTCATATAGACGCATTTGAACCAGTTTTATTAGCATTAACAATCTTAAACATAATTTTTAAAAATTCTGAAAATTGGTCATTTTTTCCACTTTTTTCAAACTTTAGGGCTCTACAGGCAAACCCTAGAGTTAACTTAGGGGGCTAAAACTTCACACACTATCTGTTGGGACCAAAAGGAATGGGAAAAGCCCTGGGGAGCGAGGTTTTTCGAAAAAAGGCTTTTTTTGAGACACCCTACTGTCACTCGAGAGCAATGCATCTCTGTGGTGAGATTCTTGGCAATCGGCCAAGAGTCTCGTTGCCTAATGAGCGCGCTCTAGTTTCTTGGAATAGAAAGGGTGATAATTTAGTCTCAGTCACCATGACGAAAGTCTCTAGTGCGCGCTTAACCTAACTGTTTCATTATAAGCAGCACAAATGTTCAAGATTCGCCCAGTTTTTGTCATGTTTGGTCGAATTTCAAGTACTTCGGTTGCAGTTACATAAACTTATTATGCTTTATATGATCTGTGCTACCAGAGATGAGTGGCTTAGTAAGTAATACGATGAAATCAAGAAAGGCCATATTGAAGAAAGAAAAGCGAAACAAGCAATTACAAAAATCTAGGCAATTATGGGATCTACAAAACAGGAAAAATATTCTCTCAAACGAATTACAATGTAATAGCGATAAGAACAGAAACTCTGCTTGCAGGTAAAAAGAGAAGTTAATGAACGGGCAACTATGTTCCAAACCATTAACGTTTGTTTTGGACACTTCAGCACCCGCATAAAATCATAGGAGTAACCATCTTACATACGGGTTACAAGCGCATGTTTGATATACAAATGTGAAGTTCGAAATCAATTAATAAAAATGAAAAAAAAATGCAGTTGTATTTTGTTTTTAAACAACAAAATTTATTGTAACAATTATTAGAAAGAACATTTCTAAAAGATGTTCATAATTAATCAGTTCTTAAATTTTAATATGAAGGAATAAAATTGTAGGTTGTGTGGGCTTGTTACTACTGTTAGTTCAAATTTGTTCATATTTAATTATAATTCCCAAAGTTCAAAATAAATTTTTATGTATTGAATGATGGTATCCTAATTTCAGAAATAGAAGAAAAATAATTTTTTAAACCTTAACGTCATCTACTTGCAATAATCACTGCTTGCTGAATAAATTAAAAATGAAACCTTCATCAATGGGATTATAAAAGTTTTGTTCTGAATAATGTCAAAATGATAAAATAAACGTAGTTGAAGCACACACTACACACAAGTTTGTTCTTCATCCACGTTGATTTTGCCATTTTAATTGAAAACCGTATTTAAAACGTCGTCAGTTCTTTAAAATTATATAGGTTTTATTCAGCAATTCATTATACTTTGTTCATTTTGAATAGGCGCCTGAGAAATAGTGCTTTCCCCCTCGGTAAAAGCGTAACCATGGTTACGCTCTTTGCGCAGCCAATGGTAAGCCTTCTTCGCCACTTTGCCGTTGATAGTTGCCATGGTTACCGATTCGGTGGTGGGGGAAGGAAATGTACTCAGGTGTGTGCCAATTCAAAATGAATAGAGTATAGTAATAAATACTTGTAGGAAACGACGTCCATAAATTCCTTTACTGAACAGGAATTTACGGCAAACATTTTCACAAACCTCTAAAAATAATTTTAACATTTGAAATTATTCTCACAAGCCTTCAACTTTCATTTCCCGATACTCCGACGAATCTACACTCTTAAAACGACGAAGTGGATATTTGGACGGCCAAAACGGCCAGTGGCGCATGCGCTGTAGGTCTCGTGATGACGTAGCAGTCTCGGCGCTTAGTGATGGAACCAATGGTACGCCTAGCCGTAGAAGTTAGAGTAGAGTTTAGTTGAAAAAAAGCCGTCCAAATATACAGTGCCTTAAAACGACAGTCTCAAAACTGTGTAAAAAGTACTCAAACACTGCCTCCGATCCAAATGTACCCAAATTAGAAAACACGAATATACTCATTTCTAAAAATGTGTATACTCAAAAATGAAACATCATCAGCTCATTTTTGAATTCAAGCTCAAGATGTTTAATTTTTGAGTATGCACATTTTCAGAAATGAGTATAGGGGAGTGTTGTACCTTTGGACAAAAATCACGTTTGGATTTTTCTAAGACAGTTAAACTCACATTTTTACCATTTAAAGTGCCCAACCTATAGTCCTAACTTTAGCAAAGAGGGTAATATTTTTTATTAGCTAAAATATTCAAAATTGGATTTTTAATTCATTTTAATAACTTGACGAAATTTGTGTCTATAGGTACAACAACGTGCTCTTCCTACGGACAGACCAAGTTGTACCTGTGTGGACACCCTTAAAAAGAAAAGTTTTAGTTGAAAAAAGCTTAAAATGAACATTTTTATTGGTGTATTACCTTTTTATAAACTATTTCACGCATTTTTAAAATTGGAAATATATTTTTTAAAGTAATGTAGTTTTAGATCGTAAATGATCTTTAAAACGTAGTTGATTGAAAAAAGTCTTGATTTTTTTAACAAAAATACATAAATCACATGGGATTTTCAGATCGAAATTTAAGGTAACAGTTTCATCAATCATGCTGATTGATCTGATCACTTCACTGATCCAAAAAACAATTCGATCGACACTTAATTGTGCAAACATTTGGAGGTAATAACTTTCACAAATCTTCTTCGGTGGAAATTTTAAGTTTTTTGTAATCATCATACTTAAATGCGATAGTGTGCTAAATATTTTATAGGGTAGGTTGGGGTAAAATGGGTCAGTTTTAATTAACTCGATATAGATCAAATTTAAATTGAACTTTTTTCACCCATTTTGTAGAAAAAATCTTTTATCTGTTGGCAACATTTTCCGACTGTCAAAAATTTAGATTCATGAATTTAAGAACTGAAAAAATATTTTATTTGAACGGTAAATGGTGCTGTCAAAAAACAGGGTTTACCAACTTCCAATCCCCCATATATTGTAATAAATCCCAGCATACTTTTGTTATATTTTTCCATAAAAGAAAGTATGAAAGACATTTCAAGCCAATCAGCTTAGAAAAATATAAAATATTTTATCTTTTATAACAATATTTTGTACTTGGGGTAAAATGGGTCATAGTTAGGAGACCTTCTGTATTAAGTAAAAACAATGTTTTTAACTTATTTCCTTCAAATATACATTGAATTGTCAAACAAGTTTATTTTTTTCTCCAAATGAAGCATTTTAATTGCTACATTTGAACAATGGTCATTAACTTCGGACTTAAACAATTTCACTAAAGTACAACTTAAAAAAAATTTTGTCAGATAAAAACGGCTTAGCCGATTACCTTTTTTCTTATTTTCATGTATATTTAGTAATAAATATATATTTGACATATTTTTGCAATGAGACCCATTTTACCCCACTGTGCTAAGTTATAACTAAAAAATATTTTATAAAATTAGATAAAAATGTTCTGAAGGATTGTAACGTCAAGATACATTTGAAAGAAATCATTAAAAAGTAACAGTTTGGATGAAATAAAACTTAGAATGTGAAAGAGTACCTTAAAAGTGACCTATTTTACCCAAACCCACCCTACCATATTTTACATTAAATGCAAAGTAAAATAAAAAAAAATTAAAAAAAGTAGTTAATATCACAAAATATTATATTTTTCATCTAAAATCACTTGAAAATAATCTCTGACAAATAGATAACCATTTAGAATTAATTTAATATGCATTAAAATGTATTCACTTTAATGAAACATGATTCAAAAACGCTGATTAGCTACAGACACTCACAAGAACGTGTCCGTAGGTACAACACTTATGGTGTCCGAAGGTACAACAGGTGTTTTTGCATTTAAAATTCTACAAAAAATTAAATAATTGAGATCTGACGATTTCTAATATCAAAAATAAAAGTTAAAATCTCGAGAATTCGGGAAGAAAATATTAATGTAGTGATGCACTAAAAAAACCTTTGAGCACCTAAAAACTGTATATTTATTATATTAAATTTAAATATTATTTTAAAGAGCTGATTTCACGTTAGCAACTAGCTAGCATCTGTTTACATTAAAATTCAACCACAAATTCAAATTTCCATTATTTCCCGAATTTTAAAACGCGGTGGCTGAAGATACAACCGTCCTTAGGTACAGCACTCTCCCCTATTCATGTTTTCAAATTTGAATACATTTGGATCGAAGCCAGTTTGAGTATCTATTTACTCAGTTTTGAGATTGTCGTTTTGAAAGTGTATATATTCACGAACCTCCGTTAGCTTCCAAAAGAAAGTACACAACTTCAAAACAAACATTCCTTTAAAAAAGAAAACCCTGCCATCTCCAATAACATCCAAACAGCAAAGAACGTGCAAGCAACCCAGTCAGTTTGAAAACAACCGCATCTTCTCCAGGGATACCATTGAAGCGTGGTCCAGGGAAAGTCGCTATTTACGCAAACACCAGGGAGATGGATATAGAGATGAGAGGAATTGAATGTGGATATCTTATCCCTGGCGCTCTCTCTCGAACAGGCTTTATTACTTGGAGAAGAAGTGACCAACTGACCGTTCCGTTGCCTTTATTACGCGCCGATGGGTATCTTAGAGACTGCTTTTTCTACGCCGAAGGGAAGACTGGGATGCGGAATTATACTTTGAGAAGGGACGAATTGTATATTCGCTATTGTTTCTCTGACTAGCGCGTTTTTATTAGGTTTATCTAATAAATAAAGTTATTTTTTTTTTAAGGAAGTCCGTCTCAAATGTAGTAAAAGGAAGGGGCTTCCAAGGAAATGGAATAACATGTTTTGGAAGATCAGAGTTCAATTCGTTTTTAAGTATAAAGTGTTAAAAGTTCAAGTGAACAACGGTTGTTTGTTTATAGTTTTCCTAGATTTGAAATAATTGAATCATGCATTGGCATTGCAGGAACCTTGAACACTTTTTTTTATCTGCAATCGGAGTTTTTCTGCAAGAACGAGCTAACTCCGATGAAAATCTTTGATAAATTAATTTAATTAGTTGGATAAGTTAGAGGAAGCTTGTTTTTGGCATAGTAAACGTCTTATTTATTAACTGCTTTATTAAAAAATGTTTTTTTAAAAATATTTAGCGCTCTCTCTCCTTCAATTCAGATTTCTTTAACACATGTTAGAACTCTTCTTTAAAATATACTATTTAATGACTAGAAATTAAGTTTCATAGTGATAAAATATATACGACAAAATTTTCAATTAAAGTAAAATTGAGTTAAAAACTATTTATATAAAGTTTTGTTTCAATGTAACACATATTTGGCATGTTAGAGAAACTTACTGTGTCTAGTTTATCTCATTATAAGCTTAAATCTTTATTCAGACCTCCTGTTACATTTAATAATTAATGCACTCATTGACTTACATTCGATAAAACTAGTAACATATGGGGTATGGAATAGTTTCTTTAAATACATAGAGGACTTAAACTAGCCTAAAATTAATTTAATTCAAACATTTAATTTTGGACAAAGAGGATTTACATTGTACGCCCCCATATAAATGTACTAGCTGTTATACCCGGCCTTGCACGGGTGGGGTGTATAAATTTATTTTTTCAAAGTTTTCTTAAAATACATTTATAATTTTGTAAGTTAGCAATATTACAAATCATCCCGGTATCCCAGGCGCCTCTTTCCTATCCCGGTGTTCCCGGTTATTTTCTAATCCCGGTGTTCTCGGTAATTTTTCCTATCCCGGTGGTCCCGGTAATTTTTATAATCCCGGCGTTCCCGGTAATTTTCCTATCTCGGTGTTTCCAGTAATTTTTATATTCCGGTATTCCCGGTGCCTTTATGGTGAATATCCTATCCCGGTGTTCCCGCTAATTTTCCAATCACGGTGTTCTTGTCACTTTTTACAATCCCGATGTTTCTGATAATGTTAAATATCTTGGTGCCTTTATAAAATAACAAATTTGAAACTATAATAAAAAGTCTAGTAAATGAAGTCTCATTTGAAACGATGTTTTATTTTTAACTCGTTTTCCATGAAAAAAATTTTATTTTTCAGTAAATATATTTATTTCAAAGGAAAAAAAATCTTTAAATGGAGGAAATGTCCACGCCTTCGGTGTGGTCTAAAAGGAGATGCGAAACACATACATACACACAGCCACAAACGTTTTTATTTATATAGAGATTATTAAAATTGCCTAGTAACTACAACACTGGTACTACGTACTACTAAAGTTTCCTATTATTGGCTTGCATGACTGGTAAAACAGGTTTTCAAACACGGAAAAATAAGTGAAAAAAAAGAAGGAAAAATGGGAAAAAAAGAATGAAGGACTGATTTTCTCTTTATAAATTATAGCCTATGTCCTATTCTGATGTATAAGCTACATTATTGTAAAATTTCATTAAAATCCATTCAGTAGTTTTTGCGTGAAAGAGTAACAAACATCCAGACAAACATTCACAATTATAATAGTACTAGCTGTTATACCCGGCCTTGCACGGGTAGGGTGAATAAATTAATTTTTTAAATATTTCTTAAAATACATTTATAATTTTGTAAATTAGCAATATTACAAATCATCCCGGTATCCTAGGCACCTCTTTCCTATCCCAGTGTGTTCCCGGTAATCTTATCCCGGTGGTCACGGTAATTTTTCTAATCCCGGCGTTCCCGGTAATTTTCCTATCTCAGTGTTTACGGTAATTTTTATATTCCGGTATTCTGGGTGTCTTTATGGTAAATTTTCTATCCCAGTGTTCTCGGTAATTTTTATAACCCGGTAATTTTTCCATCCCGATGTTCTCGCTAATTTTCCAATCCCGGTGTTCTTGTCACTTTTTCCAATCCCGATGTTCCTGATAATGTTTAATATCTTGGTGCCTTTATAAAATAACCAATTTGTAACCATAGTAAAAAGTCTGGTAAATTAGTAAGTCTAGTGAACAAATTAACAAATTTAAAGCCAGTGTTTAAAACTAAACTAAAAGATCTAGTAAATGAAAAAGTCTAGTGATCTGTCTCATTTGAAACAATGTTTTATTTTTAACTCGTTGTATGACTGGTAAAACAGGTTTTCAAACACGGAAAAATAAGTGAAAAAAGCAGGAAAAACGGGAAAAAAAGAATGAAGGACTGATTTTCTCTTTATAAATTATAGCCCATGTCCTATTCTGATGTATCAGCTACATTATGGTAGAATTTCATTAAAATCCATTCAGTAGTTTTTGCGTGAAAGAGTAACAAACATCCAGACAAACATTCACAATTATAATAGTAGTAGGATTAGGATTTGATTTTACTGTTGTAAGGTTGATTTTACTGTTGAAATTCTTAAAGCTTAACTACATATTATTGAATTATTAACACATAAATTTTGGAAAAATATACATAATTCTCTAATAATACTATTATGTTTCTGATACTATATAATTGTTAACCATAAAATGTAGGGAATTATGTACATTTTAAAAGTTTTAATAAAGGGTATTTACTCTAAACAAACTTTCTCATTTATCATACAAATATTATTAATTTATGAAGTAGAACGGTTATATCTTTTGCTAAATGCCCTACTTTAGAATTTAAATGGTAAGAAAGACTTGATTTGAATGTTATCATTGAAAGACATTTTACATACAAATGCTTAAACACTAGACGTTTAAAAAGCGAATATAGTTCACTCACAGTTTACTTTAAAATAAAATGAAACAACACATGAATTAAACATTCTGAAACCTGTTCATTAAAAGCTCCGAAATTCGTCCTGTCTTTCAGGGCCCGAGAGGAAATTCTGCACTGCAAAAAAAAAACGGAAAATTTAACAGCAAAAACTGCTGTTAATATTTTACGCATTTACTGTAAGGCACTGTATATTTGGACGGCTAATTTCAACTAAACTCTACTCTAATTTCCACGGCTAGGCTACAGCTCGGCGTTTCATTGGTTCAATCACTAAGCGCCGAGACTGCTACGTAATCACGAGACCTACAGCGCATGCGCCACTGGCCGTTTTGGCCGTCCAAATATACACTTCGTTACTGTAATCTTAAAAAACTGCCTTTTAAGCTGTAATTTTGAAGCGCCACCTGCTATAGTTTACTGGCAACTGCCGTGCTAGTGACCAGATACAGAAGTTGTACCTCTTTTCCACTCCACCGCTCTCTGTTATTTACCAAACCGAACAAAAACAAATTTCTAATTTGCTTCAATGGTGCGCTTTGAATAAAATTTGAAGAAACAGGAATTTTGAATAAAAGAGTAAGTATTTCTAACGTTTTTTTTAATATTTCCTTTATATTTCATATGGTATTTTGTAATAAATACATGGTATTAAATATTAGTATATTTAGTATTAATTTAAGAAGATTAAAAAGCCCGTTTTGGATGAAAAGTAATTGTTTCTTAAGTTTTATTTTACTATTGTATTTAGTATATTGTAATAAATGCGTTTATTAAGTATTTAAGTATATGTGAATTGAAATCACTTCAAAAATTGTGTAAATTTTTATTGCGTCTATTTCGGCCTCCATGTTTATCCACAGCTCAAATGATACCACACCACCATATAGACCTAACTATTAATATCATTATTATTGGATCCCACGGTAATAATATTTAATATATCATTATTTTAGGATCTAAGATGGTATTAAAAGTTAAATCTCTATGGTTGTCCGTCATCATTTGAGCCTTGGGTAAGCATGGCGGCTGGTAGACGCTTATCGCAGCTGTGGCAGAGCATTTTTTCTTTCTATCAAAGACTTTTTACTTAGATTTTTACCATAAAAAATAAGTTGCCATAAAAGACAATTTCAGATCTTATCACCCAAAATTTTTTAAAAATTAATTTCTATTCAATTATAGCTTATTTCTATTTAGTTTATTGAGCAAGTTTATTGAATCATGATCAGATTCATGGCTAATTCGCCATATCAGGTGCGATCCTCAATGAGGGAAGAAAATCACCTGCACGCGGAAATCGCGGATGATCAGTCAGAGGATTAAAGTTTCTTGTAGCTTTTTATATTCCTTTCTCAGGGGTTTTTCCAGAAGTTCGTTTCGGGCGGTGACCGTTTTTGGAATTTGGAATAAGAAATCATGAAATTTTGTAAAAACAGAAAATTTTTAGAGAACAAATTTGTGAAAAATATTTTTGAAAAATTTTAGTTAACTTCAAATTGAAATCTGTGTCAAAGGGGCCGTTCAAATATTACGTAAGCACTTTTTTGGTCATTTTTAACCCCCCCTCCCTCTTTGTCAGCAGAGATAAGCAAACCTCAAACCCCCCTCCATAATTACGTAAGACACTGCCGGGACCCCCCCCCCCGAAATTTTGACATCCCCATAAGTAAGTACTCAAAATGTTAGGGTGGTCTATCTCCAGGAAAAAAGTGTTTACGTTAGAATTCCTAATTAAATTTTTTGTTACATTTATTTTTGGTTGAATTTTGAAATTATCTTTGCAAGAAACAAGAAATTTCGAAAATGCATCATCTTACATAAGCATCACTCATATCCCCCTCCCCCCTTGTCAGCAAAAATAAGCAAAGTGCAAACCCCCCTCCCCCTTAGGTGCTTACGTAATATTTGAACGGCCCCAGAGTACCAATAGAATTAATTGCGTGCTTACTTTTAAAACTATTCGAGATTCAAAACTTAGGTGCTAAGAAAAAAAATAGATATTATGAGATAATTTTAAAGTATTCGAAAGTTGAGAATATTGTTAAGGCCCCGATCGCAATTTTGTGAAAGGTCCCTGAACTAGTCTAATTTCATCTTGAACACTAAGATGAACTAAGAATATCGTAACTTAGATGAACCCCTTATTTCTGTTTTGAAATGAGGGACTATTCTCGCAAAGATTTTGCTGTTAAAGTTGCTTTGAAAGTACAGGCTACAGGGTGTTTCATTAATAATGCTTATTCACAAAGCCAGCAAGGTTTTCATAATTTGACATAATGCGCGTGCGTCACAAAAAAAATAACATGCTGTGCTAATAAGTTTTAGAGTTACTGAATCCCCTCTGGAGCAGTGGTAGGATGCCAGAGTAGCATGCGGCAGGTCGTGGGTTCTACCCCCAGTAATTATTTTGTTAAAATTTCCAAAAAACAGCAAAAAGACCACACGCATGCGCATTGTTGAAAAATTATAAAAACCTTGTGGGCTTTGTGAATATGCATTAATAATGGTATACAACTTCAAGAGGGGGTAGAAAACGCCATCAGGAATCAGAATTGCATAGGAATCCATGGTCCATGTTAAATCCATGTTAATGTTAAATGTTTAAAAACACATACATAAAGCATTTTTCTGAGTTTTGCCCATTTATTGTGTAACACTTTTGTCTCATAAATGAGGTATTTGCACGTTTTGAGATTAAATTTTATTAAAATAGTAGATAAAAATCCACGAAGAATGACGTTTACATCAAGTATTTTCGTAGCCTAGTTTCTGAGTTACAAATTTTTGAAATTTCGTTTTTTGTTTGGGCGCGAAAACAGTTCTGAATCACAAATCGTGCGCTGTGACGTCACATTCAATAGAAGCCCGTTTTCTCATAACGTGACCTTTCTGGCGTTTTGGCAAAATTAAAATGGAATTTTAAATTATTTAAAACACATTTTTGAACTTAAAAATCAGAAATTTGGGAGTTTTAAACCATAATGCATAAAAAAAGTATAAAATCAAGCAAATCCCTCACTCATGCAAATACCTCATTGTTCATAATGCCGTTAATATTCTAGTAAAACTAAGTTACCTCGAAAAATATGGAGTCATAGCTGAACTCTAATTCTTTAATTAGATAATTTTGAAATTTACTTCCTCTTTTTTTATTGCCGTAAGGAGAATGTTGAATATTTACATTTAAATTATATAGTTTTTATGTAGCTTAATTTGTCTTTTATCTTTTCAGATTGTAAAGTTTATTATCCAAAAATATGAGAAGTATTAATTTTCATTGTTGTTTTCATTGCAGTATCTGTTATTTTTTAGTTGTTCATTAAAATAAATATTTAAAGAAAATGAAATTCTTGTTTATTGAATGCTTTTATAAATGTGACATTACCTTCACAGAATAATACTATAATCTGTATAACATTAACCTATGCTTAAAGTTATTAATTTGGTAAGAATTTTATATCATAACTAAAATTAAATGGAATTACAATTAATTGAATTCAAATTCCTCAACAATACCAATCTTAAACCTCCTAAAGCATTCAGCACCTCTATGTAGCAACATTTGGAGTAATTTTCATGTTATGTAACAAAACGCAGGAGATATATAACAGGTAGTTTTTTTTAAAGAAATGTCAAACTATAGCAACGAAAATGTTGCATAATACATATTAAATTGCAAAATACAGGGTGTCCATAAAATAAGTAACCCGATTTAAGGGACTCTAGAAGCCAAACCGTTCATCGGAATTAAATGAAATTTTGATGGACAAGATGTGATGAAATTTGGATGGGGACAAGAATGGTATGGGGTGGGATAATTTAACTATATCAGTTACGGTAAAAGTGAAAAAAAAATTTTGAAAATTCCCAATGTAACCCCCCTTTTTTATTCGCGCTATGTGATCCCAGGTGTGAAAAAACACTAATAGCGTTGAAACAGTACCTCTAAGTTGAAAACTCGCTCCTAGAGAGACAAATGAAAACAGCAATGAAACTGTTATTTCTGTTCAAGCTAGACTAGTGAATGGTTAAGAAAATATGACTAGTGTATCAGGAAATAGCAATAAAAAATAGCAATATACTTTGATTTTACTAGTTTACTAAGTTTTCAACTTATAAGTACCGTTTCAACGCTATTAGTGTTTTTTCACAGCTGGGATCACGTAGCGCGAATAAAAAAGGGGGATTACATTGGGAATTTTCAAAAAAATTTTCACTTTCACCGTAACTGATAAAGTGAAACTATCCCACCCGATACCATTCTTGTCCCCATCACTCAAAACGTCTTCCATCAAAATTTCATTTAATTCCGATGAACGGTTTGGCTTCTAGAGGCCCTTAAATCGGGTTACTTATTTTATGGACACCCTGTAGTTGTAAAATAACAGCCTAAATTCACTTAAATGCTGTTAAAAGCAGACTTCCTGTAAAATTACAGTATCGCTGTAAAGATAACACAAAAATCCGTAAAATTACGAAATCGCTGTTAAATTACAGTATCGCTGCAAAGTCAACACAAAAATCTGTAAAATTACAAAATAGCTGTTAAATTACAGTATTGCTGTAAAATCAACACAAAAATATGTGAAATTACAAACTCGCCGTTAAATTACAGTATCGCTGTAAAGTTATCACAAAAATCTGTAAAATTACTAAATCGCTGTTAAATTACAGTATTGGTGTAAAGTTAACACAAAATTCTGTAAAATTACAAAATTGCTGTAAAAATACAGAATTGCTGTGTTTAATTTACAAAATTGATGTTAATTTACAAAATTGCTGTTAAAGTCAAAAATTACAAAATTGCTGTAAAATCACTGCAAAAAGGGCTGGCACCCATATTGCCAGCGATTTTTGCTGTAAATTTACTGTGAAATTTTTTGCAGTGTGTGAGATAGGTTTATATTTGCTCCTGAATATAGAAGCTTCTAAATATTATCGTCTAATAAACTGATTATTCTAGGAATTAATATGTATTTCTAAAAACTGAATGCCTCATGTAAGACCCATATATGCCTTGGTGTTTTTGGCGTCCAGCCTGTTCACTCTTAATATTGATTGGTATTTTATACTGTATAATAAAGTAAGCTGTTGAGTGCTTTGAAAGTATACAGGGGCTACACTCTGAAAGATAGTGAAGTGTGTTTGTATTATTTTTATGGTGAAGATTTGACTATGGCCAAAGCGATCACCCTCTACAATAATTTCAAGCTGTCGGATGGAAAAAGTCGATGTCATTTTGCAGAAATTTGAGGAATTATTTGCTCTAAAGAAAAATGAATCTCGTACAAGAGGGAGTTTCTTCAAGCTAAAACAAGGAACAGAAACCTTTGATGAGTTTCTTCTTGAAGCTAGAAAACGATTATCATGATGCAATTTCGAAAACTTAACAATGTATTTCAAATATAACATCAAATCTCTAGGCGACATGCATGTAGGCTTTATCAGACATGCGCTACAGATAGTATGCATAAGGGTCACCCCAGTCATGAATTTCAAGCCAGTTACTGTTTTTAGGGACAATAACAAGATGTCAAAGTTTCGGATGAAATAAGGTCTTGTGTGTGTGAAGTAATGTGACAAGAGGAGAGAAAGGAGTTCAAAATATTTGTGGCATCTCACTTAAAACGTTTTTCCAGTACAGTTACAATGCTAGAAAAGGATTTTCATCCCCACTCTGCTAGTGTTCATTTAATACTAATGAATAGGGCTAGGATTTATATGTAATTACATATTTGTTCAGGAATATGATATTAAAGTGTACTCTTGAATTCTATACGTTTTAAAAGATTTTGAATTGATTAAGACCATGTTTATTTTACATATTTTCACATATTTCGGTTTATTTACATATCTTTACATATTCAACCTATAACTACATATTTTTATTACATATTTATCCATTTTTCAAAAATAATCACACGTTTAACCGATTTTCAAATTAAAGTAACTCATAAAATGAAATACGCATTCATATTGTAGTTAAAATTAGTGCACCCAATGCTGAATTTAACTTTTAAAAGGTTGTGAAGTCGGGATTGTCAGATAAAATGTGTCAGGCGTGCCGAGAAGGGAAGTAGACACATGGTTTTCGTTTTTTTTTCTCACGACAAGACAGCATGAAAAACATGATCTGTCGGCAAATAGCGAAAACCACCCTTCCCTACTATGTATACTTACGTGATATTTAGAGCCCCTTTAAAAAATAACTTAAAATTTTCTTTTTATTATTACATATTTGGCATTTTTTAATACATATTTTGCTAAAATAAACACATATTATATGTACATATTTTGGATTTTTAATTAAATATAAATCACAGCCCTACTAATGAAAGATCCCTAATTAACGAAATTATTATTTAAAGTTAAAAAGTATCAACAATAAATTTTATTTATTTGCAAACTGCTTTTAAACATAACAGATATATTGGGGAGTGAGGTTTTTTGACACTAGGACCGTATCGGCCATACCGCGCCAAGAGGTCACTCTCCAATCCCATAAGCCTATGAGATTATATGGTTCAATTCCGTTATCTGTCACATTAAAAATTGCCAAGCCTGTTTT
This sequence comes from Tetragnatha versicolor, assembly GCA_024610705.1. Classification (NCBI taxonomy): domain Eukaryota; kingdom Metazoa; phylum Arthropoda; class Arachnida; order Araneae; family Tetragnathidae; genus Tetragnatha; species Tetragnatha versicolor. The sequence continues at coordinate 1,079,482 of JANDEH010000002.1, forward strand.
GGTCACCCAACTCTTCAAATATCCATAATTTGTTATGATTTGAATTGATATAATTGTGTGTTTATTTTTGTTGGTTGGCAATTTTTGGCGATGATATTTCTAATATCTCGCCGACTAAATAGCTTAGTAAAACTTATAGTGACAGTTAACGGAATTGAACCATCAATATTTTTAAATAAAAAAAAGTTATGACGAACGAAATACTGTTGAACCAACGATAGTAAAAGGGTCACGTGATTTTGACAACGCTGGAACTAGTATTTCGGAGGGGAGACAGGTGGAAGTTGAGGGGCAGTTTATCGAAAGAGGAAGAGACATTTGCTTATAGAAGCAAGACCCGAACCGGTTACCCAACAATCGGCCGTGAAAAGTCTGTAAAAATCGCGTGACCCTTTTACTATCGTTGGCTGATCAGTGCACATAGGCTTAAAACATAAATTTTATTCTGTTTCTTGAATATTTTTGAAAATATCGTTTTAAAATTTGTCGTCTTTTATTGAATGAACGCAAAAATATTGCCCAACTGATCCCCTTATTTTAAAAGTGCGCAACTTCTCGGATATTTCACCATTCGGAAATATACAAGAAAGCTCCCGGTAGAAGTTTCTAATTAGTTTTCCCTTAAGTAACTACATCCATTTTTGAAGTTATCTCAAAATGAATTTCAGCCAGATTACTTCTTTTGTTCAACATCGAATTCATTCTTTTATCACGGTCGGGGGTGTCTTTCTATGTGTGCTTCTGGTCTGTAATTGAAATGGCCACAACGAAATCCTACTCCCACTCCTGTTATTACTACCACCTCCTACGAAACTTGAAATTCAGTTCATCAAATTCAGTTAATGTGATTAAGGGAGGAAACTTTATATATTGAGGTGAAAATATTATCAGGAGGTCGCTTAGGAAATCCTCTTCTAGATTTCAGAATATTTATTTAGTAAAGGAGTTTTCCTCAACTTCAATTACTACCATTCATCACCATTTTTTTATTACTATCTTTTTTTTGTTTCCTTCAAATTCGTTTTGCTTAGTAAATGTATAAGTAAACAATGAATTTTTAAGATTTCATTACTCTGACAGTATAAATAAAAGCAAAATTAAACCGTTATTGCTGGTTAACTTTATTTTTGTATCCAGTTAAAATATGAAGTGATAAAAAACAATCAATTCAAAAGCGTTTTAAAATTTTCATAAATTCTTCGAATATTTTAATTTAACTATCTATGTATACTCAAAACTCAAAATACGTTGAGGATCATAGGCTCTTTAATACAACAATATAATGCTACATTTATGATTATGCATGCATAGAATTTATTGCAGTATTGAGTTATTTTACACTTGTAGGAACTTTTGTATGAAAAAGTAATTATAAAAAATATGGTACTTCAGCCAACGAAAAAAATAAAGTAAATATTTCTTTAAATCCATGCAAATTGAAAATTTCAATCCTATTTAGGTCCAAATATAAGAATTGATAAGAACTAAAGAGAAGTTAAAGGAAAACTTCATTCCATTTAAGAAGTATTCCCACGCTTCACCTGTAACCGAAACTTTTCAAAGGACTTCTACTCCTGATAACTGCAATGAAGATAAAAAAAAAAGCATAAAAGCTCACCTCTCATGGTAATTAAAGCGATGAAAAAAGTTCTAGAAATGAAAACACTGGAAATATCTTTACTGACGTTTCAACTACAATATTAATAAACATCCTAGATGAAATAATTAAGTTGGCTACAGATATGGTTTCCGATTTTTTCGACATAAAAAGCTTCACTACTTTTAGTAAGTCCAATTATCTATATATATAATTCTCTTACGTAACGCCCAGATTTCGCTGTATTTCTTTTCCTCGGTTGGCAACAATCAGTTTGTTTACAAAATGAGTGCATTTTGTTTTTATTTCAATTTTTCCGATTTCCGTCGCTAAAGATATTTGCTGTTCAAATGTGTTAAGTTAAAAGGGATTAAATGTTACTATTTTAATGTCTTTTGATGGTAAAATTAGTGCGTATTGAACTTTTTAGGCGTGAAAATAAAACGTTAATTTTTTAAAAGCGATTGGTAAAGTTTGTTAACACCAACATATACTGCTGTTTTGATTTTGACGATGAAATCAACGAAATCATCAGACAAGATTAAGAGAGGTTTAAATCTTAGTGACTCTAGAGTAAAAGCGCTTACTTTTTAAATTTAATTACGGAATAAAATTTCACTTTTTAATGCAATGAGTGATAGTTATCTGTCTTACGACGCTACAATAAGTGGAGGATACCAATCTGTGACACCAACGAAATATTTAACCCATTAAGGACGCTTGGTAAGAAAAGTTGCCAAGGGACATTTCATTTTTTACTGACTCTAATAGAGGACATTAAAAGTTTAAATGCATGATAACAGCTTTTGAAGAATGTATTTATTCAGATAAAAATATAAATTTATACCTTCAATGCCGTTTTGGTGGTAAAATCGCTGTTAGAATGAAAGCGTTTCACTACATTTTGGAGATAGCTGAGAGATCATTTGGAATACGCCAAAATAATCTAATGTTTTGGTTATTTTTGTGACTTGTTCCCATTGCAGCATATTCACATGATCCCATTCTAAATATTATTACCAATTACAGTTGGAATGAGGGTATTTAAATTGCCAATAGCAAGAGTTTTCTTCTACTGGCAACTTTTGTTGCCAATCGTCCGATGTATGGTCTAAACTTTTACGAGTTACTCATAAGAAGCTTTTGCAAATTAATTATTTGTAATGCTTTTTTTAGTTCTTATCATAAATGTAGATCTTATTGATACTTTAGCATGATGAAATGTTTCCCTTGGATCATAATTTTAGTGGTTTTTTTTATAGATTTTAGATTTTTACCGATTCCTAACACATTTATCGATTCAATCTCACACTAAATCATTTCTGGATACATTTATTTTCCTTGGAAGAGTTTTATGGAAACTTACAGTAGTCAAAAAATAAAATAAAATATCACTGGAGTTATTTAGCCTATTTTGAATGGGCCAATACCTAGTTTTTATCGAGTTGATGAGTAATCTTCAACATTTTCTATGGGGAATATGCGAAATCTGGAGCCATAAAGATGAATATTGTAATTATGATAACTTTTTGATGGAGAATGACTAACAAGAACGTAGAATTCCAATAAGAGAAAAAGCTTCCGAAGGCAAAAAAATTAACCAAAGGTATAAAAAACGAAAGTTGAGAAAATATAAGACTGGCAGGTAAAAAAGTCCCTATGTCCCAGACTGGGAGATATAAATAAAACTATTTTAACCTGAAAGTTAGCTAAAGTGCTGAAATCAAAGGGTTCCAACCGTTCCGACTTAATAAGTACTACTTCGACTATTTTTAAAGCCTGAAATTAGGTGAATATCAATATTTCGGACTGAACAGGCCCTATTCATTAGGAGTAATATATCCTTTCTTGGACCCCCTATCAGCAGTATAGTCCCCATTCACTTTTATTTTTGTATTATTTCTTTAAATTATGTATAAAAACATATTATCAAAATCGTAAACATTCTAATTAGTTTTTTCGACTTTTCATTTGTCAGAGTTTGGACCCCACTAAGGACGGTTGGCAAGAAAAGTTGCCAGTTAAAAAATCAAAAAAATTATTTTTTGAAAAATCTGAAAATGGGCATTTCTTACTATATTCGGTCCAAATGAACAAAATATGAAAGAAAAAGTTACTTATTTTCATTATTTTAAAGTCGTCCTTAATGGGTTAAGGCAGGGGTCCCCAACCTTTCTGTACCTAAGAGCACATACCAGAATATAGGTCGAATGGCGGGCACCATTTATTTTTTCAAGATAAATTTGTAGTTGGTAGGCATAGCAAAAAAATTAATTTTAAAAATTAATTTAACCTATGAATATAATTAGTATTAATCTTTTGTAAAATAAGTTATTACTAAATTCTTGATTAATTTCTAAATGATTAAAACTTTGCATAGGATTTTATGGGATGATGGAAAACTGAAATATTTTATCGTTGGACACACGCAGCGGGCGTACCTAGACCGATCGACGGGCGCCATGGTGCCCGCGGGCATAGGGTTGGGGACCCCTGGGTTAAGGTATCACACAACGGGTCGAGATGGAGAGCAAACACGTTCTCCACTAACATGTTTGAACATTTCTTTATCAATAATAGAGATAAATTGCCCCTCCCAATCTGCATGCTAGACTAACGAAGTTTGTAACCGCTTAGCGAGCGAAGCGAGTAAGATTGCGAAGCAATCTTAGGGGAACTGCATCAGCAGTTCCCGGGGGTTGGTGAGCGATATACAAGAATTATACAGTCACAGCCGTATTAACCAACGCGAGCCGATCCACAGATTATTCACTGATCGTACGAACCATGGTCGAAGTTTTTCCGATGACGAGATTTGGACCTTATCGACCAACATCCAACAATCATGGTTTCTTCAAACCGCAGTTTTGTATGTAACGCCACTTCTGATTGGACCGGGATGACGCCAGGCATCGAGCCCGGCCGTCCGCGCTGTTGGCTGAAGTTCATAGTCCCAGTGTAAAATATTTCCTGTAAAATTATCTACCTGCTTTAAAACATTTCTATCGCAACTAATAATAACTATACAACCAACTACAGAAAATGACTTGAACTGGTGTTCTATATTTCCTGCTTTACATTCGAAATTGTTTTCACAATCCTCGTAATCTAATGGTTACACTGAATGGGTTTATTTCAATATTATTTTTAAAATACTCACACGTATCTAAAAATATTGATTCACCTCTCTAAAAATAGACTATTTTTGAAAGAATTTAAAGGAATTATTAGTTAAAAGGGGAAATTTTTGAAACTTAAGTAAGAGCCGTGCTAAATATTTAATACCTTAGTTATTTTCAAAACGAGAGCGAACTCTAAATTTTCTGGTTGATGGCTTTTTAAATCCGTTTTGTGAGAAGTTTTTCTTTATTATTACACTTTAAGCAACCATTATTTTGATGATTAAAGCAAATATACTCAAATATAAATATAATTTGTGATCAAATTCTTCTTAAATGTCCATTTTCGCAAAAATAAACCACGGATCCATGGTTCAACCCACCAAAGTTGGGTGGTCAGATTTTGGCTGAAAAAACCAGTGATTATTCATTAGTTGGGGCTGGTCGATAAGGTTTTACTTAGGATCAGGGGATAATCCTTCAATCCATGGTTGAACCACGATGGTTAATACGGCTGTCAGTGGTGGAGTCCATATCAAAAGTTTATGGGAAACACGTTGAAAATTTGTGTTAGAAAATTTCCCAGGGAATTTATTAATTAACTACCAGATATGTAATTGAGATGATAGTGCAACTATAACTTTCTGCAAAAAAAACGTTTTAACTCAATGACAATAAACATGCATAACCTTTATACATATTATCAAATTTTCACTAGTCCTCCGAGATTAATACTAGACCTTGATATTCACAGCAGTGATGCGAGCTTGAATTCGAGAGGTAAATTAAGTAGAAAGGTAGCTTTAAATTAACTAATTTAATGATTTATTATACCTTAAAGATGCCAACTCTCATTCCAGATTCTTTAATTGACTAATCACAGAGACAACCATATGAATAAATTGCAAAGTAATCGAGATGCAGTAGATCATATTCATCAGTAATGTTTAATCTTGTTTCGAAATCAAATATGCGATTGTTAACATGATGCTTTACGAATGATGGAAGGTTTTAAAGGGAATGTCACTTCTTATCCATTTTCTAATTGTAGGAGACGCGCGTATCTGATGGATTGTGGTGTAACTAAATATGTCAGTTTTCGCCTATCTTTGTTACTAGGGTGTCATTTTTCTGAGGTGACAACTTTAATATTAGAAAATATCCCTCGCCCACAATGAGATTATCCTGTCCCTTATATGACGTTAAAGATTAAAGGATGCCACAAAGTAACCAACTATAAAACTCATAATGTAAATAGTTTGCAAGTTTTTACTAGTCACTGTATTTTCGAAAGTATAGTTCGTTTGATTAAACGTAGAAATTTGTGTGTAAACAGTCACAATAAATCTGGAAGATACAAAATAATTTCAAAATAGTTCCCAAATGCAGCTAGCTCTATACGAAACATTAATTGAATCGTCAGTTTGAAGAAGGGAATAAGTCCAAATAATGACAAATTGACTTTGGTGCTCAAAACAATCTCCAAACTTTACTCTACACATGGGTGAAAAGAGGGGGGAAATAACCAACCCCTGTAGGGAGATATCGCCCCTTGAAGTAGTGAAATCGATGTCAATTCATTGTATTTTTTAAATTAATTTGGAATTAAAGTTGATTTGTCTTTCTTTTCATATTCTTTGTGCTGTAAACCAAGTTAAAATAAAATTTTCTCACAATTTAAATTTTTTTTCAAACTTTTTTATGCAGGGAATGTTTGACTCCATTCAAATTCACTCATTCCATTGATACTGCTTTAATAACTGTTTCACCATAATTTTGAATTATATTTGTCTTATTCTTTTTATTTCACACTTTCGTGGTGTAAATTAAGGAAAAATATAATTTAAATGTGAATTTAAGGGTTTTTAAAGATATTTTCATCAGAAAAATTTCATAAGGTGGAAGAAGGGAATCACCTTATTTTGACTATAAAATATTTTTGAATATACTTATATTTGTTTTGATGATTGCTCTGTTTTCGAAATAGGGTTCTGAACTTCCAGTAAAAATTTAGTGGTTATACAATGAAAATTCCATAACAGTTTATTTTTCGATTTTCTCAAAACTAGGTTTTTGGACTTATTCTTTTCTTCCAACTGACGATTCAATTTTGTGTTGACTATCTTAAAGAGTTGTCTGTAACTACTTTTGAAATAATAAGACATCTTCAATCTCATTATAATTTATCTAGATTCTATTAAGTGTATTATCTAAATTCAAATTTTGAGTCTGAATGATAGATTTAAAGCAGAGATGAAAGTATAGGTTCTTACGCAGAGATATTTTAAACGCCTCTGAGAGCGTATTTCACGCATTGAAAATCGGAAATACACTTCTTTCACGCTTTACTTTTCACGCTTTGAATTTTTAACAAAGGTTTTGCTTTAAAAATGCATGGCGCCCCACCGAAATCGAAAAATAATATTTTTTCTACTCTAATTTGTAATATTAAATAAATATTTCATTTAGAATGCTTAGTGTAAAACTGTTTTATTTTAATGTTTAAAATTTTTCTACTAATAATTAACAGATGTTATAACTGTTAAAAACCAAAATAGCATCCTCAGTTTCTCCCATTTCATTTTTTGTCCATTAAAAAAGGCGTTTTTGTAAAAAAAAATTGTCTCTATATGCACAGTTTGTGTTATTTTCGTATTTCACTCTGTATAAAGGAATTTCACGCCTCCTAAAAAAGTCGAGGAGTATTTTCACCCCTCCAAAAATCCTAAGAATAACACTTTTACGTATTATACCGTCGACTGTGCCGCTAATTCAAAAACGTTATGAAATCCCATTGACTTTTCTATTGATGTACCGCTGAATTAGACGGCTACTGAACGGTCGACGGGATAGTACGTAAGTACCAAAGTATAACATCCCTTATACCAATAAATAATTTGATTGTCAAAATAAATTGTTTGGATGTCGGTCTTTTGAACAAAATGATCAGCGAATTTCAAAGAAAAATATCACCTTAACCCTTTACTTACCAAATTATTTTCGGCGCAAGTTTAGTACAGCTGATGCACCAAGTTTTTAGCGATAAAAATCACTATATAGTTACCCCAACTAATGTTAAGTGAATTAATTATGTTCCTTCTAAATATGGCGCCAAAGAGCCTAAACTCGCCAACCATCAGCAGTTCTAAACTTGAGCCAGTGGTACTTACAAGTACCGTCGGTAAATAAAGGGTTAAGGTTAGGTGGGAAAATATTTCATTTCATAGTCCCACCGTTAAGGTAACATTTTATGACACGCCTACATATTTATGCTAGATTCAAATATACGTACAATAAGAGGTCATTTGTTACAGATTCCATTTCACGTGGGGTGCTTGATTATGTCATTTACTAGTACAAATTCACCAACATTGATGTCTTCTATAACTTAGATTCCTTTGTGCTTAAACTAAGAGTCGGTCGCTGTATGGTCCTTTGAAGATCATCACTGGAAATTATTCCTAGAAGATAACTCACACTGGATAATGACTATTGATTGACTATCTGAATGCACTTAATATCCATTGCTGTTGGTCTGATCAATAGAAAGGAGCAACTTCGCAGTTTCTTATTTGAAGTGTTCATCAGGGGTGCAGAAAATGTTCCAGGATCCAAAATTTCCCCAGAACACAAACCAGAACCAGTTTTAAATTTCCACAATTTTAATGAAATTTTATTAAAAGAAATTACCTTAACTTTTTAAAAAATAAATAGAAATTAGAATCCAGTTGTTTGTAAAAAGTTTGGCCTAAAGTGAAATTATTATCAGATTCGTGAAAAAACTCATTCCTCCTCTAGCGCAGTGGTTCCCAACAGGTGGTCCGTGGACCACTGGTGGTCCATGAGGCCTTCAGAGGTGGTCCGTGAAAATATTTTTAAGCTTACCAAAAGATTGTGAAAATTAGAAAAAAAAAATAGTTTTCCTAATCACACATTCCAGGAAATAGTAAAAACACCACAGATGCAAAAACATTTGTAAAAATCACGCGCCTCACATAAATTCTCATAAATAAAAATGTTAAGTTCTCTTTCTCTACTATGAATTATTTGTTAATTTCTCTTATTTTCTACAACTTTATTCAACAGTAGTTTACAACAGAGTAGAAACGAAATGTGATGATGTGGAAAAGTATTGGGCAAATAAAGAATCGAATGGTCGGACTTATACTTGGTTTATACGAAGCGAAGCCTGGAAGTGTTGAAAGATATACTTCAAACTGTTATGGTCAGACAGAAGATCTCCAATAAGAAATCATAGAGTTCAAGAAATCGTGGTATGAAAAGAGGAAATTTTTGAGACACAAAAGAAATAGGTTTGTTCGAAGATATGAGGAAACAAATTTTTTTCTAGTTTAAATGCAAGCCTCGCCCGCCACCCGCGTATAGAATTTCTTCTCCCACAACTCAGTCATCCGTGCATGTCCAGTTTTCTTTTTTCTGATCAACACATTCTTATTAAATTTCTTAATTTAGTTTTACGGAATCTCTCTATTCTAAAAAAAAAGTTTTTGGTGAACGGTTTCCAGGGAAAGGCTTTTTAATTACTGATCCGTATAACACATATTTGGTATCAAACTGTCTGGATTCTTTTGAGGATGTGCAAAGTGCCTTTAGAATTTCTAAAAAAAATCTCAATTTTAAAATATTTCCATTTTTTTAGATCACGGATAAGGTTGCAGTTATAAAGCAAGAAACTATGAATTTTTGAATTTTAATTGTGATTTTTAGGACAGTTTTATCTTTCACACAAAAACATTAGCAGAATTTTACTCAAAAAATTGTTTTGAAGAATGCCCATATTGAAACGATTCATATGTTTATATCAAAAACAACAGTTCAGTCAAAACTGTCTATAAAACCTGCAGGCATGATACATCAATTGAATCTGCCACTGTCAAGATGGAAAGAAAACAGTCACACACTGAAAGTTTTTAGAGTAAAATTGTTTTTCTTCGTCGCGGCTTAAAAGGGGAAAATTCTGTAAGTGGGTCTACTATAAATAACAGAGTTAATCTGAAGTTCATGGAATAATACATATATTATTTTAGTAGGGAACATATTTTTGGTTTGATATTCTTTGGTGGCTTTTTGATTACGTTTTACTAACGTACACTGTAAAAAAATCTTTCTTCAATAAACGGAAATATCCCGGCAGCACAGCTGCCGGATTATTTTCATCATTTGAGAAGGTATCCGTATTTTCTTTTTCCGTCATTTGAGGGAATGTCCGTTTTGTATTTTTCTGTAAAAGGAGGGAAACCTTCCGTTATTTTAGAGACCGTATACCGTAGTTGGCTGATGAGATTTTACTTTTGAATTTTAATGAAATTCCTGTTAAATAATGTTTTATTTTTAATTAACACAATGCTGGAGTTCTATATTCTAACCTTGGTTAGGTAAAAAGATAAAATACTGAATCAGTCGGTCAGTTTTGTACTTTGATCGTTAAATAATTTTATCTGGTAAAATAATACAGAATTTAGTAATAATAATTAGCTGCTTTATAAAAATTGGTCATGATGTAAAAAATTAAATTGAAAACTAAATGAAAGTATAGTCAAAATTTAGATCGCCCGCCGGGATTCGAACCTGGGCCAGCCGCATGGCAGGCGAGTATCTTACCACCTAACAACCGGACCGAATACCGCTCAAGAAAGTTTTTGTTTAAAAGAAAAGAGCAAAAAATTTAAAAAATAGAAATAATCATTTAAATAAACATTGGACCAGACAAAACACACCTCAAGAATACCGTGAATCAAAAATATTTTATTTCTAAAATATTAATCGTGTTTCGATTATTATTCGCATTTCAGCAAGAGAGCTGTCAGAATACCGCCATTTGAGTTTCACCAAAACTATGACACAAAACGCATGCGTGGGGAGAGGAATTCACGATAAAAATTCCGTTTTGTAGTTTACGGAATTAATCCGTGAAAAATTCATGGAAAAGAATACGTCAAAAGACATATATTTTTTACAGTGTACGTTACTGGACAATAATGTACAATACTGGAAAAAATAAACGACTCAGACCCTATATCTCCGGAACGGCTTGTGATATAAAGACAAATAAGGTATCATTTTTCATGATTTGAAATATTCTATATACAGAAAAATTTTCAAATTCTTAGGGGGTCGTCTTCATCCTCTCTCAAAAAATTCTCTCGTTCCTCTTCTCTCAAAAAATTACTTAAAACAACAACCTTTAATACAATTTATAAAACTTGTCAATAGTCTTCCCAACTCTGATATTTTTTTGATAGTTTTTCAAAGATAAAAAGTGACCTGGATATTTATCATGCATATTTTGTTCCAAGAAATTTTTCCTCTATTTGATGTACTTAAATTCAGTTTTGTTGTATTGATTTTTTCTAATTTTATATTGCTCCTTCTATTTTATATGGTATTTGTATCTTAGATTAACTTATATTTTATCGATGTAGTCTGTGTTTTGTCATTGTTTTCCCCATGTAATTGGATTTTGTGTCTGTTTGGGTGAATGAAAATAAATAAATAAATAAATATTAAACGAAGCATCAACTTTCGTTTTTCCTATGGGCGACATCAAAGATTTTTCCCGATTCTGAAAGAGCACCCCCTAAAATCCCACAAAACCAATTTTCATGTCATTTGGTCTACAAATAAAGCCAGGAGTGTGGGTTGAAGTTCGTCAAATTTACGTGGAAATCTCGTTCTTTACGTTGAATTCTCGATTTTGATCCTGCGGGGTTGATGGTTGTAAGGATCAAAATCGAGAATTCAACGTAAAGAACGAGATTTCAACTTAAATTCGACGAACTTCAACCCACACTCCTGGCTTTATTTGTAGACCAAATGACATGAAAATTGGTTTTGGGGGTGCTCTTTCAGAATCGGGAATAATCTTTGATGTCGCCCATAGGAAAAACGAAAGTTGGTGCTTCGTTTAATATGAAGACGACCCCCTAAGAACTTGAAAATTTTTCTGCATATAGAAAACTTCAAATCCTGAAAAATTATACCTTATTTGTCTTTATATAACAAGCCGTTCTGGAGATTTAGGGTCTGAGTCGGGTTTTTTCCAGTATTGTACTTTGCATTAACAATGTTAAAAATTAACTGTTTTTTTACATTGAATCTTAATCCATGCATCTTAAGATAAAAACTTAATAATTATCAAAATGCAAGACAACTGCTTTAAAAAATCTCAAAACTAAGGGAGGAACAAATTACATCAAAATTAACTGCAAACCATAAATATAAATTGTAAAATTCAAACTTTTATTTGAACAGTTTTATCTTTTTTACAGTAATTAAGTACCGGTATTTCAACCTTCCTGTAAGAAAAATGTTACAAAAAGCTCACCGGAAGTCAAATTTATATTATTTTAGAGTTCTATTTATATTGTTCTCGTGATTTAAAGAAAATACATTGTACTATTCACATTCTTATTGGACCCTTAATGCATTTACACAGAGGTCCGTTAAGACTTGGGCTTATAAGGTTTGGTAGGCAAAGTCTTCTGCAATTTTATGCAATCCCATAGCCAATCGACGGTTACTTGTATGGCCCCATTTGAGTACGACTGAAAAATAAAAATACACATCACATAAAAATTACGTAGTAACTAATCAAAAACTCTGTAACTGAAATTTTTGTAAAATTAGATTTATCAAGACGTCAAATATCATATTTTTATTGTTTTCATCAATATAACTGTATGTTATCTGCTGATTTGCTGTTTTTGGCATAAATTTCAACCTATGGCGTTCAAAACAGCTTGGCAATTCTTTGTAGGATATAAACGAAAAAGAATCAAAATTTTGCAAATAAGTTTGTGTTCATATTTAACATAAACACAGACAAAATTGTGCTATAATTGCTTTGATATGTTAGTTCAATTAAATAAAAATTTTGATTCAGTTATAAGTTATACCATACCAGGATTCTTAAGTCGAATTTTACAAACTTCTTTATACAAGATGAATAAACATAAAAGTTAAGCTTACTGAGTCTTTGGTGTAGATGACATGACTGGCATCATCAGAGTCATAATCCTTTAACACCATTCCACCATAACTTGGAAAAGTTAAGGAAAATTATTAACAGAATAATACAAAAAATATAATCCATTTGCTACAAGAAAAATAATTGCATAGGGAAATGGAATATAAATAAAGCATATTAAAGAAAGTTTAATGTTAGTCTACATTAAATGAAAATGTTTAAAAATCAGCTATTAATAAAAATTTATTAGACAAAACAAGCATTTTTGGAACTTACGGGTATTAACCACAGCTACAGATTTGATGGTTAAGATTATAAGATAGATTATAAGATAATATTTTTAGGTTTTACTATTATTATTAGATTTTATTATTATTCGATTATTAGGTTAGATCATTAGGTATTTTTAAGGCGAAATCTGTAGTTGCGATGGCGTTATTCCGTAAGTACCACATTTTTTAAACAAAATTATGGCATAATAATAATAAAGGAAACAGTATCTTGCCTAGTGATGGGCAAAATCGATAATTTTAGGTATCGAATACTTTGGTATCGAATATTTATAGGTATCGAATACTTATAGGTATCGAGTACTTTTTTTCAATGTCGGGAAATGAACCTGAAGGGACAATTTTTTTAGGGCCTATCCATAATCAGACTAATATTCAAAAAACTGAAAGCGATCCATCAAAAAGCCCCGTAGCTACGGAGGTGGATAGAGGCGAAGGATTTGGCGGGGGGCCGCGTCAAATTTCTCTCGCGGATGATAACGACTTGGGTTAGAGCGTTGCAAAATGAAAACGGAAACAGGCTGCGTTTGATCTACAGTAGGTATTATAAAGATTACTTCATTGAAAAATTTAAAACGAAATATGTCAATAAAGTATCGATACTTTTGTGGGTATCGAATACACTCGATACCTATAGGTATCGAGTACTTAAGTATTTGGTATCGATACCTGCCCATCACTAATCTTGCCCCTTGTTTTTGAAACTATTATTTCTAGACTTAAACATACGCCCGCATATAATTTCAAAAACAAGAATTTCATTTCATAAAGAAGCAAAAAAGGATAACATACGAGCCCAATACCTAGTAGCCCACAAATCAACATTTCCGGGACTAAAACTAGAAGACTAGGAAGGAAGGATCTTATTTCCTCCTTAACTCAGACAGGTCTAAACCACTAGAAAAAAAATAATAAAGAAACTTACAACGTAATCGTCAAAGTTCCCCCTCTCTCAGCACTAGATGCTTTACGATCGAAAGTGGGTATCGAAAACTAAAAAAAAATTGGGATGAAATACGACCAAAACGTAGCGATTTTTCCCACGAAGAAAACTTCTTAAGACGACGGACGTCTGTTGCCATGGGGACTTGGGTCAGGCCTTGCACTGAGCCCTATGTCAATCCGATGGTTCGGGCACGTTATCGTTCAGCGCATGCGATATACTTTAGGGCGGATTAGAGGAGGGTTGGGGTAAAACGATATATTGGCAAGATGTGGGACGACGGACATTTGGCGACCGGTGTCGTCAGTTAGTCGATTGAGTGGTCAGGTCATGTTTTTTTTGAAGGGAAGGGTTAGTGGAGTGGACGGAAATATTGAAATGCTGCTGACTGGATGTTTTTCAGTAATCCATGTAAAATGTGATGAATGCATGAGCTATAGAATGAGTTTTTTTGTTGCTATGAACTAGTCTAGCGCAGACCCAGCACGGCTCCAAGGCATGGGCGGATTTATATGATGAACCCTGGGGTGCATACTGGTAAACTTGGGGGTGCAAGCTGTCCCTGATGGATTTAAAACATTATTTTCCCCTATAAAAATGGAATTTTCTCAAAAAGTTGCACCCCCTTAAATCCGCCCATGCTTCAAGGGGGTCACTTTTCCAGACAAGATCCCCTTGTGGTACCATTGGGGGTATAGGGGTCTTCCCCCAGAAAAAAATTTGAAATTTGACTTGTAAAAGTAGGGTTTTAACTCATTTTGAGAAACGTTTTGAGTCTATAAGGGGGGAACTTTTCAACACTGTTACCTTTACTTTTTTTACCCAAAATGTCAAAGTATTGAGGATTTCCTAAAAATTATCACTGAAGATCATCTTTTGGTACTAAAGGGGGTATGGGGGTCCTCCCCTAAATTTTTTTTTGGGAAATTAGACCTGTAAAAGTAGGGTTTTTACTCATTTTGAGAACTTTTTTGGGTTCCCAAGGGGGGCACTGTCCAGAGTGCCACACCCCTGGATCCACGCCTGGAACTAATAGAGGCTACATTTTCACAAAAAGATAAATAACATAATCTACCTTAACTTACTGATTCCCTATCTTTGAGACCTTGAAAAATTTATGGTTTTCACTATAAAAGATAAATGAAATTCAAGAAATTTAAGTGCGAACAATCTCATGGATTTGACATCTGATTCAGAGAGATAAAAAGAATATGAAATTCAAAAAGGCTTCGAGATAAATTTTTCATAGACCCCCTAAACTCATATTTCTTTAGTAAAAAGAGGGGAGTGTTTGGAGTTTTCTCTCTCGAACACCCAATTTAAAAATTGTCTCTTAATTTGCAAAAAAAAATAAGAAAATTTCCCTATTAAAAGGTTTATTTTCTACAGTTAAAAGGGGGAAATTAAAGTTGATATCCCTGAATCATATTGAATGTAAGTTAGATGATGTAAATGACATGATTGGAGGTTTAAAATCTCAAATATCTTAGGCCAAGCGGGCACTAGAGACTTTCGTCATGGTGACTGAGACGAAATTGTCACCCTGGCTATTGCAAGAAGCTAGAGCGCGCGCCTTAGGCGACGAGACTCTTGGCCGGTTGCCAAGAATCTAGCCATAGAGATGCATTGCTCTCCAGTGACAGTTATGTTCTAGTCGCCGTGACGGAAGTCTCTAGAGCGCGCTTAGCCTTAATGTTTTTCATGTAATAAGGAAAAACCTTGAATTGAAATTAACCATTATGTTGTATGGTCAGAGAAAATATAAATTCATTTTATTTAACATATCATTTAATGTTTGTGTAATTATTAAGTGCTTTAAAAAATTAAATTTTTATGAAAACAAGAATATTTGTTTTTCTCAAAACAAAATTGGAAATAAGGAAGTATCTTTACTTCGTCATATTCAATATTCTACCATGAATTCCACACTGAGGTACACAGAAATGTAAAAACCCAGAGAAGATACGTCTAACGTTTCACTGTTTCCTACATATAATTGCCTGCAAAAGAAAATGCAGTATTTAATTGCGATTTTGGCAACAAAAAAAAGAAAAACTTTCGCTTATTTTTGTCTTCTATTTCCAGAGTAATGATTGCTTCGTGACCTCCATTATTTGGAGAACAACGCGACAAATAGCAGGGATCGTGTTCCTCTCTATCAGTTACTCTGAGGACAGTGGAAAAGTCCTGTTGCCAGCGAGTTCCTACGAGAAAAGACATTCGTTAGTTTTAATCCTATCTGTTATTTGCCAAGTATTTGAAAGGAACTAAAAGTGGGAGTTCATCAAAATTTAGACGCCGAAATGACTTTTCTGTTTTATGAAATGGTTCTAAGTTTTCTAGTAAAGAGTACTGGGAAAATATTGTTTAAACAACAAAAGGAATTTTTGTTTGTAAGAAAAGAATGGGTAAAGAATAACTCACATGGATTTTAATCCATTCATTTTCAAATTATACTTTGGGGGAATGTTGCAATTATTAAATTATTAAAAATAAAATTCTTAAAACAGACGTTTAAATGGGAAATAGTTTTTTAAATAAGTTTGTATTCACAAGTTTTATGTGGAAGATGTATTTTCATTACTTTTATAAAAACTATACACTGTAAAAAATAATCCTGCAAAAAAAAAAACAGAAAATTTCTGGCAGCAAAAGTTGCCAGAAAATTTCTGTAGGCCGAAAAATCCTGTAAACAGAAAAAAGCTGTTACCTACAGGTAAATGCTGTAAAAAGAAACTTTCTGTCAAGTGAGCTACAGATTTTTCTGTTGCCTCTCAATAATTTTCTGCTTGTGCGCATGCACTTATTTTAGTAGAGTTTTTTCTAATTTTAATTAATTAATATCCGGGGATAGAACCCACGACCTACCGCATGCTAAGCACGCACACTGTAAAAAAATTTTTCTTCAATAAACGGAAATTTCCACAGCTGCCGGATTATTTTCATCATTTGAGAAGGTATCCGTATTTTCTTTTTCCGTCATTTGAGGGAATGTCCGTTTTGTATTTTTCTGTCAAAGGAGGGAAACCTTCCGTTATTTTAGTGAACGTTCGTTTAATATCTTTTCGTCATTGGAGTGGAACTTTCCGTTATTTTAGGGATTGTTCGTTTTATATTTCTGATATATAATTTTCCTGATTATAATTTTGAAAAAAAATGACAAACAATCCGTAAAATCCAAATAGACGATTCTTTTAAATAATTTACACTACCGATCACAGTAATACAAGTCTAATCAAAAGTAACAAGTTATCACAACTATTTAGATCACATTTTTGCGATCTAATAAGACTAGTTAGGTATGCAATATTTTAAGACTTCAGCTACGTAGTGAAGGAAGTGATCGTACGATGTTTAAATATCTGTTTAAAAATAGTATATCAGAGTATTTCTATTTTAAAGCATGGTAACGTTTGCTACCAATAATACAAAAAATAAAAACAATATATTTTTGCTATTTTTGGAAATTTTAATAAAATAATATTTACTGGGGTTCGACCCGCGAACAGCTGCATGCTAATCAGACACGATACCACTGCTACAGCGGGGATTCAGTAATGGGAAAACTTATTATAACATCTTCTTTGTTTGTGACTGTGAAGGTACGTCATAAACGAACTTAGGATTCTAGAGGATTAATAACTACCTTACCCATAATAAATTTGTTGAAGGTTCGTTTCGCCTGAAGACGCTTGCACAAATTTCCATTACTTATTTACAACTATATTTGAGTCTCACCAAAACGAGTGGAGAAATAGTACAATACGCATGCGTGAGGAGAGGAAAATTAAAAAATGGAAACTTCACGATGAAAATTCCGTTTTGTAGTTTACGGAATTAATCCATGAAAAATTCACGGAAAATAATACGTTAAAAGACGTTCTTTTTTTACAGTGCACGCTACCACTGAACCAACGAAGATTCAGTATAATGTTGCCAATAGCTGTATTCGTTTTCGATGCAGTAAGTTTCTGTTTAAGTACAGATAAGCTAAAAAACTAGATAAAAGCTGTTAGTTTACATAAAATAAGTAGAAGTGCGGTGGGAATGTTACATGACACAATATCTCTGTAAACATAAAGTCATTGTTTTTGAAAATTTCTGTTTTTCTACAGTGTACTAGACAGCAACTTAAGTTGAACCTACTACATCACTAACAAAGTAGTTCCCATCACTGTGTCTGAATTTCAAGTGAAACGAAGAACTTCAATTTTAAAATATGATTATTTCGTTAAACTCTTGTATAAATAGTGTCTTTTTATCACGATTCGCGTAACGAAACTCCACCTATCAACCCAACAGGCTGTGTGTTTGTTTTCTCCTTCCGCGTAGTGACGTACTGGGTTCAGGAAACAATGCTGTGAAGTATAGTTAATGTGACCATTTATTTTTTTGACTCAAAACGGGACATTGGTTTATTTAGGTTAATTAACAGGTAGTCAATAAAAAACACTTTTTTAAAAAAAGTTATTCATTCAGAAAAAGTCAGTTAGCTTAAAAGTTACGAATTAAAAAATGTACCCGAAACGTTTAGTTATATTTATATTTATCAGAGGAACAAATTTGCTTCAATATACTAGCTGGTGATGATTTTAAGTAAGAATGAAACTCTGGGCACGTTTTTTATATTCACCTTAATTATCAACATCGCCTTTAGAACTGAAATTTGTAACTGGGTCTTCTCAGATGGCCACAATTTGCTCATCATAGAAAATACTCTTTCTACTGGAGCATTTGTAGAAGGCAAACATAAAATATATTCAATTAAAATAGAAAAGTTTTCATGCTGAAGATTGTTGGCTTGAAAGTGTTTGAATACTTCCAACCCAACGAGTTTTCGTGGAAACATTTAGATTATTCTATTCGGTTACTTTCTGCGATATAATGTAGTTACAAGTTAACAAAAATTCGTCAAAAACACTCAAATTTTCGCGCGGTTTCAGAAAACGGGACAATTTTGCGTCCCAGAGTTCATTTCGGGGACACCGGGACTCGTAACTCTAAAAAGGGACAGTCCCGTTCAAAACGGGACGTCTGGTCACGTTAAGTATAGTACAATTTCTTGCTTAGGTATTGCTGAAATTTTTGCAACCATGGTACAGTTGCTCTTTAAATATTGAGATTTTGTCGGTTTTATTTTTTAACAATACTAATTTCTTCTATACCCCTGACCTAGACCAGGTATGAATGAAAAGGTGAAAACGCATAAGAAACTTCATGAGAAAAGGATAACGGAAGTTTCATTTCTTTACTGCTATCTATGGCCACAGGCAAATCTTGGAATATTTTAGATTGATTTGTGTTAACAATCAATTATGTTTCTGTTGGCAATGAGTAAATTGAAAAAAAAATCAAAGGAACCTAAAACCGAGAGTGATTCTTTCATACATTCAAGTCAAAGTTAAATTGCTCAAAAGGCGATTCAACCAAATAATAAAGAGCGGAAAAATCACCGAATCCCGATATTTATGACTTCACAGAAACAATAAAAAGGGAGAGGAGAGGAAAAATTCCAGCAGCAAAGCGGGGGCAATCGTAATTTCCGGAACACAAATCGATGTGTCAAAGCCCGATTCGACCTGGGACACTCCTAGATATGAGGGAAACGTGGTACACAGATAAAAAGAGAACCATTTCGCATTAACTTGGGCCGGGTCGAGAAGTTTTAGCGTTATAGGAAATTAGAAGTTTTTCTAGACTTATATCGAAGTGAGCGGCACATTGGAAATCTCGAGGAGAACATTTTTAGAGTGGCGCACACGACAAATACTTTGGGTACTTTGCGTGATTGGACTTATTTGGAGGTTGTCGGGAATATTCGTTAAAGGGATCGCCAAGCTGTAATGTGAAAAGTTTGGGGAGAAGGAATATTGAGGGGATTTCTTATGGCAATGAGGAAGTTGCTGATTTTTTTTTAATATTTTTTTTAATCGATTCTTCAAGCAAAAATAAGCAACTACCCAAAATTTGAGGCCGATCGAGAAACTTTTTGATAGAAAAAAAAATTAACAAAAATACCCTTTTCAAAGGGTTTCGAAGAGTTTGGGATGTGACGTCATCGTACGGTGACCATTGTTTGAAAACAGTGGAGTTGATGGTATGATTTTTGACGTCATCGTACGGTGTTTTCACTTAAGCGTTTTCAGTCACGTTTTTTTCTCGACTTTTAAATTAAAATATTTAATTACTTGTACATTTTTTTTGAAAAATTGACTAGATATTTTATTTTATCATACAAAAAACCATACGGAACACTTGAATGTTTATGCAAATCTGACACATGCAACTTCCTTATTATAATACACCCAGTAAAAATAAACAAGATGCATCATAAGTTGGGTAATAAAAGTTTGGTGAACTACGAGATA
Source organism: Tetragnatha versicolor (assembly GCA_024610705.1). Lineage (NCBI taxonomy): Eukaryota > Metazoa > Arthropoda > Arachnida > Araneae > Tetragnathidae > Tetragnatha > Tetragnatha versicolor. The sequence goes on from JANDEH010000002.1 coordinate 1,099,786, forward strand.
GTAAATAATTATTTAAAAAAAGACAGTGATATTGTTTTACTTAATGTTGGCTATACCTAGCCAACGTATCCATAAATAAAATTAAGAAGTATAGACTAAGACTAAAAGCTAATGAGACACAAGACACCATGTTTTAACTATTTATTTATTAATGAACACAGTTTTGAAAAGTAAGTTAAATCATAATTAATGGTCGGCATTGAAATTTTATTTAAAACCCCTACCATTAGCCTACAATAATTCATTATCCATTGCTTTTGGCAACTTTTGTAACATCTATCATATCTTACCATTAGTTTTGAATCATCCTGTATAAGATATGTGTAGCAAGAAATTGAAAAGGACTCCAAGAAAATAAAAACGTGACTTATGTTCATCTTTTTAGCAGACATGTAGAAATTTAAAAGTAAAAAAAAACTAGGTTATTATCTAAATTATTCATATCTTACACAATAACGTAAAAAGAATCAAATTTTAAAATCGTTTTTACTTTCAAAAGAACAACGGATTATTTGAATTTCTACGTTCATTTTGATACACAGTTTAATTCAATCCTTCCTATAGTCTATAATTAAAAATGGCGGTTCGTCACCATGGCAACGCAATGAAAATGCAATGGGAAATGACTAGTAGCGAACCTATGGACGGTGTCAACCGGTCGGACCAGATCTTTTAAAATTTTAAATAAAAGTAACTAATATTTCGAATTAGTCATTTGAATTTTCTGATAACTTTTATTATTTTATAAATATAAATTTATAACGTTTTTTGTCTCACATTTCGTTGTAAATTAAGATGTTTTGAAATAAAATTTATCAGTGAGGCAAGACGTCACCTTAAGATGGAGAAATAAACCCAACAATTTATGCATTTCAACAATGCAATCGGAGTTTCCATCGGTAAGTTACTTCTGGTTAACACCGCCCATATAAGTAGAGTTTCTTATTTAATGATGTTCAAGCCCCATGCCAATCTAAATGTTTAGAAACGAAATCGTTTAAGAAGCAATTGCCTGTTCAGTTTTGGTCTCCATACTTAAACAAATATATTGATTCAATTGAAAGGGTTCAGCATAGGGCTACTAAAATGGTCAAGGGTATATCCAGTTCAAGTTATGAAGGAAGATTAAAGAAGCTAAATATGCTCACTCTAGAGAAAAGAAGGATTAGAGGGGATTTGATTCAACTTTTTAAAATGGTAAAGCAAGGGGACACAGAGGGACTAGATTTCAATACGGGTAATAGAACAAGGGGTCACAATTTCAAATTGAATAAAGTCAAATTTAAGACGGATTGTAGAAAGCATTATTTTTTTAATAGGGTAGTGGATAGATGGAATGCGTTGCCTGAAACAATTGTAAATTCAAGTGGGGTAAACGAGTTCAAGAGGAAAATTGACAGATACTGGGATTTCGGTAGTTTGGGTTAAAAAGACTGGACCAACCTTGCTGGGCTTACGCCTGTATTTGTAATAGTAAAAATAGCAACACAATTCCACTTACATAGCCCTAAAAAAAACCACGCAATTGGGACTAACTTCTCAGTAAGTCCCATCCTTTCACTCCTGAGAGAAGGAAAAAAAAACACCTGGATACATTAAGCCTAAACTTTCGCACTGTCAAAGAATGGGGGGAATTCCGACATACATAGAAAGAAAACACTATTGATTTGTGTTGAAAGTAGAAATGGGGAAAAACTCACACACACAGAGGGGGAATAAAAACGTCACACACACATTTCTATCAAGATCTGGCACTCTTGGTCGATCAAAAGGAAGAAGACTGACCACAACTGCCTCCGCTTGAACGAGAAATTGAGCATCGGAGAGTTTTTTTAAGAAAAGAAAAGAAATAGGTGAAGAATCGACGGTTTTATTTGAACTGGGATTATGTATCTAGATCTTTATGTATAGAAATTGAATTCCAATATAGGCGGTGTTTTTTAGAGTAAAATGTAAGGAAGATTGCGGTTGCGTATTTTTGTACAAAAAGGACAGCAGGAGTCGTAGTATAGGGGAGAGTGTTGTACCTACGGACGGTTGTACCTTCAGCCACCTCATTTTAAAATTCGGGAAAAAATGTAAATTTGAATTTGTGGTCGATTTTGAATGTAAACAGATGCTATCTAGTTGCTAACGTGAAATCAGCTGTTTAAAATATTATTTAAATTTTCTATGGTAAAAATACTGTTTTTAGGTGCTCAAAGTTTTTTTTAGTGCATCACTACATTAATTATTTTCTTCCTCTATGATTATGATATGATAAAATGGGATATATGGGGGGAATCCCCGAGATTTTGACTTTTTAGTTTTGATATTAGAAATCGTCAGATCTCAATTCTTTTATCTTTTATAGAACTTTGAATGCAAAAACACCTGGTGCTGTACCTTCGGACACCATAAGTGTTGTACCTACGGACACGTTCTTGTGGGTGTCTGTAGCTAATCGGCGTTTTAGAATCAGGTTTCATTTAACTGAATACATTTTAATAAATGTTAAATTAATTATAAATGGTAATCTATTTGTCAGCGATTATTTTCAAGTGAATTTTAGATGAAAAATCAAATATTTTGTGATCTAAACTATTTTTTTAAATTTATGATTCTACTTGGAATTTAATTTAAAATATGGTGTAAAACCCTAAGCACCCTATCGCATTTAGTATGACGATTAAAAAACTTCAAATTTCCACTTAAGACGATTTACCACCAAATTATTATTGTTATTACCACCAAATGCTTGCACAACTAAGTGTCGATCGAATTGGGTTTTTTTGGATCAGTGAAGTTGTCAGATCAATCAGCATGATTGATGAAACTGTTACCTTAAATTCTTATCTGAAAATGCCATGTGATTTTTGTGTTTTTGGTAAAAAATCAAGACTTTTATCATTCAACTTCGTTTTAATGATCATTTACTATCTAAAACTACATTACATTAACAAATCTATTTTCAATTTTAAAAAGGCTTGAAATAGGTTATTAAAAGGTAATTCATCAATAAAAATGTTCATTCTTAGCTTTTTTCAAGTATAACTTCCCTTTTTAAGGGTGTCCACAGGTACAACTGGGTCTGTCCATAGGTACAACAGGTTGTTGTACCTTTGGACACAAATTTTTCCAAGTTATTATAAATTATTAAAAATCCAATTTTCAAGATTTTGACTAGTAAAAAATATCTCTCTACTCACAAAGGTTAGGACTATAGGTTGGGCACTTTAAATGGTCAAAATGTGATTTTACCTGTCTTAGAAAAATCCAAACGTGATTTTTGTCCATAGGTACAACACTCTCCCCTATGGATATAACAGCAAGTGAGTCGCTGCTCGAAGCAGAGTGAATGCCAGCTGATTTGATCATTTTAAGTCAGTTTTAAATAGCTGATTTTAACATGTTGATAACATTAATTTAACAATCAATTTTAACTCCGGCAAAAGATCATATAAAAATAATGAATTGTACAAAAATAAATTTAGAAAATGGCTTGCAGCAAAAGTGCCTTGTTCCATAAGTCTTACGCACTAAAAACTAAACACTTTCTTAATTTCAAATAACAGTGCCTATGCTATAATTTTAAAAACCTATTCAATGATTGTTCTAAACTTAATTTTTAGGGAAAAAACAAGCATTTATTAGTAAAAACGTACTGAAGAGAAATTTTCACCCTACAGCTCAAACGTGAAGGCTTTTTCTAACGACTAAAGCATAATTACAATTACTAAGGTTTTACCTTACAGAGTGCCATAGAAGGTATTTAAATATTTCGTATTCAACGGAATACGAAAAATATTGAATTTGTAATACAAAATAGGTTTGAGCGGAATTGTGGGTTTTGGTGCATTAAACTGATAGACACTGTAAAGCAAATGAATAAAAATCAATCATTAAAAATATGAACAGCTTAAAATATCAGTATTTTAATTACCTATCATCTATTTATAACATGGGAAGACATTTTTTTCTGAAAACGTCCTTTCATTTACAAAAAACCGCAGAGTAAAACTTTCACATAGCATCACTTAAATAACTTTTTAAAAGAGAAAGATGAAAGGGCAATTCAACGAAATATTGGAAAGCGATTTATGGATTAACGTTATTTTTATTATGACTACATCAGAGGGAGCGAAATAAATTTGTAGCCAGTCGGAAAATAAGAAAAAATTAAATCAAACAATGGGCAATACCACTATTTTTTTATTCGATAGAGGTACCCTAGAGCGGAATATACGCGCAAAATTTTTTTAATTCCGATGATTATTTATTTTTTCATGTAATTTCAAAGTTCCACTTTAAAAAAGGGCGTTCAATCGTCCAATATCCCAATGTGACGTACTTTTACCCTATACATTGATTTTAAACAATGCTTTAAAATTAAGTCATTGTTGGGTTTCTCGTTAAAGTCTGTATGAGTCAGTTGTGACGTACTTTTACTCTAAACAAAGACAAAGGGTTTGGCGATTTTAAATTTAAATATTTAATTAGCTCAATTTTTTTGAAACTTTTCATGTGGGTTTTTGGATTTAGATCTATTTCCTTTACTGGAAAAATGCATTTTTTTCTGATGAAAAAAATGATGGTATTGCCCATTGTTCTACATTTATAACCAGCTGCTTAGTTTAAGGGGCAAAAGTCTAATTTAATTTTTTGATAGCTTCTTAATTTTGTATAAATATGTCAAATTGATTGATTGATTAAAAATTGTTTGGTAACTTTTCTACGACAATCTTAGTCTTCAGAAGTCTGAAGTTACAAAGGATCTTGAGTTACAGCTAAATATTCATTGTTTATTTTTTTAAGGAATAGGTATCCTCCAAAGTTCCTATTTGGTTCAAACAGAAAACAACTCCCGATACAACTTTTATGGAATTATCATTTCTTTCCATTCTTATATTAAGGAGGCTAAGATCTCAAGGGCTGTATTAAGGAAGTTGCATGTGTCAGATTTTCATAAACATTCAAGTGTTCCGTATGTTTTTTGTATGGTAAAAGGAAATATCTAGTCAATTTTTCAAACCACAAGTTGACGTGAGATTTTAATCGACCCCCCTCTCATTTGATGAGATTTTAGTAGACCCCCTCCCCCTCTTTTGGACCTCACCTAAATTTATGGATGTCCCCTAAAAAAGTACATCAGAACAACAATCGAATGCTAATAAATATTGATTCCATAGACTACAGAGCTTAACGCAAATATCAGCGGCCTCAAGCTACACACAAAGGGCGGAACGAAGAGCATAACGAAGTCCATTGTGTCCCCGAATATCGAATTAAACCCTATGACGAGCCTGAAAGTGGTGCGTTGGTGACACGAGTTTTAATTGAAATCAATTCCGATTCAAATTGGGCGTAAGGTGGAATTATCGTAACCATGGAATTCGGTTTTGGATGCACAGCGAAGGAGGTAATCCAGGCGCATGAATCACTTGTTGAGGAATTACCAAATTTGAGATTTTAAGCGGTCCCACAAAGTTTTATCAGTGACGGCGGGTGATAATTCTTTGTGATTTGCATTCAAATTAGGAATCTTATATGATTGATTAATGACTAATGAATTCCCCAACAATTATAGTTTAAAATTAAATGGTAATCGAATACAAAAATTGTGAAATCCCTTTTGATATGGCATCAACTTTGATTTTTACCAATTTCAGTAATTTTGAAATATAATTACTGAGGAATAATTTAGTTATAGAAGATAAAAGTTTGTAAATATGAAAAAAATGGAGGTTTTATAAAGGGTGTCCCACGAAAAGTGGTCCAACCCCTTTAACTTTTGAACCCCTACACTCTACAGATATAGTCATGAAAGTAGGGTCTAGGTATAGTAATGTGCCGTATCCGATGAGACAACTTTCAACGCCCTCTAGCGGAAACTTTAGGAGTTATAATTTTTATTTTAAAAACTATTTGAGGTACGTGAAAAAAGTCAATGACTAAGTTGTAGAGCAGTAGGAAAAGACACCTTAAGCAGAAAAATATCTGGAATAAAACCCCTAAAATGCACGCTCAATTAGGTTGAATTTACGTAGATTTTACATCTTAAAACACTCTTCACGAGGCGAAACACTCCTCTACTGTATTATAGCTGTTCAAAAGGAAAACATGTTACTTTGGTATTTGAAGGGTAAACTTTTTTTCATTGTACTTATGTCATTACGGAAAATCCGACAATCTGGTTCAAGATCCAAACGAAGAGACCGGTTGAAAACTTATGAAGCCTTAGATTTCCAAAACTTATGAAATAGAAATTTTCATTCTTCAAACGGATCTTTAAGTACTTCGTAACAAATTATGTCGGCAACTTAAACCTAATTTTAGGACGTAAGGAACGATAGTTTATTTCAAGAACAGATTCCCACTAGCGTAGATAACTGATATTAAATTGATGGTGATTTGATATGATTTTAAGGACCTTAAGTCCTGTTTTAAGATCATTTGATATCATTCTTAGGAGTGAAATTAGTGATGGGCAGGTATCGATACCACATACATAAGTATTCGACACATAAAAGTAATACGTGATGAACAAATTCTTTAAAAATTAAATGAAATTATCTTAATTATATCTGCCGTTGATTTAGCGAAGCCTGTTCTCAATTTACGGCTCAAAAACTCTGTTTTCCGCATTGAGTCACGTATGTCCCTCTTCTTCACCCAAAGTATCGACTCTTGAGGTGTATCGCCAGAGATATCGCTCAGGTTGGCAAAAACCCGGGTTTTTTTGAAAAAACCCAAGTGGGTTGGGTTTTTTCGGGTTTTTTCAATAAAACCCTGAAAAAACCCACATAAAACTGGGTTTTTTCAAAAAAAATGTGGGTTTTTTCAAAATTAAGTGGATTTCTCCTAGAAAATAACTGGTTTTTTTCAAATTTTAGTGAGTTCTATCTATGTTAAATGTGTTCTGTCAAAATAATGTCAGTTTTTCCACAGTTAAGTGGGTTTTTTCAAAGTTTTTAAGCTTTGAAAAAACCCACTGAAATTGTAAAAAATATCCAAAACTTTGAAAAAACCCATTCAATATTGAAAGAAATCTATTCAACTTTGAAAAAAAACCACTGAAATTTAAAAAAAAATCTTCTTTAATTTTTACATCTAGTTTGAACTTTAAACGTATTAAATTTTGAAAAACCCATTCAATAATGAAAAAACCCACTGAATAATGAAAGAACCTATTTAACTTTTTAAAAAAACTCCCTGAAATTGAAAAAAAACACCATTTAATTTTTGAAACATAATTTAAATTTTAAAAAAACCCATTAAAATTTTAAAAATATCCTTAACTTTGAAAAAAAAACATTAAATTTTGAAGGAACTGCCAAAATCTTGATTTTTCTTGAAAAAACCCAAAAATGGGTCCAAAATGTGGGTTTTTTCACATGGGTTTTTTTGAAAAAACCCATTGGGTCCAATCCAGCCAACCCTGTCGCTCATATGGTATGGATGCTTTTTTCGATACGAGTACTTTTGGTATTTAAACTTTCTAGCGATACTTTTCTCGATACCAGTATTTTGGTATAAAAAAACCCTTCGACCTTCTGCTTTTGCGGCGGGGTCTCAGAGCGGCAGTTTGTGATTAATTTTTTTTTAAATTTTTATTAGCCTCGGATTTTTGCATTTTTAAATTCCTCTCTTCATTAATTTTTAGCTTTTTTATAGATTTTCCCAAGCAGCTGCATGTTAAATTATACCTTATTATTAGGTGCTGATTAATTAAATTATTAAATTTGTATTATATATATATACTAGCTGCTTTGCCCGGCCTTGCACGGGTGGAGTGTATTTTTTCCTTTTTTTAAGTTCTCCCAAGTTTATGTCCGATTTTTCGTATCCCCAATCACCCCGGTGTCCCCTACTCTTTTCATATCCCCGTGTTCTTGGTAATATTCATATCCCTGTTTTCCCGGCACCTTTTCATATCCCGGTGTCCCTGGTACTTTTTCACATCCCAGTGTTCCCTGTACATTTTCATATCCTGGCGTTTCCGGTACCTTTTGATACCCCGGTTTTCCCGATAATTTTTATATCCCAGTTTTCCCTGTACCTTTTTATATTCCGGTTTTCCCGATAATTTTCATATTCCGGTGTTCCTGGTACTTTTCCATGACCCGGTGTTCCCGGTACTTTTTCATAACCCGGTGTTCCCGATAATTTTCATATACCGGCGGTGTTCCCAATAATTTTCATATCCTGGTGTTCCCAAAAATTTTCATCCCGGTATTCCCGGTGCCTTTTTTTCATCCCAGTTCCAAATGTGACAACTCATTCCATCCCGATTTTTTGCCTATTAAACATTTATCCTTTCTATGTGATGAATCATCTCAGTCATTTGAAATTTAGTGTACAAAGTCTTAAACAGAATTTTCATGAAGTATTCCCGCTTCCCTTTCAAAATTCCTCAAAAATTCAATTTCAAAATAAAATAAATTTCAAAAATCCCTCGATAAAAAGTTATCAAGTAAAAAACTATTAAAATCGTGCCTTCTACTTAAAATAACCAACTTCTTTAAAAGCTACTTAAAAAGTAAAAACAGATTGCTAGTTATAATAAAAAAATCTAGTGATTATAGTCTAGTAAACCATGCTCTGTGAAATTTTAGCTCTGTTTTCATGGAAACTTCTCAATTTTTGATCCATAAATTTAAGATTAAAATCTTAAAGAAAGTAATTAATTATTTTAATATATTTCGGCGTTCTGATTACTGTTATAATATTTAAATACAGATATTCACACTGTTTTCTTCTTAAATTTCATTGTAAATTATAAATTGTTTTCAAATTATATTTTATCAAGTGAGGCAAGACGTCGCCTTAAGACAGAGAAGTAAACCCTGCATTTTATGCATTTCAACAATGTATAATGTTAATTGAAAAACAACGTTTATTTTTACACAATTTATAAATTTTTTTAAAACTGTAGACAATTGTTTCGGGGATCAATGGATCCCCTTCTTCAGTACAAAAAGATTTTTTTTGAATCGTTTTATATAAATAAATTTTCAGATTTCCTTGTTAATGATTTAAATAGTATTCCTTATTTCTCACCCATCTGGTTACCTTTGTATTGATTCTGTAATTTAACCATGCTTTTGTATTTTTAACTCAAATTGTTTTCCCTCTATTGTATTTTCACTTAAACTGTAACTTTTTGCCTTCATGTTATGTTTAAATTATTGATTTGATGTTTATTTTCGTCTTTTTGTACTGAAGAAGGGGATCCATTGATCCCCGAAACAATTGTCTACAGTTTTAAAAAATTTTATAAATTGTGTAAAAATAAACGTTGTTTTTCAATTGATATTAATATTTGCACAAGATTCTTTTCGCTAATGTATAATGTTATTTTATTTCAATGGGTAAAACGGAGTCGAAAAAGCGCCGAAAAACAGGGAAGGAGTCGTTCGATTTTAAAATCGTTTCTTAGTGCGCGTCTAGTGGCTGAGAGGAAGGTCTCTGTCAAATTTCAAGCCTATCGGTCCGGCAGTTTTGGAGATTTCGTGATGAGTGTTATGAATGAATGAATGAATGAATGGTATTTGGATTTTATATATATAGATATAGGTATCGAACTATCCGATACTTTTTTCGATACTAGTACTTTTGGTATCAAAAAAACCTTCAACATTCTGCTCTTGCAGCAGGCTTTTTAAAAAATTTTATCAGCCTTGGGGTTTTTTTATTTTTAAATTCCCCCTTCATTAATTTTTTGGTTTTTTTATAGATTTCCTCTAGCAGAAGGGTGATTCATTTGCATCCTTAGAGAATAAGGAAGTTGCATGTGTCATATTTTCAAAAACAAACAAGTGTTCCGTATGGTTTTTTGTATGGTAAAATGAAATATCTAGTCAGTTTTTCAAAAAAATGTACAGGTAATTAAATATTTTAATTTAAAAGTCGAGAAAAAAACACGTGACTGAAAACTTTATTGTTTAAACTATAAGATGACGTCAACAATAATACCATCAACTCCATTGCTTTACAACAATGTTTAGTATAAGATGACGTCACATCCAAACTCTTGGCTTTTTCGCGCGCTTTTAAAAAGGGCATTTTTGTTAATTTTTTTGACCATCAAAAAATTTCTCGATCGGCCTCAAATTTTGGGTAGTTGCTTATTTTTGCAAGAGGAATCGATTAAAAAAAATAAAAAAAAATCATGCAACTTCCTCATTGTCGGCACTTTCAGTTCGCAAGTTAACTTATTGAATTTTTTAAAATCATATTTGCACTTAATTTCAAAAGAGTGCTAAAAAGTATTCGATACCTAAAAACACTCAATACTTAAAAGTATCGATACCTAAGTATTCGATACCTAAAAGTATCGATTTTGCCAAACACTAATTGAAATAATGAACATAAAGTAAGGAATAAACGAGAGGAGAACTAAACTGGAACTGACTTTTCATAAGATGAATATCGGGAAATTAGATTCAACTTATTCGAAAACAGGTTTTCAATTAGATCATATCCTACTACTATTATAATTGTGAATGTTTGTCCGGATGTTTGTTACTCTTTCACGCAAAAACTACTGAATGGATTTTAATGAAATTTTACCATAATGTAGCTTATACATCAGAATAACACATAGGCTATAATTTATAAAGAGAAAATCAGTCCTTCATTCTTTTTTTCCCGTTTTTCCTGCTTTTTTTCACTTATTTTTCCGTGTTTGAAAACCTGTTTTACCAGTCATACAACGAGTTAAAACTAAAACATTGTTTCAAATCAAGGTAAATAAACTAACCAGGTATGCTCTTCCGGCGAAAAAGGCGTGGCTTTTGAAAATGACGTCACCCAGGATATATTCCCTATTCACAGCATGGGAAAATGCTTATTTTTGGCGATTTTTCTTAAAATAAGGACCAAAGAAACTTTTATAACAGTTTACACTGGACACAATTACGAACATGTTTATAAGTTATCAAGTTTTTTGAATTAGAATAATAATTTTAACTCAATAATAGCCGATCAAAAATATGAAACTTGAGCTCTACAACGATGTGCTTTAATCTCTCCGCTTATTGATTTTAATTACTAACTTGTATAAATGTAATTAACACAGCTGATGATACAAAGAAAAAATATTAAGCAAATATTCAATCATGAAAACTTCATGAAAACATTCTTGTTGTGATAAAATTAATATCGCTGTTCTGCAATGTCAAACTTGAATATCCATTGTATCGAAGCAGTTTAGATTTTAAGGACAAAAAATATTGAGTTCTTGAAATAAATGAAGTACATAAAAATATGGAAAATTATGAGCTAAAATCTAAGAACTAATTAATTTAATTTAATAATGGATTTATTCAAAATTTTAGTGCATTTACCTTAAATAATGATCCTACTACAGTCCACTTAGCTTGTTTATTTTTATTTGAGATTCAGAAATAGTATTCTTAAAATCGTCTGTATCCTTAATTATATTTTTAAATATTTTATCGGAATTTTTCAAATAAGTGGGTTATTGTATTCATAAGTTTTAAAACAAACTAAATAAGGAATTTCAATAATATCGACCCAATAAATCCTGATGTATCTACGATCTGTTCAATGGTGTTTATTGTATTACTATTATGGTGGCTGATATGCCCGTCATTGATTGGTCCGTTATTTTATATCCTGGGTGACGTCACACAGCGAGAGTTATGAGCATACCTGGTTAGTTTATGTACCTTGGTTTCAAATGAGACACAGATCACTAGACTTTTTCGTTTACTAGATCTTTTTTTTTAGTTTTAAACACTGGTTTTAAATTTCTTAATTTGTTCACTAGACTTTTTACAACGTTTTCAAATTTGTTATTTTATAAAGGCACCAAGATATTATTAAACATTATCAGAAACATCGGAATTGTAAAAAGTGACAAGAACACCGGGATTGGAAAATTAGCGAGAACATCGGGAAGGAAAAAATACCGAGAACACTGGGATAGGAAATTTACCATAAAGACACCCAGAATACTGGAATATAAAAATTACCGTAAACACTGAGATAGGAAAATTACCGGGAACGCAGCCGGGATTAGAAAAATTACCATGATCACCGGGCACCGGGATAAGATTACCGGGAACACTGGGATAGGAAAGAGGCGCCTGGGATACCGGGATGATTTGTAATATTGCTAATTTACAAAATTATAAATGTATTTTAAGAAATATTTTAAAAAATAAATTTATACACCCCACCCGTGCAAGGCCGGGTATAACAGCTAGTCGTTAATAATAAAGTGCTAGCTACAATATTCATACTTTTATAAGTAAAGCTTGTTTGCAAAGTAATCATTGATTAAAAAGAATCTTCGAAAGCTATTGAATTGCATGCTATCAGCAAACTTTTGTGTAGCATAGAAAATAACCTTATGTTTATACTGGCTACATTAAACATGAGTCAATTTTAAGATCGATATTTACCCCTTTAGTAAAAGTCATGAAAGTACATAATGATGATAAAAAATAACAAATATAGTAAGAAAAGCTCTTACAGACAAAAACTGCATCAAGAGTTTAGAAAATGCATTCAAGGTAGGCGTTATTGAAATTAATGTTTTAAAGCTCGTAAGAGTTTCCACTGTAAAATATATACTATGAATGTGAAGGAACTATTCCCACAAAAATTTATTTATGTACCGTTAAGAGAATAAGATAAATATTATATTCTATCATAGAACATCAAACTTAAAGAGTTCACTCCTTTTCTGTTAACAGGGGTAGATCCAGGTTTTATATTTTGGGGCCATTTCATTATTTTTTGAGAAAAAGAAATTGTTTTTGTGAAAAATTGAAGCAGAGATAGTTAGCAGATGAGTGCGTAAAAGTAAAATTGGCTCACAAACCAAGAAAATCATGAAAAATTCAAATATTTTGTGAATGTGTTCTTGCAAATTATCACTAAAGCTAATTTGAATTTCATGAAAGGGGCGTTTTTATGAATTTATTTTTGAGAAGGGACAGATTTAAAGAGGGTGAATTTTTGTGAAGGGGCAGCAAAAGGGTCCAAATTTTTGTCTGGATCAACCCCTGGTTAAACTCCTAAACATTTTTGAACGGTGAATCAAAGTTCGAGATTCATTCTCCGAAAAACTTGAGCAGAACTTATTTCATAAAACTAAATTCTATAAAAGGTATCATTTACTGAATGGAAGACGTTCAAACTAAAACAAATACTCGAAGAATATTATTTGTTTGAAAGACGCTAAAAAAAGGCAAAAAGGGCACACTTAAAACAGTAGGGGAAAACACCTAAAAAAGAACTAAATATACGACAGTTTGAAACTCGAAGTAATTCATAAAATGTTTGAAACTTTTCTTCTTCATATGTCACAAACAACACAACCTCTGAGAACAAAGAAATATATAACTGTCCCAAGTCAACAGTTCCATTGCTTGTTTACAACGCAACTGAGAACTAACAACGCTTTCAAACTCATAAAATGAATGATATATTCTGAAATTTTTCTGGAAAGTTTTTCCTCAAAGAAATGCGTTAAGTTCAGCTGACAATAATCATACAAGTCCCTAAATGACTTTTACTAGAATGGTATTTTTATTTGTTGTAAAAAAAGCTTTTGCTATAAACACAGTTAAAATAGTGTAAAATATTGGGTTGTCCCATAAGTTCTGTTACTTTTTACGAAATTTCGTGTTTGAAATTTTTTTATGAAAAATTGGTAATAGGTGGAGATTTCAAACAAAAGGGATTTTGATCTATGTATATTTATGAACATAACGTGTGACTTTGGTAGTTCTCGTGATATTATTTCTTTTCAAAATGGCGGTTTGAAAAAAAGACCGCAAACGACGATTTTCGCGTAATTTTTTTCTTTTGTTTAAAAAACTAAGAAGAACGCATAATTCATGGCTAAAAGTTTTACTGTATATTTGAAATGTTTTGATTAAGGTGCCATAGTTTCAAGATGATTCAATAAGTTTAAGGTAGGAAATTTTGGCTTTAAAACTTCATATATTGCTAATTTAACGTGTTTTTTAAAGCACGCCCATTGTTTTTCTATGCAGCTGGTATGAAGCAAATAAAAGGCAGATGTTTCGAACCATAAAGCTTTTTTACATAGTTTAAACATTGAAAGCATCTTTTCATATTATAGTTGAATAGATTTATTTCTAAATTCCAACGAGTTGTTTTTATTGTAGTGTTTTCGTATGAAGCAAATTATTGCTTTGTTCGCATAGCGTATAAGTTCAGCGAGTGTAATTCGGATAAACTAAAATGTTGCGCGCTTGAATTGTGCGCACTACTTTCTAAACTTAATTACAGAGATAATTTAATATACTGCATATTTTGAATACTTGGGTCTATCTGTAAGCTTTTTTATTGTTTTTGATGATTTTTTGTGAGAATTTCTCTGAAATGACTAACATTACTGAGGAAAGTTTTTTGCAATAGATGTTATGTTTGAGACCGAAATTTCCTAAGTTAAACTAATCGAATTATCTTGAAACTATGACATCTTAATCTAAACATTTCAAATATACAGTGAAAATTTTTTTAGCCATGAATTATGCGTTCTTCCTAGTTTTTTAAACAAAAGAAAAAAATTACGCGAAAATCGTCGTTTGAGGTCTTTTTTTCAAACCGCCATTTTGAAAATAAATAATATCACGAGAACTACCAAAATCCCAAATTTTGTTCATAAATATATATAGATCAAAATCCCCTTTGTTTGAAATCTCCACCTATTACCAGTTTTTCATAAAAAATTTTCAAACACGAAACTTCGTAAAAAGTAACAGAACTTATGGGACAACCCAATACTAGAAGTTTTGAACGAAACCCATTTGTAAAAATATGTTTTTTAAGATATAAACTTTCATTATACAGGGTGTTTCAAAAAACCAGTAACGATAGGCTATTTCCTAAAATATTTCCCCTAGACCCATACTTTCAATGGAAGATTTTCTTCAAATGAGGTGAAGAATTATATGACACCAGTTTCAACTCAATGGGGGGTCTATTTTAGAAGATGCAGAAAAAAAAATTTTATACGGCCCCCGTAGATTGAAACCCCCAATGAGAAAAAATTTTTCCATTCCTTTCTTAATCAGATACAAAAAATTTCATCTCGATATCTTCAAAATTCACCAAGATATTAAAAGCTAAAATTCGTGACTTACACCACTTTATCATACCTATGAGTGACATACTTTTACTGCAAAATAGGGGCCATCCACAAACTACAGTGGAACCTTTTAGAAACCGAAGTCCAAACTACCGTAAAACTTTGATTTTTTGAGGTGACAAGGACTACATGAAAAACTCCTCCAATCAGCCATGGTGTTGAGCTCGCTCAACTACGCTAATCCAGATACCTGTCATTTCTACTCATATCAGCGATGCCTAGAGGGGGCCCATCAGCTCCCCTTTTGCGTTCAGATTTGTGACGTCATTGGTTTGAAAGTAACCCTCCTACCAATCAATACTTATACCTAAATCAATACTTATTTATAAATTACCTTGAGTTATCGAAAAGATTATAAAAAATATTTCTTGGATCCCCGAAATTAGGTACTCCTTCATACCTATTAGGAACGTAAAAAATAATCGTAGCACGAGTGTGTGACTCCCAGAAACACTTGATACTCAGGAATCAATACCTATAAGTTCCGATTTAGCCTAACACTGCTTTATTGTTTAATAGAATGACGCGGTTTTTAATTTGCGGACGGTCCCTTAAAAATATAAACCCGCATATCTCAGTGAATTTTGAAGATATCGAGACATAATTTTTTCTATCTTATTAAGAAGTGAATGGAGAAATTTTTTTCCACTGGAAGTTTCAGTCTACGGGGGCCGTATAAAAAGTTATTTTCTGCATCTTCTAAAATAGACCCCCCATGGAGTTGAAACTGGTCTCATATAATTCTTCACCTCATTTGAAGAAAATTCGCCATTGGAAGTATGGGTCTAGGGGAAATATTTTAGGAAATAGCCTATCGTTACAGGTTTTTTGAAACACCCTGTATAAGTAAATGTTTTAATTATTACTGTGTTACAATTATTCTCTATTAAATACCCATAACTTTTTTATACCCAGAAATATCACAATTAACATTTTCGAAATTAATAAGATAGAGAGAAAATACTTTTATATAGGCTGCGTAAAAATTCAAACAACCAAAAGGTAGGAAAACTTTGCCAAGTGATCTCGGTTTTTACATAAATACCAAATGAACCAGGATAAATATCTATCATAAACACAATTTGGTTATAAATTATTTTCATTTTTATAAATCACATAAAAGGAAAACTAATATCGGGGATTCCCCAAAGGAAAACAAAGACATCGCTCCCAACATTTCCTCCCAAGATCTATGTCGTGACATTTTTAATTAAACATAATTCCGTAATATCAAATATTAAAACCTGCAAAAACAAGGTTTTCAAGCTTAATTAAGGAAACTTATTAAATACAAGTTTGCTGTCATAATAAATGCTCACCTAAGCAATATAAGCCGAATTCCATAGAATTTTTGTGTCCTTACAAAACAAAAACTTTGATTACGTGCGAACAAAATCAAGTTATTTTAATATTAATAACGCTAATAAGCTTCCTGAGATACGAATTTCAGTTACTAATTAACCCCAATACCAATAACACTCATTTTGATCTACTTCAGAAGTTGAAAACCCGCTAAATTGGATCCATGAATAAATATTTTTAACGTCTTCTACATTCTTGACGAACTAGTATAAGAGGACATTTTCTCTCCCAATCAGAAACCAAATATACCACAATAACACCAAATACAACAAAGGAAAATCGGGAGGAAATCTCATCTGAGTCGAAACCTACACCCACTATATAGGACTTACTGGAAAAGGCAACAGGGAAGCCCTAATCTCCATCTCCTAAAGATGTTTTTCGCCGTCGTAGTAGAAAGACAATGCTTCTAGGAGGGTGTTTTAGAAACTGTCATCGGGATTGGAGGGTTGAGATGTTTCGGCCCCCCGGGGGATTATTCTTATGATGGATGCGGAAAGGGACGCTAAAGAGATGTTGCGGAAACAACTTTGGAAATGATAAACAACGTAGTCAGATTATACCCAGCAGCGACAGAGTACGCATGTAGTCACTGCAAAATGAACTTTTTAAAAAAGCTAAGAAGTTTCTTTCCTTCACTAGCTAAATTAAAATTATTATCACAAATGCAATAAAATCATGTATGATATCTGATCAACCATTACTTCAGATCTGTTTTACATTAATGGATCGAATTAGGGAGAATAGAAAAGAAGAAATTAGTTATTTTTCTTCTTGTCACTCGAATAGCAATCATAACTTATTACCTAATTATAAATATCTTTCTTAAAATGTTCATAAATCGTGTATTTATTTAAAAACTATATTTAAAGGATTTACTTATGATACTGAAATAAGAAGTAGTCGAGAATGATAGTATGTGAAAAGTAAATTATTTTGCCAGAGATGGGAGGAAACCGTTTTTGGTATTATAATAGGTACTTAGTTATAAATTCAAGAATAAATGATCAAGTACAATACTATCAGATATCTTAAGTATCTAATTGCTGTATTGTATTTCGATTGAAATGAACTTATTTCAAACGTATTTGATACCAAAAAATGAGTTTTTTAGTACACTACAACTGGTTATCTCCAAAAATCGTAGAAATTGCTAAAAAAAAAACTTGATAAAGATAGTAATAATTTAGTAAATACTTAACCTCAAAATTCAACCTGTAATGAGGAGAGATTCACTAAGAAAGTGAACTGGTACAGAAAAAGGATACGCAATAAAATACCGACGTAATACATCTGCTTTTTCTATTGATGTCGGTATCTGCAACTTCACACCACGAAAGACATCTGGGAGTCCCTAAAAAGAAAAATACACTTTATTTTATTATTAATATTATTATTATTGTTATTATTATTGTAAATGCAATCAAGGGATGAATAATACCAACACAAGTTAGGTAGCTCATAGTTAGATATCCAAAATTTTATTTTCAACTATTATTATTACTACTAGTGGGTTTTCTAACTTCACGAAAATGGGTTTCGCGTGCTTTTTCGTGATTATGCTTAGTGAAAATAGCCATTTTGTTCCTTAGAATCTGTAGTTAACGAATCACGATGGTGGACACTTCGGGTCTGCGCCAGGGGATGGTGAGAGGCGCAGAAGCGGAAAATCGACGAGTTTCAATTTTGTGTTGTTTGGAGTCAAAATGGTTCCTTTTACTTTTTTAATTTGCTCAAATGCTCCATAATACGAGAGAGGCAAGGGAGGACTAACGGGACATAGAGTTTGGAAAGGATCAGCTCACTCCAGTAGAAGGGGTGGAAGGATAAAGTGGAACGTAAAAATTTGTAAGCCTATTTTCTCTGAGGAGCAGGCTTATAGTCGTCCATTAACGTAATGAAAGGTTCCATTCTTTTCCTTATTTTCAGGCGAGAAAGAATTGCGATAGTAGAAATCTGGCAAAGCTTACTAGGGGTAGGGAGAGGGGCAGGAAAAAATTACGAAAATCAGCAACATCTCCTGAAAATAATTTCTTTTCTGCACCAACTGCAGTTGAATGTTTTGTAAATTGACACCAAAAATGGGTAAAATGCATTAAACCTATTTTCGAACGATTCTTCTACTTAAAATAGGGCCTGAAAGGTGTAGAAAAAAATAAGGGGAAATTCTCAACTTTTAAGTCTTTCAAAAACTTATTATTCCTCGTGAGGAAGCACTAATTTCAGGCTAATTTTTCCCTTCATACACTTAAGAATACGAAATACCATTGTAGATATCTGGGACCTGCGATTAAGGAGGGGGACGGGGCAGAAAAAAATATTCCTGTTTTTATACTCTTCGTGAGAGTAAAATTCAAAATTTTCTACTTTTAATAGAGTCATAAGTGGTGCAAATAAAGAAGATAGATACCTGACATATCTAACAGCCCGTTAGAAAAGAGTTCCTCCCATTGGAAGGTGAAATGGAAGGGTAAAGCGGAACATAAGGAATTATATGGAATGTTTTGAAAAAAATTGTGTCCATTTTAGTGAAATAATGTAGAAATCTATTTGAGCAGGTTCTATGTAATCTGTAGAACTGGAAATGCGACAATAAGTAACTTTCATTCTCGACCGAGGATAATAATTGGGGCAGAAAAAAAGTTAAAATTATACTTTACTGAGAAAAATAGTAATTATCCAGTTTAAAAGGTTTTATGGACTGAAATTTTTGATTGGGGTCACTCAAAGTGGTCTATCCTGAGAAGCATAAACTCATCTTTGGGGGTTGAATGGATGAAATGGAATACAAATTCGATTTTTTGCCAAATGGCGTGAAACTGCATGAAAGAGAGTGATAATAAACAAGTCAATTTATCTTTCCAACTCTCTCGAATGGGTTACCCGACAATGAAATTTGGGAATCAAGACAAGGGTCCGTGGTCGGCGCAGAAAAATTTTATACATTAAATTTTAGTTTGTATAATTGTGTCTAAATAAGATAAAATATCCCTTAAATAAGAAATTTCATAGCAGATATGAAGGAGCCCCATGTTAAAACTGTTTCTTGGAGGGTAAGAGGATAAAATAGAATATTAGGGGGTATTACATTTTACTATTTTACTAAAAAGTGAGTATTTCTCGCAAAAATTGCATTAAAAGGATTCGATTTTCCAATTTTACTCCATGGAATATGATACGTTTAAGATAAATCTGTAGTATTAGGCAGGGGAAGGTTAGTTGGGCAAAAAAACCCTGTAATTATTACAAATTTAAGACATTTAATTATTTCTCAAAAAATTAGAATATTATAAAGTTTTTTTGTCTTAATTTTGTAATAATTACAAGTTTTTTTTGCCCAACTAACCTTCCCCTGCCTAATACTACAGATTGATCTTATACGTATCATATTCCATGGAGTAAAATTGGAAAATCGAATCCTTTTAATGAAATTTTTGCGAGAAATACTAACTTTTTAGTAAAATAGTAAAATGTAATACCCCCTAATATTCTATTTTATCCTCTTACCCTCCAAGAAACAGTTTTAACATGGGTCTCCTTCATATCTGCTATGAAATTTCTTATTAGGGATATTTTATCCTATTTAGACACAATTATACAAACTAAAATTTAATGTTTACAATTTTTCTACGCCGACCACGGACCCTTGTCTTGATTCCCAAATTTCATTGTCGAGTAACCCATTCGAGAGAAATGGAGAGATAAATTGATTTGTTTATTATCACTCTCTTTCAAGCAATTTCACGCCATTTGGAAAAAAATCGAATTTGTATTCCATTTCATCCATTCAACCCCCAAAGATTAGTTTATGCTTCTCAGGATAGACCACCTTGAGTGACCCCAATCAAAAATTTCAGTCCATAAAACCTTTTAAACTGGATAATTACTATTTTTCTCAGTAAAGTATAATTTTAACTTTTTTTCTGCCCCAATTATTATCCTCGGTCGAGAATGAAAGTTACTTATTGTCGCATTTCCAGTTCTACAGATTACATAGAACCTGCTCAAATAGATTTCTACATTATTTCACTAAAATAGACACAATTTTTTTCCAAATATCCCATATAATTCCTTATGTTCCGCTTAACCCTTCCATTTCACCTTCCAATGGGAGGAACTCTTTTCTAACGGGCTGTTAGACATGTCAGGTATCTATCTTCTTTATTTGCACCACTTATGAATCTACTAAAAGTAGAAAATTTTGAATTTTACTCTCACGAAGAGTATAAAAACAGGAATATTTTTTTCTGCCCCTGTCCCCCTCCTTAATCGCAGGTCCCAGATATCTACAATGGTATTTCGTATTCTTAAGTGTATAAAGGGAAAAATTAGCCTGAAATTAGTGCTTCCTCACAAGGAAAAATAAGTTTTTGAAAGACTTAAAAGTTGAGAATTTCCCCTTATTTTTTTCTACACCTTTCAGGCCCTATTTTAAGTAGAAGAATCGTTCGAAAATCGGTTTAATGCATTTTACCCATTTTTGGTGTCAATTTACAAAACATTCAACTGCAGTTGGTGCAGAAAAGAAATTATTTTCAGGAGATATTGCTGATTTTCGTAATTTTTTCCTGCCCCTCTCCCTACCCCTAGTAAGCTTTGCCAGATTTCTACTATCGCAATTCTTTCTCGCCTGAAAATAAGGAAAAGAATGGCACCTTTCATTACGTTAATGGACGACTATAAGCCTGCGCCTCAGAGAAAATAGGCTTACAAATTTTTACGTTCCACTTTATCCTTCCACCCCTTCTACTGGAGTGAGCTGATCCTTTCCAAACTCTATATCCCGTTAGTCCTCCCTTGCCTCTCTCGTATTATGGAGCATTTGAGCAAATTAAAAAAGTAAAAGGAACCATTTTGACTCCAAACAACACAAAATTGAATCTCGTCGATTTTCCACTTCTGCGCCTCTCACCATCCCCTGGCGCAGACCCGAAGTGTCCACCATCGCGATTCGTAAACTACAGATTTTAAGGAACAAAATGGCTATTTTCACTAAGCATAATCACGAAAAAGCACGCGAAATCAAGTTAGAAAACCCCCTATACCTATATTTCTAAAAACTAAAAGTAGTCCAGTAACTTGGTAGTTTTTTCAGGAAAAAATACAGAAGTTTTTTTCTCAACGGTTTTATATGTTTTCGAGGGTGCTGAATCCGAAACTGAACTTTGCATACAAAATTTCGAATGGCATTTTGGTGAAAATTCGAAAAAACCCTAATATTTTACCTCATTGTTTGGATTTTTGTTTGTAGAATAGAAAGTATGGGTTTCTCAGGAAAATGTTAAATACAAAAAATAAAGATGACAAATCAATACAACTTTTTTGTCAGACTAATAGTTCGGCCGCTAGAGCGCGTTAAAAATAGGGCAAAATTTGCGCCTGCGGAGAAAAATCCAGAAAATCGAACTTTCATCTAAAATAAAGTATTTTTGTAAATAAGATACTTTAAAAACTAGGTTTTTAATGTTTTACATGAAATTAACCATCTATTTACTCTATTAATTAGTATTTAACTGCATTTTCCTCAGCAATTTTCCTAACGCAGTTTCAATAGAAGATATTAGTGTAATAATAAGTAAGTCGCTTGTTGAAGAAAACATACAGAAGTTTCTTTCTCAAAGGCTATTTTTGTGTTCAAGGGTGCTGAATCCAATTCTGAACTTTGCATACAAAATTTCGAATGGTATTTTGGTTAAAATTCGAAAACACGCTAAGATTTCACACCATTTTTTTGTTTTTTTGCTTGTAAACGGAAAGTATAGGTTTCTTGTGAAAATGTAAAAGTAAAAAACAAAGATGATAAAACAAGCTACAAAATTGTCTTTTACAATTATTTTGTCCGACTAATAGTTTGGCCGCTAGAGTGCGTTTGAAAATAGGGCAAAATTTGCCCTCTCGGTGGAAAAATCCAGAAAATGACCAATATATTCCTTAAAAAGTCCGATTTTGATTTAGATAACTAAGAAAAACTACTTTTATAATTTCTTACATGACATCCCATTCCCAAATGGAGAAAATCATTATGTTCATCACTTTAAAGAATACATTAGGATAATTTTCCAAGGCCATGAAATTTTATATTTTAACCAAGTTTTTCTTAATTTCAGTCCTAACAAATAAATTGAAACCAACGTTCCTGGACGTAAAAACTGATAAATAAATATTATAATTGAACGTGTCAAGAAGTTAATGAATTTTGGTATCATTACTAATAATCTTTCCAGGAGTTTTTATAATCTACAACAGAACATTGTAGTTTTCCAGAAAGAAAAATTATTCATAGATTTTATAAGTTTGAGAGCGGGAGAGGCAGATGATAATATAAAAAGTAATGAGTTCAGTAGATAAAAAATTAACTTTTAATGCTTAACAAAAGTTTTCATTGGGAATTGGTTCATAGGACAAAAAGAAAATAGCAACTGAATTTTTCTTTGCCTAAAAAACCTACGTTTTTTTGGGGGGGAATTCCTAAAGAACATTCATTTAATTGATAATTATTGGGATAAATAGTAGGGGATTATATCATGTAAGAAGTTATAAAAGTAGTTTTTCTTAGTAATCTAAATCAAAATCGGACTTTTTAAGGAATATATTGTCATTTTCTGGATTTTTCCACCGCCATCGCCAGGGCGAATTTTGCCCTATTTTCAACGCGCTCTAGTGGCCAATTTATTAGTTGGAAAAAATAATTAAAAATGACAAATTTTGTAGCTTGTTTTAAATGGGTTCATCAGTGTTCATCTGCTAGTAAAAAGGCTAATAGGATATTGGGATACATTAAAAAAAACTGTTTCTTCAAGGTCCGAGGATATTATTTTGCCACTATACAGAGGCTTGGTGAGACCTCATCTAGATTCTAGCTAGAGTATGCTGTTCAGTTTTGGTCTCCATACTTAAAAAAGATATTGATTCAATTGAAAGGGTTCAGCATAGGGCTACTAAAATGGTCAAGGGTATATCCAGTTTAAGTTATGAGGGAAGATTAAAGAAGCTAAATATGTTCACTCTAGAGAAAAGAAGGATTAGAGGGGATTTGATTCAACTTTTTAAAAAGCAAGGGGACACAGAGGGACTAGATTTCAATACGGGTAATAGAACAAGGGGTCTCAATTTCAAATTGAATAAAGGAAAATTTAAGACGGATTGTAGAAAGCATTTTTTAATAGGGTAGTGTATAGATGGAATGCGTTGCCTGAAACAAATGTAAATTCAAGTGGGGTAAACGAGTTCAAGAGGAAAATTGACAGATACTGGGATTCCGGTAGCTTGGGTTAAAAAGACTGGACCAACCTTGCTGGGCTTACGTCTGTAGTTGGTGGACTTAATTTGTATTTGTATTTGTGTATTTGTATTTTATCATCTTTATTTTTTACTCCTAACATTATCACAAGAAACCCATACTTTCCTTTCTACAAGCAAAAAACCAAAAAATGGTGTGGAATTTTAGCGTTTTTTCGAATTTTCACCAAAATGCCATTCGAAATTTTGTATGCAAAGTTCAGTTTTGGATTCAGCACCCTCGAAAACATATAAAATTGTTGAAAAAACTTCTGTATGTTTTCTTTAACAAGCGACTTACTTATTATTACACTAATATCTTCTATTGAAATTGCGTTGTTAAGGAAAATTGCTGAGGAAAATGCATTTAAATACTAATTAAGAATAAATAGATGGTTCATTTCATATAAAACATTAAAAACCTAGTTTTTAAAGTATCTTATTTACAAAAGTACTTTATTTTTTAGATGAAAGTTCGATATTTTGGATTTTTCCCCGCAGCTGCAAATTTTGCCCTATTTTCAACGCGCTCTAGCGGTCTAACTATTAGTCTGACAAAAAATTTGTACTTGACAATTTTGTAGCTTGTTTTATCATCTTTATTTTTTGTATTTAATATTTTCATTGGTCTCATGAGAAACCCCTACTTTCCATTCTACATATAAAAAGCCAAAAAATGAGGTGAAATATTAGGGTTTTTTTTTCGAATTTTCACCAAAATGCCATTCGAAATTTTGTATGCAAAGTTCAGATTCGGATTCAGCACCCTCGAAAACATATAAAACCGTTGAGAAAATGGACTAAAGATTGAAAATAAAAATAGTTCGTATTTTTTCAACAATGATAAGAGTGTGTTGTGTATATGTTAGGGGCCATTCATTAATTACGTAAGGATGATTTTGGCAATTTTTGACCCCCCCACCCCCATGTAAGGGTACGTAAGATTTTTCAAACCCCTCCCCCCCCTATTCTTACGTAAGATTCCATTTCGTTTAATCAGTTTAAACTCCAATAAAAAAGATACATCTGATATACCTTCATTTTTATTTAATTAAAGCTTCGATAATATACCGAGATCATCAGCATTTTTAAGTTTTTCTGGGGTTATTTATTAGTTATTTGATTGGAATTTGTTTACATTAACTTGGAAAATCTTACGTAAGAATTGGTTTGACCCCCCTACCCCCCAAGTAAGGGTATGTAGAGATTTTTCCAACCCCCCTCCCCCTCGGGACCCTTACGTAATTAATGAACGGCCCCTTACGGGCAATGTGATAAATCGGGCATTATTAATAATGCCCGAAGTGGGGGAGGGAAATGTGATAAATTCGATGGCATTTATCAATGAAATTTATCACTTTGCCCGCCTCATATCTGGGCATTATTAATAATGTCCGATTTATCACTTTGCCCGTAACATAAAAAGCATCTTAGCCTGAACCCACAAGAGATTATCAAAATAGTCCAGGTGAAAATTTAGCAATTCTAAATGCTTTTAAAGGCTGAGAACTTGGATACAATGAAGAAAACCTTTCTTTGTAAGAAACTTAATAAACTACTTCCATTCCATTGATGAATATAGTATAATCATCATCATCATCTTTATACTCAGCAATGTGGAATACTGAAATGCAATAAACTTGAGTGGAACGATTAACTCATTCTTTACAGAAATAACTTCCTAACTTTTAAAGCAAGAGAAAAGATCTATGCGTGGAAAGATTGGATTAATAGCAGAAGGAACTAATATTTATGTCGCAGCCAATCACTTGTGACTAAATGGCAGATTCCCATTACTTACTTAAATAAGCTGTTTATTCTTGATATAGTAGATTTTATTACAGCTAAGCAGACAATTTTTAAGAAATGGGGGTTATTAGTTGTTGTGTCAATAAAATGCGATTTAAAGATGGAATATTATAGCTATATAAAAGAAAAAACTACAATAAGTTTCTGAGGCAGTTAAACAAATGAAGAAAAATAACTCATTCCTACATAAAATATTATATTTAAGAGTTGAATAACTTTTAAGATGTTATTAAAGTGTGTCTTTTTTTTAAGGAAATAATAGGATAGGCATTTTAAATTCTTCAGGGAAACGATTGGAATATAAGATAAATCTCAATTTTTTTTCATAGTTCTTAAAACTTAACTTTCTTCTTAAAAACTATCAAAACAATAAAAAATATTTTAGGGATTCGTGTAAGTTATCCACACCCACACATAGTTCTATTCTTCAATGAACATATAATTGGGAGAACTAATTTTTTTAAAAATTAGTTTAGTTTTAATAAATAGAAATTTGAGCGCATTGACTTTTTTAATTGATATATAGTGCTGTCCTTTAAAAAAACCCACTCCAAAATGTACCCTAAAAAACCCATCGAGATATTTTAAATAAATAATTGAAATAATTTTAAATTCTCACGTACCCTGTCTTTCTATGCCATTTAGAGTTGCAGGGAAAGTAAAAATAAGTCAAAGAACCGTTTATTTTATTTAGTTTTTTGAATAAGCAGAAAATCGATTTTTGGAAAAAAGCGTGGGTTTTTTTAGGGTACATGGGTTTTTTACGTTGTGTTTTAAAGACAAAACTATTGAGGAGAAAAACTTATAACAGTTTTAATTTTAGAAATAATTTGTAATAAACTTGGCTTTAATTATCTTATCTATAAAAATAAACCTTTCAATCATATTTTTTCTTAAGTTTTTGAGTATTTTTTTAGGGTACATGGTTTTTTTTTAGGAAATTACCTTTTTTTGGATTCTTACTTAACCCTTTATGTCCCGACGGGACTTGTAAGCCCCACTTCTCAATGTTCCAAATTCGTCCAATTTTCGTCATGTAAGGCCAAATTTAGTTTACTTATACGTAAACTTGACATATTTTGGATGATGATGATGAGGAAAATAATTTGAGTCATAAAGGGTTAATTGTTTGCCAATTTATAACGGAGAGTTGGAATTAAAAATACTAAGCACTAAAATCTATGGGAGGATGAGCACTATTTTGTTCAATTTAGTTACTATATTTCTTAAGCTTTTAATGAAGGAAAAATGAAAAAGTGTTTTTTAAAGGACAGCACAATAAATATTTAGGAATGCCTTTAAAAGAAAAAAATATAAACATTACTTAATGTTGGCTTAATGTCTTAATGGTAATAAAGACTGACCAATCTTGCTGGGCTTACGCCTGTAGTTGGTCGACTTAATTTGTATTTGTATTTAACCACAATTCCTAGAAAGCATACACAAGATATTAAATAATTGAGCCAATATGGTAATATAATATTTTACGTTTAAATTAATGGCTTTTAATTTTTTTTGCCATATTTTTCATTAAATCATCCATCCCAAAAGAAAAAAAATACCGGTAAAACTAAGCTTCGGCAGAAGAGAAAAATGTATTTCCTCGAAAAGTAAAATAACCCTCGTGCAAAAATATATAAGGTCGAAACAAAATGCCTTTAGCGATTGTTGTGATTGGAATTGGAAAATAAACACATAGCCCGAATTGGCCTCGGTTAACGAATCCACTATTGAAATCGAAGACTCAGGGCATTAAGTAGAGCGGGGTTGGTTTCCTCCAACCAATCAGCCAGTTCAAAGCTTAGAGATATTCTGTTACTGGATGGAATATCGTCTACTTTTCTTTACCCCCCCATAGCATTTATTCATCATCTAAAAGAGTTGCCAAGTCCATCAATTTTTTTTGATATTTAACGTTGCCTAGGGGATATTTAAATCAAGAGAGAGTGGGAGGGAAATTTATAGAGAGGCACTCGGAAGGGTTGTATTGAAGCATGTCTCCGGGGCGAGGGTTAAAGTTAAACGCGTTTCTTTTCTTGGAGGGGGTTTATGACTCATAAAAACTTGATTAAGAGGCAATATTTGAGAAGGTGATGTCCGTTATGTTATGAGGAAGAACCTTATTTTAAGATGAATAAAAAATACAATAGGTTTAATACGTAAGGGGCCATCCATAAATTACGTGAGGTGTTTTTTTCCAAAATCTGGACCCCCCCTCCCCCCTTGGTGAGATTTAGTGAGATTTTGCTGGACCCCCTCCCCCTCACGTGAGATTTACCTACAACCTTTAAAAATAATTTTCTATCCTATTCGTTTGCATTTTTTGCTTCACAGCACCTAAAACGTTTCCATTATTAATGATGTGGGGGAAAAGGACATTATTCCGCCCAAAAATCACCGCAGTATCTTATCTGTGGGTATTATTCCTTTCTCATACTTAAAAAAATCGTTTAATTTCTAACTTAAAAAAGTTGACGTGAGATTTTAATCGACCCCCCCCCCCTCCCCCCTTGGTGAGATTTTTCCAAACCCCTCCCCCCCTTTTTGACCTCACGTAATTTATGGATGTCCCCTAACTTCTTATACAATAATGGCAGCCCGTATCAATCAGACATATAAAACAAGGTTATAATAGTATTTCTGAACACTACAAACTTTTACAGATCTGAATAGTGTGGATAATCTATATATATAAAATCCAAATACGGGTGATTCATTCATTCATAACACTCATCACGAAATCTCCAAAACTACCGGACCGATTGGCTTGAAATTTGACAGAGACCTTCCTCTCAGCCATTAGACGCGCACTAAGAAACGATTTTAAAATCGAACGACTCCTTCCCTGCTTTTCGGCGCTTTTTCGACTCCGTTTTCCCCATTGAAATAGCATTGTGCATTGTTGAAATGCATAAATTGCAGTGTTTACTTCTCTACCTTAAGGCGACGTCTTGCCTCACTTGAATGAATATAACTTATTAACATTTATACATATTTTATTATTTACAACAAAATTTATGAAGAAAAACAGTGTGAATATCTGTATTTAAATATTATAACAGTTATCAGAAAACCGAAGTAAATTAAAATAATTTACTTTCTTTAATATTTTAATTTATCAGAAAAATATATTTAAATAGCAAGAATTTAAAAGTTTCCGAGGAAACAGAGCTAAAATTTCATTGCTTCATAGCGGAATTGGTTTACTAGACTATAATCACTAGATTTTTATTATAACTAGCAATCTGTTTTTACTCTTTCAGAGAAGCTTTTAAAGAAGTTGGTTTTATTAAAAAGAAGACAAGCTTACTTGATAACTTTTTATCGAGGGATTTTTGAAATATATTTTTTTGCGGAATTTTAAAAGGATAGCGGGAATACTTTAAGAAAATTCTGTTTAAGATTTTAAACACTGGATTTCAAATGACAGAGATGATTTCAAGTAGATTGTTTTTATCACATAGGAAGGAAAAATGTTTAATAGACAAAAAATCGGGATGGAATGAGATATCACAGTGGGAACTGGGATGAGAAAAAGGCACCGGGAAAACTGGGATGAAAATTATCGGGAACACCGGGTTATGAAAATTATCGGGAAAACCGGGACATTAAAATTATCGGGAACACCGGGTTATGAAAAGGTACCGGGAAAACCGGAAAACCGGGATATGAAAAGGTAGCGGGAACATCCGGATATGAAAAGGTACACTTTAAAAGGAACATTTTAAACACTAGATTAAAAAAAAGAGATGATTTCAATGTGATTGTTTTTATCACATGGTAAGGATAAATATTTGATGGAATGAGATGTCACAGTTGGAACTGGGATGGGGAAAAGGAGCCGGGAATACCGGGATGAAACCGGGATGAAAATTATTGGAAACACCTGGATATGAAAATTATCGGGAACCGGGGGTATGTAAAGGTACCGGGAAAACCGGGATATGAAAAGGTAGCGGGAACATCCGGATATGAAAAGGTACCGGGAACACCCGGATATGAAAAGTTTCCGGGAAAACCGGGTTATGAAAACTATCGGGAACATAAAATAGGAAATGAAACTATCGGGAATATGAAAAAGTACTGGGGACACCGGGGTTAATGATGATTCGAAAAATCGGACATATAACTTGGGAGAACTTTAAAAAAGGAAATAATACACTCCACCCGTGCAAGGCCGGGCAAATCGGCTAGTCTATATATATAAAATCCAAATACCATTCATTCATTCATAACACTCATCACGAAATCTCCAAAACTGCCGGACCGATAGGCTTGAAATTTGACAGAGACCTTCCTCTCAGCCACTAGACGCGCACTAAGAAACGATTTTAAAATCGAACGACTCCTTCCCTGTTTTTCGGCGCTTTTTCGACTTCGTTTTACCCATTGAAATAACATTATACATTGTTGAAATGCATAAAATGCAGGGTTTACTTCTCTATCTTAAGGCGACGTCTTGCCTCACTTGATAAAATATAATTTGAAAACAATTTATAATTTACAATGAAATTTAAGAAGAAAACAATGTGAATATCTGTATTTAAATATTTTAACAGTAATCAGAACGCCGAAATATATTAAAATAATTAATTACTTTCTTTCAGATTTTAATTTTCTTAAATTTATGGATCAAAAATTGAAAAGTTTCCATGAAAACAGAGCTAAAATTTCACAGAGCATGGTTTACTAGACTATAATCACTAGATTTTTTTATTATAACTAGCAATCTGATTTTACTTTTTAAGTAGCTTTTAAAGAAGTTGGTTCTTTTAAGTAGAAGGCACGATTTTAATAGTTTTTTACTTGATAACTTTTTATCGAGGATTTTTGAAATTTATTTTATTTTGAAAATGAATTTTTGAGAAATTTTGAAAGGGCAGAGGGAATTGGAATACTTTATGAAAATTCTGTTTAAGACTTTAAACACTAAATTTCAAATGACTGAGATGATTTCAATTAGATTGTCTTCATCACATAGAAAGGATAAATGTTTAATAGGCAAAAAATCGGGATGGAATGAGTTATCACATTTGGAACTGGGATGGAAAAAAGGCACCGGTAATACCGGGATGAAAATTTTTGGGAACACCAGGATATGAAAATTATCGGGAACACCGGGTTATGAAAAAGTACCGGGAACACCGGGTCATGGAAAAGTACCAGGAACACTGGAATATGAAAATTATCGGGAAAACCAGGATAAAAATTATCGGGAAAACCGGGATATAAAAAGGTACAGGGAAAACCGGGATATAAAAATTATCGGGAAAACCGGGGTATCAAAAGGTACCGGAAACGCCAGGATATGAAAAAGTACCGGAAACACTGGTATATGAAAAAGTACCGGGTACACCGGGATATATGAAAAGGTGCCGGGAAAACAGGGATATGGATATTACCAGGAACACGGGGATATGAAAAGAGTAGGGGACACCGGGGTGATTGGTGATACGAAAAATCGGACATAAACTTGGGAGAACTTAAAAAAAAGGAATAAATACACTCCACCCGTGCAAGGCCGGGCAAATCAGCTAGTCTATATCTATAAAATCCAAATACCACTGACTGACTGACATACACTCATCACGAAATCTCCAAAACTGCTGAACCCAGAGACTTGAAATTTGTAAGAGACCTTCCTCTCAGCTATTAGATGCGCACTAAGAAACGATTTTAAAATCGAACGACTCCTTCCCTGTTTTTTGGCGCTTTTTCGACTCCGTTTTACCCATTGAAATAGCATTATACATTGTTGAAATGCATAAAATGCAGGGTTTACTTCTCTATCTTGAGGCGTCGTCTTGCCTCACTTGATAAAATATAATTTGAAAACATTTTATAATTTACAATTAAATTTAAGAAAAACAGTGTGAATATCTGTATTTAAATATTATAACATCTTTCAGAAAACCGAAATAAATTGAAATAATTAATTAACTTTCTTTAAAATTTTAATTTTCTCAAAAATAAATATATTTATGGAATAAGCAAGAATTGAAAAAGTTTCCATGGAAACAGAGCTAAAATTGCATCGCTTCATAGTGAACATGGTTTACTAGACTATAATCACTAGATTTTTAACTAGCAATCTGTTTTTACTTTTTAAAGTAGCTTTTAAAGAAGTTGGTTATATTAATAAGAAGACATGCTTTTAATAGTTTTTATTTCATAACTTTTTATCTAAGGATTTTTGAAATTTATTTATTTTGAAATTGAATTTTTGCAGAATTTTAAAAGAATGGCGGGAATACTTCATGAAAATTCTGTTTAAGATTTAAACACTGAATTTCAAATGACTAAGATGATTTCAATGAGGAAGTTGCATGATTTTTTTTTATTTTTTTAATCGATTCCTCTTGCAAAAATAAGCAACTACCCAAAATTTGAGGCCGATCGAGAAATTTTTTGATTGTCAAAAAAATTAACAAAAATCCCCTTTTTAAAAGCGCGCGAAAACGCCAAGAGTTTGGATGTGACGTCATCTTATACTAAACATTGTTGTAAAGCAATGGAGTTGATGGTATCATTGTTGACGTCATCTTATAGTTTAAACAATAAACGTTTTCAGTCACGTGTTTTTTTCTCGACTTTTAAATTAAAATATTTAATTACCTGTACATTTTTTTGAAAAACTGACTAGATATTTCATTTTACCATACAAAAAACCATACGGAACACTTGTTTGTTTTTGAAAATCTGACACATGCAACTTCCTTATTCGATTGTTTTTATCACATAGAAAGGATAAATGTTTAATAGACAATGTATGGAATGAGATAACAGTTGGAACTGAGATGAGAAAAAGGCTCCGGGAATACCGGAATGAAAATTATTCGGAACACCGGGATATGAAAGTTATCGGGAAAACCAGGATAGGAAAATTATCGGAAACCCCGTGTTATGAAAAAGTATGCCGGGAACACCGGGTTATGAAAAAGTATACCTGGAACACAGGGATATGAAAAAGTACCGGAACACCGGAATATTAAAATTATCCGGAAAACCGGGATATGAAAAGGTACCCAGAGCACAGGGATATGTAATAGTACCGGGAACAACGGGATATGAAAAGGTGCCAGGAAAACCGGGATATGAAAATTATCGGGAACACCGGGATATGAAAAGGTACCCAGAGCACAGGGATATGTAATAGTACCGGGAACAACGGGATATGAAAAGGTGCCAGGAAAACCGGGATATGAAAATTATCGGGAACACAAGAATATGAAAAAGTACCGTGGACACCGGGGTGATTGATACGAAAAATCGGACAAATAACTTGGGATACCTTTAAAAAAGGAATCAATACCCTCAACCCGTGCAAGGCCGGGCATATCAGCTAGTACTTTATAATTCGGTAACGAGCAGGCAGATATGTTGGCCAAGAAGGACACACGGATAGTCGAACAGCCAACCATAAGCTACTCATTCCACTCCATAAAACTCTACATCAAAAATCAAATGAGACTTAGATAGAGGTCGAGGCTCACTTCTCGTATTTCCTCGAAGATCTGGGGAAATTTATTGGACCAAAAAATTTCGATTAAGCCAGATAAAATTAATCATTATCAACAAGCCATAACGTGGTTATTAGAGTGGCCCACTTTTCTATGGAGAAAAATAAAGTGTTATGAAATTGCCACGGCACCCCCTCAATTTTTTAGACCTACAGAGAAAACTATTTAGGTAAAGTTTGGGCTCTGTACCTTAATTAGAAAGCGATGACCGAGAGGAGTGAAAAAGTCTAAATTCGAAGATTTTTATACAAAACAACTCAAAAACCAAAGATAAAACCATCTCATGTTTTGTTCCATGATTTTTTATAAGAAACTACTAACTTTATAGATATAATGTTTCAAGTTTTGTTTTCATAACCTTTAATTTGGTTGTAGTAATTTTCTAATGTCCAAAGAACTTTTGTTAAGTTGTTTTTCCTGCATTTTTAAACAGCTAATAACTCTAGAACCATACAACTTAAAAACCTGAAATTAGTCCCATTTTGTTTGTAAATATTTGTCTTTGATATAATGTGCATCATCACCATCATTTTAAAAAAGTTTTTTTTTCAAAATTTAAAAGAAGTGAGAAACATTTCATTAAAAATGTTTTTGAAAAATATTAAAATCATTTTAACTCTTAAAATGAACATCACTACCAAATTTCAAGTTGAAAATAAAATTTAATCATGTATAAAAAAATAAAAATATTTGAAATTTAGGCAAGTCCCTAAACTATCCCTAAATATATACAGCAAGAGCGATTCACTCATGGAAAATTCATAAACTCGCTTGAGGGTGTCCATTAGGGTGTCTCAAAAAAAACTTTTTTTCGAAAAACCTCGCTCCCCAGGGCTTTTCCCATTCCATTTGATCCCAAAAGATAGTGGATGAAGTTTCAGCCCCCTAAGTTAACTCTAGGGGTTGCCTGTAGGGCTCCAAAGTTTGAAAAAAGTGGAAAAAATGACTAAATTTCAGAATTTTCAAAAAATTTATTTTATGAGTGAAACTGGATAAAAATGGTTCAAATGTGTTACTTAGGACTTATTTAGAAGGGTTATATTTATTTATGTGTAATAATTGTACCCTATAGCCCCTGCAATTTAAAATTAAAACGTACTACTTAGGGACGTTGCGCTCACCAAAGCTTATAATGCACTACCGGTGGACGAATTGAATTGAATCCGAATTTATTTGCAGGAACTCCCTCAAATGATGCCATTTGGTGCTAAATTGATATTATAAACTGTAAAAGCTAGTGAAATAACAATAATGATGCCCTCCACTGAGCTTATAATATAAAAAGTGATTTTCTTCAAAATTGCTCATTTCCAGCTGATCAAACCCAAAATATGTACTAAAAAAGGGGTCTGTTGTACTTTTTTAGGTACCAAACTTTGAAACCTTTATAGGGGCTTCATTTTTTATAAGTAGAAGTTAATTTTAAACCCTACAGATCGAAAATAATACGGATATCTCCAATACCAGAAGTTAAAATCGATTTTCTTTTTTTAAAGTTAGGAAAATTACTCCCTTTTAACGTATTAGTGGTAAGTTTTATTATAAAACTTCTTTCTTAACATTTCAACCTAGATTCACACGTATTAAACTATTTTCCTAAATTTAAAAAAAGAAAATCGATTTTAACTTCTGGTATTGGTTCTAACTATTGGTTCTATTTTAACTTCTGGATATCCGTATTATTTTCGATCTGTTGGGTTTAAAATTAACTTCTACTTATAAAAAATGATGCCCCTATAAAGGTTTCAAAGTTTGGTATCTAAAAAAGTACAACAGACCCCTTTTTTAGTACATATTTTGGGTTTGATCAGCTGGAAATGAGCAATTTTGAAGAAAATCACTTTTTATATTATAAGCTCAGTGGAGGGCATCATTATTGTTATTTCACTAGCTTTTACAGTTTATAATATCAATTTAGCACCAAATGGCATCATTTGAGGGAGTTCCTGCAAATAAATTCGGATTCAATTCAATTCGTCCACCGGTAGTGCATTATAAGCTTTGGTGAGCACAACGTCCCTAAGCAGTACGTTTTAATTTTAAATTGCAGGGGCTATAGGGTACAATTATTACACATAAATAAATATAACCCTTCTAAATAAGTCCTAAGTAACACATTTGAATCATTTTTATCCAGTTTCACTCATAAAATAAATTTTTTGAAAATTCTGAAATTTAGTCATTTTTTCCACTTTTTTCAAACTTTGGAGCCCTACAGGCAACCCCTAGAGTTAACTTAGGGGGCTGAAACTTCATCCACTATCTTTTGGGATCAAATGGAATGGGAAAATCCCTGGGGAGCGAGGTTTTTCGAAAAAAAAGTTTTTTTTGAGACACCCTAGTGTCCATATGACTTAAAACATGCAAAAAATGTCACACAAATGTTAGTTGTTTAGTATAAAAATATTCTAATTTGGATTTTTTCCCTCCTCTTGGTCATTCGAATAAAGTTGAAATTTTGGCTGTGAGCTTCTAATAGCTGTTCAAAAAAATGTAGAGGGTGCCCAGAACTCTACCTGAAAGAAAAAGTTTTTTGGGCCACCCTAGTGGTTATCAAGATTTTCTTTCAATTCCAGAAAGGCAAGGTAATTAATTAATTTAATAAATAATAATTAAATCTGTCCTAGGAATGCCATTGTCATTCCAGCAGATGAGTGGAGGACTAATCAATGGTCACCACTTTTTCAGTTATAGTCGGCTAGACTAGTACCTGCCCTCCTCTCTCTTGCGTTACCATCCTATACCGTGCTGATGAGTTCTAACAAGGACGAAACCGGTCCACGGTTGGAGGTGACGCTGGAGAGTTGAGAGTTTACACCTATTGTTCGCTTAACCAGCAATAAATGGTGAAATTTCTCCTTTCATTTACTTAAGGTTTTGTTTCTATATGACTTTTATAGGGATGCAAGTGGCCAAATGTGATTTTGGAGCAGCTTTGAGCAGAAAAATTTTCATTTTGGAGCAGCTTCAAATTAGCGTTTAAGGTTAAATTTGAAGAGAAATAGTAGACTTTATACTTAATTACACTTCAAAATAAAATGTTCTACTTCATTAGAACTACATATTCACAATTAATATTTGTTTTAGAATTGTTTGCTTACATTCTTAATTTTACAAGTTTGTAACCCGATAGCAGCGTTTCCCAACCAGGTTTTCGTGAGGTTTGGTGGTTTTATGGTGCAAGAATCAAGTTAGATCATTTGCACCATTCAGGAAGAGGGGTCCCTTTTTAACCCCACAAAAAAATACCATCATTTTTACGACTATAAAAATGTCGGCTACGCTAAAAAAAACATTCCATATCATTACAATCAAACCTATATTTTGAAAACCTATCTCAAATATTATTGACAAATAGAAACTTTTCTGAAACAAACTTTACAAGCCTTTCATATTAACTTTACTTGATTGAATGATAAAAATGACTGAATTTATATTTTATCTTTTTTTTTACGTGATAAGCTAAGCTATAGCTATTTGTTGTAGTTTCAATTTAAAATCCGTGAGTTTAGGTCAAATTTTTGGATTTTTAAAAGAACAGAAAATTTATTTATAGCATCGTTGCTATTAAAAATCAAAATAATAGCGATGAATAAAACTTTGTTTTTCCCCACGCTACTAAAATTTTCAAATTTATTTTTCTACAGAACATGGCAATCACCACTTCAACAAAAAATTGATTACTATAATACCGAAACCCATCTAGCACGACATTTCGTTGCTTTTCGAGTTTTATTCATCCAGAGTAAATGAATGTATTTATGACACAGCAGTAAATGTCACAGGAATATCGACTAAAAATCCTTCGTAAAAAGACTAGTGGTGTGTTTTCCTAGGGTCTGACTTCAAGAAAAGAGATTTTTCATGGGAAATTCCAATATTTTGCTCTAGTTCCTAGTTATTTATTATACGCAGAATACTTTTTGTTTGCAGGGAGACCACTCCTAAAATGGTCAGATAGCTAATTCCTGAACCGTCTGTTATAGTAGATGCATACTTCCAATTACAAAAATGTTCAAAATAAATTAAATATGTTTGATGGGAAAAAAACTCTAAATTTTGCACGTTTTTAGCTACAAAATCCAAACTATTGGTTGTAAAAATACAAAGTGGGTCTCATTTTGTAGATAATTTATTTAGCTTCAACTTTTATAATTGAAACTTATTTGTGAAGCTTACAGATCATAAGATACCGAGGGGTTTCATTAACTCCCCACGCAATATCTATTTTTAAGAAGTGCCAGGAAATTTCTTTTTAATTTATCAGCTACCGTAAAATGGTTCAATAACATATAAATAATAGTTTTAGACAACATAGGTACAAAATTTAATATGTTAAAGAGCAAAAAATTTTTCTTACATACCTGTTATTTTTTTTCACAATCGTAAAACAATTCAAATAAAATACATAAAATATTTTTTCAACTACTTATTAAATGAATAATGTGTAAAAGTTCATGAACAAGCAAAAAAATACAAATTAATATTATTTTTACTTTTTTTCTAAAATATAGAAATTTTATTTTCATCGCTTTGATAGTATTTTTCATAAGATCTCCCTATTTTAGAAGTAGTTTTGAGAGCAGTATTCGACACGACCCTTATCTGAAGTTTTTAAATTTAAATTGAACTGATGTAAATAAAATAGTACAAAGTTCGAGTTGATGATAAAGAAGTCAATTCAAAACTAATTACACTGGTCTACAAAAAAAACTTTTTTTCTGATGGCTGGAATATTAAAGCTGTTTTTGAATATATTTGACCTCCTGATTCCGAATATGGCATCCGTTTTGCTCATCAGCTCTAGTTTTTAAGATATTCGAAAATTAAGTTTTTTTTCACTTTTGACCTACTTTTATACAATATGGTGCTATAAAAATGACTTAAAAATAAAAAACCTAACCACTCAAGGCTTTTCCTATTTCTTAGGATCTCAATAGATAGTGTATAAAGTTTCAGCCCCCCAAGTTAGTTTTAAGGGGTACCTATAGGCCCTAAAGTTGAAAAAAAGTCGAAAAATTGGTCTTTTTTTCAGAATTTTTAAAAAAATATTTTTGAGTTTTCTAATTTGATAAAACTGGCTAATATATGTTTTTTAGAACTTATTTAGACTGCTAAAAATACTTTTACTTTAAAACTGCACCTCTTTTGAGCGATTTTTTAGTTTTAAGGCAAGAATAAGGGTCAAAAACGCTTGGTACCAATAATGGTGGCTGAAACGAATAAATTTCGAATTTTTCAGAAGTAAGTCATCAAAAAAGATGTCCTTTGATATAAAACTGAAATTTCATATGATACAGATTAGTGAAAAAAAGCATTTTTCAGAGGAGCTTCTACTGTCTTACTGATCTTTATCATGTGAAATTCAGTTTTACATTAAAGGACATCTTTTTTGATGATATACTTCTGAAAAATTCGAAATTTATTCGTTTCAACCACCATTATTGGTACCAAGCGTTTTTGAGCTAAATGACCCTAATTCTCGCCTTAAAACTAAAAAATCGCTCTAAAGAGGTGCAATTTTAAAGTAAAAATATTTTTAGCAGTCTAAATAAGTTCTAAAAAACATATATTAGCCAGTTTTATCAAATTAGAAAACTCAAAAATATTTTTTAAAAATTTTGAAAAAAAAGACCAATTTTTCGTTTTTTTTTTCAACTTTAGAGCCCTAGGTACCCCTTTAAATTAACTTCGGGGGCTGAAACTTTATACACTATCTATTGGGAGCCTTAGGAATAGGAAAAGCCTTGGGTGGTTATGTTTTTTATTTTTAAGTCATTTTTATAGCACCAAAAGGTAGGTCAAAAGTGAAAAAAATTTAATTTTGGAATATTTTAAAAACTAGAGCTGATGAGCAAAAACGGATGTCATATTCGGAATCAGGAGGTCAAATATATACAAAAACAGCTTTAATATTCCCGCCATCAAAATAAGTGTTGACCAGTGTTATCATTAAAAATATTGGAAGTTTCATTTATATGCATTAGGAAAAATTCAATATATTTAAAGAAAGGAATCTTGCAAGTGCTTGGTATTTATAAGGCTTGATATATCAAACCATCCCTAGGTACCATTGTATCATGCTAGATGTAATGCAAAACTCCAATGTTGTGTGAAAATTCTCCTTAAATACAATTGTATCTAGCCCTTAAAAAAAGTAGCTGTAATCAGAAGTATCTGTGGTATTCTACTACACACCTTCATTACAGTTTGGTTTTATGAGCTAGATGCAACATTAGTTGCATATCAAGAACTTAAATTTGTAAAAACTGTAGTTAGTTACGAAAAAAATGCAGAAATATCAAAAATAGCATTATTTTTTTAATAGTTTGTGGTACTTAAACCCCGAGACTTTTGAATTATCAGAAAGCTTTAAAAATAAATTAAAGGTAACATGCTTTTGTGTTATGAGGAGGAACTATAAAACTAGCTGAAGACTATGTAAAAGTAGAATAATAATAGTGAGAGTTAATTTAAGTGTCTAATTATCTTTTCAGCAACGAAATCGACAGTTTCATCACTTCATTTTCATTTACAATGAACTTTTTTAAAAGATTTAATATTTATATTCTACTTTTAACGGTCTGATAAAGCTATTTGAAATACTGACTGGAATCTTCATACAACAGAGAGCTTTTGTATTACATCTAGGCTGTAGCATGATTGTTTTGGACAGTCTGATTTTTTTGATGGGGAGGGGGGTGGCGGGTCCCCTACCAACCCCCTTGATATATCAGTAGAATACCACAGATACTTCTGATTACAGGTACCTTTTTTAAGGCCTAGATACAATTGTATTTAAAAAGGAAAATTTTACACGCAATATTGGAGTTTTGCATTACATCCAGCATGATACAATGGCACCTAGGAATGTTTGATGTAGCAAGCCTTATAAATACCAAGCACTTGCAAGATTCCTTTCTTAGAAGATATTCTGAATTTTTCCTACTGCATAGAAGTGAAACTTCCAATATTTTTAATGATAATTAGTTTTGAATTGACTTCTTTATCATCAACTCGAACTTAGTAAGTAACGGACCCTTTATCCGGCAAGCTTGGGGCCGACATCATCCCGGGTTTCGGAATTTTCCGGATTTTGGGTCCGTTCCGGAAAAAACGCCATTAAAGACGCAGCTGCTTTAGTAAAACCAAAATACCCGCGGAAACGACTTAGTCCGTTCCAATCCTAACGTATCCAGCAAAAAACTTCCGGCAAAGCTTGTGGGTCGTCGCGGCAAGAACCGATAGCGAGGCAGCAGCCGATTTTCGAACGGCGGTTTAAGCGCGGGGACGATACGATTCGGCAGCGGCGAATCGTCCCATTCCGCACCGAGACGATGTCACAAAAGCTCACAAAGCCGGCAAAGTTTGTGGGTCGTCGCGGCAAGAACCGATAGCGAGGCAACAGCCGAATTTGGAACGGTGGTTTAAGCACGGGGACGATACGATTCTACCGAGTCGGCCCGCGGCGAATCGTCCCATTCCGCACCGAGACGATGTCACAAAAGCTCGGAAAAGCTCACAAAGCCGGCAAAGTTCGTGGGTCGTCGCGGTAAGAACCGATAGCGAGGCAACAGCCGATTTTGGAACGGCGGTTTAAGCGCGGGAAGATACGATTCGGCCGCGCCGAATCGTCCCATTCCGCACCGACACCCCGCGGACGATGTCACAAAAGGCGCGGCACAACCATTGCGCGTCGTAGCAGCATTTACTCACTAAAATTCTTTAAAATATAATAAAACAAATTCTAAACGCGCGCCGGATTTCGAGTCCTTCCGGATTTTGGGTTCCCGGATAAAGGGTCCGTTACTTACTATTTTATTTACATCAGTTAAATTTAAATTTAAGAACTTCAGATAAGGGTTGTATCGAATACTGCTCTCAAAACTACTTCTAAAATAAGGAGATCCTATGAAAAATACTGTTTATCAACTTTTACACATTTTATTCATTTAATAAGTAGTTGGAAAAAACATTTTATATATTTTATTTGAATTATTTTACAATTGTGAAAAAAATAACAGGTATGTAAGAAATTTTTTTTTGCTCTTTAATATATTAAATTTTGTATTGTCTAAAACTATTATTTATATGTTATTGAACCATTTTACGGTAGCTGATAAATTTAAAGAAATTTCCTGGCACTTCTTAAAAAATAGATATTGCGTGGGGAGTTAATGAAACCCCTCGTATCTTATGATCTGTAAGCTTCACAAATAAGTTTCAATTATAAAAGTTGAAGCTAAATAAATTATCTACAAAATGAGACCCACTTTGAATTTTTACAACCATTTTATAGCTAAAAACGTGCAAAATTTAGAGTTTTTTTGAAACTTTGACGCTCGGGGGCGGGGTCTAAATATTATTTTTTTGAGTTGTAACTCTCAGAATATTAGTTTTATATCAAATGGCACCTTTTGAGGGGGTGCCCCGAAAAAATTTCGAACTTTCGTTTAAAAAAAACACCCTAATAACCATCCTTACAAATACACTGACGATATTTTGCAGGAACATCACTTTTAGTTTTCTTCTTCCAGGCTTAATTACTCCAAAACTAATTAGAATTTTTTAAAGAACTAAACGGCAATCTCTTTCTAAAAAATAAGAATATAAGTGTTTAAAAAATCATATTGATATTGAGTTTTCATTTTAGATAGAAAAAAACGAAAAAGTGTCAAAAATTTCGAAAATTAAAAAATTAATTACTCTAAACCAAATTCGAAAAAAGGGCGACGTAGTGCACATCTTCATACTTCAGAGTATTAGGCTGCAAAAAATCATAGTTCTACTGCTAATAGATTTTGCTGAACTGGATTACGCGGCAAAAAAAGAAAAACTTCAACTTTGACCTTAAAAATACCCCAGTACTAATTATCACATCAGTTAGCTTTTTGTTCGAGAATGTGCCCCAAATATTCTTCTACAAGCATTTCAAATTTCATAAATTTCTATCAATTAGTTTTTGCGATATGAGAGTTCAAAGAGTTGAAAAATTAAATTTTCTGAAACAGCGGCAGCAGCGGGACAGTAACTTTTTTTTAATGTAGAGAGATAATACAAAACGACAGATATTTATGTGCATGCAAATATGCTTTAAATCTAGAGTTTCAAAAAATTTTGCAATAAAAATATTAACTTAGTCATCTATTAGCATCCTTTTCTGAGCTATTATACCTATTTTCAAAAATTATCTGCAAATACAAAAAAGTCTGAAATAATTAAATAGCATCAGTAGCTAAAATTTTTTTATTTTCATTAGAGACAGTGGCATTTAGTGGGAATTTAATCTTGGGGTGCATTTAACATATTTCTATAACCAAAAAAAGAAAATTTGACTTTTGGGAGGGTTGGTTGGTTTAGGTTTTAATGGTGCTAGGTCCTCATAAGAACATATAGACTTTTTGGAGGGATATATTCTCAAATTCCATCTTAGCTATGTCCCTAATCAATACAGAACTATTGATAATTTTTAATCTCAAATACATATGGAATAAATTTTTTTATTAATCATTAATAAGCTATTTTTGACCTTATCCTAATAAGAACTCTTCTACAAGTGGAAAGAAAACCTGATTTGCTTCAAACTAGCCATTATTACATCATGTAGTAATATTATAATACATGAACATAATTTTTTTTCAACCTAAAATAAATATTTTAATTTTAAACTGCACCACATGAACCAAAACCTTATTATTAATATTTTATATGTTTTTAAATGAAATTTTAAAAGCAGCCTTATTGTTTACAAAGTACTAGTAAGATATATGTGTTTTATCTTTTTGTGTGATTCCCCACTTTATAGCAAAACTAAAATTCCACACTACTTTCAAAGTAAATGAGTAAGAAATAAACCAATCAAATTAAATTTTGCTTTTTTAATTTTTTTTTATTTTTTTACAAGCATCCATAGGAATTTTATTCCGATTCATAATCTGAACTTTTTGAATCATCAGAACTCTGATCGTCTTTTTCCACTGATTCCTAAAAAGTAACAGAAACAATTAAGACGCAATTCCAAAAGAGCATCAACTGTTTCTGAAAATGTTAGCTTTAAAGAAATCAGGAAAAGAGAGGTTAAAGAAAAAGGTTAAAAAAAGGAATCTTTAATCATGAGGGTTAGTGTCTTAGCAGAAATTAGTATTATATTTCTGGATTAACACAACCAAACTGCTATACATTCCTCACAGAAAAATTTTATGAAGAAACAATTTTTACTGATTTATTTTTTTATGATTAAAATAACTTATTACCATTTTTTAAACTAAACATAAATGTCCCTATCCCGTGAAAGCAGCTCAAATGCTCAGTTCAAATATAAGTATGGATAGAATTTGAAAATTTAGTGTTTTGGACAGTCCGTTTGGCTTTTTCTCTGTACCCTTTTCTTTAAATAAGACAAATGACAGAACATTTCCTTATCTTACAATTAAAGCAAAGAACTGTAAAGGTGCAGCAGTTCAACTGAGTGTCAGCAAAAAGTGTCAGATGCAAGGGCAGATGTTTGCTTGGGAAAATTCACCTTCTAAAGGAAACATGAAAACGAACGTATTTTTAAGGGAATGTGAACAAATTCTGATCAGTGCT
This sequence comes from Tetragnatha versicolor, assembly GCA_024610705.1. Taxonomy (NCBI): domain Eukaryota; kingdom Metazoa; phylum Arthropoda; class Arachnida; order Araneae; family Tetragnathidae; genus Tetragnatha; species Tetragnatha versicolor. The sequence goes on from JANDEH010000002.1 coordinate 1,143,475, forward strand.
AATCACATAAAATGATAAAGTTTACATTATATTAAATGGGAATTATCTGCACTGGTCAATTTTGATAACATTTATCTCAGTGATAAGATTAAAAGTGTTCACATTAAGCGGTGCCAACTTCATACTCTGTGCAATAGCTTATTTTTCCAAGTTATATTTAACAAAGAGAAAGGGAGAAAACAAACTTATACGGAGACTCCATCATCCAATAAAAATTTTTTGTAGTACTGTAATGAACCCTTTAACCAGAAATCCCATTTGGTAGGTTTTCTAACTTTTTTTAGGTAGCTTAATATTGGTCTGGAAATATTAGGCCTTGCCTGATGAGTTTGCAATGCCAGGAGTTATTATTACCTTTTAAAAGGGATTTTTTATATCATAAGGAAATTTTTTTTTAATTTTTCTGAATCATTAACAGACCCTGTCATTAGCAGCGATATGCTTGTACATTATGCAACCCTACATGAAAATGGCATTTTTTCCCTGACGCACTGGTGTTGAGAGGGTTTTCATATTAGTTTTTCCAATGATTTTCTTAATTCATAGTATGTAGTATAGAAACAACAACTGTAGAAACTAAAGATAATCTGTACTTGGTACAGATTCTAGTACTTGGAGTCTCTTATAAGAAAAAGAAGCCTAACACAATCCAGCATTTGCATAAGTTTAAATGATTATTTTTACTCATCATTTCATCTTACTCAAGATGTATTTTTTACTCTGCCAACCTAACAATATCCTTCGGCAAAAATTCGGCAACTATGCAAAGAAATAAATCCTTTACCTCGAGAATCAAATAGAAGGAATCAAATATATTATAAATTAATGGAAATTAATTATTTTTTAAATAATTATTTTCAAAGGTAAAGACAATTCTACAGAATCTTTCCCAAATAGAAATAGAAGATTTATAAAAACAAAATCTAAATAAAACTAACACTCCGTTTTTAAAGAAGGCATCTATAACATACTTGGCTGGTTTTTTCTAAACAATGTATTTTATTTTGAAAGGTGTAACTGTATTTTATTTTGAAAGCATGTTTAAATACAATTAAATTAAAATTAATAAATCAAAATAATCTAGAATGTAAACAATCAACACCCCCCCAGCGGGCCGCAGTCAAATTATCTAATAATGACTGGTCCGTGGTGGTAAAAAGGTTGGGGACTACTGCTATACAGTAATCAAAAATTGTACCCTGTAAGTTTTTTCCCTAGAATTGTTTCTGTAAAACAAGTTTTTCCTTCATAGCTCTTTGTATGCAGGAAAACAAACATATTTAAAGTAAATCAGCCAACACAATTGAATCTGAACTTGTGTTGTAATGAACCTTTTCTGCAGTCATAACTCCTGTAAGACTATTGCTAGTTGCATATGAATTCAAGTGGGGTAAACGAATTCAAGAGGAAAATTGACAGATACTGGGATTCCGGTAGTTTGGGTTAAAAAGACTGGACCAACCTTGCTGGTCTAACGCATGTAGTTGGTCGACTTAATTTGTATTTGTATTTGAATAAAAACATATTTGAAGATGGATATAAATATAATCCATAAGTTAAAACATACAGTTTAATTAAAACCTAGGAAAAGGTTATCCTTATGGTAAACATAATTCTTAGTATCTATTGTGTTATTAAGAGAACGAAATGAAAAAAAAAGCTGTATATAATTAAAGTTTTTTAAGTCTGAAAACTGCCCTAACATTTCCTCAACAGTATTTACACACTAATTTAGTTTTAAATTAACAATTAATCAGGAACAACTCATAATAAAAGTAGCCAGCATTAGTTTACTGAACAGAATACTGTCCGCCCAGCGATAGTAAAAGGGTCACGCGATTTTTACAGACTAAGCACAGCCGATAGTTGGGTAACCGGTGATAGTTGGGGTCTTGCTTCTATATACAAGCAAATGTCTTCCTCTTTCGATCAACTTCGACCTGCCTCCCCTACGAACTACTAGTTCCAGCGTTGTCAAAATCATGTGACCCTTTTACTATCGTTGGTTTAGCAGTAGTTTAGGTTGAGAAAAAAATATTCATTAAATGATCCAATAAGTATAAAGCCAAATTCCATTGAAATCAATGAAAACAATGTAAGGGGTAGGATATTTTCTCATTAAATAAAATTGAGATACATCAACTAATTTAAGAATATTTGAATATGATGGTAAATATCTGAAACTGATCATTCCAGGACACAAAAACCAAATAAAAAACCTAATGCTGTTATTTTCAATTGCCTTAAATATGATAATTATCTTATAAAAGAATCTCATAGTCAAGAACATGGATTGGAAGTGAGAAAAATGCAATTCTTAGTAAAAAATTTTAGTTCATAAGCTATTTTTTTCAAAAAAAGTAAAGAAACATAAAATTTTCATATGAAATTTTTTAGGTAGTAGGGAAATCCTTCAAAAGTATGAAAAATCTCATTCTTGCATGTGTGTCTATAAAAAGATGGCGTAAAGAAAAAATAGCAGCAGCAGCCTACCTCTCAAACCAAAAGCTATAGTAAATAAGATTATAACCTCCTATTAGTTCACTAATATCATCACAAAATAATCAAACATAAATTAAAAGTAGCTATTTCTACAACACTCTCATGGCAATTCCCTTTGTATAGTAACAACTCAAGTTCAGAATTTTTTCAGTTTCCAATCTTGAACCTCCTCAACTGAAATCCTAAATTGTTTCACGATAAGCAGGGACTAACCTTCACAAAAAATGTACAAACAAAAACGGCACCTTCACAAAAATTATTTTTAATGATATGCGAGTTGCTTATGGTTCATTAAGTATTCAAATTCCCATAAAACAGAAGAAATCCGTAATTACATGCTGATTTCATTAATTTTACAGTGTCTATTAAAAATAGTAATAAAAATTTGACATAAATTTTAAAAGATCTTGCAATTTTTCACAAAAAATAAAATGCTGTGTAATTTTTTCACAAAATGGGGGTTAAGTTTCAAATCCTGGATTGGTCCTTGATAAGAGAATTTGCCTCTAAAATTACCATATTTGGAAGACATAACTTTTAATAGTTAAATTACACTTACACCAAATCACTTAATACCCTGTGTTGCCAAGTAATTTTAGGTGGGGCCCAATTACTTTATTCTTTTACTTTAAAGTTTTTATTTATAACATGAATATAAAACATAAAATATTTGAAATAGTAACACGAAGAACCACACTTGAGATCCGGAAATTTGGTTCATCTATTATTGTTCCAAGGAGGATATTATTTGAATATCTTTAAGGAAAGTAGGTGGATAAAATGAGAGAAGTTTGGAGGTTACATTTGTCTATCTCCTATCCATGTAATATCTGCAATTTTAGTTTTTTTATGTACATTCAGGATCTGTAAATTTTATATTAAGCATATGAGGAAATAAATATTTAAATATCTTGGGTTTTCTCCATTTATCCAATTATAAAGCTTTTTAGCAAAACGGAAATAGAGCTGTTACCCAACTTGTTAGTAATTGTTAAGTTGTTACTTATACTTTTTTATCAAATTGAAAAAAAAAGTTAGAATCATCTGAACTCTTTAATCAAATTTTATACAACAGAGTTCTTGTGGTTAAAAAACCTTACATAAGAGATTAAATAAGAGTAAAAATAAATCATTTGAAATTACAGTACAGCACCGTTTATATATGTTTTTCAAAGGACGTAAAAGGATGTATAAAGGAAAAGACGTATAATTGAAAAATCTTTGATTATTAGGTTTCTAACGCTCAGATTTATGAAAATACAATAAATGTGAGGTTTTTATACAGAAAAATACTACTTCACAGTTTTTAAACTGAAAATAAAAATTAAATTTTAAAATATTAAAACATTTAGCATAAAAAGGAAACAAACCATATCTTTAGAGTTAATCCTAAATATTTATTTTATTTTTAATATCTTGAGCATATTGCATTGTATATGAATATCAAATCCAGAATGCCAACCTGATACAACGCTTATCCGTAATCGCCCCCCCCCCCAAAAAAAAACAAATCCGGTGTGACTTGCCGACCGAAGCCACGCCTTTTGCACGTAGAAAAATGGCCCAATCTTTTGATAAGTTTTAGGAAAGTCCTGAAAACACAAGTATTTGAGAAAAGGCCTTTTTTTCTCCTATGAATCAATCATCCATGCAGATTAGAATATTTCGAATTCAGGTTGATTCCCTCTTATTGTCCATCTCATCAGTTACTGGCGACTAGCGTTATCGTTTTTATTCGCAATTCTAAGTAAAAAATAAGTATGAAAAAGGTTGAAGCTAAAAACAGAGAATATTGAGAAGAATTTAATACATTGTCTTTAAAACATAATTAGCGTAGTTTCCGTAGTTATTCTAGCTTTATCCGTAATTGCGGAATTCGGGGCTGAAATGTGGAATGATTCTGCAAAATCCGGAATGGTTGGCATCCCTGCAAATCTTTAATTTATTACATTTTCTTGAAAAAACTCTTTTCTTTGACAAGATTGTCTTTGACTGAATTACAGGGCTTCATGAAATGTTTTCCTACTAGTGTTCTGACAGAAAACAAGTTATTTTTTGTCATTCCCCACACATGCAGTGGAATGCAGTTCTTCAACCCTCACCACATCCTTTATTCGACCTTAGATCTGAGGAAATTTCCTCCAAGGAAGTAACAACATATACTGGATAGATTTTAAGACAGTGGGAAACGACGTATAACTGATAGTGTGCATCGTATAAATGAGGAATTTTTATATTAAAATGAATAGGAATGAATTGGGACTTCGTGAAAACGAAGTATGAATGGGAAAAGTCGTATAAACGAGAAACGCATAAACAGTGCCTTACTGTATTAATAACATTTAGCTTCTTAATTATCAAGATTAAGTAAAGGAACATACCCATACTACGTGACCCATTTTTAACCCCCTCTCCCCCCTTGGTGACCATCCGTAGTATATGCCAAGACCCCCCTCCCCCTCTAAATTTCACGTAGTAATTCATAAATACGGTTTGCCATCATTTTTTGCAAACAGAAAGTTTAAAAATATTAATTTTGCTTAATTTGTCTAATTTCAATAATTAATTTGGCTTAATTAGTCTTAATTTGTCAAATTTAAACAATTAATTTGGCTTAATTTTGTCGTATTGACTAGAAGAAATTGTCTACGTGACGAACCCTAAGCCCCCCCTCCCCCCTGTGACCGAGCGTGGTATTTTGAAGACCCCCCTCCCCTGAATGGGTCACGTAGTATGGGTACGTTCCCTAACTTAAAAACATCTACAAAAATCAATCAAATGAACACATAAAGTAGTCAATGCATTCTTACCTTTGATGACTCTGACTTGGACTTTTCATCAGAATTACTTGAGTGAGATGAATCTGACTTTTTCTGCAACAGAAAATTAAAATTAAGAAGATAAAAGATAGTTAATTTAACAGAGTTTACAGACAGATGGAAAGCAATTAGAAAATTACTTTTTTGACAGGGGGTGAGTCATCTTCTGCTTTTCGCTTCAATTTCTTCTGACTCGAACCATTCTCCTTAGATTTTTCTTCAGATGACTAGGAAATAAAACACATTCCTTTATTTTGTTTGTTCACCAAGTCATGCAGAAATATAAACTATTAAATCCTACTACTATTATAATTGTGAATGTTTGTCTGGATGTTTGTTACTCTTTCACGCAAAAACTACTGAATGGATTTTAATGAAATTCTACCATAATGTAGCTGATACATCAGAATAGGACATGGGCTATAATTTATAAAGAGAAAATCAGTCCTTCATTCTTTTTTTCCCGTTTTTCCTGCTTTTTTTTCACTTATTTTTCCGTGTTTGAAAACCTGTTTTACCAGTCATACAACGAGTTAAAATAAAACATTGTTTCAAATGAGACAGATCACTAGACTTTTTCATTTACTAGATCTTTTAGTTTAGTTTTAAACACTGGTTTTAAATTTGTTAATTTGTTCACTAGACTTACTAATTTACCAGACTTTTTACTATGGTTACAAATTGGTTATTTTATAAAGGCACCAAGATATTAAACATTATCAGGAACATCGGGATTGTAAAAAGTGACAAGAACACCGGGATTGGAAAATTAGCGAGAACATCGGGATGGAAAAATTACCGGGTTATAAAAATTACCGAGAACACGGGGATAGGAAATTTACCATAAAGACACCCAGAATACCGGAATATAAAAATTACCGGGAACGCCGGGATTAGAAAAATTACCGTGACCACCGGGATAAGATTACCGGGAACACACTGGGTTAGGAAAGAGGCGCCTGGGATACCGGGATGATTTGTAATATTGCTAATTTACAAAATTATAAATGTATTTTAAGAAATATTTTTAAAAATTAATTTATTCACCCCATCCGTGCAAGGCCGGGTATAACAGCTAGTATTAAATAAAGTATAGATATTAAATTGACACATTTATTATAGATTTAAAATATAGATGTTAAATTTAAGAGAATAAGAACTCATACTTGTTATTCTATATTATGGCAAGCAATAGTATGCAATAGGAGGGCAATTCCACGGGTAACTGACTGACATTTTTTAAGAAAAACGCTTAGTATTTTGTTATTTTCTTCCCAAAAATAAATGATAAAAAAATACTTTCCACCCAGTTTATTGCTTTCTTGTTAGCTTAATCTAATCGCACTATTAAATTTTCAAAATATGTTTTTATTTATTTTTGAAAAATTTTAAACAACATGGTAACTGACTGACATAAATGTTTCACAAATGTCAGTCAGTTACCATGTCGTTTAAAATGTTTTAAAAATCAATAAAAACATATTTTGAAAATTTAATTGCGCCATTAGATTAAGCTAACAAGAAAGCAATAAACTGGGTGGAAAGTATTTTTTATCATTTATTTTTTGGAAGAAAATAACAAAATACTAAGGGTTTTTCTTAAAAAATGTCAGTCAGTTACCCGTGGAATTGCCCAGGAATAAACACAGAAGAACTCAAGATATGCTATTCACAAATCTAGCAGAGTAAAGCTAGATTTTGTCTGTAAATAAATGTGGTATAGATATATAGAATAGATACCTTACAAAAAAGGTAATGTGTAAGGCAAGTAATGCTGTGCTATGAAACTTGGTATCATTATTTTTCAATCCCAAATGAAGTTTGATTAGAACCAAGATCTCAGTTAGCTAACTTTTCGACAAATATATTTTAATAGTAAACCTTCTTTAATAATAGTGGGGTTTACAAATTATGATGTATAAGAAGAACTTAAGTTTTTCTTTAGCATATATTTGTTAAAAACATTTAACTTACACCTTTCAATTTACACTTAACAACCAAATTAACTTAGAATTCACAAGTAACAAAATCAACAATATGCATAAGGGACTAATACAAAAATTGCTCATTTTATAAAAAAATAAACCAGAATTCATCAACCTTTTACTTATAAATAAAAGTTGATTGATGTGATGAGATTAATACCTTGTTCTAAAATTTCTAAGAGTTTACCCCATCCAAAAACTAAATACCTATCACCACTTAATATTTTAATACACAGTTGAAATTTTAAGGTGCAAAAACTGGTGAAATAATTAAGTGCGAAAACTTGAAGATATCCATCCATGAAAAATAACTAGGGTCACTATGGAGACATAATCAAACCTATATTAGGGCGACTTGATAAAAAAATCAAGGAGCACATATTACTAATGTTACAATAAACTATTTTATGATGTCATAAGAAATCGATGTGATGGGAATACATGAAATTATGTTAAAAAATTTTGTAAAACACCATTACCTCACTAGATGATTCCTTCTTTATTTTCTTTGGTTTACTTTGACTTTCTTCTTTTATTTTTTTAGGAGACTGAAATTAAAACAGAACAGTTAAATATAAAAACATAGCACATACTTTTAAAAAAGTTAACACCGAACTAAATAAAATTTTCTTCGACTTTTCCAGATTTCTTTTTTACAAAATTTTAAGTAATTTCTTAGTGAGCATATCCCATATTCCATATATCCATTCTTAGTGAGCACCATCCATAGCAGTTATTTTAGATATTTCTTATGCCCATAATAAACATGAATATTTTTTACAGAAAAATACAGACTAAAATTTCATAAATGGTAATTTTTAAAGAATTCAGTAAAACTTGACTTTTTGTGAGATTAAACTTTCTTTGCTAGTTACAAATTTTACTGAAATATAACACCAAGTTAATCTGAATCAGTTATAAAAAGTGAATTCGAAACGCATTTTAGGAAATGAAATTACCTCTCTATCCGATTCCTTCTTAATTTTCTTTGGTTTACTTTGATTTTCTTCTTTCACCTTTTTAGGAGACTAGGAGATACAATAAGAAAAAAAAAAGAGATATTGAGAAAATTAAAGTTGGAAAAAGACAATGGTATAAAGTTTCTCTCTATTCTAAAAAAAAGTTTTTGTAAATGGTTTCCAGAGAAAGGCTTTTTAATTACTGATCCGTATAACATGTTTTTGGTATCAAACTGTTCGGATTCTTTTGAGGATGTGCAAAGTGCATTTAGAATTTCTAAAAAAATTCTCAATTCTAAGATATTTCCATTTTTCTGGATTACGGATAAGGTTGCAGTTAACAGCAAGAAACTGTCGTACAATTTATTATAGTTATATTATTTATTATAGTACAATTATTTAGGAGCTAATAAATATACCGCACACTTGTTGATTGCAACAGCGATAATAATTTTATTTCTTAAAATAGTAATAATTTTGAATCTGTGTTGCCACTTATAAAAAGATAAATAACTTTTGAAACAATAAACAGAAACAGAGACACTAGGCCGCTACACACTCCCCTCCCAGTGACAGCGATTAGAAAACATCTTTTAGATGCGATGGAAACCAAACAGTTCTTCTACTGCAAGTAATAGTACTTTTGGTTTCTTCATGCGGTTGACACTGAGAAGGTGATTTCTCTTCTCCCATGGGTAGGAAAGTTTCTACTGAGGGGTTTGGATTGTTTTCTAGAACGAAACAGGGTTTCAGTCTATCGATTGATATTCTTTTTACAACTCCTTTAACTTCTATATCAAAGTATTTTAAATCTCGATTTTTGACAAGGTACGGTCCAAGGTAGACAGGTTGCAAAGATGACGTTGCTGCGTTGTTGTACACGAAAACGTGCGAGCAATTAGATAGTTGCTTTGAGACAAAGACTGTTTTGCTTCCATGAGTTGTCGTTGCAGAAGGTTTCATGCTGCGTATAGTATTTTGCAGCTTCTGAACGAAATCTGAATGTGACACGTTAGGAATAGTTGTAAGAAACTCCCCAGGTAAACAAAGAGGACTTCCATAAAGAAGCTCAGACGAAGAGTATCCTATATCTTCTTTCACTGCCGTGCGTAATCCAAGAAGAACAAATGGTAAGGCGTCTACCCAAGATCTGTTTTGCTGTAAGTGGCACCTTAAACTAGCTTTTAGCGTTCTGTGCTGACGCTCAATTAATCCATTCGCTTGAGGATGGTATGCAGTTGTCCTAGAGGTCTGAAAGCCAAAATATTTACTCAAGGATGAGAAGAGTCGACTTTCAAATTGCCGCCCTTGATCAGTTGTAATCCGTTGAGGTGTTCCGAAACGACATATCCAAGCTGAAATTAGGCCTTTTGCAACTGTTTCCGCCGTTTGATCTGGTAAAGGAAGAGCTTCTACCCATCTTGAAAATCGATCAATCATCGTTAATAAATATCTGAAACCTTGGCATGGTGGTAATGGACCAACGATATCAATGTGAATGTGTTGAAATCGTTCGGAAGGAACTTTGAAGTCCATCAGAGCTGAATGTGTATGTCTTTGAATTTTAGATCTTTGGCATTCCTGACATGCTCTACACCATAACTGGCAATCTTTATTCATATTAGGCCATATAAATCTTTTCGCTAGTAATTTTCTCGTGCTCCTAATTCCTGAATGTGAAAGGGTATGAATAGATAAAAATATTTCTTTACGAAAGTTCGGTGGGATGTAAGGGCGAGTATTGTTGGTGGAAATATCACAGTATATAGATTTCTCTGCACCAGGGATCTGAACTTGCACCATTTTCAATCTTGGGTTACTCTGCAATATTTTCAAGTCTTCATCATCTTGAAATTTAGCTATAGTCGCATAATCTATTGGAGATGGGGTAGAAATAAGGTTAATTCTGGACAGAGCGTCGGCCACGACGTTTTCCTCTCCTTTGACGTACTGAATAGTCGTTGAAAATTGAGCTATGTAGCTCAACTGTCTTGCTTGTCTGGGGGAGGCCTTGTCTAAGTTTTGTTGAAAAGCAAAAGTGATAGGTTTATGGTCCGTATAGATGGTGAAAGACCTTCCTTCTAATAGATATCTAAAATGCTTTATTGCCGTGTAGATCGATAAGAGCTCCCGATCGTACGCACTGTACCTTTTCTGTGAATCAGTTAAGGAACGTGAGAAGAAGCTTAAAGGATGCATTTTTCCATTTTCGATTTGATGTATGACAGCCCCAATGGCGGTGTCAGAAGCATCGCATGTGAGTGATAGAGTAGCGTTATTTGATGGATGGACCAGCATGGCAGAGTGACAGAGAACACTTTTGAGGTTTCTAAATGCATCACGAGACTCTTCAGTCCACCGTAAAGGAATTTTGCTGTTTTTGCTCTTTCCGCTTAGCATTGAGGTTAGAGGCTGTTGAAGTTTGGCACAATTAGGAATGAATCGATGATAAAAATTAACCATCCCTAAAAACTTGCGTAAATTGGTTGCTGAAGTTGGCTCTGGAACGCTTTGTATGGCCTCCACCTTCGAAGGAAGGGGTCTGATTCCTTCGGTTGAAACTTCATAACCCAAAAATTTAATCTTCGAAGTACCAAACACACTTTTTGAAACATTTATACATAATCCATATTCGTTCAACTTTTTGAACACTATACGTAAATGCTCCAGATGCGTCTTTTCATCTGGTGAGGCAATAAGAATGTCGTCTAAATAGCAGAATGTAAAATCTAAGTCGGATAGCACCATGTTCATGAAACGTTGAAACGTTTGGGCCGCGTTTCGTAACCCAAACGTCATATAAGGAAATTCGAAGAGTCCAAAAGGAGTGATTATTGCTGTTTTTGGTATGTCCGCTTCGTGAACAGGGATTTGCTGATAAGCTCGCACTAAATCTATGGATGAGAAAATCTTTTTGCCGTGCAGAATTGAACCGCAGTCTGTAAGGAATGGTAAAGGGTAACGATCGGGTACGGTGATATTGTTGAGAGCTCTGTAATCACCGCAGGGCCTCCAATCTCCTGATTTTTTTAAAGTTAGATGTAGAGGGCTTGACCAAGGACTTTTTGAGGGTCTGCAGAGCCCTTGCTGAACCATAAAGCTAAATTCTTCTTTTGCTGCTTTTAATTTTTCTGTTGATAATCTTCTGGCCCTAGCGGCGACAGGTGAACCTTTGGTTTCAATAAAATGTTCAATGTTATGACTTCTAATTTTGGTATTGATAAGGGTTGGACGAACTAGGTCTGGGAATTCTTTTAGGATTGCTTCATACTTATTTTGTACTGTGTTTACTGTTAGAGTTTCAACTTGATAACAGGGCATACCTGAAGAAGACAACGACGTGATTCCGTCGATCAACCTCCGATTCTTACTGTCAACCAAAAGATGGAAATGAGACAAAAAGTCTATACCTATTATCGGTTTATTAACGTCCGCAATTACGAACGGCCAATCAAAAGCTCTTCTGAGACCTAAATCTAATTTTAGTAACTTTTGCCCGTATGTTTTAATTTTAGTCCCATTTGCAGCAAAGAGTTCCAACTTGGCAACATATCTTTTTTCTTGCGGAGTCGGAGGAATAACAGAAATTTCTGCTCCTGTGTCGATGAGAAATTGGGTGTTGGTCCCTTTGTCTTTTATAAACAGACGACATAGTTCCACCCCTTGACTCTCTGTCGTCTTCGAGAGGCGGGGATCTAGTTTTCCAGACTCTGGGAGGCGCTCTTGTCAGGCCAGTCGCATGGTTCTACACACTTGAAAGCTTTCTGTCCAAATTTTGAATGGTAGAAACATACTCTGTATTTTCGGTTAATACGCCTATCTACGGAGTTGCTTCTAGAGCGGGATCTGAATTGCTGCCGTCCCGAGGAATGTGTCTTGTTTAGCTCGTTAATCTGTAACTTTAAATCTGCTAATTGATCTTGTATTTTGTTTATATTGGTTTCTTTCTCGGAACATGACACTGCAGCGCTGTGATAAGATGACATAGACTGCATCTCCCATGCCTTGTCCGCCATAGCAGCTAATTGACTCAAATCTTCGTTACTGATTGAAAGAAAGCTTGATATTTCTATAGGTAATCGTTGAAGCCACAGGGTTTTAAGAAAAGCTTCCCCTACACTTTCCGGAGCCAAACTCTTCATCTCACATAATAGCTGCGATGGCTTCCTGTCCCCCAGTTCCACTTCCGTTAACAACTTTTTTGTTTTTACAATTTCCGAGTCTCCATACACAGAAATAAGTCTTCTTTTGATTGTTAAGTACTTTTCTTCTTTTGGTGGATTTACCAAAATATCCGATACTTGTGACAATATTTCGGCGTCAATAGAGCTTACAACGTAATCATATTTAGTTTGATCTGCTGTAATTGAAGCATTTCGAAACTGTGCCTCCATCTGTAGGAACCATATTGATGGATCTGGTTTCCAGAAAGGTGGGATTTTTATGCTTACCCTGGTGATTATGGGTTTTTCATCTTCGTGTTTGATTTCTTCCTGGTGTTTTGCATTTTTTTCCTCCATTTCATTTTAGTCCGGTGATCACCAATTTAGGAGCTAATAAATATACCGCACACTTGTTGATTGCAACAGCGATAATAATTTTATTTCTTAAAACTAGGGGGCTACCGCCCCCTGCTCGCTATCGCTCACCAACCCCCGGGAACTGCTGATGCAGTTCCCCGAAGATTGCTTCGCAATCTTATACTCGCTTCGCTCGCTAAGCGGTTACTAACTTCGTTAGCCTAGCATGCAGATTTGGAGGGGCTATTCATCTCTATTATTGATAAAGAAATTTTCCAACATGTTAGTGGAGAACGTGTTTGCTCTCCATCTCGACCCGTTGTGTAATACCTAAAATATTTCGTTGGTGTTACAGATTGGTATCATCCACTTATTGTAGCGTAAAACAGATAACTGTCACTCATTGCATTAAAAAGTGAATTTTTATTCCGTAATTAAATTTAAAAAATAAGCGCTTTTACTCTAGAGTCTTTAAGATTCAAACCTCTCTGAATCGTGTCTGATGATTTCGTTGATTTCATCGGCAAAATCCAAACAGCAGTATGTGGTGTTAACAAACTTTACCAATCGCTTTTCAAAAATTAACGTTTTATTTTCACGCCTAAAAAAGTTAAATACGCACTAATTTTACAATCAAAATACATTAAAATAGTAACATTTAATCCCTTTTAACACATTTGAACAGCAAATATGAATTAGAGACGGAAATCGGAAAAATTGAAATAAAAACAATGCACTCATTTTGTAAACTAACAGATTGTTGCCAACTGAGGAAAAGAAATACAGCGAAATCTGGGCGTTACGTTAGAGAATTATATATATAGATAGTAATAATTTTGAATCTGTGTTGCCACTTATAAAAAGATAAATAACTTTTGAAACAATAAACAGAAACAGAGACACTAGGCCGCTACACCTTCAATCACAATGACCAACTGACGCTACTCATTAACGATGAAAATAATTCCTTTCACGCTTTGAAAATGCGCTTCAAAATATGTACTTTCTAAATAAAATATTTTTAAAAGACTGATAAGAGTTTTCCAGAAACTCACAGATCTACTATTCAAGTATAGAATTTCACACACCAAAATTAATTGTTTGTAAACATTGAGTGCAATGTAGATTTTGTCTCTTATCATTTTTAATAGCTTAAATAGTATTGTTTAAAAAGTCTGTTTTAAAACTAAAACTTGAATGATAAAACACTAGATATTTTGACGAGTTACTAGGTACTATATTAAATTTAACAGATTCATTGCTGAACGTTTTTGTAAATATTGAATAACAATAGCACGAGCAGACTTGATGGATATTTTCAAGGAAAACGTGTTGATTAAATTATTGATAATTTAACCAATAAATATTCTAACTTTTAAGAGAGTGTGCTTCAAGAAAGTTGGTTGAAGTTTTTTCTACTAATTGTTATAACGAATGTTTTATAAATAAATAATTTTAGTGAGCAGGGTTTTGTGGGGATTGCGAAGCGATCCGAAAGGCCCTGCGTCAGCAGTTAACGGGGGTTGGCGAGCGATAGCGAGCAGGGGGCGGTAGCTCCCTAGTTAATAAAAAAATAAAATTGTTGACATATTTGAATATTTAGGATAAGCTAAAAAGAAATATATCGTAAGTTTAGTTTTCCAGAACACAAAATATTTTCATTAAATTTTTATCATCAGCACTAAAATGCTTTAGATTTATAAACACAGAATTATATTTAAACTAGCTGTTATCCCGGCCTTGCATGGGTGGGGTGTATGAATTTATTTTTTTAAAGTTTTCTTAAAATAACATTTAAAATAATAATTAAAATAACATTTATAATTTTTTAAATTAGCAAAATTACAAATCATCCCGGTATCCCAGGCACCTCTTTCCTATCCCGGTGTTCTCGGTAAATTTCTAATCATGGTGTTCCCGGTAATTTTCTAATCCCGGTGTTCTCGGTAATTTTCTAATCCTGGTGTTCTCGGTAATTTTTCCTATCCCGGTGGTCACAGTAATTTTTCTAATCCCGGCGTTCCCGGTAATTTTCCTATCCCGGTGTTCTCGGTAATTTTTATAACCCGGTAATTTTTCCTATCCCGATGTTCCCGCTAATTTTCCAATCCCGGTGTTCTTATCACTTTTTAATCCCGATGTTCCTGATAATGTTTAATATCTTGGTGCCTTTATAAAATAACAAATTTGAAACTATAATAAAAAGTCTAGTAAATTAATAAGTCTAGTGAACAAATTAACAAATTTAAAACTAAAATAAAAGATCTAGTAAATGAAAAAGTCTAGTGATCTGTCTCATTTGAAACAATGTTTTATTTTTAACTCGTTGCATGACTGGTAAAACAGGTTTTCAAACACGGAAAAATAAGTGAAAAAAGCAGGAAAAATGGGAAAAAAGAAAGAAGGACTGATTTTCTCTTTATAAATTATAGCCTATGTGTTATTCTGATGTATAAGCTACATTATTGTAAAATTTCATTAAAATCCATTCAGTAGTTTTTGTGTGAAAGAGTAACAAACATACAAACTTTCACAATTATAATAGAAGTAGGATGTATATTGTCAGTGTTCCGCCGTGCCATAGAGGCGCTACTGTGAATCATAACTCTGTATTATTTTTATAAAAAAAAGGCCAGTACGAGAAGAAGAGTTGTAACTAAACTTTTGTGTTTTTTATATCTGGAGAAAGGCGGTTTTTTGGGCAGTTTCGGTTGTGAGAATGTTTTCTTTGTGTGTGAAGAATAAAGTGAATATTTATGTTTTATTTTTGGTCCGTCGTGTTTTTTAAAGAACTGGTAGTGTACCAAACATCTGGTCCGTACGACCGTGAGGTGGACTATGCCGCCTATGGATTTACGATAACGATAATGCTGACTTTGATGAGATACGTAAGTTTGGGAATTGTGCATCCCGCCACTTTTCGTGCTCTCTCATGGTGCTTTGTGTATTAAATGGGTTACAATTATTTGAGTTTCGATTTTGAGTTGAATTTTTGAGTAAGGGTTTTAGAGCTCTCTCATGGTGTTTTGTGTATTAAGCGAGTTAAAATTATTTGAGTTTCGATTTTGAGTTGAATTTGCGATTAAGTGTTTTTGAGTCAGTGTGTTTGGGAAAATGGCAGTCGATTTGAATCTCAAGAAAGATGAACTTTTATTGGTAGCCGAGGAGATGGGTTTGACAATCCCTGCGAAAGCCAAAAAGATAAATTTAGTCCATTTAATAGAGGGTAGTGATTTATATAAAAATAAGGTAGAGTTTGTGAAGAGCTTAGTTGAAGATATTTTGGAGGGAAAAGGGTGGAAAAAGAAAAGTTAGATAGAGAATTAGAATTGGAAAGGTTAAAGGTTGTTCAACTTGAAAGGGAAATTGAGTTAACTAAAGTAAGGTTGGAGGTGCCCAAAACTACCCCTAGTGATGACATTCAGGAACCAAGTGATAGGCTGGAGGGTTTAATCAAGAGTATAAGAACGTTGACAATACCCTTGCCGTCTAAGGTAGAGTCCATAAACCTTTTTTTCAATTCCTTAGAAAAAGCTTTTAAGGTAAAAAATGTCCCGGAAGAATACAAATCGGAAATTCTTATTAATCTGATGGGGGAAAAGTTGAGAAATTTATTGATGTATATCGAGGAGGAAGATATGGGGAGTTACGATAAAATAAAAGCTTTGGTTTTGAATGAGTTTCAACCTACCCCTCTTGAGTGTCTTAATCACTTTAAAAAAGCGCGAAAATCAGCATCAGAGAACTATATGCAATTTGTTTCAAGAGTAAGTGCGATGTTTGATTACTATTGTAATATGAGAAATGTCTCGACATTTAGAGATTTATGTGAATTAATTGTATCTGATCAGATTCTGGCCTCAATTGATAGTGATCTACAAAAGTACCTTACAATAAAACAAGGTGAGTCGTGGTTTAAACCACAGCAGTTGGGTAAAGAGTTAGATATTTATACTAATTCTACGATCAGGTCACATGAAAGAGCTAATAAAAATAACAATGAAAATTTTGGTTATAAAGGGCAGAGAAATACAAATAATCAGTTTAACAAAAAAATTTTTGTTTCTGAGATTAAGGTTAATGGATGTGGTTTGTGTAAGTTAGATAACCATGAGGTTAACAACTGTAAAAAATTTAAGGATCTTTCAGTTCAGGATAGAATTGGGGTTGTGAAGGAACACTATTTATGTTTTAAATGCTTGCGTCGAAATTGTAAAGCAGAGAGTTGCAGGGGGAGGAACTGTGACTTTTGTAAAAAACCACATAATACCTTGCTACATTATGTTAGAGTACCAAATAAAAACGAGAGTACGGGAGAAAGGCTGGGTCAAAGGGAAAACTCAGTTCTTAGAATAGATGCTCAAGCTTTTGTTCCAAAAGAACAGCAGGGCTCATGTGATAGCGGAAATACTATTCAGACACTTTCTGCAACTAGTTCAGTTAATAATAAAATGGTATTATTGAGTACAGCTAAGTGTTTGATCCGAGATGGGTACGGGAGGTTACAGGAATGCAGATGCATACTTGATGTAGGATCAATGGCTAATCTGATAACTAAGGCTTGTGTAGAAAGACTAAACCTTAAAAGAGAAAGAACGAATGTGTTGGTCACATGTTTAGGTGATTCCACTATGCCAATCAAAACTAGTGTTAATGCAGAAATTCGTAATTTTGATGAGAGTTTTACTAAAGAATTAAATATGTTAGTAGTTAACAAAATAACTGAATTTAGTCCAATGAAGTATTTTGAGCCTTGCAAACAAATCCCAGAACATATTAATTTGGCAGATACATACAATGTACCCCAAAAAGTTGATCTTTTATTGTCTGCTGAGGTGTTTTATCAGCTACTTAGACCGGGACAAATTTGTATCCCTGATTCAGATCTGTTTCTTCAGAATTCTGAGTTTGGGTACTTGGTGAGTGGTTCGGTATCAGACTTGAATAGAAGGGAGGTTCATTGTGGATTCGCGCGCGTAACAGAGGATGAGTTAAATGCTAACATTAAAAAGTTTTGGGAGGTTGAGAGTGTTGAGGAAGAGTTTTACCCTAAAGAGGAAGCTAAAATAGCTGAGGAGCACTTTAAAAGTAATCATTATAGAGATAGTGATGGGAGATATGTGGTAAAAATCCCCTTAAGTGAAAAACCTGAGTGTTTGGGTGAATCAAAGGAAATAGCTTTAAAAAGGTTAAATTCCTTATGGAATCGATTAACAAGGGAGGAAGGTTATTTAGAGTTATACAGGGCATTTATGAGAGAGTATGAAGTCATGGGGCACATGAAAGATGTCACTGATGATGAAGAACCGCCCGTGACCTACTATTTGCCTCATCATGGAGTGTACAAACCTGAAAAGGTTACCACTCCTCTCAGAGTTGTGTTTAATGCCTCAAGTAAGACACATGCTGGAAAGTCTCTAAACTCCTTGCAATACAATGGAGGAGTAATCCAAGAGGACTTGTTTTCCATAATGACGAGGTTCAGAAAGCACACATTTGCGTTCACAGCAGATATCCAAAAAATGTATCGAATGATTAGAGTTCATCCTGAACAAACGTGTTTGCAACGCATTTTGTGGCGTGAAAGTTCTAATGATCCAGTGAAGGTTTATGAACTGTGTACAGTTACCTATGGGACTGTTAGCGCTCCCTTCTTAGCTATGAGAACATTAAAGCAGCTTTCCCTAGATGAAGGAGAAAGATATCCTTTGGCTGCCCCTGTCCTGGCACGGGTGCCGAGACTTTGAGGGAGGCTAAAAATCTCCAACAACAGCTTGAGTCGATTCTCCTGACTGCAGGAATGAGGCTACACAAGTGGTGTAGCAATGATGCAGAGCTTACGCCAAACGGAGAAGGTGGCTACAGCTTCGACCCACCAGCAGAGACCAAGACTCTGGGAGTTTCTTGGCGGCCTGTTCAAGATAGTTTCTCCTTCTCTGTTTCAGTTCCAGAAGGAGGAACCTACTCTAAGCGAGAGGTTCTGTCGACAATTGCACGGCTTTTCGACCCCTTGGGTTTGCTTGGTGCAACAATTGCTAAAACAAAAATATTTATGCAGAGACTTTGGCAGTTGCAGCTCGACTGGGATGACCCACTTCCAGCTGAGGAACTAGTAGAGTGGCAACAATTTCTAGAGAAGTTGCAGTCGATCAACAACGTTGCTATTCCAAGGTGCATTCTAGTTCCTCAGGCTGCTACCATAGAAATCCACGGGTTTTGTGACGCTTCGTCTAGCTGCTATGGAGCAGTTGTGTATTGTAAACTTCGAGTGAGAGTGGTACAAAAGTGGAACTTGTGGCCAGTAAGTCTTGTGTAGCGCCATTAAAGGTGCTTACCATTCCTAGACTGGAGCTCTGTGGAGCATTGCTCCTCTCTAAACTGATGCAAAAAATATTGACAGCTCTTAAGTTGCCTGTCAATAGAGTGTTTCTGTGGTGTGATTCGATGATTGTTCTTTGTTGGCTACAAAAACAGCCATCTGATTTAAAAACCTTCGTTGCTCATCGAGTGCGCAGCATTCAAAAACTTACTGACTCTGATCAGTGGCGACACGTAAGCTCGGAGGACAATCCAGCAGACTTGATATCTAGAGGACAAGATCCTGATAAATTAATTTCAAATATTTTGTGGTTTCATGGTCCTGACTTTTTAATGAGTAATGTGTACCCCTCGCGTTCAATTTATGCTCCCATTGAGAAAGGTTTTGATCCAGAACTTAAAGGATCAATGGTTTCTATTGAAAATCTAGGTTTAAATGATTCTGATAAACAGTATACTGTGCATTCTCTGGGGACAATAATTCAAGTGACTGATATTGATGAGTTGTTAAAAAGATTTTCTTCTCTTTCAAAGTTAAAAAGAGTAACAGCCTTGTGTTTAAGATTTATGCATAATTGTAAGAACCCACAAAATAAGTTAGTTGGTTTTCTATCAGTTGGTGAATTAAATAATGCTTTAAATGTTTTAATTAAGAGAGTTCAAGCTGTTCAGTTTAACAGTGAGATTAGTAACCTTAAAAATAATGAACCTTTAAATCGTAGAAGTAAAGTTCTAAATTTGAACCCTTTTTTGGATGATTCGGGGCTTCTCAGGGTGGGCGGTCGATTACGACATGCCAAAATTGCATATGATCAAAAACATCCCATTTTTCTGCCTAAAGGGCACTTACTGACTGATCTCATTGTTAGACATTATCATGAGGAAATGTTACATGCTGGTCCTCAACTTGTGCAATCGTCTATACAAGAAAAATTTTGGATTGTTGGTGCTAGAGATAAAATCAGATATTTGATTCGTAAATGTGTTAAGTGTAGTAAGTTTAGAATATCTGTCACCAACCAATTAATGAGTGATTTGCCAGCTTCTCGAATTTCCCCAGCCCCTACTTTTTCCCGATGTGGAGTAGATTATGCCGGCCCATTCCAACTTAAAGTTTCTAGAGGACGTGGTTCCAGAACTACTAAGGCTTATATTGCCCTTTTTGTGTGTTTTTTAACTAGAGCTATTCACTTAGAGTTAGTGTCGGATCTGTCAGCAGATGCCTTCATTGCTGCTTTAAAGCGTTTTGTTTCTCGTAGAGGTAAATGTAGTGATATATATTCTGATTGTGGCACTAACTTTGTGGGTGCAAAGAGAAAATTAATGGAATTTGAAAAATTAAGTTGTTCTAAAGACTATAATGAAAGTGTTAGCCATTGTTTGTCAAATATGGGTATTAACTGGCATTTTAATGTTCCTGGTGCTCCACATATGGGTGGGCTCTGGGAAGCAGGTGTAAAGTCGACTAAATTTCACTTAAAACGTGTAGTGGGAGATGCAAGATTAACATTTGAGGAATTTCAGAGCTTTTTGGCACAGATTGAGGCTTGCCTCAATTCTAGACCACTGACTGCCTTGTCATCAGACCCTGATGATTTGGCAGCTTTGACCCCAGGTCATTTTTTGGTAGGTAGGGCTTTAACTAGTGTCCCTGAGCCTAATTACTTGGACTGCAAGGTTTCTTGTCTTACCAGGTGGCAATTGGTGCAAAGATTGACACAGCAATTTTGGAAACGCTGGCAAAATGAGTATTTGTGTAGGCTACAGCAGCGACCGAAATGGCTGCTGCCTAATAAAAATTTTGAGCTTAATGATATTTGTCTCTTAAAAGAAGACAATTTACCTCCTACAAAGTGGAAGCTTTGCAGAGTTGTTGATTTGCACCCTGGTGAAGACGGAAACGTTAGAGTAGTAAAAGTCAAAACTGCTGACGGTGTTTATAAAAGAAATATTACTAAATTGTGTTTACTGCCAGTATAGTGCATTTTGTTAACAGTGTTTTGTTGTTTTTTCTCTTTTAGTAATGATTCACTTTTCAACCTAATTGAATTTTATAATAGTTAACTTTTTTGTTACCTGAGTTTTTGAGTTTTTTACCTGAGATTTGAGTAAGTGTTTTGAAATGAGATTTCAATGTGGGCGGGATGTTCCACCGTGCCATAGAGGCGCTACTGTGAATCATAACTCTGTATTATTTTTATAAAAAAAAGGCCAGTACGAGAAGAAGAGTTGTAACTAAACTTTTGTGTTTTTTATATCTGGAGAAAGGCGGTTTTTTGGGCAGTTTCGGTTGTGAGAATGTTTTCTTTGTGTGTGAAGAATAAAGTGAATATTTATGTTTTATTTTTGGTCCGTCGTGTTTTTTAAAGAACTGGTAGTGTACCAAACAGTCAGTATATTCCTAAGTATGGTTATTCCGTATAATTTTAAAGTGGGTGGTACTTAGTAGATAAAGGGTTTGTATGAAAAAGTTATTTTACCATTTAAAAATTTGAACAAACTAAATTAACTCACAGGAGTTGTGGGAGAACTGTTTCCTGAATCTTCGTCACTTTCTTCATCCGCAGCACCTTTTAAGCCCACAACTTCAGATTTGACTTTCGAGGCCTCAAACAGATTCTATAAAATTGAAATTCGTTACATGAATATCCCATATCCAGCTGTACAGGGACTGCAAACTAAATGTTTTATTTAGCTAACATTTTTTTCTCAGAGACATTAATATTGTAATTTTCAGCAAAACTATTTCCAGTTTTTATACTTCAAACCAAAGCAAAAAATCAAGGAGGAAATTTTTGTTATAACTACTATGCAAGATTTGTGAACATGTCAAATAGGAATAATTCAGTTATTTCCATATTATATAATTAAAGCAATTATTCCCTTCATTACATCATTTGTAGTACAAGACTTTTCGTGCTTACTTTTAATTCTTCCAGGGTTGTAGCTGTTTCCCAAGTCTTGTCAGTTCTCTCTCTTTTGATTCGAGGAAATCTAATAGATATCCCACTCGCTGTATGAATTTCTGCTTTAGAAAATTCTGCACCACTTATCTCCCAGACAGGAGAGTCCTTCAAACAAAAAGTAATAAACAATGAGCATTTTTTATATCATCCAACTAATTAATAAAAATAAAAGGTTCGATTCCGCTTAAAGTCCCACTACAAACAGCTATGCTCTTTTGGACACCCATAAAAAGTATAATAATTGCTAAATAACTTCAAACTCGTAGAATAAAATGTGTAGTTAGATCAACAACTGCTCAGTTTATCAATAAAAATCAGAAGAATTTGTTGTATGAATATATGGCATTCAAAAGAGTTTGGTGATATTTAGCAGGAAAGTTAACTGAATTGGATCCAACAACCAACTATTATAGTCTGTGTAAATAAAATAGGCGGTTGGACGTCATTTGTTGAAGTTTGTCACCTTGGTAATGAAGGAGTAAATGTAAGCAGTTCTGCTTAATTTTTGCACATCAGTTAAGGCAGGGCATGAAATTTCCGGTCGCAAACTCAAAGTTTGCAATTTAATTTACTTATGCATTTCATCAGGTGTCAAGCAGGTTGCCACATCATGTGCAACATTTTCGACACCTTTGAATCAAAAACCACTGTCTTCTGGTGTGTTTCGGGAATATTTTTAATTGCAAGCGGAAAAGCTCATTTGATTAGTTCGTAAGCGTGACATCATCGAGTTGGCAAAGATCCAAACCTGTCAAATCAGCTTCTCCAATGATCTGAAGGAATTATTATTTGAATTAGTGGTATTTGATTGGTGGATTTGTTCTTTGCCAGTTTGAAAAGTAGGAAACAAATACCCAATCTGTTTTTGCAGGACTCACTGGATTTGCCGGCAGCATGTAAACCTGCCAACTTGGCATGTTGTTGAAAAAAATAAGACAGGTGGAAACCATGGCAACACACAGGGGAAAGGTGTGGAGACTGAGGATGACTTTTCAACCGCCGATTCTAATTACACAGATTATAACAATAGATTAACTTAACAGAACAATGATAAATTCCTGAGCATTTAAATAAAACAAAACAATTCAACTGAAAAAATAGCCCCGCATTTCAAATAAATTTAACGGTGTAAGTAGTAGATAACTGAGAGTTAAATAAAACTTGCCTTTGGATCTTCTGTAATGAAATCAGGAATAACTCCCTTGTTTATGTTCAACCATGAAGGAATATTACTCATATCCTAAAAGATTTAAAATTATAATTTTCATAACAAATTTTGAAACAGAAAGAAATGTATAATGATTAATGTGCACATTACCTTTGTAATTTTTCTCATCTTGAGGGTTTTTTGAAGCCTGTCTAAGTTATCATCATCGCCTCCAGGAACTTTGGTTACAGTGCACCACTTCTTTGTTTTTTCATTGTAGCAACCCATTAAAAACACCGACATGATTCCACCTGAAATATTTAAAATTATAAATAGATTGCTGTAAGGATAGATAATGTTTAAAATACAAATACAAATTGAGTCGACCAACTACAGGCAAGCGCCCACCAAGGTTGGTCTGGTCCATTTAACTCAAACCACCCGATTCCCAGTTAAGATAAGTGTTAAGTTAAGTAACACAAAATTGAAAAATAAAGGGGACATCCATAAATTACTTGAGGTGTTTTTTTCCAAAATCTGGACCCCCCCTCCCCCCTTGGTGAGATTTTGCTGGACCCCCCTTCCCCCAAGTGAGATTTACCTACAACCTTTAAAAATAATTTCTATCCAATTCGTTTGCATTTTGTGCTTCACAGCACCTAAAACTTTTCCATTATTAATGATGTGGGGGAAAAGGACATTATTCCGCCTAAAAATCACCACAGTATCTCATCTGTCGGTATTATTCCTTTCTCAAACTTAAAAATCGCTTCATTTCTAACTTAAAAAGTTGACGTGAGATTTTAATCGACCCCCCTCCCCCTTGGTGAGATTTTTCCAAACCCCTCCCCCCTTTTTGACCTCACGTAATTTATGGATGTCCCCAAAATAGAGGCTGCTATTAGTCACTAGGCATTCTAAAAGCGGGTATTTTCTTTTTCTTACTTCAACTAATAAACAAATCTTATTGAAAAATTCCTTTAAGGATTTTGAAAAGAAAGTTTTTTCCTGACTTGTCAATTAGTTAAGCTAATGAAGAATAAAGTTGGTTGAGTTGCAGTTACAAAATAAATGTATATTTAAGCAAACATCTGTGTAATTACATCAAGTAGAAAAGAAACAAGTTATAAAATTCACCCAGTATTAATATCACTAGACTAAAACAAACCTTTTCGTCCAGTACCATAGTAACCACCTAGAACAACTAAATCAGCACTATCTGCCATTCCCTTGCCATCTTTATCTTTCAAGTAATCCTTCTTTACTTTTAGCCAGTGCCTTTTTCCAGGTTCATAAACACTCTAAAATAAAAAAAAAATCAAATATATCTTTTGACTTTAAGGCGAGAAACCATTCAAGACTAGCCAATCAAAGAGTTAAAAGGTATTAATTTAGAAATGCATTTAATTGAATGCATTGATAAACATTAGCAAAATTATATTTAAGGGATGGAAAACAATGTAAAGTTAAAAAAATAGCAGGAACAACTTATTTAACATTTTAAGAAAAATACAATTGTTAAAGAAACTTTAATAAACTATTTAATCCTCACTTAATAATTAGGAGTAGATTTACTCAAATGCTATTTGTTTCCAAAAATGGATAACTGCAGTCACATTCTTTTTAATCTTAATGTGTTCAGAATGGCCTTAAACCTCCAAAAAATGTTTTCATTTGCTTTTCAAAGCCCTAAATTTTAAGTTATTTTCAATTAAAAACAGTGTTTTTTGTGTCTGAGCTGAAACAGCTTGTGACATGAAATCGTCGCCTTAGAATCAAACACTACTATCTCTGAAAATTCACGCAGCTTCATTCACAGTAGTTGTTCATTCTACTCGTTTTGTTGGCGGTTTTGGCGTTGTTAAAGGGTTGCTGCTATCCATTGTCAATTCACTTCAGTCCTAGAAAGGGAAAATATTGAAACTTTGAATCTTAATAATTCTAAAACTAATTCGAATTTTTTAAAAAACGAAACGACAATATTTTTGTAAAAAATAATTGTATATGTGTTTAAAATATTCTACTTCTACCATGATTAGTTTTTCTTTTATAACGAAAAAAGAGTTCCAATTATTTCATTGGCTGCTGCGAAACGAGCTAGATTCAATGTTAATCTTGGCGGTCTGATATCGTAAGCAGGTTTCCATGTCAGGGGCAATATTTTCTTCATCTTAAAATCAAAATAATACTGCCTTCTGGTCTGATTCGGAAATATTCGGAATTGCAAGCGAGAAAGCTCATTTCATTGGTTCGTAAGCATGACATCATCGAGCTGGCAAAGTGCCAAACCAATCATATGAGCGCCTGCAATGATCTGAAGTAATTATTATTTTTTGATTTAGTGGTCTTTAATTGGTGGATTTTTTATGGGGAGTGGTTAGAATTGGCGTCTGATTATAAGTCGCCAAGGATCGGGGTCCCCGAAGTTTGCCGAACGAAGATAGTAGTTTTTGATTCTAAGGCGACGAAATGTGCTTTGTTCCCGCTTGTAGCTATTATCCCGCTTTGAAACAATGAGCACTAGTTTTTTTCAGGGGTGCAGAAAATGTTCCAGGATCCAAAATTTTTCCAGAACAAATTTTTTTTCTCCAAAATTTTCCCAAAAATGAAATTTCATTAAAAAAATAATTTATTCAGTTCTTAAACTTCTTTCAGATTCAATAATTTTCACGTGATTCATAAATTTAAATTTTGACGATCTTTATACTCTTTTTTAGACTTTCTTACACACTTATAATCATTGCTCACAAAGTGCCTCTTTCCCTAAAATATGAAAAATTGTCTACTATTCTCAAATTTGAGCTACCTGTAAATTTCTCCTTAATGAACTAAACATTTTAATTAAGAATATCGATGTGATTAAACAAGAACGCTATTAATAGTGAAATACCACGGATAGATTGTTTTTCCTGCATACCAATCGAAAGACAAGGAAAAGCCAATATCCAGGTTAAGAACCTAGAAAATTAGGCTTTTTAGCGTAGATCCGTAGTTTTTCCCACTCTACCTCCATAATTACGCTGTTTTCACATTGAAATTGGAGGTTATCATGCATTCACAGTACAAAATATCTGCTTTTCAGCTAATGATGTTCGATTTGTTTAGTTTTTCTTTCTATCTTGGGGAAAAATTTCCCCACAGCTGCTTAAATTTCCCCCGAACATCGTTCGGACATATTCTGCACCTCTGGTTTTTTTTACAGACTAGTGTATCGATGAAAACGGTGTTTCCCACATTTCCACTGGCACATGTGACGTCACATTGTTAGGACCTTTCTGTAATAAAATATGTCATAATTACCTTTAAAAAAGTTTGTAGGGAGAGACAAGGGTATTTTTGGAATCAGGAGAGAATTTTTAATAAATTAAAGTTGAATATTTAAAATTTTAAGATTTGCTGCAATTCTCCATTATTTTTAGTCCCTAGTTAACTTGTCCAAGCAAGTTTTACTCTTATTGAAAAACTATAAATCTCTAATATAAAACTAAAAAACATTCACTTACATCTTTTGCTTTAATGACAAGACCTTCCAAACCTTGATCAATTACAGAGTCCACAATAGATTGGAGATCTTTTCTAACCTGAAGAGACACAAATATCCCCACCATCAAAACTAAATCGATTAACAACTCTCTTAAAAGTTGACTTGATAAAACAATATTTTTACCATATCACAACCATCAATGAATAAAGTATAACAGTAATAAGAGAATCTAAGAGCTGGAATATTGTAAAAAAAGGTATATATAAAAGTGTATTGAGGGTGCACTTAAGTAAATTTTTCTGTTTAATCCTTTTAGTCCTAGGCTGACCCTAAGCCATTGAATGAGGAAGTTGCATGATTTTTTTATATTTTTTTAATCGATTCCTCTTGCAAAAATAAGCAACTACCCAAAATTTGAGGCCGATCGAGAAATTTTTTGATTGCCAAAAAAATTAACAAAAATCCCCTTTTTAAAAGCGCGCGAAAACGCCAAGAGTTTGGAATGTAACGTCATAGTACGATAAACATTGTTGTAAAGCAATGGAGTTGATGGTATTATTGTTGACGTCATCTTATAGTTTAAACAATAAACGTTTTCAGTCACGTGTTTTTTTCTCGACTTTTAAATTAAAATATTTAATTACCTGTACATTTTTTTGAAAAACTGACTAGATATTTCATTTTACCATACGGAACACTTGTTTGTTTTTGAAAATCTGACACATGCAACTTTCTTATTGAGAATTCGGGGTGTCTAGGACTGTAAGGGTTAAATCAGTAAGAAATTGTCTTCTTTTTTAAGGAAAAGTAAACCTGTAGAGCAGAAAACTTTTTAAAACCATGCCTACTTTTATTTCTTTCAACTCAGAAAACATAACACGGTTTTTAACAGGCTTCATGTTTTCTTCAAGAATTTTTCTTCGTTCAACCAAAGTCCTGAGGAATACAAAAAAATTACCACCAAGGCTGAGAAAAATAAAAGGTATTGATATAGAGTTTGATTTTATTCTTTAGAACTTACTTGTTCATCATATTTTCGTCATTGAATTGAAGACAGTCAAAAACAAAAAGGCAAACAGAGGCATCCTTAAAAGCAGTTTTCTATTTGTGGGGGGGAAACAATATTAAATTAGGTGTTTAGATTTATGTTAAAAGTTTATTTTATTAATTGGAAAACAAACAATAAGAAAAACTTACTTTATGAGCACCTAATGTTCCAAATGGCAGAGGGTTCCCTTCAGAATCAACAAGAAGGATCTCACAATCAAGCATGAGGTCATTGCCGAACGGAAAGGCTTTTGGAATGTAATCTTTCAAATGTAAAACCTAAGCAAGGTAGTAAGAAATGTTTTAGCAGGGAAAATTTTTAAATGCAAAACTTTTAAAACAAATAAGAAATTAATGTTTGAAAAAAAATTATCTAGTTAAAACTGCATTCACATAAGTACAGCTAAGGCGAACCAAATATAAATATAAAAATGAAGATAAAAATACATAATCCAAAATTTTTAACTACAAAAAGAATACTTTTAGTTTTAAAATTTACCTTATGAGGCATAACTGGTTTCAAGCTGCGGCTAAAGTAACTAAATTCGGATCCTTTTTTATGTAGCTGGACTCTTTCGCCGTCATATTTTATTTCCACATAAAATCCGTTAGGGTATTTTTTGAAAGGAATGTCTAAGTCTTTACATGCCATTGCCTGGAAGCAGAAAAAGAAACATTTTTCTATATCAAGGGTCTTAAAAATTATGTTTGATTTTTCTAGCAAATCCTGGAGAAAAATTTATAGTCTGACCACCACAAGAAAACTTAAGACAGAAAAATAAAACTTTATAAAGAAGTTCAAATCCAAATGATAGTCACTCAGATTTGGTCAAGTTTTTTTCAGCGTTTATGAATAACCCATTGACCCAAATTGAGGGGATAACCTGCTTCCACAATAAGGAAGTTGCATGTGTCAGATTTTCAAAAACAAACAAGTGTTCCGTATGGTTTTTTGTATGGTAAAATAAAATATATAGTCAGTTTTTCAATGTACAGGTAATTAAATATTTTAATTTAAAAGTCGAGAAAAAAAACACGTGACTGAAAACGCTTATTGTTTAAAATATAAGATGACGTCCCATTGCTTTACAACAATGTTTAGTATAAGATGACGTCACATCCAAACTCTTGGCGTTTTTGCGCGCTTTTAAAAAGGGGTTTTTTGTTAATTTTTTTGGCAATCAAAAAATTTCTCGATCGGCCTCAAATTTTGGGTAGTTGCTTATTTTTGCAACAGGAATCGATTAAAAAAATTTTAAAAAATCATGCAACTTCCTCATTGTTAAATTATTGTATGACGTCAATATTTCTTGTGGTCAAAGTTTGACTTATACTCGGCCATTTTTTATAGTATAACACATTAATATTTCAATGAAAAAAAATTTTCATCCCATGATTTTTGTATGTTAGCAAAAAAAAGCAATAAAACCCAACGATATCAGGTGATAGCTGGCTCGACAAATTTAAAACTAATGTTTAACCCTTTGTTGCCCACTCTAGTGGACAAAAGTTAAATTTTTTTGCTATTCTGTAAATGCCTTAACAGACTTCATTTCAGTTTTTTTACCTCCTACATTATTTGAGCTTTCAACTGTTAATCATAGACGACAGCACAACTGCACAATTATTTTTAAGACTATTTTTAAGAGAGAAAATGCATGTATATTTTTTTACTTTGTATGCAACAAAGGGTTAAGGACATAATGATTTAATTGAAACTATGATAAACTACACAAGTGAAAATTTTCAGTTTAAGTTTTTAGTTTACAAACTAAACTGTTTTTTAGTTTACAAACTAAACTGTTTTTTAGTTTACAAACTAAACTGTTTTTTAGTTTACAAACTAAACCGAACTGTTTTTTAGCTTACAAACTAAAAAAACTTCAAATGAATAACTTGCTAATAATGCCCACTGCATGATTTGAATGATCAACAGGGAGATTATTAGATACATACACTTGTTGCAACTCGACAGGATCTACTAGTGAACTGGAAACATTTAAGGAATAACTTTTGGCAACTGTGTTTAAAAATGATGTGAAATTGTGAAATGATTAGTATTGTTTTGAATTTTGAGGAAGTTAGTTTAGTTTTAAATTGGATTATGGATTTGAATTTTAGTAGGTTAGTTTAGTTTTAAATTTAATGAATTGATTTGATTTTAAGGAGTTTAGGTTAGTTTTGAAATTATTAGTCTGATTTGAATTGTTTGGCATGTTTACTCAAAATTATTAAAGTATGAATATGAAGCACCACTCTCTGTTTGGCCTTTTGTCCTTCCACTCCGGGTGAGAAGTAGAGTCAAGGAAAACAGACCTTACTCTACTGCTCTTTTTAGTAAGTAGCGCTATTCGCAAAACACTGACTAAGGGAAGCCTCTATATACTGGTAAATCTACTGCCCCAATATGGCCGATAATAATAATATGGCCTAGTATCCAAAGGGCGTAAAAATAGTGATACAAACATTTGCATGGTACAATTGAATTAAAAGTAATCACTAAGTGGCTTGCCACAATACTTTTGACAAGCAAGTGTATATAAAAGGTGAGTCATTAATTATGACTGAGATTTTCAAAAAGCCCATAAGCTTAGAACAGGGGTTCTCAAATGGTGTGTCGCAACCCCCTGGGAGGTCACGGGGTATGCCTAGGGGGGTCGCGAAACAAAAATTAAAAACAGTCATATTTACAGAGTTATTTTTTATACAGACAACAATTTTCAAAACTTATAGATTATTAGAGAGAATAGTTCGTTTCATGCATGAACTATTTTGAATAAGAGTAAATAAAGGATGCATCGGCAGTGTGTTGCGAGTGAAATGGCGACTAAATGGTAGATAACCATTAAAGTCTTAACATTTTAAGGTCTGAGGGGGTCGCCAAAATATTTTCCCTGTAAAGGGGGTCGCGGAGTCAAGAAGGTTGAGAACCCCTGGCTTAGAATAATGTAGTTAAGATTTCTCTATTGAATTCTTACAAGCATTGGGAGTACAGGAGTCATGAGAGTAGTTTTAACATCCATCGACTGCATCTTGTCACCATCTTTGCCAGACTTCATACTTCGTTTTACAATGGCCTTAAGATCTCGAGAAGCTTGAAATGCTTCATAAGCATTTGGATTCAAAGCCCCGAGTCTAGGAAAAAAGAAGTGTTTCAACAATTTAGCAAATGGAATTATCAAACCAAAATACATGCTTCGATTAAGTACATTCTACTTTCAACTCTAAATTTCAAAATTAAGAATATTTGGTTCTTACGTATTATACCGTCGAACGTGCTGCTTAATCAAAAGCATTATCAAATCCCATTGACAGGGGTAGAAGTGACCAAATAAAAATATATAGGATTTTTCAAAAAAAATATAGGACAAAAATAAATTTTAAATAGTTTGGTAACAGGACTAATGACACTTTTGCATCAGTTTTAAGTGTTGGGTATTAAGGCTTAGAACCACAAATTTACTTGTACTTGGCTCCAAAAATTGGCTAGAATAACAGTCAAACTATATTGCAACTAAATGAAATTTCAAACAAATGAACTTTGAAAACAAAATTAAGGTGTTTAATTTTAGTTAAATTAATCTATTGTATAATGCAAAAAGTAAAAATGCATAAATGGAAAATGGAAAAAAAAATGTGTTTTTTTGTTTAAAAAAACAAATTCGAGTAATTTTAAAATCTAAAAAATACCCAGAGGAGATGTTTTAAGATAGTTTTCCTGATTAAAAAAACAAATAATACTTTATAATATCAAACTACTTTGCTTTCTTACATAATAGCAAGCAATTTAAGTGGTACATCTTTTAATATTCCTGCTAAAATACTGTCCATATTTGGGATATGTAAACACTTCATCGAAAACCAAGTTTTAAAGTAGCGAATATCGACATGAAAATCGCAATCGTGAGATAATAAAGTTTTTTTTTTCTGTCCTCATCAAATCTGAAAAACGAACTTTACAGGCAAAAGCTCGAAGAATAATTGAAAACCCATTAACTTTCAGAAGAAATCGGGACTGTGATACGATTTAAGGACTTCTGAATGATCAGTAAACATCATGTAATAATTATAAAGCCACCTAAAATTTAAAATTTTAGGCATTTAGTAAGTATCAAAAATATTTTCAGGATATTCAAGGTATCAAATTTAAATTTTGAATACTTGAACTCGAAAGTAGGGTCGTTTGATGGAATATAGGATTATTTTTTGAAAATATAGGATTTATAGGAAATATAGGTCGACTTCTACCCCTGCATTGACTTTTCTATTGATGTACCGCTGAATTAGACGGCCACTGAACGGTCGATGGGATAATACGTAAGTACCGAATATTTTGACTTGTGGTGAGTCCCCAAAAGGGAGATAAAATCCTCACCACAGCCAAATATCTAAACCCTCTGGGAAATATAGCAACCCCCAGTTGGGAGCCAAATATCTTGGATGCTAGACGTATAATATCTTCGTCCTCAATAAAGTATTTTATAATGTTTAATCAGTGGTGTAATCTCTTATATCGACAATCTATCGAATCCCCACAATGGTGACTTCCGCGACAAGGACAGTAACACGCCCTAAAACGCATTCTTCTAATTAAAATCATCGACTAATCATCTTCTGTCGGAGAATTGGATCCTTCAAACCACGCCAGTACTCCCCCGCACGGTCCCGGCTGAACGCATTCCCCACCCTGCCGGGGAGATGTCTTTCGACACCTTCGGCACCCCGCACCCCGAGGGATTAGCGGATTAACTGACGGAGAAACGCGTCTCAGCAGCAGTAAGTGCTTTTCCTTCTGATCTTTTTTTTGTGCTTTCTACTTTTGGAGGAATTGAATAGCTTAACTTTTGGGATCATATCTATTTAAAATTGAGATTCTCAAAACCTTGCACAATGTCTAAGTCAAATACTGTACTATTACCTGCCTACAATAGGTCAGACCCTGCTCTTTGGTTCGTAATTTGTGAAAGTACTTTTAAATTAGCACCCAAGCCCATCACAGATTCTCAAAATAAATACAACCATATAGTTTCGCAATTGCCCCCCGAAGTCGTTTCGTTAGTAAGGGATGTTCTAATGAACCCTGATTCTGAAGACCCTTATAAAAAATTAAGAAACGAAATAATAAAGCGGTCAGGTGAGTCCTCCCAACAAGATATTCGCCAAATTCTTACTGGGGAAGAGTTAGGGACAAGAAAGCCTTCGGAACTATTAAGAAGTATGCGCAGGCGAGCCGAAAATCTTGAGGTCCCTGAATCTTTCATGTTAGAACTATTTTCGCAGCGAATGCCAATTTCAGTTAAAACTGTTTTGGCGGCCTTTGCTGATATAGGTCTAGAAAAAGCGGCCGAAATAGCGGACCGCATAGTGGAAGCAAACCCTACCCCCTTAGAAGCTAGTGGCGTTAGCACAGCCAATTCGGGTTCCCTTGAAGAAAGACTTTTGAGTGAACTCGAAAAGTTAAATACGAGATTAAACAAAATTGAGCATTCTCGTAGTCGTTCTCCTGTTCGGGGAGGGAGAAATTATCCCAGATCTAGGAGTAACAGTAAAAAACAGGAAACATCTGTTTGCTGGTACCATAGGCGATTTGGGAAAGGATGCAAACCCGAAAAATGCATCCAACCGTGCGAATTTCGGGAAAACTAAAAAGGCGGAGAACAACGGCGACTTGTTCTTTGCCCCAAACATCACGTCGCCTGTTCATTAAAGACCAGACAACAAAAATGTCGTTTCTGGTCGATACAGGATCGGATGTTTCCATACTCCCGGCAAATAATACCCAAAAGAGAAACACCTCCCAGCAAACGGTCTTTGCAGCAAATTCTTCCCCTATAAACATTTATGGGCAAATAACTCTTTCTTTAGATCTCAAATTAAGACGAATGTTTACTTGGACGTTTTTAATTGCTGATGTAACAACACCAATTTTGGGAGCAGATTTTCTTCATTTTTATGATTTGATGCCTGATTTGGGTAATAAATGCCTAAGGGATTCAAAAACCAAATTAAAATCAACGGGTCATTTAAAGGAAACTAAGGTGCATTCAGTAAAAACCATAACTGGTGATTCTGTTTATCATGCACTATTATCAAAATTTCCTTCAATTACTAAATTGCCTGATCCCAACAAACCAGTAAAACATAATACTGTGCATTTTATAAAAACTGTTGGTCCACCAGTCGTGGCAAAACCACGTAGATTGGCCCCCGATCGCTTAAAAATAGCGAAGATGGAATTTCAAAATATGATCCAATTGGGTCACATGAGACCTTCGAGAAGCAACTATGCGTCACCACTCCATATGGTTCCGAAAAAAGGAACAATCGAGTGGAGACCGGTTGGCGATTTTCGAGCACTTAATGCTCAAACAATTAAAGATAAATATCCCATTCCCTGTATAGCTGATTTTACCTCAACATTACATGGTACAAAAATATTTAGCACTATTGATTTAGTTAAAGCTTATCATCAGATTCCTATCCACCCTGACGATATTCATAAAACGGCTATTTGCACCCCTTTTGGTTTATTCGAAAGTACGCGAATGCAATTTGGCCTGTGCAACGCATCCGCGACATTTCAAAGATTCATCGACGAAGTCACAAGAGGTTTACCTGGAGTGTACGCTTTTGTCGATGATATCTTAATTGCTTCGAAAGACTCTCAGGAGCATTTAGAACATCTAAATTTACTATTTTCAAGGTTAGACGAATACGGTCTTTGTGTTAATGTTTCTAAATGCATTTTTGGTGAACCAAAAATCAATTTTCTAGGTTTTCATCTTTCAAAAGAGGGAATTTCACCCTTACCTGATAAAGTAAAATGCATAACAGATTTTCCTAAACCCACTACACTGACTCAGTTGCGAAGATTTTTAGGGATGTTCAATTTTTATAGATGCTTTATTCCAAAGGCCGCGGACTTACTTGACCCCTTAGTGAAATTTTTAGAAGGGCACAAAAATAAAAAGAAACGTAATTCCAATGCTCGAGATAAAACCGAGCAGCTTGAATGGAATGACAGTTCGGAATCGGCTTTTATTAATGCTAAAAATGCAATCGCTCAAACTACTTTACTTAAACATCCTATTCCTGGTGCCCAGTTAAGCCTCTGGGTTGATGCTTCTGATGTAGCCGTGGGAGGTACCCTAATGCAAAAATATGAAAATAAATGGGAACCGATGGCATTTTACTCTATGAAATTAAACAATTCTCAAAAAAGATGGTCAACTTACGACCGAGAATTATTTGCTATTTATTCGGCAATAAAAAAATTTAAACACATGTTAGAGGGTAGAATTTTCCAAATTTACACTGATCAAAAACCTCTAATCTATGCTTTTAAACAAAACCCAGATAAATGTTCTCCTAGGCAAATGCGTCATTTGGATTTAATATCGCAGTATTCCACTGACATACGGCATGTGCAAGGTTCTGAAAATGTAGTTGCAGACGCACTTTCTCGAATTGAAATAAATTTAATAAATAATTGTCCAGTTTTAAATTTTGAGGATTTTAAAAAAGCACAAAAAGATGATCAAGAGATTAAAAGCCTTCTCGAGAACGGCTCTTCGTCACTGCAGCTGGAATACAAGCCATGCCACCTTTCGGAGCTTGAATTGCTGTGTGACGTATCGACAGGCAGTCCTCGTCCATTGGTGCCAACATCCTTGCGGATGTTAGTGTTCCAGCATCTGCATAACCTCTCCCATCCAGGTGTGTCGGCCACACAAAAGCTCATATCCTCGAGGTATGTGTGGCCCGACATGAATCGGGATGTAAAATCGTGGGTGAGATGCTGCGTGCCATGTCAAAAATCCAAAATTCACAGGCACACAAAGGCTCCCCGAGGCACTTTTTCCTTGCCTGATGCTCGTTTTTCTGAAATCCACATTGACATCGTGGGACCATTGCCTCCATCAAACGGTTTCAGCTATCTACTCACGATAATAGACCGTTTTTCACGATGGCCAGAAGCCATTCCCATAGCTGATACGCGAGCGGAAACCATCTCCAAGGCCATATTCCACACATGGATTAGTAGATTCGGTTGTCCAGCGGTGATAACAACAGATCAGGGATCGCAAATGCGATCCAATCTTTTCTATGAGTTCACGCGAATACTGGGAACTCGTAGAGTACAAACCACGGCATACCATCCCATCGCAAATGGTATAATAGAGCGGTTCCATAGGCACCTGAAATCATCTCTCAAAGCTCATGAGAATGATCAGTGGACAGACATCCTCCCTGTCGTGCTCCTCGGAATTCGCACTGCTGTCAAAGCAGACATCAATGCCTCGTGTGCCGAAATGGTTTATGGAACAACTCTACGACTTCCCAGTGACATCATTGAGTCTTCAAATTTAACCCTGTGTGACGAACCATTTGTTGATAGATTACGAAACATTATGCGGGATTTAAATCCCGTGGGCACATCTGCCCACTGTGAGGACAATCCTTACATTCATCCAAAGTTGGAGACCTGTTCTCATGTGTTCCTCAGAATAGACAGAGTCCAGGCTCCTCTTTGCCAGCCCTACAGTGGTCCTCATCGTGTCCTCGACCGAACAGATAAAACTATGTCCCTAATGATCAATGACAAAAAGACCATTGTATCAATAGACAGGGTTAAACCAGCGTATTTGTTGCCCGATCATGTTGATACAAATAAAAACCCGATCAAGAAAATGGCGCAAACAAAAATAACTGCCTGTCAAAATCATGAAAAAACAGTGTCAATGAAAGAAGGCGGAGTTATAACTACACGATCGGGCAGACGTGTGAAATTTCCCAAACGATTAGCCACCTATATCACATTTTAAAAATATTGTAGGAACTTTCGGTGTGTGTTTGTGTGTGTTCAATCAAATAACTCATTTTATATATTCCTTCTAAGTTAACAACTTAATTGTTTTCTAGTGCATTTATGTGTTTGTTCTACATTAACAACCATTTATTTTTTGTTTATTTTTAAATAATTTAGTGCATTTATGTGTTTTTTTTACCTTTTGTCTATGCTTCATGTATAAGCATCCTTTATTAATATCTTTGTGTATCGTTCCTTCAGTATCCCTCAGTCACTGGGGGGATACTCTGTGGTGAGTCCCCAAAAGGGAGATAAAATCCTCACCACAGCCAAATATCTAAACCCTCTGGGAAATATAGCAACCCCCAGTTGGGAGCCAAATATCTTGGATGCTAGACGTATAATATCTTCGTCCTCAATAAAGTATTTTATAATGTTTAATCAGTGGTGTAATCTCTTATATCGACAATCTATCGAATCCCCACAGACTACAATGCTTAAAATTAAATATATTGCTATGGCAAATGGAATAAGTTTATTTAACCATATTATGCGATTAGAAACTAAAATTGGTTCTTGCAAAATTGTAACATTTAGAGATAACTTAAAAATTAAAACATTGATCAGCTTCAGGTTATATTTTACAATCTTCTGCAGAGGAGTTACTTTTGTTTTTCCATTTTGGATAACTAATGATGTGCAGAGATATAAACTTCAAAAAATAGTGAAAATTTAATTAAATTGATGAAGTGATTAATGTATTGTATTAATGAGTAAGAACTGATTTAACAAATTATACAAAATGGTGAAAATTGAAATTGTACTGTTTTTCCACATACATAGTGATTCAAATTATCACTTTTGAACAAGTGCATTTAAGTTGTAATTTGTGCTGATATCTTAAGGCTATTTTAAATTTAATTTTGAATGTTTTGATGTTCAAAAAAATATTAATGTATTGATATCACAGCTCTGGGTAGGTAGATTTTTAAGAAACATCAATGAACAAATTACAAAAGTTTGAAAAACTCAAATCTAGTTTGAATAAATTTATGAGTTTTTGACAGTGCGGGGATTAGTAGCTTAGCATTTTTATTAGAATATAATATTTTTTATACTTACATTGGTTTTGGTCCAGCATTAATCCGTAGATCATGCTTGATGAAACGCACAAAGTACTTAAGGTCATTACTTGTGCACCTGAATGTAAGTTAAAGATAAATTAAAACTTAAAAAACTACTTTTACTTATTTGTAATAAATAATTCATTACAACATAACCCTCCACACTTATTGTATTAACAATTTCTGTTAGAATAAATCAAACATATTCTCATACTTTTTTGCGACTTTCTTGAGAATGCTGGTTTGCTCAACTTCCTGTCCAGTTTTGGAAAGCTGATCCAAAAATTCGTCAACCTTAAAAAAAATTGAAATAATTTGAAAAATATATACATACTAGCCAATTTGCCCGGCCTTGCACGGGTGGAGGGTATTAATTCCTTTTTTTAAATACTATCAAGTTACGTGTCTGATTTCTCGTATCAGCAATCACCAATCACTCCAGTGTGTCCCCAGTATTTGAAAAATATATACAAATGATTCATCTCTGATTATAATATGTGATGAAGCCAGATTGTAAAAAGGTAAGTTAGGTGTGAAGTTATCCGTGTTTATGAGAGAGTAGGGTGTTGAATTATTATTTTACTGGTTAAGTTTATAACCATTTGCAGGCAGTTATAGGAGTGTATCATTGCTTTTACTATTAAAATTAAATTGAGAATTTAAAACAGAACTCAGCAAATTATTCATCTGTGAAAGGATTAGGATTTAGGTGGATTTCTTCTGCTGGTGGTGGTGAAATCAGACTTTTTTAAGGAAATGTCATAAAAAATTACTTAAATAACACTTTTGATGCATTGGGCTCATATAGATTACAAGTATAAACATTCAATTTTGAGGGGTTTGGTTTTTTCCCCATTGTGATGGATTTATGAAAACATTTTGATTTACCTACTTTCACTCTAAGCATCCACCCCTCTTAATAACTGTTTTTTTAGGATAAAGTGAGGTCACTTTGAAATACACAATAAAGGGTAAGACTTTAAATATTTTATTTATTTATTTATTATTAAGCACACACAACAGGTCAGCGACCCAATTACAGTGTGGGGAGAAAATAAAAATAAAAAAACATACACTACAAAGTACTAAAAAGAAATGTACATTAACAATTTAAAAGAACAGATCATTCATTTTTAAAAGTAAGAAGAGACATATTAAAAATATCCAAGTTAAAACCAATACAATTGTATATTCTATAAAATTTAAAAAGACAGAAATTATCAATATAATTACGTTTGCTGAGAGTATTTTTAAATAAATGATGATTCCTTAAAAATCTATTGGGCACCGAAAAATTTATGCCACTTAGTATTTCATTGCAATCAATATGATTATTACAAACTTTATAGAAAAATAAAATACATGATAACTCTCGTCTAGACTTTAAACAAGAAATATTAAAAATATTGAGCAAATGCGAAGAAGATAAATCAAGAGAACTAATATGAAAGGTCCTGAAATATAAGTACCTTGTAAATTTGGTTTGTACCAGTTCAATAATTTTAATTTTATTGTTATAGTAAGGATCCCAGATAGGACTGCAGTATTCTAAATTAGAACGAACAAGACTGCAATACAAAGACTTTAAAGCTATTTGATTAGAAAAATTTGCTGTCTTGTGCTTAAGAAAACCAAGAACCTTATGAGCTTTAGAAACAATATTATTTATATGCTGAGAAAAATCAAGGGCAGTATTAAATGTAACACCCAAATCCTTAATGACAACATTATGCAATAAACTGCTATTATTGATCATGTAAACATAGTTTAATGGCTGAGACCTATGTGAGTAAGTAACTACACTGCATTTAGAAATATTTAAGGAAAGCCTATTTTCAGAGCACCATGTATACAAATGATTGAGATCCGTTTGCAGTAGTTCAGCATAATTTACAGTTTGAATCTCTTTAAATAATTTTAAATCATCATTTTAATAATCAAGTTCTTCTGAAAACCAAGTTTCAGAGTACAAGATGACTTACAAAATAAAAAGGTTTAAAGTATGAAATAAAAAATGACTTGGAGGGAAACATTCAAACACTGAAATTATCCAATCCAATAATAAAAGCGTGGAATTTTGAAACCCCAAAAAATGCATTTGATTCAAAAGAATTTGATACAAAAAACTAAACATATTATTGCTGCTCAAATTTTCTATTGCTGCTAATATCGTTGAAAATTAAGGTTTAGTAATAGAATGGAATGATATAAAAAAAACAAAACGTTTTTATTTAACTTTTTGGTAAATGAAGATGTCAAGTTTTTCATTTTTAATTAAAATTATAATTTAGGTGTTTGCAGAGC
Source organism: Tetragnatha versicolor (assembly GCA_024610705.1). Classification (NCBI taxonomy): domain Eukaryota; kingdom Metazoa; phylum Arthropoda; class Arachnida; order Araneae; family Tetragnathidae; genus Tetragnatha; species Tetragnatha versicolor. Next base: position 1,183,459 of record JANDEH010000002.1, read on the forward strand.
TAACTCCAATGTATGGCTATTAGAGTTGGCTCATTGTTGCTGCCTCAATCATTGTTGTACAATTAATGGAAATTTATTTTAACCGGGTAAATTAGCATACTATATCATTAGAAGAAGATTTATTAATTATTTAAAAAACATACCTCTTGCAAATATAAGACACTTTTTTTAACAGGCTTAACGGAATTTGACTGTTCAAAGAACACTCTGATGGTTTCAGAAACATCTCCAGCTATTTCTCCCTAAAAATATCAACAAAGAATTACTTCCTTCATCACTTAATAATTTTGTTTCCATTATTTTGACACATTAAGGGTTAAAAAAGAAAACTACACATATTTCAAAAACAATTTTAAGCATATATCAATACTCTGAATCTATTATTTATGATACATAAAAGTATGAAAAATAAACATAAAAGTATCATCATATTTATGAACTTAAAAGTACGCATAAGTTATGAAGTGATAAAAAACTAACTTTATTGAAAAATTAAAGAGTTTGCTTTTTCCCTCGACTCCTCCTTTAACGAGAAAAGAATTTACAAAATAATATTAGAAAAGAACTAGTGGTAAGTTATAGTATACTTACATTTTCATAATCTTCAGTCATTTCTTCTGGAGAAACTTCAAAAATCTAAATATGTTAAAAATGTTTTAAGAGCTTGATTTATAAAAATAAAAGTAGAAAATACACTTTTTCATATTGAAGGGGGGGGGGGAATGTGGCTTATATATTTTATCCACTAAAAATTTCACACATTATTCACATTAGAAGGCTTTAAGTTATTTCATATCAATTATATAACTTTTTATTTTAAAAATTAATTTTCAAAATTCAAGGTAAAATTAAAATGCATAGAAATAGAATTCAAATAAATGAATGCATGTAAATTGAATCATTACGCTGTCAATAAAAGAGATCAATACCATATTATTTACATAAAAATAAATTAAATAAGATTTTTTAACATTTTCTAGGTAGACACTACTTTAAAAAAATTATATGGTCATTCATGCCACTTATTTTTATGTTCACAATAGCTGCCTAAGATTAACAAAAATTGCCAAATAGTAGCCAGAAATCAATAAAAGAGTAGCTACAAAATATAGTGTTAATCAAACCCCACTTTGCTTAGAACCTTCACTTATACAAAAGTTTTTCAAAAATTAGATTCACACAAACCTTCAGAACTCACTTTACAACCTCACATAAAATTTTTTTTAAAAATCTAACTAAATTGACAAAAATTATAACATTATGCGGAACAGCTTTAGAATAGGTCCACTTTTGGCGACCTTGGCGCCGGCCGCCATATTTGAAACCTGTCCGCCATGTTTACCTACATTTTCACAGCCTGTCGGCCATGAAATACCGCCAACTTGGCGACCGTTCAAAAAGTGGACCTATTCTAAAGCTGTACCCATTATGCTATGCAGTGATTTTTCCTGAAAGAAAAATTCCATATAGTAGAAATATTACTGAAAAACTATGGCAAAGTATTTGTATTATTTTTGGATTATTTTTCCACATTCAACAAAATTTAAGATGCTTTTAAAAAAGGAGCATAAACTCTTATATTCTTACTTTACTGAAAATCTTAATTAATTGAGTAGTTTGAAGATTGTATATTCTTTTTTCCACTGCAGGGAGAAGCATCTTTATCCACAAATATAAATCTCCTCTAAAGCTCTCTGAAATGAAAATTCAAGTAATTGAATGGATTAAGAAAGAAATTAGTAAATAAAGTTTGAAATGAAATTAGTTTCTAAGGGGATGTCAATAAATAGGGAGGTGGTCCCCCCCAAAAAAAATTTTGGACTCCTCCTCTTTGGTTAGATTTTGTAAAGAAGGTTCAACTTCTCATGAGAAGCTTTTGCTACAAATTTTAAATAAAGAAATTTTTTTGCTTTGTCTTTTCGAAATACACAATGTTAAAGTTATTTAACATATTATACATAGATCAGGTGCGGATCCAGCACGGCTCCAAGGGGGGCACTTTTCCAGACAAGATCCCCTTGTGGTACCATTGGGGGTATGGGGGTCCTCCCTCAGAAAAAAATTGAAATTTAACGTGTAAAAGTAGGGTTTTAACTCATTTTTAGAAACGCTTTGAGTCTCTAGGGGGCACTTTTCAACACTATCACCTTTACTTTTGACCCAAAATGTCAAAATTTTGGAGATTTCCTAAAAATAAACACTGAATACCCCATATTGATACTAATGGGGTGTATGGGGGTCCTCCCCCAGAAATTTTTTTAAAATTAGACCTGTAAAAGCTGGGGTTTTACTCATTTTGAGAACCTTTTTGGGTCTCCAAGGGGGGGCACTTTCCAGAGTGCCACCTCCTGGATCCGCCACTGACATAGATACACATTGTTAAAGGTTTTATACAAATCCATGCTGAAATAAAAAATATTACCTTCTTACATGTTGTTATTATATATACGGAATAATGATTCATTGTTTTAACTATGTACACAAAGTACATTTTTTTCTAAACAAGTGCTAAAATATCAAAGAAAAAATGCATATTTTTGAAATAAATTATTGATGAGCAGTTGAAAAGTTGATGCTAGACCTCCCTCTTTGACCTATCGTAATTTTTGAACATCCCCCATTGCAGACTATTGAAGGTTACATTTTTAAAAAATAAACAGACTATTTTTAAATAAAATAGGCAGAACTTCAGTTCAACACTGATGTTCAAATAAAGTGTCTAAGATTAAAAGCTACCTATGAAATTATTTGGAACAAAGAAATCACTAGCCGTTAAATTTATTAGCTAAACCAAAATGGATAATACAAACCCCCATTGGATCCTTTTGAGAAAAAGTTGCTAAGAATAATTGTCTTTTCAGTGTATTTAGGGTTATTTGAAAGTTCAGTACAGATTTTTCGAAACTGTCTGAATGTATCGTCAGGCCCTGGCTCAGGTTTTTCATCTGTAAATACAAAAAAGACACTTGAGATATATTTTTAGACTGAATCATGTTTCCAAGATAAAATAGGACAAGCTTTTACCCATGGATTCCTCGGGGCTATCTTCATCTTTTTCTTCCTTCTTTTCAGCCTCTTTAGCAGGCTTTTTCTTGGCAGGAGTCTTTTTTTGAGGTGTCTTTTTAGAGGATTGACCAGATGCAAATTCTGTGAAGACAATGTTATGAAAAAAAGGTATATACAATAAATTGAATAGTAATGAAAGCTCTAACAGATTGAACTATTACTACCAAAAGGTTTGATACTAACAACGTTTTGTTCCCCACCCAAAAAAAATAATTAATATTTACTGCATATATATTCTATTTACACACAGTAAATATTTCCAAATACTAACTCTGTAAAACTGACTAAGACAGAGTGAAATAAATCAGTGCATTGCAAGATAAAACAGTTTTCATGTTTTGGGGATTTTGTAAGCCATGTTAAAATAGCTTCACACTACCCTAGACACAAAAAAGAAAATTACACTAAGATTTAGGCATCGTGATTGGTGTGACAACGGGAATATCGACACTCCTCGCCAATAATCAGGGGCGGTCTGTCCAGACTTTTTGAGAGGATCCAGCTTTTGTATAAAAATTGTGAAATTCTACTAAAATTTGTGAACTTGAAGTTAGTGTATTTTTTTATGAAGCATTTCATCTAAGATCCTTTTTTGCGAAAATAGGGTCTCCTATTGTAGTTTTGTGAAGAATACTCAGTTTAAAGGATAAAATACTTTGGGAAGAGTGTGTTATTTCGAAGGTATAGTATTTCGTGAAAAGTGTAAATACAGACCAAATTTCTTGTGTGAACAAGGCCCCTGATAATGACATAGTGAAAATTCTTTTTTTACTCCCTAACCCGGGTTGTTTGACTTGTACATATAAAGGCAGCTATAGTTTGATAAAATGAAATTAGTTCATGGGTTAAAAAATTCTGCATAACAAGTTTTTACCTATTGAATTTTACATGAAGGAAAAGAATGAACATATAAACAGCATACATTACTAGATACTATCAAGAAAAACAAGCTATTACTTACAATTATTAGCTGACACTATCACATGGAGTTAAGAAAACTGTTTAAAAATAGGTACCTGATATGCAGGACAAAACTTCGTCATGATGTTCTTTTGGAAAATCATCCCAACCTTCAAGATCATCAGTGCTTTCTATCTTCTTAGTTGTTGCTCTTGCTCTTGAGAGCTTTTCAAAAATACACTTTATGTGATACCAGCTTTTCATATCTCCAGCACTCTCATTAAAAGGATTAGGAGTTACGATTCCAATTCGAGCTAAGCCTTTTTCAATTTTCTGTTTGCAGTTTTTACAACCAGCAGTTCCTCGTTTGGCCAAATCAATGCAATATCTGTTGTTTGCCATAATTATATCAAAGAAATAACTGATCTCTAAAGAATGAGTATTATTTTTAGCAAATGAATATTTTATCAAAGATCTAATCTGTTTAGAAATACTACTACTGATTAGAAATAGCTTAGGAATTAACACCATTCATTCCTGAAAGAAAAGAAAGAAAATTAGTAAAATGAGAAATTTAAAATTAAAGTTATTAAAATTAAACTAGTTTGGCTCTCAATTCCATTACAGGTCCTATTAAATATCACCAAGTTTTTATGAGTGCTATATATTGAAATAATCAACAAATTTTCTGATTTTTATTGATAAACTAAACAGTTATTGATCTAACTAAACATTTTAATCTATTATTTTGAAATTACTTAGCAATATTTCTGGGTGACCAAAACAAAAGAGCATGGCAGTATTTAGTGGGACCTTTAACGAAATTGAACCATTAGTTTTAACAAAGATCCTTACAGGTTGGATCCTAGCAGAGCCCACACCCTTTGCAATAATTGCACCATCTATGTAACCCTACTTTGATAAGCTAGATATCGCTAAGTGCCATCTCGTCCTGGCTTGGCGTTTTTTTTCCTGTGGGCTCTCCTAGGATTTTATCACCTTACATAATATTTTATCATCCCCTTGTTTATAGAGACTAAAAGTGAATATGATATTGAAGAATAAAATAATTTCAAGATAGTTTTTATATGCAAACCCTGGTTGGATCCTAGCAGAGCCCACACCCTTGTCAAAGTTGGCTATAATTCCACCATCTTAGTAAATCAAAAATCAAAGTCTGCCCTGGCCTAGTGGCCCATCAGGCGGTGCCCATCTCCGTTTCTGTAGCATTTGGGCCTGGGGTGCTAATTACTAAGCGTGTGTCCAGGCTGAGTGGCTAGCCCGACGCTGGACCCCCAGTTGATTCCCCAAGCAAGCTTGGTCCTCATTTATCGACCCCGGAAGGATGAAGGGCTGAGTTGACACATGGCCATCTTGGTAACCCTACTTTAATATACTAGATTTCATTTGGCGCCATCTTGTTTTGGTTTAGTGCTTTATTTCAGTTTATAGTCAAGGGTGTGGGCTCTCCTAGGATTTTATCACCTTACATAAAATTTTATCTTCCCCTTGTTTATAGAGACTAAAAGTGAATATGATATTGAAGAATAAAACAATTTCAAGATAGTTTTTATATGCAAACCCTGGTTGGATCCTAGCAGAGCCCACACCCTTGTCAAAGTTGGCTATAATTTCGCCATCTGGGTAACCCAACTTTAATACACTAGATTTCATTTGGCGCCATCTTGTTCTGGTTTAGCGCTTTATTTCGGTTTGTAGCCAAGGGTGTGGTGGGCTCTCCTAGGATTTTACCGCAAACCCTAAAAAAATTTAAAAATACAGGAACTAGACCACACTTAAATATATTGCTTTAAGAGCTAATTTTTCACAAACAAAATTAACCAAAATGCCATTAAATTTTTCCAGCTACAGCCGTAATGTAATTAAGTGTCATATAAGGTCTACGGCTTAAAAATATTTCGTAAGGGAAAGAAAGTTATCTAATAACTTTTTAAGAATACTAGGCAATTGCTAAAAACACAACAAGGAGTTAATTAAATACGCGAAATATAAACTTCTCTCATTCATTCATAACATTAATAAAATCACTTCATTCAATTCTTTTGTTATAAAATACCTAACATGAATTCATTGAGCTCGTATCCTGTTCAGTATTTATCCACATTGAAGTAAAACAACTGCAAGTAGAAATTGGTAGGGAATGAGGTAGTACATAAAATGAAAATAAAAACTAATTTACCGGAAAATTTTAAGAATACGCATTTATTCTGCAAAAGAAAAATTTGAAACAATAACTACACCGCGCAAAAACGAACATGCAGACGACAAATCAAAACAAATATTCAATGCAAGAAAGATGAAAGTAGAAGTGTTTTTATTTCCATGAAATAAATTTTTCGAAATAAAATATTTCCACGATTTGTTTTGTTGAACTTATGTTTTACTTAAAAAGAATACGGCAGTATTAATTATGGAATAACCAATAATGTTATTTTACTTTCATCGAATGATTTCATTACTGCGTGAACAAACTGCTCATAAGCCAAATGGATTTCTAAAATAAAACATAGTTACTGTGTAATATGGGGTGTGGATTGTGAATAAAGAGTGTTTTCCTTTAAATTTTCATAGTTTATTTTTTGTAATTCACAAAAGTTTTGATTTTACGAAGCAATGGTTGTCTTTTGCTGTCGTCTTCTTCTACCACCCCCCCATCTGTTCAGGGTTTCTTTGATCTTGTCCTACAATAGTTCTGCTTCTGGCAACAAAGCAGCTCTCAAGCCTGAAGTTATTGAAATTATTGATATGAGGTCAGCTTTTGAGCTTTGTGTGACTGTGTCGTCTCCCTATGTTAATTTATGATTCGTTCGATAAGTTTTTATTGTTTTAAATTTCAGCACCTCATATGTTTGCGACAACCAATTTGTGATTTGAAATCCGAACGGCTGTGAATCCACTGCTAAAAATGTTGAGTTAAAAACACAGGACGTGCGTGTGTGCAGGAAGCTCATTATCTGCTCTCCGTTTATTAACTGAGAAAATTACTCATTGAGGTATTTGTTACAGCTATCTTTATTTTCGACGTCTTATTTCTGTATTGAGTAAACCGTGCTTTTATATGCGACTGTGCTACAAAGTGGGAGTGGCATCAATGAGGCTCATTGTTATAACCATGCTTGATGTTACACTGATCTTTTGTGTTCAGAGTGTTTAAGAATATCTATTTTCTTAGTTATTATTATCTGAGTGAAAGTAGCTTTCAGTAGCGATGCGATCATTTGGTCGTTGATTCGACTGATGCACTACAGTACGTATTTGCGATTGTAGTATAAGTTGTGTCTACTAGTGATAAGGATATTTTAAGGTTGTTGAATCGACTTATAAGGTCGTTTAGTTCTATTATAGGTATTTAGTTGATTATACAAATGCTGTTTATGGATTGATTTGAAAATAGATCTGTAATAAATCAAGGTTTGTGTGGTTGGATTGATTATTTTTAAATTGCTTCAAAAAATAGAATAATCAGTTTAATGAATTTCCACTTGTCAACTGTTTTTAATGTATCGATTATTTTCTTTTACCACTATCTAAAATTAATTAAAGTTGAAAATGTACATTTCTTAGTTATATGTTTAAAGCAAATTAAAAAAGACAAATATTATAGTTTGAATGTGGTTGTGGCAAAAGCCAAAAAGAAATTATATTTTGAGAATTGGCCTAATCCTCCCCAATTTCTTCAAAATATCTTATAAATAGCTTTGAAAATATGCAGATACTCATGTGCATATTTTTATGATACAGTGTAAAAAAACCTTTAGACTTATGTATACAGTATACATCAACTCTTAAGAATATTTACTCAATTCATACTATTTTAGTTACCCCCTGTTTTATTTTTCCCAAAAGTTAGAGAAACTAAGTATTACCTTGTAGAAATGTAGTTTTTTAATGTTCACCTTAATCAGTTCATCCTCTTTTCTATTTAATTTTTATTTAATTTACTCAAAAAAAATTTTCTGTCTTTACTTTAATTAATTGAATTGCTCATAAAAATGTAAATAATAATGTATTTATTAAAGATAATATACATATTTGAATTGAGAATTCATACTTTTCTAACAAATTAAACCTTTGGAATTTTCCCAATTATTCCCCATCATCAAACCTTACTTAAATAGCCTTTCCATTAATACCAAATGTATATTGACTCGATTAAACTTAATCAATGTTGGTTGATTAAATCAAGGGAGCTATTTGATTCTTGCTCAAGATTAGCGTTTCTTCAAATTAAATTGTTAGTTTTTAATTTATTTCCTTTTTCAGGTTAGGAGATCATGCGTGAATTCAAGGTAGTCGTTTTAGGTAGTGGAGGCGTGGGCAAAAGTGCCCTTACAGTTCAATTTGTGTCTGGGACATTCATGGAAAAATATGACCCCACTATCGAAGATTTCTACCGAAAAGAGATTGAAGTTGACTCTGCCCCATGCGTGCTGGAAATTCTAGACACTGCTGGAACGGAGCAGTTTGCATCGATGCGAGACCTGTACATAAAGAATGGACAGGGCTTTGTTGTGGTCTATAGTATTACTAGCCATCAGACTTTTCAAGACATCAAGAATATGAAAGAACAAATTATGCGTGTCAAAAATACAGAACGTGTGCCAATCCTTCTAGTTGGAAATAAAGTTGATCTGGAAAACCAGCGAGAAGTCAATAACCTTGAAGGTCTGGGACTTGCTCAACTATGGGGCTGCCCATTTATGGAGGCTTCTGCTCGGAATAAGTGTAATGTGAATGAAGTGTTTGCTGAAATAGTTAGGGAAATGAATTACTCTACAGTTAGGGAAAAGCAAAATTATTGCTGTTGTGTTATTCTTTGATGGTGAGTACAGTTTATCTTAATCTTTCTGTTCTGAGTTTCAATATCCTATTTTAATTTATTCAAACCGTTGTTACATAATTTTAATTTAATAAGAAACAGGGATGAGATTTTTCAGACTTTTTAAAACTTTTCAACAAAAATTTCAGACTTAATGAAAAAAATCAGTTTATAAATTGGAATTTTCATCTAAAAAATATATCTTTTTCATTTTTTTTAAAAGTTCTTGGATTTTATGAGGATCTTTCCTATGGTAAATTTTCCATTTCTGAGGCAGCTAAATATTGTTATTTGGTTTGGTTTACGATCTTCTTCTTATCAATTCTTGCAGTTTTCAGACTTTTGCTTTTTTGGCAATCTCATCCCTGAAGAAAGAATTGGAAACATTAGTTTGTTTTGTTGTTTTCTGTTATTGTTCATCTGTGTAGTATTTTTAGAACCAGTCTGTTTTCTTTCAACACATTCTTTATACTTCTTTATTTATACATTTTAAGTAGTATATTATTATATATTTTTGGTGCTTGCATATTATCCCGTCTATCATTCGACAACCATCTATTTAGCGGCACGGCTACCTTAAGAAGTGAGGTGTCACTTGTTCAACTCTAACCTCAATAGCTCAAAATTGAAGGAACACAAAAACCTTTTTTAGTATTTTAAATATAACAAAGTTAACTCCAAAAAACTAAATTGATAACTTAAGATAATGATGAAATTAGTCCTATAATAATACTGTCTGAATGCACTAATCACAGACCCGTTTTGCAGATAGATTTAACCCATGTAGAAGTTAGTTTCATTCAAAAACTTATAGAGAGAAAAAGTTGGGAAAAAACTATCCGATTTCACATCCTGCTAGTCTGAATACCAAACTGACTGACTAGGATATAAACTACTATTGCCCTAGTTGACTACACAAAAAACAACTAATGGACAAACTATTAAATAAAATCCTAAACCTAAATGAAGGGAGTATTTCACTATTATCGCTGGTTAGCGGACTATGAGTGTCAACTCCGCTCTCAAGCATCGCCTCCAGCCATTTTGCTGATGAGTCCTAACAAGAACCAAACTGGTCCATGGCTGGAGGCAACACTTGAGAGCTGGAGTTTACACTTAAAACCCCAAATATTACCAGAAATAAGTTAAAAATTTGAATTATATTAGAGCAGTGGTTCCCAACCTGGGGGCGATCGCCCCCAGGTGGGCGATTTGTGTTATCAAGGGGGCGATAAATAAGTGGTGGGCGATTGGGGGGCGATGAGTATTCAAAGGGGGTAAATAAAATAGTACTTTACTCACAGACTGAATTCAGACTTAATCTACCAAAACAGTAAAAATCCTGTTTTTTTGTGTCAAATTTCCAAAAAATTTCTGGGGGAGGACCCCCAAATCCCCCTTTTGTACTTGGAACTTAATTTTTTAAAACTTTTTTTAAATTAGTTCATCAAAATCAAAATTCTACCTACAAATATATGTCCGAAATTCGGAAGAGTTGTACCATAACAAGTTAAAAATCTGTTTTTTGGAGTCTTTTTTCCAAAAATTTTATGGGGGACGCCCCCGGACATAAAATTGCTTTATTATTTACACTTGAATTCAAATTAAAATTAGACATACAATCAGAATGAAAAGGGGGCGATAGGTGTTAGTCAACCCCTTGAAAGGGGGCGATGGGCCACAAAAGGTTGGGAACCACTGTATTAGAGGTATACAATAAATTGCCATCTTGGAAATCTAAAAGTTAAAATTGATGGTAATTAGTTAAATTATTCAATTGCCTTTCTATCCACAAAAAATTGTCTTCCGGATTCATTGAGTAAGACAATGTAATTCTTCATTTACGTATTCTGTCACATTTGCTGTGATAATTATGTTTGTTATCTTTTCAAGTGATCAGAAATGCTCTGCGTCTTATCAGTGCAACATAAAACTGTCAATATTTGCTGCTCTGGTGATAAGATACTAAAAGTATACCTCATTGAATGTCTGCTTAATCAGTTGCATGAAAAATTTGACTTGAGTTCTAGTTTTGTTTTTCTTTTAAGTTAAGTGAAAAAGACTGAAACAGTAAGCAAAAGGTTTTTGTTTACATTCAGTGTTAACAAATTAGCAATATGGATGATAGGCCCAGATTGTTTAGATTTAATCTGTTTTGGTACCATTGTGCAGACCTGGAAAAAGTGCCCGAACCTGGTTCGGGGGAAGCCACTGCCAGCTTCCATAGGTGCAATATATAAGGTAAGGGGTAAATTTCGGTTAGGTTCGGGGGAAGGTTACAATTTTTTCCAGGTCCGCCATTGTGTTCCAAATCAAAGGTTCTGCAGTATTCTTGGGATTTGAGTTGAGGTCAATTTCAACCTGGCTTTATTGCTTTATTTACGGCCGTATTCACCGCTAACTTGACTAGCCATTAGCCGGGATTCAAACCTCTGATTGACAGAGAACTAGTTGTTCTTCTTTAACTCCCAATCAGAAGTTTGACTGCCTGTCAAGTTACCAGTGAATACGGCAGTTAAACACCATGGTTTTTTCGCCAAAAAAACTCCTCATAATGTTAAGATATTTCTTGACAATTTTAACAAAAATATGAATGAGAAATCAGAATAATTAAAGTTGGTAATGTACTTACTAAATATTTCTGTAAATTTTTTTTATTTTCTTAGAAACTATTATCATCGAGTTTGTTCTTTTAGTTTCTATCAATTAAAATTTTCCTTAAACCTAAAATTTCTTACTTCTCATTCTTTGAAATCAATACATTAACAAGTTCTTTTTCATAACTGAAATTTGTCTTTTTAATGGTGTGAGCAGCTTTTTTTACTCTTGTAGGGTGGTAGTGTTGTTAAATTGCTTGAACTCAAGGTTAGTCCACTGAAAATAGAGTTGAACCTCAAACAAATTGCAATAGAAGGTTTCTCAACGGTTTTCACTTAGAAATGACCTCAATAATAACATACTAAAAATCGGCCAAAATCGGCCGGGGGGAAGTTTAATTTTTTTCAAATTTTTAAAAAATGGCCGAAAAAAAATTAAAAAAAAAACCAAAACAATAATATTGACATGTGATACATGTTTATAGGTTATTTTTGAGTGCTGAAACCGAATATTGCATTTAGTTTGGAAAAAATATTGAAATTTCAATTTTTAAAATTAATTTGAATAATTAGCTATATGAAAAAATTAAAAACCCCCTAAAAACCTAACAAAAACATCCAAAGAGATAAATCCAACGGTTTTCATTTAGAAATGACCTAAATATTAACGTACTAAAATTTAAAATTTTTACGAGTTAAAGAAGTTAAATTTTTTTTCAAATTTCCATTTTTTTTTGCGAAAAATGCATTTTTTTTTCAAATTTGTGCAAAAAACTTTAGAGGCTTTTGAAAAGGTCATTTTTCGGTCGATATTGTCCACAGATAGTTATATAATGGAAAAACGGTGGAATTGACCCTCAATGAATTAGTTAAATATTTTATTTAAAATTTTGAAATTGGTAAAATGTAGTACAAATTTCGAAAGAAGTGAAATAGGTAATACTTTGGCATATTTACATCAGAATTTATTTAATTAACAATAAATTATATTAAGAACACATAATTAACAAATTAATTAATTTTTTTAAATTTAAAAATTTAAAATTTTAATAAATTTTAATATCATAACATAGGCTTGCAATACATGTTTGTAGGTTGATTTTTAATCCTATTACATAAAAAAATATTATCATTGCAATAAAAACTGAAATAGACTTAAAAATTTTAAAATTAAAAAAAATTCGTAATTACATCAAACTAGTCTCAACAACTGGAACAAATTGCAATAAACGGTTTTTAAACAGTTTTCATTCAGAAATAGTCTAACTAACAACATACTAGAAATCGGACAATGGGAAATTTAATTTTTAATTAAAAAAAAACTGGCATTCTGGAACAAAAATATTAAATTTTTTCTAGAGGCATGTAATACATGTTTTTAGGTTAGTTTTTTATTCTGATGCTGAAAAATTTAATATTTTTGGAGTAAAATTTGAAAAGAGTTAAAAAAATTAAGAATAAATTTAAATTAATTAAGTAATTAAGAATTTATTTTTCAATTTTAAAATTTTGATGTCGATCTGCAAAAATATTAAATTTTTCAGCATCAGAATCAAAAATTAACCTAAAAACATGTATTACATGCCTCTAGAAAAAATTTAATATTTTTGTTCCAGAATGCCAGTTTTTTTAATTAAAAATTAAATTTCCCATTGTCCGATTTTGTCCGATTTCTAGTATGTTGTTAGTTAGGCCATTTCTGAATGAAAACTGTTTAAAAAAAGTTTTTTGCGATTTGTTCCAGTTGTTGAGACTAGTTTGATATAATTAAGAATTTTTTTAATTTTAGAATTTTTAAGTCCATTTCAGTTTTTATTGCAATGATAATATATTTTTATGTAATAGGATTAAAAATCAACCTATAAACATGTATTGCAAGCCTATATTATGATATTAAAATTTTAAATTTTTAAAATTTTAAATTTAAAAAAAATTAATTAATTTGTTAATTATGTGTTCTTAATATAATTTATTGTTAATTAAATAAATTCTGATGTAAATATGCCAAAGTATTACCTTTTTCACTTCTTTCGAAATTTGTACTACATTTTACCAATTTCAAAATTTTAAATAAAATATTTAACTAATTCATTGAGGGTCAATTCCACCGTTTTTCCATTATATAACTATCTGTGGACAATATCCACCGAAAAATGACCTTTTCAAAAGCCTCTAAAGTTTTTTGCACAAATTTGAAAAAAAAATGCATTTTTCGCAAAAAAAAATGGAAATTTGAAAAAAAATTTAACTTCTTTAACTCGTAAAAATTTTAAATTTTAGTATGTTAATATTTAGGTCATTTCTAAATGAAAACCGTTGGATTTATCTCTTTGGATGTTTTTGTTAGGTTTTTAGGGGGTTTTTAATTTTTTCATATGCTAATTATTCAAATTAATTTTAAAAATTGAAATTTCAATATTTTTTCCAAACTAAATGCAATATTCGGTTTCAGCACTCAAAAATAACCTATAAACATGTATCACATGTCAATATTATTGTTTTGGTTTTTTTTTAATTTTTTTTTCGGCCATTTTTTAAAAATTTGAAAAAAATTAAACTTCCCCCCGGCCGATTTTGGCCGATTTTTAGTATGTTATTATTGAGGTCATTTCTAAGTGAAAACCGTTGAGAAACCTTCTATTGCAATTTGTTTGAGGTTCGGCCCTATTTTTCGCTATTTTCAGTGGACTAGGTGGTAAAAATCATGTGTTATTTTTTATAATAATAGTTTTAAAAAAATTAAAATATTAGTTTTTTGTGTTAAGAACTTGTGTTTAAAAAAACTTGTGTGTTCTATCTGCAAGACATTTTCAATAAAATTTTGTAAAACTAAAATAATAGGAATTTTTTATTAAGATGCATTAAAATATAGGCAGTTTGGTAGTTGTAGTGGCATTTAACATGTTAAAAAACAAACATACCGGTTGATGTTTTCATAAGCAGTAAAATGTTTGTTAAATCATAAACATAATATCTAATTTTTTCCATCACTAATGATTTTATTATTCCATTTAACATAATTGCAGTTTTTAGTGTGATGGCATTTAAATCCTCGAAAGTTCTACCCGAACGCTCATTGGCATTGAATAAATCGGACTTAAGAAAATAAAAACAAGTTTTTTTTAGAAGAATCCTTTAAATTGAAAAAAAGTTTATAAAACTATGTAGTTTCACTTTTCAATTGTTTTTATTAAGATTTTTTTCAGTGGAAAAATAAAATCTTTAAAATTGCAACAAATAAATTTTAATCTGGTCAGATATTAGTGCATGCTTTGGTTGAATATGGGGATAATTAGGTCAGCTACTGGACTGGTGCAATGGATATAAATTCATACATTGTAAAATTTATTGGCTTTATGTTTTTTAAAATTATTTTGTCATTTTTTATTGGATGTTATTTAACATGAACTTACACTTCTTGCTTAGATGCAATCTATTTAACCCTTTTAATACACTCAATACTCAAACCTGTTTTTGTGAGATTCTTTATTTGTGCTGTATTTTTTTTGTGCAGTATATAAAAATTGCAGTAAAAAAGACTGCATAAATGAAAAATCGCACAAAAACAGTTTCGAGTGTACGGCGGGATATATGATGTCCCCTTATTAAAGCTTGTAACATCATTGTTGTTGAAATGTTATAGGATCGTTCATGGATAAACTATCCTATAACGGTGTTTCAACAACGATACAAGCTTTATTATGATGTGACCTCATTTGTCTCTCTGTATTGAAAGGGTTAACCAATGCTCTGAAACATTGGACTTTAGTAGGGCTCCCAGCTGGTCACTTTTTTTTTCTCTAAAAGTCATTTTTTTTCATGATCTGGATCCAAGCCTTTACACTAACTTTAAGGGTTAAATTTCCAAACTTTTTCCAGTGGAGGACCTCCATTCCTCTATCTTTACTGGGTTTCACAGTTTATACTACAGTAAAGCTCCATACGTCTTTCAAGGGGCCGACTTATAAATGAAACAATCTTCAATTATTAGGTTTTTAAACCTCCTAATACAGATTTCCGTAAATACATTAAATTTGAGGTTTTTCTGAAGAAAAAATTACTTCAAAACAGTTTTTAAACGTAAACTTTAAAACGTTTTACTTTTACGTTAACACTTATAAACGTTTTAGAACGCATTTATACCAACTGGTAAAACACATTTTTTGGAGGGGGGCTGGCTGTTGGGGAAAGTGTTGAATCAATTCTGCCTTCTCCAACCCCCCCTCACAAAAGTCTTGTTATGGGTTACAAGTTTGAAATAACGCATTTAATAATGAATTTGAAAATGATTAGATTTGTAATTGGTGCCGAATCTTAACGTATATTTTTTTGTTATTAGCACACCAAAAGACATGGAAATTCGGTAAAATTATTCAAAAAGCTTTTGGGTTACAAACCTGTATAATGATGATGATGTCGTGTCTATGATTGTGCACTAAATGGCTCCGAAGCTGTCGAAGACAGCTTTTGCTATCTCTACAGCCCTATCTGTGTAGAGTAGGTCCACTGGGTCCTCCAGGCCGATGTTAAAAAGTTTGGCCTGGATTGCTGGACAGCTGAAGATGTGTTGACGGGACAGTGGGATGTTATCTGGGCAATGAGGACAAAAGTTGGTGTAACTACGCTGTCCGTCCGCAGAAATCCTCATCCCCTTTAAATGATTTGTCCTAAGTCTGGTTAAAATAGTCGATATGGCTCTGTCGCAGTTCAGTTCCGTAATGGAGTTTCTTTTAACTTGCTGGCCGATTAGTCTTCGGCCAGCAACAGCATTGGCGTCGATGAGGGTTAGGCAGTTGGATGGCTGAGGAGAGTTACGGGATGTCTTTGCGAGCTCATCGGCCTTCTCATTACCAAAAATATTTACATGAGCCGGTATCCATTGCAAGATGCAGGATCTCTGGGCAATAATGATTTTGTTTGTGAGCTCAATGATCTGATGGCTGAGTTGACATTTGCCCTTCTGGATCGCTTGCAATGCTGATCTGCAATCAGAGAAAATGATGATGCCTCTGGAACTCTGGTCCTCTTTAGAAAGATAAATCTCCAGAGCACTTTTGATGGCGACGAGCTCGCATGTATAGTTGGAGGCGATTTTCCCAACAGGAATACCATGGCATTCCTGCGCTCCGTCTGGTCCTA